>BSBN01000571.1:0-1200000 GCA_027924645.1 Cunninghamia lanceolata | reverse complement strand
GGCCAAAAGCTAGGAGGTCTACACAATTGAGGGTTGATGTAGAAAGATTAGAAGATAAATGCAAACATATAAGTGATGTGTGGACCCCCATTAAGGGATATGAATTGTTCATGTTTCATTATCATCAGAGAAATAGATTTGAACTGGTTTGTAACCCTTGGAATTTCAATTTGGAGAAGCTGGTTGTTCCTGATATCTTCATGAATATAGACCTTATAAAACTTCTGGCCAACTATTATAACCCAAACCTTAATGTTGGGATAAGGTGCCATTAACCTTGTAAATCCCAATATTGTATTTATTCCATTTATTATTTGTAATTTGTAATTACCCATAAGGGATGTACAAGTTTCACCGACAGTAGTAAAAATTATTTACTGTCTACGATAATTATGAAGTTACTGCACGGTAAGTCCCGGAGTTATCGGCAGTAGTTACGAGATGTCATTTACTATGGTAGATGGTAATTGGTCAAAGTGGGGTGCACATGTGGAGGAATAATCTATTTTTAGTGTTATGACGCATGTCATAGATGTTGTAAGGTGTAAAAGATTCTATGACAACTATAAGTTGTCATAAGAATCTATGACACTTATAATAGCATAGACGTGTCATAAGATGTTGTAAGTAGCTATTTTTAGCCCCAAGGTGTTCAAGCTTGCATGGGCACATTTTCCCAAGTGTAGGATGCATGTATGACATCATTTATGATCCCGTAAGAGCCTATTCTTGGCCATGGACGCCCAAGGTTGTATTGTTGACTCTTGACAAGTGTTCTGAGCTTGTAAGAAGTCATTTAATGTCTTGAGGTTGTGTAAATTCTATATAAGCCATAGCATAGTAGATGAGATGCATATAATAGTTTATAGGTACCTAGGTTCTACTGGAGTGAAGGTTGAAGGATAGAGGAAGTGAATGTATTTGTAATATCCTTTTGTGAAGATAATACAACTTGGCCTCTTTTCTTGGTGGAGTTTTTTATCCACAAGGGTTTTCTCCACATTAAACACTAGTGTTATGTGCTTCATTCTACTTCTGGTATATTTCTGTATTGTGGCTTTATGTTTTGTTACAATCTCCATTGTTAATGCACACTTGAAAGATTTCTAAAATTTATTCGAATCAGATTTCTATTGAAGTAGTGTTGCTTTCATTTCTAACATTTGGTATTAGAGCCTGACCAGCTTTGACTCTTGGGTGGTAGTGTGGAAGTTGTAGCTGTAGTGGGAGATTTGGTTGTGTTTGTTTTATAGATCTTGTGTTGTTATTATGGTTGCATCCACCGTTGCATCAACCTCTTGAATGGACATTGAGAAGTTCAATGAAATGGGGTATGAGTTGTGGAAGCTAAAAATGGAAGATTTGTTGGAAGAAAGAAACCAGTGGTTGGCTGTCCAAAAAGAGAAGAAACCTAATGATGTCTCTCAAGATGAGTGGGACAGACTAGATAAGAAGGCATGGGGAACCATCCGTTTGTGTCTTTTAGATTTTGTGCTGCTGAATGTCGCAAAGGAAGAGACCGCATATAAATTATGGAATCGGTTGGGTGAGATCTACCAAGCCAAGAGTATGGTAAATAAACTTTATTTAAAAAGGAAGTTGTTTTCTTTGAAAATGAAAGAGGGTGAGTCGGTTACAGAGCATTTAAATTCTTTTAATTTATTGGTGAGTCAGCTTGATTTAGTAGATGTTGTGGTTAGTGAGGAAGATAAATGTATCTTACTTCTATGTTCTTTACCTAAGTCTTGGGAGAATGTTGTCCTTGCTATCACTACTAACCTTGCGGATCTAAAGTTGGATGCTCTTGTTTCAATGCTATTGTCACAAGAATTGAGGAAGAAGAGTTCAGATAGTTCAGGGGATGCTCTCAATATCAGGGGAAGGTCTAAGTAAAGGGGACTTAAAAGAGATCAGAAAGGGGCTAAGGACAATTCCAAGGGCCGGTCTAAGACTCTTGGTAAAAAGAACAAAGTTAACTGTTGGAATTGCGGTAAAAGGGGACATGTGAAGAAGGAGTGCAGAAACCCCAAGAAATAGTGGGAGAGTGCTTCAGATAAGTCCTCAAATGTAGATGAAGAAGTTTTACTTTCTGCATGTAATTTTGTTTCTAATGATCACTGGTTGGTTGACTTAGGATGCTCGTTTCATATGACCCCGCATAAGGAATGGTTCTCCACATATGAAGAATATGATGGAGGTAATATCTACCTTGGTGACAACTCTACATATCCGATTGTCAGGAAAGGAAAGGTATTGTTGTGTTTCAGTGATGGGAGGATTAAAACCTTCCCTGGTGTTTTGCATGTTCCTAGATTAGGTAGAAATCTAATTTTAGTTTTTGATTTGGGAATGCATGTGACATTTGACAAGCATGGCTGCAGATTGGTGAGAGGGAACTTGGTGGTAGTGAAAGGGAAGAGATTCGGGAACTTGTTTAAGCTTGAAGCCTACAGTTTGTAATGCCTCTTATGTTTCTGAGGCTTCTGAAAACACTTGTATGTTGTGGCACCACAGATTGGGCCACACAAGTAATATTGTATTAAAAACTATTAAGAATAAAAATTTGTTGGATGGCTTCTCCTATTCTGATGATCACTTTGATTTTTGTGAGCTTTGTGTGTTTGGTAAACAAAATAGAAAATCTTTTTCTTCAGAAAGCAATAGAGCAAAAGAGAAGTTAGAAATTATTCATACGGATGTGTTTGGGCCTGTGGATAATGAATCTATTGGAAAATCTCATTATTTTGTCACCTTCATTGATGATGTATCCAGATTTTCATGGATTTATTTTATGAAACATAAATCTAAAGTTTTCACTAAGTTTAAGGAATTCAAACTCTTAGTAGAGAACCAATCAGGTTTAAAGATAAAAATATTAAGGTCTAACAATCGAGGGGAATATTGCTCTAAGGAACTTGATGAGTTTTACAAGCATGCAGGTATAATCAGACAAAAGACAACTCCGTATACACCACAACAAAATGGTGTTGCAAAAATGATGAACCGAACAATTATGGAAAGAGCCAGAAGTATGCTTAGTGATGCACAGTTGGTTAATGCTTTTGGGTAGAGGCTATGTGTACTGCTTGCTACTTGATAAATAGATCTCCTTGTAAGGCTCTTGATTCGACACCTTATGAAGTGTGGATAGGTAAGAAACCTTTTGTTTCACATTTAAGGGTTTTTGGTTGTGAGGCTTTTATTCATGTGCCTAAGGAAAAGATATCTAAGTTGGATCCAAAGGCTGAAAAGTGTACATTCATTAGATATGGTGATAATGTGAAAGGTTATAAGCTTTGGAATCCACTAACCTACAGGATTATCTTTTCTAGAGATGTTATTTTCAGGGAACTTAGAGCTTTTCTGAACCTGAGCAGCCAAAAGGAAAAGATGAAAAGGTAAAAAAGGTGCACTTTGATTTAGAGCAGCAAGATGCACCTTAGGAAGAACAGAATGATGGATTAGGGGGTCAAGAAGAAGAAGAAGAAGATTCAAGTAGTTCTGATGAAGATGAATCTGTTGTGACAGAAGAAGTTGGTACAGATGATCATGCAGAAGAACGAGTAGAGTCTCTTACTCCACCCTTGAGGAGATCCACAAGACAACAAAATCTAGTTGACAGGTATAGCCCACCAGATTTCTATTGTGTATATGCTTTATTGAGTACTAACAATGAACCTAGATCCTACAAGGAAGCTATTTCTATAGATGATAGTGAGTCTTGGCAATTAACCATGCAGGAGGAGATGATGGCTTTAGACTCTTGTAACACCTAGGATCTTGTTCGTTTGCCTAAAGGAAGAAAGGCCATAGGTTGTAAGTGGGTCTTCAAGAAGAAGTTTGGAGCAGACGGGTCATTGGAGAAGTACAAGGCTAGACTAGTAGCCAAGGGCTACTCCCAGAGAGAGGGAGTTGATTTTGGTGAGATATTCTCTCCTTTTGCTAAATTGACTTCTATTAGATTTCTCTTATCCATTGCTACAACTTATGATTGGGAGATTGAGCAAATGGATGTTAAGACTGGATTCTTGTATGGAGATCTTGAAGAAGAAATTTATATGCAACAACCTACAGGTTTTGAGGTAAAAAGAAAAAAACATTGGGTTTGCAGGTTAAAGAGGTCTCTTAATGGTCTGAAACAGTCCCCTAGAATGTGGTATCAAAAGTTTGACTCATTTTTTTTGAAATTAGGTTTTGTTAGAAGTGAGCAGGATCACTGTGTTTACATTCATTGTGTTGATGATTCTATATTGGTTATTGCTTTGTATGTTGATGACATGTTTTTCTGTAATACTAAGGGTATGATCAGTGAGCTTAAAGCCCACCTTTTAGGTGCATTTGAGATGAAGGATCTTGGTGCTACAAGGTATATTTTGGGAATGGAGATCAAGAGGGATAGAGTTAACATAAAGCTTTGGTTGTCACAAAGTATGTGAATACTATTTTACAGAGGTTTAGTTTGCAGGGTTGTAACCCAGTTAGAGTTCCTTTACCCATTGGTACTAAGCTTTCTTTAGATATGTGTCCAAAGACTGAGGATGATCTTGAGGATATGTCTAATGTGCCATATTCTAGTGTTGAATGGAGTTTGATGTATGCAATGGTTTGCATTAGACCGGATATTGCCCAAGCAGTGGGAGTTTTAAGCAGATTTATGTCTAACCCTGGTAGACAGCGTTGGAACTATGCGAAGATGGTGTTTAAATATCTTGCAAGTACTCCTGATCATTGTTTGGTTTATTCTAGTATTGATAGTGCTAATAAATCTTTGGACATATAGGGTTCTATTGATGCAGATTGGACAGGTGACTTAGACAGTCAAAGGTCCACTAGTGGCTATGTGTTTACTCTATTTGGAGGTGCAATGAGTTGGATGAGTAAGAGGCAGCCCAAAATTGCTTTGTCCACCATAGAAGTAGAGTATATGGCTGCAACTCATGTCTCTAAGGAGGTAGTTTGGTTGAGGAGACTGTGTATAGGTATTAGTTTTGATTGCAGGAACATTCAGATTGGTTGCGATAGCCAGAGTGCTATCTGTTTGGCCAAGAATCTCATGTATCATGTTCGGACTAAGCATGTTGATGTTCAGTATCACTTTGTTCGAGAGTTGGTTGTAAATGGAGAGATTGAGTTGAAGAAGATAGATAGTCAGGAGAATGTTGCAAATTCATTGACTAAGCCTATGAGCACAGAGAAGTTTGTGTGGTGTAAAGAGGCCATGGGCCTTGTCTCTAGTGCTTGATTATTTTTTCATTTGATTTCCTATGCATTGATTTACAATGTATAATGTCAAGTGGAAGAATGTTGGGATAAGGTGCCATTAACCTTGTAAATCCCAATATTGTATTTATTCCATTTATTATTTGTAATTTCTAATTACCCATAAGGGATGTACAAGTTTCACCGGCAGTAGTAAAAATTATTTACTATCCATGGTAATTATGAAGTTACTGCACGGTAAGTCCCAGAGTTACTGGTGGTAGTTACGGGATGTTATTTACTATGGTAAATGGTAATTGGTCAAAGTGGGGTGCACATGTGGAGGAATAATCTATTTTTAGTGTTATGACGCACGTCATAGATGTTGTAAGGTGTAAGAGATTCTATGACAACTGTAAGTTGTCATAAGAATCTATGACACTTATAATAGCACATGACATGTCATAAGATGCTATAAGTAGCTATTTTTAGCCCCAAGGCATTCAAGCTTGCATGGGCACATTTTCCCAAGAATAGGATGCATGTATGATAGCATTTATGACCCCGTAAGAGCCTATTCTTGGCCATGGACGCCCAAGGTTGTATTGTTGACTCTTGACAAGTGTTATGAGCTTGTAAGAAGTCATTTAATGTCTTGAGGTTGTGTAAATTCTATATAAACCATAGCATAGTAAATGAGATGCATATAACAGTTTAAAGGTACCCAGGTTCTGCTAGAGTGAAGGTTGAAGGACAGAGGAAGTGAATGTATTTCTAATCTCCTTTTGTGAAGATAATACAACTTGGCCTCTTTTCTTGGTGGAGTTTTTTACCTGCAAGGGTTTTCTCCACATTAAACACTTGTGTTATGTGCTTCATTCTGCTTCTAATATATTCCTGTATTATGGGTTTATGTTTTGTTACAATCTCCATTGTTAATGCACACTTGAAAGATTGCTGAAATTTATTCGAATAAGATTTCCCTTGAAGTAGTGTTGCTTTCATTTCTAACACTTAAATCCATTTGCAACCCGCAAGGAGAACCTTTCATACATATATCCAAAAATGCACTTTGTGAAGTTTTCAGCCTAGATGACACATGTGATAAGCCTATAGTGCATGAGGATCTAGAAAAGGAATACTAGAGAATGGACACTACCTACAAAAGATGGAGATTGCTATTACATAGGCCTAGAGAAGATGGAAACTTAGTACCACTTGAGGATGGTGACATACCTCCCTTCCATGTTGATTTGTTCGAGCCCTATTTGAAATATACTTACTACTTAGTAGATCAAGTAATGGGAATAGAGGTCTCTGAATTTATGTCTATAGGGCCAATGGTGATTGTTGCAGACATACAATGTCACAGTGCAAGACCCTTTGTTTATGCTTCATACATTTCCAGAGGGATTGACTCAAGGCTAATGGCTATCAAGAATGGTTCTCCCACGATGCACTTCAAACATTATTCCTCTCTCATGCACATGATATTGTACTATGGACAAGAGCTAGGAATATGGCTAGAAGAATTAAGAATCATACAGTTGGATAAAGAGGGTCAGCCATTACCGATACAATTGTGGACCTCCATTTGGGATAGTAGATTTGTCAATTCTAATTATGTTTATTTTAAAGAATACTTTGTCAAGACACTGTATAGATTTTATGGTCACCTTTGTGATTATTCATTGTCTAATGAGATCAAAAGATTCTTAAGGCCTAAAGATCTCAATGGACCACCAACTGTAAGTCATAATTGGGGTGATTGGTACTATTTTCTTTATTCCACTATAATCAGGGTTTATGGTTTTGAAGATACACCTTTCCTATTGCCCAAGACTGTGCCAGATAGAATTGCATATCTAGAGATTGTCAGGAAACTAGATTATTCTAATGTCATGAACCTGAGCGCATATGACAAACAGACATTTGTGCCTAATACATTGTGTTTTGGGGATTTTACTGTAGTATCAAGAGAAGGATATGACCTTGTTTTGGATAAATTGTCACATTTCAATATGAAGAATGATGCACCAAGGAAAGGATTTTATCCTGAGGGCTTTATTGACTTTGTAAGGAAAAAATAGAATTTAAGTGGATATGTTCATATACCATAACCTCATGATGATATCATCAGAAACATGGAAGAAATAGAGGTTGACTTGGCAATTGATAAGTACAATAGAGAAGTTGAACAAAAGATGAGGGAGATACAAGAAGTAGAAATGTTATCCTCTGGTAGTGAGGAATCTTTTGAAGAAAATAAACCCCAAAGCCAACCTTATAAGATCCCCAAGCTGAGGATTGAAGAGTATCGACCTCCAACCAAAGAACAAGAAGCTGGGGAACCATCTGACACAAATGCTAGGCAATTGGCCTATAAGTTTTTTTGTTTCAGATGACCATTTCATCCAGTCTCCTAAGTTTAAATATTTTTTGTATAAACACAAAGGAATATTTTTTGTATAAACAGAAAGGAAAAGCAATAAGGGAATCAGTTGCAGATGTCACATCGAGCAATGAAAGGTAGTTGTTGAACACATTGAAAATGGATGTGGAAAATGAAATGAAGAACATGACTCCAGAGAAGGGAAGAAAATTATTAGAGGAGTCTGGTGTGATGATCTTTCCTGGTTTAGACTTGAGCTCTGCTATAATTTTTGACAGGTTTTTACACAATAATGATGCCAAACACAAGCTCAGTCTAGAAGGGGTAATAGAGGTATACACTGGGTCAAGGTACATTCCTGATGAGAATTCTCTTATGATCTAGGCTCTATAACCCCCACATAAGAAGCTTGTAGTTATTGATATAGACAAAGCATTTGGTCATGTGATGACATTAAAAGTGGGTGAAATTGATCCTATAGTCACAACTGATATCGGCATAAATGTAGCCAAATTGAACAAGGCGCAGATTCAAATGTTGATTAAAGAACATGATATGTACAAGTTGAACAATGAAAGGATGCTTAAAGAAAATGATTTTCTAAGAGATACAATTAAGGATACATTCAAAGAATCTACTAAAATGTTGACTGAAGGAGAAAGCTCCCAAGTAAAGGACAAGTGCGAGGAAATACAGATGGACACTCAAGTAATCCAGGTCAGGTTTGATACACTCTCTACAATATTCCAAAAGAGATACACTAATATGATGATCTGGATGAACAAGTTCTAGGTCACTCGCTCTAAGGATCACACTGCTATTCAAGAACATAAAAGGATAAAGGACAGGCTTCAAGAAAAGCTCCAAGAGATACAAAATAGAAACACTTCTGATACTGGGGCCATTACAACTGCTGAAGACCTGATCAGGAAGCATAATGATTATTATGAGGAACTTCAAGCAGATGCCAAAGAGTTTATTGATGCTTCAAAGGAGGGTGTGCCTGCATTGTTTAGTGACAATAAAGATCTAAAAAGTCAGAATGAATGGATAAAAGAATGCCAATTGATACTGCAAGGAGCCTTGGAAGTAGCTAAAGATGAAGATCCAACATTAGGAGAGGCCTGTGAATGCTTAGAAAAGATGATTACTCTGGATATTGCCGCAAGGAATGCTGTGGAATATGCTGATACATACTTGAGTCAAAAGTATTTAGATCATGTTACCCAAGTTCATTTGTGGCTCATTAGAGCTTAATGTTAATATTTTGTGTATTGTTGTTAAAGTTCCAAAAGACACTTACGAAGAGGCACACCCTCTTCAAGATATTGTTGTATAAGTCAAACATGTGGTGATTCAATAAGGGGAGGCAGTAGAAGAAAAATAAATCATTATTAATAGATAGTTTTCATCCATTTCCACTCATCCATTCTCATATTTCAGAAACTTATGCAATTTATATAAATATTTTGAAGCAATATAATGGAGAAGACTGTTCTTAAATAGTGATCTATTTTCAGTGTTCAACTATTGTGTTGATTTTCTTGCTTATGTGATGTTGTGCTATCTCCAAAGTGGTTCTCTTAAGTTATTCAAATTTACATAATTTGTCATGACACATTTGCTGTTGGTGTGTGGTTATCTTGATTGGTTTTTGGTTGGAGTGAATTAAACATCCTTTCAAATAATCCATTTTGATTGGTTCCTACCAAGGATTAAAATCCTTTTAAAATGATTATTGTGATTGGTTTCCCTCAGACTAAGAATTAAAAGTCCTTTCATGAGATCACAGTAATTTAGGAGAATATCACTGGGATTACTAAAGAAGAGTATAGTAACTTACAGACTTGCACATTTGTACAAGATGCAAACATTCCAAGTGCCCAATAAGTTAGAGTTAAGCTACAAAGTAGACCCACCTATCCTACACATCTATCTCTATAATCATCATCCATCCATTGACTCCATCCACCCAATAGATTAGGCACTGATCAATGTTAGAACATTTTTATACAAATCTAATCCAGACTCTTGATGATTCAAATACTTTCATTAGGAACTAGTTATTAATCTCTGCATTTACCTCACCTGTGTGCCATAGTGAGTAAATTGCTCAAATTTGAATCCATTTAGATTATGATATTTTATTTTAGGGTTTAACTGCGTAGTTTTTGAGTCAAACATATGACCCATATTTCATGAGTAGTGGTTCACATGAACCCATCTCTCATGTTAATGAATGGTCCACTTAGCACTCATTGCATCTAGGTGATGCACATAGGGGTGAAGCATCGGGACTTCCCGGGAGGTCACCTATCCCTGTACTACTCCGACTCAAGCACGCTTAACCATGGAGTTTCCCCCAAGATCAAGCCCACTTAGCTTGCTACCCATTTGCAAAACCTTTAGCAAGTGTTGTGCCTTATGAACCATTCATTATAGAGCCCCTTTAGCTCATCAATTGATAAGTAGGAGGTATTTTTTGCAGCATGTCAAATTATTGTATTTTATTTTAGGGTTTAACTGCATAGTTTTTGAGTCAAACACATGACCCATATTTCATAAGTAGTGGTTCACATGAACCCATCTCTCATGTTAATGAATGGTCCACTTAGCACTCATTGCATCCAGGTGATGCACATAGGGGTGAAGCATCAGGACTTTCCGGGAGGTCACCAATCCTAGTACTACTCTGACTCAAGTGTGCTTAAGTCATAATTTGACATGCTGCAAAAAATACCTTCTACTTATCAATTGATGAGCTAAAGGGGCTCTATAATGAATGGTTCATAAGGCACAACACTTGTTGAAGGTTTTGCAAATGGAGTAGCAAGCTAAGTGGGCTTGATCTTGGGGGAAACTCCATGGTTAAGCATGCTTGAGTCAGAGTAGTACTGGGATGGGTGACCTCTCGGGAAGTTCTGATGCTTCACCCCTATGTGCATCACCTAGATGCAATGAGTGCTAAGTGGACCATTCATTAACATGAGAGATGGGTTCATGTGAACCACTACTCATGAAATATGGGTCATGTGTTTGACTCAAAAACTATGCAGTTAAACCCTAAAATAAAATATCATAATTTGACATGCTGTGAAAAATACCTCCTACTTACCCATTTAGATTTTCAAATCTGCTTTGTCATTTAGGTACAACTGCCTAGGTCGGGTCGAGCCCAAAGAGTAGGGAGTTTCCAATTATATAAACCCTATTTTGTTAGCCAAAATGTATTAAGAGATTGGCACCCTCTTATGGTTTAAGAACCTGCATTTTTGAAATCCAACACACAGCTACCCTAATAACAAAAATAAACAAAAGAGAACAAGAGTAGACACAAAATGGCCAAAAATTAGAGACCAAAAAACATGAACCACTAGAAATACAACACCCCTAAGCACCACCCATCACCACAAGCGTAGCCACACCACTCACCTCCGCTGTAGGTTCTTCCACCTCATTCTTCTCTGGCAGCTCCTCGGTGTCTAACTTGGCATCCAAAGAATCAAGATTCCTTGGTAGGTGTGGAGCGAGGTATGCGGCATGAAAATAGAGGAAACTAATAGCAACGAACATTTCCTTGCATCTAACCCTCTGCTTCTTCAGAACCATATAGGAATGACCCCTAATAGCCCTTTCGAGCTCATTGATGCAACCACAGAACAACCCTCATTGCATCTTCCTGTAGATGCACTCATAATCTTTCCCAGAGTGCAGCAAGTGCGAGGAGAAAAGACCTCTAATCCATGCATCACCTACCATGATATCATAATTTGTCAGGGCTTCATTCTAGCGATCCACGATGAACAACCTCCTGTTGATAATCCCCATTGCGATGGGAAGAACAAAGTGTGCATCAAGAACTATATCCATTAGATTTGATAGGAACACTGAAACCACCTCTAACCACCTCAATTCATGCTCAGAAGAGCCATCTAACCACCTTTGGTTGCATACGCTTTGGATTGTAAAGTGTGTAAGCATGCAATCAAATTGGAAGATTTGGTTCAGGTCCACGATGTTGACACTGCCCCTAATGATCAGTTCCCACTAAAAGGGGTGGAAGAAAATTTTGAAGTTCGAAGCCTCGCCCTCCATTAGCTCAGCGAACCTGTAAAATAAAACAACAAACCACTACACCAACAAGGGAAAAGGCTAGGGAAAATGGAGCCAATAACCAAGATTAAGGAAAGTGAGAATAATAGCCTATAGAAGCCCCTATAAAGAAGAGGAGGCACCCTTGATAATAAATGTGGCCTGAATTATAATAAAAACACCTCACTTGTAAATATGACATGACGACATCTGCCACCCTTGGGATTTAAAGATCTAGCTCTTCTATGCCCACCATCCATCAAACAAATAAAGAGATGATGTAATCCTTGTACTCAGGGACCAGGAAATCTATGTGGCAGAAAGAGAGTCATTTCTGTGATAAATGAGGAGTTGGCCCAACCATAGGTGAACACTCTTCCCAAGTTTGGGACTGACAAGGAGGAGCAGAGAGTAATTAATATTACTTGAACATTGCTCTATGAGTGCCACGTGTGTTGAAGAGGTGTAAGTTGTCTCGAGACAAGATGGCATATGACTGTTTACATCTTAGCAAAGTTGAAAAGGCACCTTTGGGGATCCCTATGAATGATCAACTTGGCTAGAAATGGCAGAGAAGAATAAATGCAAATTCCAGGGAAATGATGTATCTCTTAGCTGGATGAGAATATATGTCATCCTGAGCCTAAGCTTGGACCACCCACCTGCCCTGCCCCCTCACTCCTGCCTTCATGAAAGGACACCAGACAAGACCGTTAGAGAAGCAGTTGGGAAGTGAATAGAGGTAGGGCTTGCAAACTAGGAAAGGAATTAAGGGGACTGGAGAACTCAAAGAGAGGAAGAAGGCTGCTCCTTATCCAATAGAGACTAGGATTGTTGCCTAGAGGTCACCAGAAACCAAGGAACCTAACATTTCCAGCCAAAGAGTTGAAGATTGTTCAAAGTACACTTCCTACTCCACTTGGTCTATAGCAAGATTTGCTAACCAGTCTGCTACTTTGTTACCTTCACGATAATAGTGGGAGATCTGGAAAGAATCAAATCTTTCCAAATTTAACCATGCCTACTCTAAAATGTATCTAATAGACCAATTCTCTGATCTCCTCCTTTGCAGAGCTGAGATGATAATTAGTGAATCCCCTTCAATCCAAATTTTCCTAAAGCCTTTATCAAAAGCTAACTAGAGAGCATGGACTAGAGCATAGGCTTTTACTGAATTATTTGTTGCATCAGATAGTTTAGCTGCTTTCGCACCTAAAAGTTTCCCTTTGCTGTATCTAATCACACACCCAAGACCTGAGGGCCCAGGATTGCCACGGCTTGCCCCATCAAAGTTTATTTTTACGAAGGGATATCAGGCGGGTGTCATTTAATTGTGGATCTATCCACTTTCTATTGGTTTAAATGAAACACCCCTCCAAGAGACTGCCTTTCAAGGCTCTTCCAATGTTTAGACATAACATCATCCCAATTAAGTCCATTTGGCATCCTTGATCTGTGACCTTAATTTAGCATTGATTGTTTCTAAAATTGAGACTTCTAAGTCCCTCCATACCTCCTAGTTGTTTCTAAAGATCCTAAAGTTTCTTTCCTTCCATAGAATCCATAACAAAAGAGAGGGGCTGACAATCCAAAGATGATGATACATTGTATCTTTATTTAAGAGTGGCCAACTTTTCAGCATCTGCAACAAGGAAGATGGAAGAGAAGCACAACAATTAAGCTACCTCATGAGCCATTTCCAGCACTCTTGACTAAATTTGCAATGGATGAGCAGATGATTAATAGTTTCTCACTTCCTAACAAAGAACACAATCTAAGCTGAAACCCAATCCCAACTTTTTAATTCTATCCCCTGTGAGAATTTTCTTGTTGAGAGCGAGCCATGTAAAGGTGTTGACTTTTGGTAGAATAGGATATGCTCGGTAGAGGTGTGTGGGCCAATCTACCTTTGTCCCTGATGTGAGAAACATGTAGCTGTGTTGAGCTTTATAGGTGCCCAACCCATCACCAGTCCAAATCAACTCATCCTCTTTTGGGGAGAAGTAGATAATTCTCTCATCCAAGATTTTTTTGAGGGCTGATTTTTATTTAGAGGGAAATTACAATTATCAAAGCTTTTCCATACTATTCTCACAGGTAGAACACTTGAATCTATGGAAAAATAGTTGTAGACCTTGAAACCCCAGAACCTTTTAAGATAAGCCTCAACTTCCTTGAATTCTCCTGAGGTAGATAATTTTGGCCATCCATTCCAGGAACTGTCCTAGAAGGATGCCTTTTTCCTATTGAAGATTGTCCATGACAACTTGGGAAGGATTACTTCTCTACACTTGATAATAAAATTACAAACTGAAGAGCCTCACGGTGGATTATCGACTATGAAAATTCTTTCTGGCGCTTGAGAATCCAATTACTTCTTTTGCATGATCTTAACCCATTTCGTTTGTAGACTTTTGTACATCTTCTAGGCCAACTTTGCCCCTAAAGCCAAATTCTACAATTCTGGATTGAGGACACCTGCAACCCCTTGAGATTTAGGTTCATAAACCTTTTCCCATGAGATTAAATGAATCTTCTTCAAGTTTGACGCTCCTTGCCACAAGAATTTTCTACAAAGCTTCCCAATCTCTTCTCAAATACCTTTCAGGATTTGTAAAGATGACATCATGTAGATAGGAACTGCCGAAAGGACTGCTTTAACCAGTGTAAGTCTGCCCGCCAAGGATAACCAGTGTCCTTTCCAAGCACTGACCTTGTGAGACAAATTTTCAATAACCCATTCTAGAGAATTTTCTTGTGATGTCCATTAAAGAAAGGGACTCCTAAGTATTTACCTGATAGTGATTCTACTTTGAAGTTGAAGAAACCTGCAATATCTATTTGTCTTTCGTCTTTAGTGTTGAAGAGATAAATTTTAAATTTCTTGACGTTAATTAACTGCCCAGACGCCTCACAATATGAATTCAAAGTTTGTTTGATGGCGGTGGCTTCTTTTTTGTTAGCTCTACCAAAGAGGATAGTATCATCAGCAAAGAGGGTGTGAGTTAGAGAATCCTTGAAGGACTTCAATTTTATGCCCTTCCATCTTTTATTAGCTCTCACTTCTTTGATGGACCATGTGAGGGCTTCAACCATTAAGATGAAAAGATAATGCAAGATGGGATCTCCTTGCCTTAATCCCCTTGAAGTCTCAAATGGATTGGATTCAAATCCATTTACCAGAACCGTACACCTTGCGCCTATTATACAGGAAGAGATCCATTTGATCCAGCGAGCTGAAAACCCTAATGACATTAGAACATGGAACAAGTAGTCCCACTCCACCCTATCATACGCCTTGGTCATATCTAACTTTAACACCATACTTGATTTCTTCTCTTGCTTTAACGAATGGAGAATTTCATGGGTGAGAATGGCCCCTTCAACTGTTTCTTTACCTGGGACAAAACCCCCTTGTTCTTTTCAGATGATTTTTGGAAGAATGGACGCAAATCTAGAGGTGACTACCTTTGAAATCACTTTGTAAATAAAATTGCAGAGAGAGATAGGCCTAAAATCTTCAAAGGTGACCGGTGTTTTGACCTTTGGAATCAAAACAATACTAGTTTTATTGAATTCTTTAAGTACATTACTGAATTCTCGTGACTCCTCAACAACAAGAAATACATCACGGCCTACAAAATCCCAGCATTTTTGGAAGAACAAACCCATCCAATTGTCCGTGCCCGGAGCCTTGTCACCATTCATAGCAAACACTATTGCCTTGACTTCATCCAGGGAGAATTCTTTGAGAAGTTCTTTATTATGGTCACTTGACACCCGTTAGGTAGAGTGAAGT
Organism: Cunninghamia lanceolata; assembly: GCA_027924645.1. NCBI lineage: Eukaryota > Viridiplantae > Streptophyta > Pinopsida > Cupressales > Cupressaceae > Cunninghamia > Cunninghamia lanceolata. The sequence goes on along the minus strand of BSBN01000571.1, from coordinate 1,184,518 downwards.
CTCCAAAGCCATGTCGTCCTTGAGGCCTTTGTTGTGCTAAGAGTCTTTTGAAGAAATCTCCTGCCTCATCCTTAATATCCTCCATGTCATTAGTCAACGATCCATATTTCTTCTTAATACAATTGATAGAAGTAGCTTGTCTACAAATTTTAGTAGAGAGGTGAAAGAAAGTTGTATTACGATCACCCTCCTTTAGCCAGGCTTCTCTCGACTTCTGGCGTCAGAAAATTTCCTCCCTTAAGAGGACTTCTTCCAGATGTGTTTTCAACAACTTTTCCTTTTTAAATCTATCATTATCCATGCCAAACTGAATTACTTCTTGTTCAATAACTGCCAGCCCCCTTAGAGTTCTTTTTTTTCAAAGAAAATATTTTTGAAGTGGGCTCTATTCCAAAGAGATATTTGTCTTGTAACAAACTCAAGTTTATTTGCTGAAACATTCTAGATCCCCTGACAAAAGGGGCCAAGAGCCACCAAATACGAACCTTTGGTAAGAAATCCAGATCTCTGAGCCACATTTCCTGAAATCTGAAATGACTCCTTTGAGCTTTGTAGTCTTCACCAATTGAAAGACTCACGGGGAAATGGTCTTAACCAGAGAACGGCAGGATGTGCGATTTGAAGTTAAGATTCCCTAACAAACACTGAGAGGAGATAAGGAATCTATCCAATCTTTTAGCAATGTTACAGAAATCATGTCTCCTGTTGGTCCATGTGAAATTCCCATAGGAAGGCCTGTAGCCTAAGAGACTATTTTTGTCCACGAAATCTTTAAAGTCCTTTTGAACTTGGGAAGGTGCCAAAATTCCCTCTGACTTCTCCCAACCATCTAAAATACCATTGAAATCCCCTCCTAAGATCACCATCTCATTCTTCAACATATTCAGGAGCCTAGATAGATGTCTCCAAAGTTGGAGCTTTTGAACTGTCCCCGAGGGACCATACACACACATAATCCAAAGGTCTTTTCCATATAGAACTCCCAGAAATTTGCCTAGAATCTAGTTTTCTCTATTTCCCACAACTTTGAATCTGGGGAGATGCTTTTTCCAAAGAACTGCCAAACCGCCCGAGGACCTGCAAGCTGGGTGAATGTCTATTTTCCAGTCTTTCCATTTGCTGAAACAAAAAACACCATGATCTGAAGCTAGCTTAGTTTCTTGTAACAAAATGATATCCACTTTCGCTCCCTCAAGTTGGAACTTGATGAAGCATCTCTTGTTATGGGCGTTTAGGCCCCTAACATTCCACATTAAGAGCTTCATTGCGACCGAGGGGAGCAGTCAATTCCCCTCTTCTTAGTTGTTTTAACTACTGCACTCTCAACCCCTTCCAATAGATCAGTTTGAGATTTCAATTTCTTCTGTCTTGAGCTTCTTCTTGATGGGGTATTCTTATTTCCTTTCTGCACTAGGAGAGTCTGCATAATACCCAACGGATGAGTTTCTTGATCATCCGTTTCCTCTTGAAGAACTTCATCAGCCAGTTCCTCAAATATATTACTGGCAACCTTCACCAAGGCCTCCTCAAAGAGGTCCTGTAGTCTGACGTTCGAGCTCTCAAGACTTTTGGCTTTTTCTGCCACTTCTACATTACAGATCTTAAATTTGGGGGAAACACCCTCTGCATGTTCTTTCTCAACCATCTCTATAAGGTTTTCCTTGACCGTTATGAGAGCTTCCTTCTGTTCGATGCCAGAAGTTGGAGCTTCTGGAGAGGCTTCAGCTATTTGTTCTTGGAGCTTATTGATTACTTGTTCACCCTCTGAGGAGGGAGTTGCACGCTGCATATAGTCCTCTAGAACCCTTTCTAGAATTTGTAATGAAAAGTCTTCATCCTGTGGGTCAAGGTGACATGAATCCATTAATCTCTCCTCATCTTGATCCTGAGTTGTAGTCAAACCTTGAGCCAACTCTTGAATGTCGTCTTTACTACTTCCTTCCTTTAACAAATCCAAAGCCCTGATTTGTTCAAGGTCCTCAAACACTTCTATGAAGATCTCCTGCTCCCAGATGCCTTCCAAGCACTCAATACTGATCTTTTTAGGAAGCTCTTCATCCACCCTCATGATGATGCAAAATCTAGCCGTGGAAAGCCAGCCGGGTTCCTTGTTTCAATATCTTGACAATTTCCTAGCGAAGCTCCAATATTATTTAGAATCTCTTGGGCCCTATACTCTAACGGAAGATTTCAAAGTTGAATCCATAACGGAAAGAAGGGGACTATTTCTTTTGAAGAGGAGAAGTTGGCTTTCAAGGGTTGGCAGTAAACAAAGGTATCACCAAACTTCCATAGGGACTTTTCTAAGATTTTGTTTCTATCTTCCTGATCAGCACAGAAAACCCATTTCCCAAATATTCCACTTCATCCATTTGGCCCCAAGAGTTCTTGACCCAAACAAAAAAGTCATCACAAAAATAATGAGGGCTTAAGGCCTTACCCATGAGCGCCTTTTAGATCAGCCAGACGACCTTCCATAGCTTCTTTTGTAAGTCGAACAAGGACCGAAACTAGTTTCCTTCTAGTGATTTGTGGGAAGCTTTGCTTTGGTATATGAGTCCTTCCTTCATTGAATTTCTTCCCTTTCTCCAGGTTTGGGGGAGTTCTTCCTCGATATCTTCTCTCTCTAGGTCCTCCCTTTGGCCTCTGGGACTCCCTCTGCCTTCTGGAGGTTCTGATACTAAAAGTTTGGAACTCATTATTCTTAACTTGAGCAAAACTCATATTATCCATTTTTCAGTTCCTCTGTGAGTCCCTAAAGACTCTCTCCTGAGAGGGAAGAGGAATTCTCCTTTGGATATATGCCTCCTCCGAAAAGCTAACTCTTTTTACCATGCTTCCTTTTGAAGAGTGAGCCTTTAGAGCTGGCCGAACAGGATTGTGATGAGACTCCTCTGGAGGCTTGGTGGATGCAAAGCCAGATCTTGACCCATAAACATAGGAGAAATTTCTTCTCCATCTCTGGTTGTTCTTCTCTTTGAAAGAGAAAGAAGATGCCATAAACACAGGAGAGTTTATCTCTATTCAATATTTTTTAATTGAATCTCCTGAACTGATTTGTCTTTAAGTAGAGCACAGAAAGCTCAATAGTTGAACAAAGAAAGAGTGGAGGATAAAATGCTATGTGAGTATTCTTATTAGCATCTTTCTTACCATTTTCATCAATTCTGAAAATACCACGAAGCTTGTGCTTTCCCAACAAAGATTGTTTTCTAAACCACACGGTGTTGAGTCTTGAACAATGAGACACTGTCCACTGCCATGCTTCTCCCAAGTATTTAGCAAAAAACTTATCTAAATTTTTAGTACTATTTTCCTGGGGAGATTGTGTAATATTTTTCTAGTTTGCAAGCTCCATAAAAGTTTGCTACACCATATAGAATTTATTGAATTGTGAGTAGAGTTGACATCTAGGAAAACTGATCTAGAAAGTGTAATCTTAAAAAGAAACAAAAATCCTTCCAACATATCTAATATACAATAAAAATAGAATAGTTGCACTGAAGTCAAGTAACAAATTAAAGATACTAGGATTTTCCATGAACTAAATAACTACAGAGCATGATATTTGCAAACAAATTCCTTTCTTTCCTTAAACTATGTGTTTGACTTTAATCTAGAAATTTTATATTTTCCATTTTGAAGAAAATAGAAAACTATTCCAAAAGACAAGCTCATATAATTTCTTAGCAATGTGAAAATTAGGATGTCTTAAACTGGAAGCAGATGTGAAGAAGTGGAAATGACAACATACCTTTACTCCACTTATTTGGGGACAAAGAATGATTCCACTTAGAAACATTTAAGTGAACGATCAATTCTAACTACCTTGGCCCTTTGAAAAGACGAAATCTATGGGTGCACATCCATAGAAATTCTGTTTTAAGCAACATCTCCCCTCCATCAGTTAAAAGTAACTCAGCTATCATAAAACAAATAGCATCCATAGAAATTCCTTGTTAAGCAACACCATAATAAAAAAGAGAGCTCAAACAAGCTCTGCCCAAAAGAGTATTATTCAATGCAATCGTCATGACAAAATGAAAGGTGAATACCAGCTATTTGTAGAACAGCGGATATGGGAATAGGGTGCCATATACAAATACATGATTGTCCCAAACTCCAATAAAAATTTGCTAAAATTATTGAGAAAGTTCAATAAAAAACCTGTACACCGAAAGTATATCAATGTTCAACAATCAGGACTAATCTAGCCAGAGGCAAGAAACAACATATCCACTCATATGAAACACACCTCTGTAGCACTCCATGAAATAGACGATAAACATATAAGATTAGAGCCTCCAAAGCATATGAGAAATGTATCCAGCATCCTCTAAATAGTATAAAAGTAAAATTGAATAATTTATCCTTTCCACTCAACTCATTGACCTGCAAAGAAAACTAGTTTAGACATAAGCTGACTTTGATAACAGAAAAGATATTGAAACTTCAAGAAGAGATAGTGATTATTATTGCAAATTGAATGTTACTATATACTGTTGGAGCACAACACCACTGAGAGGGGGGGTGAATTAGTGGTGTGCAGGACTTAGTGACCTTCAACCTTGTATTTCAAAAACTTTGATGCAGAAAAAAACAATTCCCATTGACTGTAGATGACATCATGAAAGATTTGGACAACTAAACAGATTGATCAAAATCAAGAATGCATCAACTCAATATTGAGACTGAAAAATAATGACTCATTCGTGCATAGTATCATTGTTTTAGATAGTAATAGAAGTCTAGTATGAGTTCAAATAGATCATAGTAAATTAATTGACTTTAAGACAAATGACACGTGATCAGCAAATAGACATGAGAATCAAACTCATCAATGACAAATCATAACACAGATATTCTCCTAAGTGGAAAGCCCCTGGCATAAAACAACTCAAAAATGCCTCACTGGCTTATAAAAGAATCTCACTGATTACAGGCCTCACTGGCTTACAACATTGCCTCACTGGCATATAAAAGAATCTCACTGATTACAAGCCTCACTGGCTTATGACATCCATTCTATTTAATCAAGTAAAACTCATACAGAGGGACACTCTGTTTCACTTGAGAACATATACTGTCAACAATGTATGTGCAGGATACACACAAAAAGCACACACATCATTTACATTATATCTTTTTATACACAACTGATTACATTCCTTCAAGAACATATAACTGTAGACAATTTCAAAACCTTAAAACTGAAATGAAAACCAATCGACAATTTTGCAACGTGTCCTTTAACTGAATAAACAACATTGTTCTTTTTGTTCATAAAAGCAGAAACTGTTCGACGGAGAAGTGATATGTAACTGTTAACCCTCAATAGGGTTACAAAGTTCAACTGTCGGTTACAATGCCCAACTGCCAATAACTCAAGCGAAACCCTAGGGTTTTAAAAATAACAGCCAACAAAAGAGATCCCATATTGTCGACGGGCTAAACAATCATGGTTGTGTAAACAAAGAAATGCCATAAACCCCACTGGTAAAAGCACATAGATCTGTAAAGTGTTCTTTAAAGAATACAAACTATATAGAAATTGTATTCTTTCAAAAAACCCTTGACAGATGTATTTGCCAATTCTAAAAACAACTCTGTAGAGAAAGAAAAATGAACTCTTAAGATCATACTTACAAAATCTTGAATGATCATTGCCGCAGATACCTTAGATAACCAGCTTATACCTTGCATTTTAATGATAATGGCACAACTGCAGACCACGAAGTCAACTTTCAATCCTTTCTGAAGATACATCAAACCCCCTTCATGATTTTTCATGATTATCTTGCAAACTACGAAGTCAGCTTTCAGATTCAACAGATCTCTTTCATGTTTTTTCATGATTATCTTGCAAACCCTATGCTGTGTAGATAATAATGAAAAGAAATGCCAAAATAACAAAGATACAAGCGCTTGAAACCAGTGACTGGCCATTCCAGTTTGCCCTAAGGAGGGCTTCAACAAAACAAAAGAGAAGTGACCGCTTAGAAAGGTGAAATAACATTTAGACCGCTCAAGACAGTAAATAGAATATTCCCATCACTTAACAATATGTCGATCAACATGTGTTCATTCTAAACCAAAGTCAACTTGCTGGAAGATGTCATTCGAACATTGTTGCCAAGCATTCTTTGTTTTACATCTTACCTTATGCCAAGTCATCATACATGTTACCATTGTTGACATCACTGCCAAACGAAAACTGCCAACTAGGGTTAACATATACTACTAACATGCTTGTATATAAATCTCAAAAACATAATTTACTGGCTAAGCAGAACATGTCAGAAATAGAAATAATGCTTATTAGATGTTTGAAATTTCAAGATAAGCTTATGTTAAATTTTAGCTTGCTCTTTTATATTGAAAGTTTAGAAATCAATGTTAATTTCTAGCAATCGTTGTGTGGATTCAATATAGTAATGGAAAAAAATAACGAAAAATTAGAATTGAAGTTACATGTAGATTTAATAAAGTTTTTCCAAAAATTTTCTTTTCTGCCTAACTGAGTTTGTACCTATGTAAATTTGAAAGCGCTAACATGACAGAACTGCTAATAATAGAATTATATAAATGAATTTGTTGTACTACTCTATTTTCAACAAGAGGAAACTACATTTATTGAGGACCAAAACATGCTCCACTTGGGAATGTTAGTGCCCGATCTAAATATCCAACAGGATATTGCTATTAACTTCATAAAAATTAACTTCATCAGATTTGTACAAATTAGTTGTAAGTTGTTTTACAAAATCATTAACAATATAAAGAAAATTTGTGATTTACTACAAAATCATTAACAACATAAAGAAAATTCGTGAATTAAACTTACTCTTTCTCTATTGGTGGTCTGACAATCAGCATTTATGGTGTGATGAATATATAGGTGTATAAGAGATGAAGATCATAAAATATCTTATCTTGTATAATACAATTTTTCTTTGAATCTTTGAAAAAGAAAGTTAATAATGCCATCCATAACTCTGAAGCATTTTGCACTCCAAGATTTGCTGAAACACAGCACCCAAATTAGAACTGAAAACCCCAAAGCATTGCCCATTCCTATTCCCACATCCCACCATATATCCTCCTCCAGCACTTCTTTAATTTTTTCATTATCATTGGGAGAAGCAGGATGATTTCTTGAGAATAAATTGTTGGAAAATGATGAGGAATCAAATGTCATCATTTGTCCTCCCTGTGGTATAATTCCTGATAGGTTATTATGAGACACATCAAAGTAGCTCAAATATGTGAGATGTTGCAGCTCAATGGGAAACATCCCAGACAATTCATTTTTGGAAAGATCAAGTGATTGTAGCTGTACCATGCTTCCTAAGGACTTTGGAATGTTGCCGCTGAAATGATTTCTTGAAACATTGAGAATTATCAGTCCTTTGAGGGATTCAATATCCCAAGGTATTTTACTTGATAAATCATTGTCTGATAGATCAAGGCATTTTACTAATCTCAAAATTCTTCCATACTCCATATCTTGTCCTTTGTTCTTAGTGATTATGCTATCTATATAAATCCCACTAACATTTGTAGTATTTAATTCAAGATTTTATGTGTTTTCTGTCTGATTTGCCATTGCCCTCAAGTGCATAAAGCCACTTGGAATAATGCCTAAAAATTTATTTCTCGACATATCCAATATTTAAAGATTTTGCAAGTTTGATAATTCTGAGGGTATCTTGCCAAAAAATTGTAAGAGTCAATGTGACTCAGCAAGCCAGGATCACCTGCAATCAAGACAACCTTCCACACAATGATGACAAGAGAAGATGCTAAAACAATGGAGCAATGAATCTATACAAAGATCATATGAAGCTGCATTAGACTGTCATATAAAATACAATGAGAGAGCCTTGCTTATAAAGGCAAGGTGAGAGCTAGAAGGGTGGAGTGAAAAGTGGAGATATTCCTACAACATGTGCCAATTAGAGGATGATAACTAATTGCACATGTGGAGGATAAGACAACTCACTCCAACTATCAACAACTCAACACATAACTAGAAACACCTAGACATCTAGAAGACTCACTAAGTCAACTTAACATGTGTGAATTATGTGTTCACACCAACAAAAATTTGTTAGATTTTAGCACTAGGATGCAAAGACTTTTCAAGATTTCAATCCAAGTAGAAATATCCCCATGAAAATTGTTATTCCTTAGATCTAGGATTTCCAAAGAACTGCAATTTACATATGTTCCCTTTTAGCCCTTTGTGACCTAGTTTCAATATTTCTAGATAAGTCATCTTCCCAAATATATTTGGAATTGTGCCCTTGAGATCATTCTTTTCTAGATTTAACATGTACAACCCAAAGCATTGGTCTAAAATCGAGGGAATCTTACCACTAAGCCTATTATTTGACAAATCTAAAATTTGCAAATTACTTGACTCACAGATAGAATGTGGAATGATACCACTCAGATTGTTTCTGGCTAGCGATAGAAATTCAAGAGCTTGTCCATGTTGGCCAATACTTGTTGGAATGGGTCCATCAAATAGATTCTCTGAAAGATCAAGAAGCTCACCTTTTGTAAAGAAAGGGGAATATTTCCTTGTAACTCATTATTATGCAAATCAATAACTGAGTAGTCATAAGAATTGTGTTCAAATCCAAGCAGCTTAAAGGGTAAATTAGCTACAAACTGGGCAGAAGAGAGGTTGAGATCATAAAGGGGCATAGAATGCCATAGTCAATTAGGAATATTTCTGCTAAGAGAGTTTTGAGACAAATCTAGTGACTCTAAGGAGTATTGAGTTGAAATAAAAGATGGAAAATCCCCTTCCATATTGCAAGATCCCAAATTTATGGTTTCAAGTTGAAAATTGGGAATATAACTGCCATTGACTTTTACAGTCAACATATTCCTTGCAAGAGAAAATTCTTGAATATTATGAATCTTATCCAAAAAAGAAAGTGTGTAAGTTTGACTTAGTTGGTTGTTGCTAAGATCAAGTTTTGTGAGTTTGGTGAGATTACCAAATAAGGTTGGGATTGTACCATTCAAAGAGTTAGAACCTAGGACAAGATATGTGAGCCTTGACATCTTACCCAAAGATGTTTGGATGGTGCCACTCTAAGAGTTATAACTTGGGTCAAGATCTGTGAGCTTTGACAGCTGACCCAAAGACATTGGGATGGTGCCACTCAAAGACTTATAACTTAGGTCAAGATCTATGAGCTTTGACAGTTGACCCAAAGATGTTGGGATGGTGACATTCAAAGAGTTTCCCCACAAGTGCAGATATGTGAGCTTTTCCAACTTACCCAAAGATGTTGGGATGGTGCCACTCAAAGAGTTGGAACTAAGGGCAAGATATGTGAGCTTTGACAACTTACCTAAAGATGTTAGGATAGTGCCACTCAAAGAGTTGGAACTCAATTCGAGATATGTGAGCTTTGACAAGTGACCTAAAGATGTTGGGATGGTTGCACTCAAAGAGTTAGAACTCAACTCAAGATCTATGAGCTTTGATAGCTTACCCAAAGATGTTGGGATGGTACCACTCAAAGAGTTAACACTCAAGTCAAGATATGTGAGCTTTGATAGCTTACCCAAAGATGTGGGGATGGTGTCACTCAAAGAGTTAACACTCAAGTCAAGATATGTGAGCTTTGGCAGCTTGCCCAAATATGTGAGGATGGTGCCACTCAAAGAGTTAAAACTCAGGTCAAAATATTTGAGCTTTGATAGCTTACCCAAAGATGTTAGGATGGTGCCACTTAAAGAGTTATAACTTAGGTCAAGATATGTGAGCTTTGATAGCTTACCCAAATATGTTGGAATGGTGCCACTAAAAGAGTTAGGACTCAGGTCAAGATATGTAAGCTTTGACAGCTTAACCAAATTTGTTGAGATGGTGCCACTCAAAGAGTTGGCACTCAGGCCAAGATATGTGAGCTTTGATAGCTTACCCAAAGATGTTGGAATGGTACCACTCAAAGAGTTAGCACTCAGATCAAGCTATGTAAACTTTGACAACTTACTCAAAGATGTTGGAATGGTCCCACTCAAAGAGTTAGCACTCAGGCCAAGAATGTGAGCTTTGACAGCTTACCCAAAGATATTGGGATGGTGCCATTTAAAGTGTTTTCACTCATATTAAGATATGTTAAGCTGGACATGTTACCAATCTCTCTTGGAATTTGTCCAATAAAGTTAAAGTCGTACAAGTTCAAATACCTCAATTTGCCAAGCTTGTGAAACTATGAAGGGATGGCAAGAGGAGGGAATAAGGCATTCTCATTGAGGTCCAAGTGCTCCAGATGCTATAGTTGGAATAGTCCCCCATGAAATTCCCTCCACAACATGGATGGCCATCCAATCCATGAGCCATTAAGGGAGTGACGAGTGTGATCCAAGGAAAGGACGTGGGTTGTGATTGGGTGGTAGGTGACTCCTTCCCATGTAGAATAGTTAAATCCCTTCCACGATTGCAACATGGAAAGAGAGGAAGTGAAGTTGAGGCCCTCTTTGAAATCTAATAGGGAAAGTCTAGTGGATAAAGATGACTTCCTACCATTTGTTTTACGGCTTTGCTAGTTTTGCCTCCCATAAAATTGCAATATGATTTTACTCACCTTCTCAACTTACAAATTCATTACAACTTTTTGTACGACTCGTTCCCAAAGAATATTCTTCAATCAAATCATTTCAATGTAATCTTAATAATGGTGCCAATTAAATCAAATCATTAGATTTTTTTTTCCTGAATGGAGGGCCTAAATTATAATTGTAATTGTACATTACCATTAAAATGATTAAATACAATTAATTACACATCAAATTTAAACTTTGGTTGGGATGTTGTAATTAGCTACCAATTTTCCAAATTTTTTGGAAATAAAAATAATTGTTCTAATGAAGTTTAAATCATATAAATTACTTCATTCTAAAAATATGGAAGAACTAAAAATATTTTAGTTGTTAAATTTTGTGAAAGTTTTAAATAAAATAAGGGAATTGTTTTAATAAATTTTAAAAATATAGTTTTAAAAAATTTATACCAAGTTAAAGTAATGTGGGCTTTAAAATCACAAAATGTCGCTCCTAAAATCTCCCAGATTTAGGGTTTCCATAAACAATTATGCATGGCTAGAGGGTGCATCACCAGAAGGGGATGGGAAAGAAGCAGGCAGAGGAGTTGTATCTACAAACTTAGGAGTGCTACAGAGGGAGACATACCCTTCTTCGTTTGGTCTTCATGATACGGTTTCTAGATCGCCACAATTCTCTACTAGTTTTGGTATAGTGACAGGGCCTCATCTCCACAACCTACTTACTAGCAATGTCACTGGTTTGGGCATGTATTTGAAGGCCAATCAATGCACGACTATTAATGATGTACCTTCGGGATAGGGAGTTTCACAATTGTGCCCTTCATGGATTTTAGGGCTCTCCTTCAAAGATGAAACAATGGGAGTTCCCAAGCATAATATTGATGATGCCTCGAGACCTAAACTAGGGTTCTCTATTGGCTCTCTAATGCAAGAAAAGGGGAGGATTCCTTTTATAGTGGATTCAACCGAGAATACCCCCACTATTGATCTTGGGGATACTATGTTAGAGGGGGGAGAACTACACAGAAAACACTCTTTGATCTGTCGCTTCCATAACCATTGGCCCAATCTAGTTGAGTTGAACGAATGGGTTAGAAAAACTATAGCAGCCTCTGTAGGATGAGGAACTCTGCATCGGTACTTGCGCTAAAGGATTTTTTTATGTTATTTTTGAATTCCCTGAGGACGGAGATATGCTTCTCTAGAAAGGTCCCTAGGTCTGGGATAAATCCTACCTAGGAATGAAACCATGGTACCTAGAATTTGATCCATTTACAGACACTTTTGCTGCTACTCTAATCTAGGTGAGACTCCCAGATTTGCCATTACACCTCTGGGGTTTTTCTTACCTTCAATCCATTGGAAATTCAATTGGGAAATTCATTTCAGCTCCATCTTCTGAAGCCCAATCCTCCTTCACTCTATGTTCTTCCTTCACCTTTGCTCAAATTTTAGTGGAAATGGATCTGTCAAAACCCCTACCGACTGAGGTAAGAATTAAGGTTGGTTCCAAAACTTGGAATCAAATGGTGGATTATGAAGGCATCATTTTTAAATGCAGGTATTGCTATGCAACAAATCACAAGGCTAAGGATTGTTCAAAATTATTTCCTTCTAGAAATAAATCTTATCACCCAAAGCAAGCTACTTGGTGAAAGGGAGCCAATCTTAGTCATCAACATTTAAACCAACTACGAAGAAGGAGGATGAGGTCAATTATTCTATAGATTCAGAGATAACCAATATAGTTTCCAGTGGTGTTAAACTGACTATATAAAGGAGGATGAGGAAGTCAAAGCTTTCACAAAATCAAAGAAGGCTAATTTAGTCTCCAATGGTGTAATACCACCCTTGGAGGAAATAAGCCAAAACTCAGACATTAATGATCCATGCAAGGATATTACAAATGACTAGACTCCTGTCAAGTGTGGGAAGAAGGCAAAATTGTCAAATGGCACATTTTCAATGACTATGATCCCATGATAAAATGGGAAACATGGAATCAAGGTGTTATGTCAAAAAATGTCCCCTTGGGGGCTTCTCCCTCTTAAGGTTTAGCTCTCGGGTCCTTAGAATGCATTTAGAGTATCTTGCATGTTAATTTTGACTCCCGATGAGAAAACCCTGAAGTCTTATGGAAAATAGGACCTAGGGAGTGCTATTTTGATGATCCCTGAATAGAAATAAGGGGGTGGACTTGGGCGCTAGTGCCCTAGTCCTGCCCTATTTTGGGTCAGCCCTAAATTTAAATGTCAGTTTTATGATCGTTATTTAGGTTCTATGCCGACATCTCAAGTTTGAATTATGAAATTCTTAGCAGGAATCTTTGTAGTTGCATATATAAGCATGTTTAGGCTTCATTTGCAAACTAGATGGAAATTAGATGGGCATTTTGATCTACAAGCTTATGTTAAAGCAATTCAAGGCATTCATTGTGTTGTAGAGTAGTACTTTGTTGTTATTGTGTTTGTAATTGCAAATTTGGCTCCATCTCCTCATGGCATGAAAAGCATCTTCTTTCCATGAAATATATACTACAAGGTGATATCTATTATGTTTTTGATCATTTATCATTTGGATTTTTGCCTCTATCCCATAGGGATATGCACTCTTATTTGGCAATGGTGTTTGAAAGACTTGAATGTCTCTCTAGGGCTTGATCGAGGCAAGCCTCTAAACACCACAACCCCCTCCCACACTCTTTTGTGATTGTAGGTTACATGTACCGAGTTTCACAAAGTGGAGTTGCAGAAGGGAGGTTGCAGACAACAAGGATTCGAGATTTGAAAGAAAGAGGACAAAGGTGAACATTTCGAGAGAAGGGTGCTAGTGCCAGTGTCCTCCACTTTCTCCAGGGCAAAAACGGAAGATACAATGCAGATCAGTGTCGAAAGAAGATTCAAATTCCATGACAAATATTGTACCTTAGATAGGGGCGCTAGTGCCAGTGTCCCTGACTATTCCACATTCTAGACTTCAAAAAATAGTGAGTTAATAATCTCTGTCCTTCACCTTAGTCTGAAAGGATTTGCCGTAATTCATTAATTTGCTTACTCTTTTGCTTATTTAGGGTTTTAAGAGTAATTGAGCATTAAATTGAGATATTGTTTGATACATCTAAACTTTCGCATTGTTCCAAGTGGCAGCCCAACCTAATAGGTAATTTCTCTCACTTAGTAGAGATTCAACTCGGTTGATATGCCCTTGAATGTTTGGTGAGAAGGGCGGATTTGCCTTTGAAACCTAAAAAAAAATAATCCCCCCTTTTTAACACCTAAATATTTTGGTGAACCCATGTTTTTGGACTTGTTGCACCATGCTAAGTGTTATTTGATAGGTCTACATTCATTCATTTCATTGCATTCGAAAAATTACAAAAAAAAGTTCAAAAATTTTCAAAATTTTCAAAAAATTTGTATTCTAGGGTTTGAATTTTCATATAATTTGCATTAATTTAGTTGCATTTCATTTCATTTCTGATTTTTGCATTAAATCTGAAATTTATTTTTTCATCATACATTTATTGCATTTGAAAAATTACAAAAAAATTTGAAAATTTGAAAAATTTGAAAAAATTGGCATCTTAGGCTTACATTTTAGCATAATTTGAATTAATTGGCATTTAATTTCATTAAATTTCTATCGTTATCATCAGATCTAATTTAAATTACATAAATTCTTCATTTAGTATTCATTTGCATTACATTTTCATGCTTAAATTGTTAAAATATGCTTGAAATTGTGCATTTTCATAAAAACCTAGTTTTGCATTAGCTAGGGTTTGTAGTCAAAATCTTGTCTCAAATTTTACTACCCTTTTAAAACACTCATTAGGACTGATTTCTAATTGTAGTATTGCATTCTAGTGTCATTATTGCAAAATTTCATGTCTAAGGTTTGAAAACCTTGCATTTTCACTAGATTTTGCCTTATCACCTCTCTAGAATTGCATTATAGGTGTGTTGTAAAGGATTTTGCCACATTATTTGACTTATACTAGGGTTATTATCTAGTACCCCTCCTCAAATTCTTTACAACACCATTTCTATTAGGCATTTACATTGAAATTTGGTGAAAAATTACATATTTCAGGTGTATTTTCACTAGGTTTTGACTTGTCATCACTCTAGAATTGCAAGGCAGGGTGGATCTAAGACTATCCTAACCCTTAAGCATGTCTTCGGTGATTGTTGTGGTGAATCCCAATCATCGATGTGTGCATGTAATGTGCCTGAGATGGCTGCGAACCTAGCAATAGGTTTCTTCCATCGCTTGTCTACTGTGTTTTCTCTGTGTCTTCCATGTGTGTGTGTGTATGGCGTGTTTGTTCCCAGGCAAAGTTTCAAGACTGGTGGTGATGAGCTTCTCCCATGCTTTGGGATTTGTATGGCATGTTTGTTCTCAAGTGTAGTTTCAAGATTGCTGGCGATGAGCTCCTCCTACAATTTGGGATTTGTTTGGCGTGTTTGTTGCCCCTTATGCAGTTTCAAGACTGGTGGCGATGAGCTCCTCCTGCATTTGGGTTGTGTGTTTACTTTCCTTGTACTTGTATTTGCATTTCATATATGAGAAAATGAAAAAGAAAATAATCATTACATTCACTGTATTCACTGTGTTTTGCATGTCTTCAATGATGTCTTCTCTATGTTCTGCGTGATTGTAACTGTCTTCTCTGTGTTTTGCGTGCATGTTACTATCTTCAATGTGTGTGGTGTGTTTTCACCATGCTTGGTGTGTTTGGTGTGTTTGTTGACATTAATTTAATGCATGTATTAGCCTTGCATTTATACATACATTAAAGTGCCAGGGGCTAATTGTTATGTCAGAAAATGTCCCCTTGGGGGCTTTTCCCTCTTAAGGTTTAGTTCCTAGGTCCTTAGAATACATTTAGAGTATCTTGCATGTTAATTTTGACTCCCGATGAGAAAACCCTGAAGTCTTATGGCAAATAGGACCTAGGGGGTGCTATTTTAATGATCCCTGAATAGAAATAAGTGGGTAGCACCCAAGTCCTGCCCTATTTTGGGTCTGCACTAAATTTAAATATTGGTTTTATGACCATTATTTAGGTCCTATGCTGACATCTCAAGTTTGAATTACAAAATTCTTAGCGGGAATCTTTGTAGTTGCATATATAAGCATGTTTAAGCTTCATTTGCAAACTAGATGGAAATTAGATGGGCATTTTGATCTACAAGCTTATGTTAAAGCGATTCAAGTCATTCATTGTGTTGCAGAGTAGTACTTTGTTGTTATTGTGTTTGTAATTGTAGATTTGGCTCCATCTCCTCATGGCATGAAGAGTATCTTCTTTCCATGAGATCTACACTACACGGTGATATCTATTATGTTTTTGATCATTTATCATTTGGATTTTTGCCTCTATCCTGCAGGGATACACACTCTTATCTAACAATGGTGTTCGGAAGACTTGAATGTCTCTCCGAGGCTTGACCGAGGCAAGCCTCTAAACACCACAACCCCCTCTCACACTCCTTTGTGATTGTAGTTTACAGGTACCGAGTTTCGTAGAGTGGAGTTGCAGAAATGTGGTTGCAGACAACAAGGATTCAGGATCTGAAAGAAAGAGGACAAAGGTGAACATTTTGGTACAACGGCACTAGTGTCAGTGTCCACTTTCTCTAGGTCAGAAACAGAAGATACAGTGCAGATTAGTGTCGAAAGGAGATTCAAATTTTGTGACAAAAATTGTACCTTGGATAGGGGCACTAGTACCAGTGTCCCCGACTATTTCGCATTCTAGACTTTGAAAAATAGTGAGTTAATAATCTATGTCCTTCACCTTAGTCTGAAAGGATTTGTTGTAATTCATTAATTTGCTTATTGTTTTGCTTATTTAGTGTAATGAAATAACTTGCACAATGGAAGAAGATGATATGAAATATTCTGCGAATACTTGATAATTGTTGAGAATAACAGGCCACTTCGAGGGGGCAACCTCCAAATATCTCTAATGAGAACACACTTCACAATATATCCTAAAATAAGGCTCATATCCTCCTATATACACCTAATTATGCTTAGGATGAATAGACACACCCCTATATAACACCTAGTCTGACCTATCTAACTAAATAATAATATAATAATGATAACATGACTTAATTAGGAGTTAAGATAGCCACAAGATGACTATTCATAACCCTATGTACACTAATATTAAGGGCGTAGCATGCCCTCCCTCTTCAAATAAGCATTGTCCTCAATGCTAATCAAGTGTGTATTCTTTTGAATGAACTCCTTGTCCTCCCATGTGGCCTCTTCAACTGGTAAATTCTTTCATTGGATGAGATACTTAGTGAGGGTTCTATTCCTCAGCTTCTTCATGCATGTTTGAAGAATGCACTTTGGTTCCAATATGATTCTTCCTTCTTCATCAAGCTTCAGTAACATTGTTGTGGATGGACTTTTGAGTCTACTAGCATTCTCCAAGATAGAGATATCATAGAAAGGTTGTATGATTTTTGATTTAGGTAACCTCAATTTGAAGTTGATGTTGTCAGTCCTTGTTGAACCTTTATGAGGCCCATACAAATCAGGTTCCCTCTTGTGATCTAAAACTATAACTACTTTCTTGAAAGGTGAAGCAGGAATCTTTGGCTTTTGCACTTCCATTGACAATAACTGAGCCACACCTTTATCCACATTTTTTTTAGTGACATTTGGTGTGCACTTACCAATTGTGGACTCTTTGCATGTAAACCCCGTAGCTCATGTTTTTTATTCCCAGAGTAGAAGTGCATGAATAGTTCCTAGAAATTCATCTCAATTGTGCCCAATGTAGTAAGCCATTGAACTCCCAAAACAATGTCTGCTCCAGCCATGGGTATAGCAAACATAGGGCTATCTATCATGTAGTCTCCCGTGGTGAGTTCAATGCTATGGCATTTCCCTGAACAATTGACTGTACCACCATCTGCAATCATAACCTGGAATTCAGGGGTAGGGTAGACAAAACAATTGAACTTTGCTGGTAGTTGCTTGTTGATGAAGTTATGTGTACTCCCCGAGTCAATCAATACTGTCACTATTTGTTTTTTAAGGAAACCCCTTACATTGAGTGTTTGTGGGTTATTAATACCTGATAGTGCATGACAAGAGATAGTTGGTTGGACATCTTTAGAGTCCTTTACCACCACCACTGGATCTTCTTCATCCTTATCTTCATCATAGGTAGCCTCAATATAGAACAACTTCTTCTCATCACATTTATGTCCTTTATGATATTTTCCATCACAATTGAAACATAACCCTTTGGCCTTTTTCTCTTCCAATTGTTGAGGTGTCAACATAATAGGATGAGTAAATGATGATGCAAGAGCCTTGTCAACTTTGTTACTAGGTAATTCCTCCTTTCTACTAGCCAAAATTTTTTCCTCCACTTGTCTCGCCATAATCATTGCTTCAGAGATAGAATTTGGACAAAAAATGCGTACCTCATGTTGAATGTGATCCTTGAGACCACCCAAGAATAAATCATTCAAGTTCTCCTCTGTAATTATATCCACTCTTAAGGATAGATTTTGGAATTGCTGAATATAATCCTTAATTGATCCTGTTTGTTGAAGTTTAGCTAGTTGGCTAAAGAAGTTGTCTATCACACTGTTGCTATATTGTGCTTGGAGTTCCTCCATAAAAATGACCATGAGATAGTGAGACCCTTCTTCTTTCGATGAATACAAAGCCAATGATACCAAATGAATTGATCTGGTTCTAGATATAGGGAAGCCACCATGACCTTTTGTCCATATGGGATTTGATGTACTTCAAAAAAATTCTCCATTTGGTTTATCCATGTTAGAGGATCCTTACCATCGAACTTGCACATATCCACCTTTGGAAAAAAATTCCTAGATCCCATAGGAGTATTAAAATTTGTGTCATTATTAGCTAACTTGAAGGTTTCACCTTGGTTGCTTGAGAACTCCTTTCTTGGTTCATTCATATAGGCGCTTAACATGCTTCGTATATTTGATATATCTCCTCTTAGGTCACACATATCCCTCTTAATTGAGGAAACCTCTTCCTTGACCTTACTTATTTCCTCATTAGGATTAGTATTAGAACTGTCTGGTCCTCCACTGCTTGAAGCGTCTACTTATTAACATCGGCATGGTCGTAGCAGCCCTGTTGTTTATTAGGCAACGACAAAAGTGAATGGGGGTGAGTGAAGTGGGGGTTTTGCAGGGGTATTTAGCTTTGGAAATGGTAGTGAGTGGAGTTGCATTTGTAGTGGAGAATATCCGTTGTTGCGCTACAAGTGGTCAGCTGCCCCTATGGAGATTGTAGGGGTTGCCCGTTCCTATCACCGTCTGGTCTGATCCCCCTAGAACCCTGCTAGTAAGGTATATACGTTGTTCCGCTGTAGGTGTATAGAGAGTATGGCTATGTATTCAACTTAATAACAAATAAATGAAATAAGCATTTCAGCATCACATAAACAGAAACATAAATAACACGCTTGACACCAAGATTTTGACGTGGAAACCCGGTTAAGGGAAAAACCACCGTGGGGGTTAACCCACAAAATTAATACCCTGTTAAAAGTATTTTTCAAATGAGAATGCACAAGCATTCAGGCTCACTGCCCCAAGCTCACTGCTCAAGTGGAGCTCACTACCTGCAGAAAGTTTACAAGAGATTTACAGAGATTTTGAACTGGTAAAATGCATTTTCCAATGCTAGAGATTAGTTATGAATGAGTGTAAATACTGACTTTGTACACTTCATCTTTATTCTGCTCTTCTCTCTATTCTGCCTTCATTCATATATTAGATTTCTGCTCTTTTCACATTTTCTCCATAACCACTTTTTTTTTGACAAAATATCCATAATCATCGGCTATATATACTTATCTTGAATTGCAATCACTTGCCAGTCGGCAACAACAAACACTTAGAACCTTTTAAGAGTGCTCTGCTCTGTCGGCTAGATCTATACACCAATATTGATGCGTACCAAAAATAACACATGTAGATCATCATACATGTCGGCCACTAACATCTTATCTCATACGTAGTTCAACAAAACACTTTTATTGGGTCCGCACAAGGATTTACATAAGTCTGCTTGTTCTTCACTAAATTATTCTGTCATAAAAGAACCCAATATTCAGATGTTCATAACTTTTGATCCCATTTTCCTAGTGTCCCTCTACACTCCTTCAGATCCGCAACACATAATGATTAGCTGGAGAGATCCGCTGACCAAAATATTGGACTCTGTTATATGCTCTGTTATATGCACTGCAGATGTGTGGAACAATCTTAGTTGCCATCAATGACAACACCTCTCAATGCTATGTAGTGCCTCTTACCAACAAATACATAATTGTGAAGGAATGCGGAGCAAAATACTTTCTCTTGGACACTAGTGAATGAACAGAAAAAAACAAGTTTTACTCTGGTGAACACAACTTCCTCAATTCTTCATACCGAAGGCTCAAACTCAGAATGTAACATCTTCAGACATGCCTCTAAATATCTTCCAATCCGCGGATTTAAGATAATCAATCAACATGAAATGTGGAGCAATCTTCTACACTGTTCTTTTGTCAGCAACACACTGTCTTCTCTACAATTTACTGCAACTCACTGTTTCTTCCAGAGGGGGAAATTTTCTCAATATCCTCAACAAATAAAGCTTCTAAATGAATAACAAAATAGGATACAATTGACACCAATGACAACAAAGATATGTTGACATCAATGACAACACTGCTTAAGCACATACTTGCAACAAAATCTACAACCATTTTTGCTCCAAAGGATGTTCGATCCATACCACAGGATGGAGAACTATGTGGATAAGAAGCTACACAATGTGCCCCATTTGGAGGACTTCTGGGTGGATTTCAACGATGAAGTGGATGTCTAGAAAATAGGAAATCAATGTTTAACCTTAAACCAAATGAGAACTTTGGGGATCCCAGAGGTGTCCCCTTAGATCAAGTCTGATGATGGTCTAACTCTAGACCTAGACTATGATAATAAACAAATATACAAGGAGAAACTACCTCTCCTAGATTGGACAAAGCCTGATGAGACATCAATTGATGTTGTGTTCAAGAATGTCCTGGACGCTACTCAAAAGTGGGTAGATAAAAAGGTGAATGAGCTGAAGGCCAAGGGAGTGGCCATCACATATGGGAAGAAGAGAAAGAGGAAGGATTGACTAGTTGCAAACTATGATGACTTCCTGGTAGTTAAGAGGAGATTCATGGAGGCAACATTGGCCAAAGATGGCACATGTAGTTTCAGACTACCCTTGACTTCAGTCAGTGTGAGTGTGGCCACAATGCCTTCACTAGATAGGGAATAGCTTGTAGGCACCATTCCATTGTCTTATGTAGCCCCACTGGAGCACCAAACAGTGGATATCCTAGAAGGGTTGGAAATTCCTAGACAAAAGGGGAGGATGCCCCAACCAACTAAACATATGAGGGGGGCCCTCCCAAAAGACAAGAATGGAGAAGCAAGAAACATCTGGATCTACCACTACTATGGAAACATTATTCATGTCTACTTAGCCTGAGCTCTAATTTCCCCAATCCCTTGTACCTCAAGCTCAAAAGATCCAAGAGATCATTCAAGTGAAGAGGGAAATGGATGAAGAAATGAAGAAGGATCAAGAGATCCAACAACAAATAAGGGTAGAAGGTATGCAATTGCCCTTGGATCAGGTCGTGGACCTGACCGATGATGAAGTCACCAATGATGTGACAAATAATCTAGTCTCCTCTCTATTTATGCCTCAAGCATCACAACCAGATGAATCACGATCAACATGTGTTGAGGTAAAGGATGTAAAAGGTCTAGAAGTAGAGGTGATATCAGACACAGAGATGTTGGGACCTCAAAATGTGCTAGAAGACCAACCTAGACAACTTAAAGATGTGGGCATGATGGCACATGAGGAGGTAGGTCCACCACAACAAATAGAGATAGAACATGTGAATGTGGACCTCACCCCTTCTAAGGATAAAGAAGAGATTCATGAGGATGTCCCTAAGGAAGGTGATGCACATCAAGATGAAGAGCACCCAACAAGGGATCAGGACAAAGAGATGCAGAAGACGCTAGCACTTGATGAAGGTCTAAAGGACCAAGGAATTAAAGAGGAACCTCTTGAGGAGGAAAACCCAAAACTCTAGCCTATGGGCGTAGATAAACCAGCTGTGGAAGAGGATAAAGGCATGGAGGCCTTTAATGATGGACATAATCTAGAGGCAGATAAAGGTGAACAACACCTAGAGGATGAACAAGACAAAGGAGAAGCTCCTCAGCATGAAGAAGAATTGTGCAAAACAGATGAATTGCAAATAGAAGATGTTCACATTGAACAGTTTGGTCAAGAAGGACTCACACTAGATATCCTAGGATGGGAGGTACAAGACCCTCCCATTCATTTGATTCCATTCAATTTTAAAACATTGTTTTCAGCTAAGGAAATAAAGCGTAGGAGAAAAGCAAGGAAAATATCCTCCATTCAGAGAGATGCCACAGGATGTAGGACAACCCAATTGGATGTACCTATAGTCGACAAGGTTAAAGGAGAAATAAGTGTGGGTGAGTACCAGATAACCACCCTAGATTTAGGCCATACCACTGCAAAGCAAGAGACATATGATCTGAAGGGCAGTGTAGAGGCCATTGTAGCTCGGATAAGGAAGAATAAGTTGAAGAAATAGGAGCTAAAGGGGCACATTGCCCATTTGGAATCATTTATCAAGGGGTTATTCACCCATAGAACATCAATAACAGAGGTCCCAACCAATTTAACACTGGTGACCCAGGAGAAAATAACAGAACTAGATGCAAAGAAGCATCAAGCTCAGGTCATGGAGGGGTGGTACCAGAAGTTCTTAGAAGAAGGGGAGGATGTTATTTGGACCACCTTATCGAACTGGGACACCCTGACCTTCATAAAAAATAAGGCTGATGTCTTGAAGGCAGAATGTGCCATAGATCTAGACTACAATGATCAAGATATTACCAAGCTAAAGGCCATCTAAACATTGACGGAAAAGGTGTTAATATGCCACCATATTATGACAATCTAGACCATGCCATGCATGTCAACATGGATGAAGGATTTTATGTTTGAAGAGGAAATATTGAAAACATGTCAGCATAAGGCCATTGAAATCAACAAGGATCATGAACTCCTTGCCGATAAAATGGAGATTTTGGAGGAGATAATTTGCCAAATGGTGGATGAAATAGAAATATATGAAGAACAAGTTTCCAACGCAAGCTTCAAGGCCAAGTATGGCTAGGTTTTGGAAGATCCAGTGTGACATTTTTCAAAGAAGGTCATAGATGAAGTAATGGATCTATATACCAAGATAAAAGGATATAAGGACAAACTGGATGCCCGAACAAATAAGTGGATAAACTTGACCGACCAAATACAAATGCAAGAATATGCCAAGATTAAAGTTGAGGCTTTTGATAGGGATGACATAACAAAGACAATTGCATCCTATGATGCATACAAGGCTATGAATTCCAGATAGATGTTGGTTGAAGATGACAAAAGTTCTGATACAGAGTGATGAAGCTCTTAATAAAGTTAAGTATTTTGGCATAATCGAGTATACAGAAGGATAGCATGACAATGCAAAGGAAAATGGATATCCAGTTGGGAAATTCCTTTTGGCAAACTATAGTGCAATGTACATTCGAATGACAATTGCAGAAGGGCTGCAAAACAGGGGAAAATAATTGAAGGTAAAGTGGTCAAGGGGGATATTTTGGAATATTCCTGGATCCTGATGCAGTAGAGAGAATATTCTTTGGAGCCAGCTGTCATCCACAATTGAGTGCCAACTGGAAATCACGTGCTTTGTTTCTTGACCATTGATTTTTGAAAAGTGATGTCCTGACCGTTGGATGTTGTAACTGATTCTGGATCATTGTCTTATAAAAGGCATCCAAATCATTGTAGATAAGGAGATGGAATTGATGAAATTTGCTAAGCATTAAGTTAGCAACATTTTGTAACTTTTTGGCTTACCTCATGATTTTATCTCATATTCAATGAGATCATTTGTATATTCTATGCATATGAATGGATTGAAGGATATGGATTACTTCCTCATTGTAAATCATAAGTGATCTTCACATTGATTTCTGGTAATGAAATATCAAATTGCTGTGTCCCTTGGAGTGCATTTGAACCATTTCTTACTGTCATCAATTGTCCTTTGAAGATTTGCATCTATTATACATAGTTGTGGAACACCTAGTGAAGTATAACTAGATTTTAACTTCAATTCATAAATTCAAGATATATGTGTGAGATCACTAGAAATTTAAATCTCTTAAGACTTTTCTTTCTCAAACCTTATCTTTTGTTCTTTATTTCCAAAATTGTCATAAATAAGTACAAATAATGATAAATCTAGAGGAAATAATCAATAATATCAATGACTTAGACAAATTAAGATCTTTAAGCAAATTTATAACAATTGAGTAAAGTTCAGTTAATCAAGGTTAATTAAGAAGAACTGATCAAAGTTATGCTTAAATACTTGTTGTTATATGGAGCCTAATCAGACTCGGAGGTTAAATTTTCCCCACTTTTATCGGCGCGATTTCCCCCCAAATTATTTAATGGGGGAGTGCAGGGGGGGCAGAGCCCCTCTTGCGGGGCTCGGGGGGCTTATCCCCCTTGCAGGGGCCCAGGGGTGGAGCCCACAATGGGGGTCTAGGGGCAACGCCCCCAGCAGGGGCTGCTGGGGGCAGCGACGCTGCCCCCGAAGAAAAAATTGCCTATTATTTTATAAAGGCGTCGGGAGTTATTTTTCTATTAGACGACATAAAAAAACCCTATTTTGTAACTGATAAAAGTTGTGATAAAAACGGCTAAGGGTTAGGTTTTCCGTTGATATATTGTAGCATTTTTGCAATGGTATTGAGTTGCAAGGATTGCTAGTTGTAATCGGTTTGATTTACTGGATAATAATATTGGACTCTCTATTGGTGGATGTAGCCCGAGTTTGGGTGAACCACGTTAAAATTGTCTCTCGCCATTATTATTTCTGTGTATTTTCATTCATCTGTATAATCTTTATTTGCATTTAATTGATATCTTCTGTCGGCTAACCCTAACAATACTGACAATCTACTCAAAGCTTAGTTGTTTATTGATAAATTTGACAAGAATTACATAGGATATGTGCTAATTATACAGGATAATAGTGATATTTGTAGGAAATTGTCTAGATCCAAAAGTTCAGATGCAATATTTGTAAGTCCCCAAGTAAAACAACCTACAACGAACCTTGAGTGACTACATGCAAAGTCAAGGCCTGACTAACGAAGCCTTGGGATTATAAGTTCATTATGAATTTATCATATCTTTCAAGAGAGATAGGTGTTCAAAGTAGAATTTATATCCGTGTCTGATTGTGAGTAAAATCATCATCAATAGTTTGCATGGCTAACATTTGGGAGTCAATCCAAGTATGTTACCAACCATAAATAAATAATGATTTTCTTAAGGAGAATGTACACCAAATCCTTTACAAGCATTTTATTCATTTAGTTTTCAAAAGGTTTAAGGGGGTTTTAATCATAAACTTACATTCCCTTCATTATTTGTCTTGTATGAAATATAACTATATAATTATCGAGCCTAACTTTAGCTAGCTTCTTCCTATTTTGAACTTTGCTTTGTTGAGATCCAAAATTCCCCTTGTTGTTGGCTTTTTCAATAGCTACTTGTACCATTCTATATTGTCTATGTTTTTGTCAACTCTTTACCCTAATTTTTCTATAGCCATAACATATAAAGTGTGTTTTGATGGCCAATACCAAATTAAAGTATTTGCAATGGTTAGATTGTAGAAATCGTGCAATTTCAAAGTAGCATTACTTCAAAATATAAATTGCAATGATAAACAAATGCCACATTTTATTCAGTGCCTACATGCAGAAAACTTTGATATATTCCACTTGAGTTTAACTAATATTTTCATAGATTTGGTCATTTGTGACCTACCTATATTTTCTGCAACTGACCTCTCATATTTGCATGTAGGTTGTTGCTTAGGACTAATGACAACTAAATTATATTTCCAAACTAGATACCCATTTTGATTGTCCGATATTGTTTAATACTTTTTCCTATCATTAGGAATGACTAACACAAATAATTTTCTGCCAATGTTACAATTCCATAGTGAAGTGAATTACTACCAAAAAGCATTAGTGCAATGGAATAAGCTAGTATAAGGATATTTAAAGTTAATTTGAAAGAAGTGAAAAGGAATTGCATTGACATTGAGCATTGTTAACATGTATGTGTCATAGAATTCATCTCAACATCTTCAACTCTTTACGAAAACTCCTTTTATTTCCAAGATTAAAATGAAAACATGACATCGTTGAAGAAAAAAGATCTAGAGTTGTCTAGCAATCTTCAATGTGATGCAAAACCATTGTTGGACATCCTTGTTGTGAATGAAGACTTTGTTGCATTGGGCTTAGAGGTAGTCAATAGGAATCAACTCCTAGTCAGGATGGATCAATATGTGAAACCTCGTGAAAAAGCTTGTAGCCCTTTTGGTGAGAGCCAATCCATGCCCTTAGGGCCTTCTCCTAAGAAAAATAGGATTATGGTTATAGATGGGAGTTGGCTTGGTCATTCTATGACTCTTTCTATGATTGGGATGGTCCCTAAAATAGGAGATTCGGTCAAGAATGAACATTGCCAATATGTTTCTATGATTGGAAACAAAGGGCAACCAACCAAGAAGAAAATTTTCTTTAAGGATATGTCAAAAGGCATTGTTCAGTGCCCCCATGGAATGATTTGGTTTCAAACTACCCTAAGTTTGTTAATCTTTCATGGTCTATAGGTTGTATGCCCTTTGTTAGTTGTGCTTAGCTCCCTTCATTGAGCTATCAATTGTATGTTGTCCTTTTGAAATCTTTGGACTGCTAGTTCCTTGTTGCTGCTCTTTGTTGTTTTGTTGTGCTTATTTGTTTGTATTGGGCCCTTTCCAAAAACCCTACCTTTACCCTTATAAAAAAATAAAAACATGACAAATGACTTGGTTTTCTAAGATTTTAAGTCAATAAATAGACTTAGGTGTGGATGAAATATGTTCAAAATAGATAAGAGTTCTCTTGTCTCCTTATCTAAAAACATTATATATTGGAAGGGTGAAACTCCTGGCAAAAAAAAACTTCTCTTTTGACACTGTACAATTTGAGAATCAACTTCCACTCAAAATAACACAACAAATATATGCTAGCATAGGTAAAACAGTGATAAACCCAAATTTAAGAAAATTAATAGTCAAAGTAAACATTTCACTTTCTTATACTTCAAAAAAAACATTTTTTTTTATTATCCTATAAATTCTTTTGAAACAAATTGATCATAATCTATACAAGCCTCTAGCATTCCCTTACATCCTTTTTTGACAGTGTACAATTTGAAAATCAACTTCCACTCACGCTTCCTTGGATTATGTTTCTTTCTGTCATATTCCTCGAGAATGGAATGGGGTTGCAGATTGTTTGGCTAAATGGGCTTTTGATCATTTGCATGATTGGAATATTGTGGAAAGGAGTCAATTACCCCCGGATTTGTCACAAAAATTGGACCAATTAGTGGAGATAGACAGGGATGTGTAATGCCCTTGCTTTGTATTGCTCTTTTTTGGTTTGAATAAATTTTTACCCCTCTTTTAGTTTGAAATTTAAAAACAAAAAAATCAAAGTAAACATTTCACTTTCTTACACTTCAACAATCATTTTTTTAATTATCCTATAAATGATTTTGAAACAAATTGATTACAATCCATACAGACATCTAGCATTCCCTTAATTCTTTCTTCATTTTGATGATGGATCGTGTAGCTTGATTTATCATTGATTTTCAAAAAATAATAGAGTTTAATGCAGAAGCATACTCAAATGGACTGTGGAAATATTATGTCTTTGATTCCCTTACATTTCAATTTTATTTGGACTTCCAAAAACATTAAAATGATTCAGTCTCTGGAATGCAACTTCTATTTATTTTTTCAGACAAAGAAAAAAATATAGTTAGCTTCCTTTGAAAAGAGAACTTTATAGAACACATTCAATCTGCTCCCATTTAAAAAATGGAAATGGTAAAACAACTCCCTTATAAAATACATAAAGCTCTAGGCATTATCTTGGACAAGGATGTTGTTGCAAAAGGATTTTCTATGTATTCAGTGCATCGACCAGTTCCATGTCCATCAGGAAGCATTTACGTTAAAGGACTTTACAATGGGTAGCAGCTGACCAAATGAAATTTGTGACATGTTTACATCCTATAAGTACATTTACAATAAATTAATCTTGAATATGTAACGGCATTATGCTCTTGCCTGATTTTAGACAGAAAAAGCCACAACAGGGCATTTGACTGATAAATAATGAAAGAGTCACAACATGAACTTCACCATGCAAGCTTCCATCATTGCTACTATTGTCATTGCAAGGAGCAAAGGAATTGTCCCCATGATTCTCTTGGAAAGCAAAAGTTGGGAAATCTCTCTTGCACAACGGATACTTGGTGTTGCTTCCCTGAATACAATAGGGATGAAAATCTCATAAAACTCAGAGTTGAAATGATGTAATGCATGAAACGAAAGCAATCAAAGATGAAAAATGGAAGGACAATCTAAAGTAAACAAAATCTGAAACCCTTATAATGAAAAGAAGTCAAATTTTACATAAAAATCTAAAACATTGAATGAGTTGGAAAGACAGAGTTCTCTTCGGCTTACTGTTCTTGCTTCAATGGTTCAGCAGATTGCAACTATCTTCCTTCATCTGAGCAAGTTAAGGATGCCACTGAACCTGAAATATAAAATTGCTCTTCAGGATACCGAAGCTTATTTGTTCCCCTGGCTCTGGACACACTCAAGGATATTAGGACCAATGATCCAAATGTTCCAAAGTCCAGTTGATCAGATGAAAAAGCTGTGCCACTTGAATTAGGATAAATTATGACAACTGGAGGGCCAGATAGGATGACTGCTGTAAAGGAGGAAGGTATTTCCTGGCCACTAACCTTGTATGGTGAGTCAATGCCCCACTCACTGGTTGAATCCAAGACATTGTGTCCCATAAATGCATGATAAGTTGGGTGATATGAGATCTTGTGCAGTACCTCTTGTCTTGGCTCTAACAATGGGTCTGCTGGTTTAAAAAACTCTAAATTAGATAACTTCATAATTCTAATAGAATTGAAGCATTAAAAACTTGACCGTCCAAGAAAACAAACATTGAGATGAATGTAAAACTAAAAACCCAAAACAGAATTGTGAAGTATATTTCTGTTTACTTCTCGGCCGAGGAATTTCCTCACCTGTAAAGATTTCTCTTTGGAGTTTCTGGATGGATAAAGGGATTAGCCACTTGATGACCAGAAGCATAATGAAGTGGATGACTGGAAACAAGCCCTCAGCCACAATTGTAACTAGGTATATTCATGTTAGGATGAACAGGTCTTCCAAGGACCAGGTCCTTCCCATAGTGTTCTTGTGCATATCAAGACAACAGGAAGATTGCTTATTATCATGTCCAAAGACACCAACACTGTAAGGGCCACACTTTTGCTTTCCCCCAAATCTATCTTCCCTTGAACCTGCCGTACCATTATGAGCTTTGTCTTCTGGCATCTGTGTTATAATTTTTTTTTGGAGACAGTGTAAGTAATATATTTTGATCAATCAAATTAGCTTTGTTCAATGACAATCCGAAATCCCATGCTCCATTGAACTGTTAGTAGAATCTAAGCATTTATCACCTATATTCTAAATTGGCATTGTGAGAGAACCATCTTTGTCTATACCTTTCATATGATCTGTGCTGTTTACTAGCTCAGGTAAGTCATTCAAGGCAATGGGGCCAATATCCCTCAATTCGTCATTCCTCTTGTTTTGAACAATCTTTCTATCAGCACTATTTTCTGCTGTTAATTCTGTATCGTCAACCAAGCAATAATTAACATATATAAAGGGGCTCTATAATGAATGATTCATAAAACACAACACTTGCTGAAAGTTAAGTATGTATGAGTCGGAGTAATATTGGGATGGATGACTTCCATGGAAGTTCTGATGCTTCACAAATGTGAGCATCACCTAGATGCAATGAGTGCTAAGTGGACTATTCATACTCACAAGAGATGGGTTCATGTGAACTAATGCTCATGAAATATGGGTCAATGTGTTTTACTAAAAACTACACAGTTGAAACCTGATAAAACAAAATAATCTTTCTTACCATTCAAATCAATTCAGAAAATGACATGAATTTTGTGCTTTCCCCACAAAGATTGGTTTCTGAGTCAGACGATGTTGAGTCTGGAACGTCAAGATGCTGTGCACTGCCATGCCCCTCCCAAGTATTCAGCAAAGACCTGTTTAAATTTCCAACAATCTTTTCCTCGGGATCGTACAATATTTTCCAATTTGCAAGCTCCATAAAATTTTGTTACACCACATAGAATTGTCTGAAATGTGTATGGTTGACATACAGGAAAACTTTTCCAGAGACTGTTATCTACAAGAAGCAAAAATGCTCATAACATATCAAACATACAATTTATACGGAATACTTGAACAAAAGTTAAGCAACAATTTAAAGATACTACTATTGTTCATGAAACAAATAACTACATAGAATGATATTTGCAAACAAAACTTTATTTTTTTAAACCCTGCGTTTGACTTTATCTTACTAGTTTTATATCTTCCACTTTCAAGAAAATGGAAAACTATTCGGAAAGACAACCTCATTTGATTTTCTAAAATGTGAGTACAGTTGACATCCAGGAAAACTGCTCCAGAAAGTGTAATCTAAAAAAGAAGCAAAAATGCTTACAACATATCTAATATACAATAAAAACAGAATACTTGCACTGAAAGTCAAGTAACAAATTAAAGATACTAGGATTTTCCATGAACTAAATAACTACAGATCATGCTATTTGCAAACAAATTCTCTTTTTTCCTTAAACTCTGTGTTTGGCTTCAATCGAGAAATTGTATATTTTCCATTTTGAAGAAAACAGAAAACTATTCCAAAAGACAACCTCATATGATTTCTTAGCAATATGAAAATCAACCGTATGGCTTAAACTGGAAGCAGATGTGAAGAAGTGGAAAGGATAGCATACCTGTACTCACACTCCTGCCCAAGATCATTATTTGGGGACAATAGAATGATTCCAGTCAGAAACTTTGAACTATATGATCAATTATAACTGCCTTGGCCCTTTCAAAAGACGATACCTATGGGTGCACATCCATAGAAATTCCTTTTTAAGTAACTCAGCTGTCAAAACAAATAACATCCATAGAAATTCCTTGTTAAGCAACACCGCAATCGAAAAAGAGAGCTCAAACAAGCTCTGCCTTAAAGAGTATTCTTCAATGCAATGGACATGACAAAATGAAAGGTGAGTACCAGCTATTTCTGGAAGAGCGGATATGGGAATAGGATCCCATATATAAATACATGATTGTCCCAAACTCCAATAAAAATTTGCCAAAATAATTGAGAAACTTGAATAAAAAACCTGTACACCCAGAGCATACTAATGTTCAACAGTCAGGAATAATCTAGCCGAAGGCAAGAAAGAATGTATCCACTCATATGAAATAGATGATAAACATCCAAGACTGGAGTCTCCAGCATATGAGAAATATATCCAGCATCCTCTAACTAGCATAAAAGTACAAGTGAATAATTTATCCTTTCCACTCAACTCATTGACCTGTAAAGAATGGCCGCTAAACTAGTTTAGACATAAGCTGACTTTGATAACAGCAAAGATAGTGATATTTATTGCAAATTGAATGTTACTATATACTACAAACATGTTAACATACAAATCTCAAAAACATAATCTACTGCTGAGCAGAACAGGTCAGAACAAGCAATAATGTTCATC
Organism: Cunninghamia lanceolata; assembly: GCA_027924645.1. Classification (NCBI taxonomy): domain Eukaryota; kingdom Viridiplantae; phylum Streptophyta; class Pinopsida; order Cupressales; family Cupressaceae; genus Cunninghamia; species Cunninghamia lanceolata. The sequence goes on along the minus strand of BSBN01000571.1, from coordinate 1,152,953 downwards.
GGATGTTTGAAATTTCACAATAAGCTTATGTTAAATTTTAGTTTGCTCTTGTATGCTGAAAATTTAGATATCAATATGTCTATTTCTAGCAGTCGCTATGTGGATTCATTATAGTATTGGAAAAACACAACGAAAAATCAGAATTGAAGTAACATGTAGATTAAATAAAGTTTTTCCAGAAATTTTCTTTTCTGGCTAATTGAGTTTGTACCTATGTAACTCTGAAAGCGCCAACATGACAGAACTCATAATAATAGAGTTATATAAATGAATTTGTTGTACTTCTCTATTTTCAACAAGAGGAAATGCATTTATTGAGGACCAAAACGTGCTCCCCTTGGGAATGTTAGTGCCCGATCTAAATATCCAACAGGATATTGATGACTTGCAATTGAAACCTGGGCAGAAGACACATGAAGATTAACTTCATCAGATTTGTACAAACTAATTTTAAGCTATTACAAAATCATTAACATTATAAAGAAAATTTGTGATTTACTGCAAAATCATTAACAAAATAAAGAAAATTTGAGAATTAAACTTACTCTTTCTCTACTGGTGGTCTGACAATCGCCATTTATGGTGTGTTGAATATATAGGAGATGAAGATCAGAAAATATCTTATCTTGTATAATACAATTTTTCTCTGAATGTTTGAAAAAGAGAATCAATAATGCCATCCATAACTCTTAAGCATTTTGCACTGCAAAATTTGCTGAAACACAATACCCAAATTAGAACTGAAAACCCAAATGCATAGCCCATTCCTATTCCCACATCCCACCATATATCCTCGTCCAGCACTTGTTTATTTTCTTCATCACTGGGAGAAGCAGGATAACTTCTTGAGCATGACACATTGATTTGTAGGCCGCATAGACCTAAATTGTTGGAGAATGATGATGAATCAAATGTCATCATTTGTCCTCCTTGTGGTATCATTCCTGATAGTTGATTATGAGACACATCGAAGTAGCTCAAAGATGTGAGATGTTGCAGCTCAACGGGAAATATTCCCGACAATTCATTTTTTGAAAGATCAAGTGATTGTAGTTGTACCATGTTTCCCAAGGATTTTGGAATCTCACCACTAAAATGATTTCTTGAAACATTGAGAATTATCAATCCTTGGAGGGATTCAATATCCCAAGGTATTTTACCTGATAAATTGTTGTCTGATAGATCAAGGCATTTTACTAATCTCAAAATTCTTGCATACTCCATATCTTGTGCTTTGTTCTTAATGATTATGCTATCTATATAAATCCGACCAACAATTGTAGTATTTAATTCAAGAGTTTCTGTGTTTTCTGTCTGATTTGCCATTGCACTCAATTTCATAAAGCCACTTGGAATAATGCCTGAAATTTTGTTGCTTGATAAATCCAATATCTGAAGATTTTGCAAGTTTGATAATTCTGGGGGTATCTTGCCAACAAATTTGTTGGATTTTAGTACTAGGATGCGAAGATTTTTCAAGCTTTCAATCCAAGAAGAAATGCCCCCATGAATATTGTTATTCCTTAGATCTAGGATTTCCAAAGAACTACAATTTGCAAGGGATGATGGTATGTTCCCTTTTAGCCCATTGTGACCTAGTTTCAATGTTTCTAGATAAGTCATCTTCCCAAATATATTTGGAATTGTGCCCTTGAGATTATTCTTTTCTAGATTTAACATGGACAACTCGGAGCATTGGTCTAAACTTGGGGGAATCTTACCACTAAGCCAATTATTTGACAAGTCTAAAACATGCAAATTACTTGACTCGCAGATAGAATGTGGAATGGGTCCATCAAATAGATTCTCTGAAAGATCCAAGAAGCTCACATTTTGTAAAGAAAGGGGAATATTTCCTTGTAACTTATTATTATGCAAATCAATAATTGGTTTATCATAAGAACTTGATTCAAACCCACGCAGCTTGAAGGGTAAATTACCTACAAACTGGTTAAAAGAGAGGTTGAGATATTGAAGGGGCATAGAATCACATACCCAATTAGGAATATTTCCACTAATAGAGTTTTGAGACAAATCTAGTGAGCTTAACGAGTATTGAGTGGAAATGAAAGCTGGAAAATCCCCTTGTATATTACAGGATCCCAAATCTATGGCTTCAAGTTGAAATTTGGGAATATAAGTGGCATTGACTTTTATAGTCAACATATTCCTGGAGAGATACAATCTTTGAATATTGGGGATCTTATCCAAAAAAGAAAGTGTGTAAGTTCCACTTAGTTGGTTGTTGCTAAGGTCAAGGATTGTGAGCTTGGTGAGGTTACTCAAGAAGGTTGGGATTGTACCATTCAAAGAGTTATCACTCAGGGAAAGATATGTGAGCTTTGACAGCTTACCCAAAGATGTTGGGATGGTGCCACTCAAAGAGTTATCACTCAGGAAAAGATATGTGAGCTTTGACAGCTTACCCAAAGATGTTGGGATGGTGCCACTCAAAGAGTTAGAACCGAGAGCAAGTTCTATGAGCTTTGACAGCTTACCCAAAGATGTTGGGATGGTGCCACTCAAAGAGTTTCTCGAGAGGTAAAGTTCTGTGAGCTTTGACAGCTTACCCAAAGATGTTGGGATGGTGCCACTCAAAGAGTTAGAACCGAGAGCAAGTTCTATGAGCTTTGACAGCTTACCCAAAGATGTTGGGATGGTGCCACTCAAAGAGTTTCTCGAGAGGTAAAGTTCTGTGAGCTTTGACAGCTTACCCAAAGATGTTGGGATGGTGCCACTCAAAGAGTTATCATACAGGTAAAGTTTTGTGAGCTTTGACAGCTTACCCAAAGATGTTGGGATGGTGCCACTCAAATAGTTATCATACAGGTAAAGATCTGTGAGCTTTGACAGCTTACCCAAAGATGTTGGGATGGTGCCACTCAAAGAGTTAAAACTCAAGTCAAGATGTGTGAGCTTTGACAGCTTACCCAAAGATGTTGGGATGGTGCCATTCAAACCATTATAACGCAGATCAAGATATGTTAAGCTAGACATGTTACCAATCTCTCTTGGAATCTGGCCAATAAAATTAGAGTCGTATAAGCTCAAATACCTCAAATTGCTGAGCTTGTGAAACTGTGAAGGGATGGCAAGAGAAGGGAAGAAGACATTCTCACTGAGGTCTAAGCGCTCCAGATGCTGCAGTTGGAATAGTCCCCCACGAAGTTCCCTCCACGACATGAATGGCCATGTGCGATAAGGATCAGCAATCCATGAGGCGTTAAGGGTGTGAGGAGTGAGATCCAAGGAAAGGACGTGGGCAGTGATTGGGTGGCAGGTGACTCCTTCCCAGGCACAGCAGTTAAACCCCTTCCACGATTGCAGCGTGAAATGAGAGGAAGTGAAGTTGAGGCCCTCTTTGAAATCTAACAGGGAATTTCTTTCATCCGCAGAACATGCGGAGGAGCAGGGCATGAACAGCAATACCCACATCAACATCAACATCATCACCATCTTCATTGCCGATTGCACAACACTTCTCTGTTTCTCCAAACACCTTGCTCTCTCTCTCTGAAAATAATAGAAATTAAAGCTGATTTATAATTGTCTTTCTCCTCAGTTGAAACTTATTCTACGTTTATTCTACCGGCGAAAGTGGGAGGAAACCTCCTCCATTCAATTTTCCACACTTATTCTAAATGGAGAAAAACGTTTGTTGAAAATAGAAAGTTCGCTAAAGTTTTGCAAATTTTCCACACGTGTTCAAAGTCTAGTGGATGAAGATGACGTCCTACCGTTTGTTTTACGGCTTTGCATAAAATTAGAATACGATTTTGCTGGCACTGTCAACTTACAAATCCAAGACAAGTTTTTCTCCGACTCGTTCGCATAGAATAGTTTTCAATCATTTTAGGAAATATTGGCAAAACAATGGGTATTAAAATTACAGGTCAATTTTCTAAATTTGAAAAAAAAAACGTGGACGTGTTAAAACGTGTCTGCCAATTATTATGTCACTCTCGTTAAAAGAGGTTTTTTTTTAAAGATATAATACCCACTAAATTAATAGGCAAGTGCTGCCAACTCCAACATTTAATTTATTCCTATTTATTTTAATCATTTAGAAATAAAAATTTATTTTTTATTTTTGTTATAATTTAATATATATCATTTCAGTTGTTGATTTGTAAATTTAAGATTGTTAAGTATTAGATTTCAGCATTCTACAGTTTTTATTTTATTGTTGTAAGGCTTAGAGTCCACCCAACAAATTTCTTCAGCATATGTATATACATAGAGAAAACACAAAACTATCATCAATATTAGAATTTACATAAACATATTTCTTCACATTTTTAGTCCCTAGCTTTGGTAGGAAAAACTATTGTTTTCACCTTGCTTTCTAAAACACTCTGTTAAGGGGAAAAAATGTAAGGCATTTTTTTTCAAATTTTTATATGACTATTTTCTTCAATTTTTTATTTTTCCATTTGTTAAAAATGAGAATTATTTTTAACCAATCACACAACATCATATGCAAAAAGTACAACAATTTCTAAATTTCTTTTAATTTTTTATTTTCTTTTCCTTAAAATTGTGCTCAAAGAATTTTTTAATTGGCTCCTAGCAAAAATTTATCTATTCTTCGAATTTCTCTCTTTTACCCTAGTTTTTTAAACATGTATCTAATATTTGTGCTAGAAGGCTTGTGTTGCTGCCACATGTTTTAGATGTGTCACCTAGCCATTAGAATGGCTAAATACATGTGAATTAGTAATGGCTTTATGTTACATCCCCAACTTGTGATTTAGTCTAATCCTACTTTTGTATGGTAATTAGGATGATTAGTTAAGAATTGAATAATTAGATGTTGTGGAAAACGTCAGATTAATCATTGTTTATGAGGAAACTAACTTATGCTAGCTAGATATGAGATTTTGAGATTGAAATGATTATTTAATTATTATGATTTATCGATCATATGATGATACAGTAATCATGAATTTTTGGTGGTGATTTTGATCAGGAAAGAAATCATCCTTCGAAGATGGAAGGAGAGTATCATCCGGGAGGAAGAGATGGATGTTGAGAAATGGGCCAAATAGCCATCTGAGTATCGGATTATATTTCCTTATGAACCCTCTATAAGTTGTCTTGAGTCATGTTTTCTTTCTAGGAAATCAATCTCCTTTTTGGGTCATCTTGTCGGTGGAGCTATCTCGACAATGGTTATGACAACTAAACAACGTTCCTTGAACATCGTCGAAAGTCGAGAGTTAGTCTTGTGAAGAGATAAAAAATTCTCTTGTTTTCCTTATTTCCAATTTGGGATATTATTTCTTTATTCCTTGTTATTCGACAAAGGTCAATAGTCAATTGAGGGGGAGTATTACTCGACCCTGAAAACCTTAAACTATTAGTGTGTCGTCCTTTGTTTTCATTATGATGATGATCTTTGATATTTTAGAAGTTATTTAACCCTTATTATTTAGTTAAGGGTGATTATATTGTGTGGACCTCTTTAGAGGTAGATGCCAACAGTATCTTGACTATGCATATAGCCATATTATTTTTTCCATGTTCTTGCCACCCCGATATCCATCACCCACGAGGAGTGGGAAGAGAGATTTTAGGCTGAGTGGAGGCTTGTTAGAGCCCTCCTCGCGGACCGGCCAAGAGTGGACTGTGTGGATCCAAAGATCCCACAAGGTGGCATGCAAGAAATGCATGCAAAGAACCAAGTTTTGATAGTTATCAAAGGCTATCAAAAGGGAGACTTCATTCTTATCTATCATTATTATGTGTCTGGAGAAAAAGGAGAGCGGGGGTGGTGAATAACGGGGAGTTATATTTTTAGCAGTGGGCTACAAGGCTATCACAGCCAGGAGAAAGGGTGAGGAGGCCCGAGCCCAGCATGCAAGACACTTATTGTTGTGTCGTAGCACAAGTATGATGACTTTAGAGCTCATGGATCATACATATAATAGTTTCCAATACAGTTTTAAACCTTTGTTCTTGGAGGACATCAACTGTGTCGACTTGAGGGAACTAATCATGTATGCATACAACATGCTGAGTCATGAATATAATTATATGCATATCTTGATGATTATCTCTGATTGTTGAAGGCTCTTGAAGCCTTGTTGTATTCCTTTTGTGATGATTCTTTGAAGCTACTGTGTCTTGTGGCACTCGACCAGCTTGAGGCTATAATATCTTCGGTGGTTATGCATGCATGTGCACTTGTGAAATACTAGTTATCCCTGTTGAGCCATGTATCTTTTAATAATGTTTTCTTTTAATTACTTATCAGTCGATAAAACTTGAAAACCTAGTGTTTATTACTGAGCCCGATAGGGCAATAATCATTTGTTAAAGGTAGGTCGAGGGTATCGGCCTATGGATTTGATACCACAGAATTGTTGCATGCCATAATAACAATGGCCACAACCATGATAGATGCAAACACTTTAAACTCAGCGGTACAACTGTGTTGGTGCCGTGTGCACTTCATTCTTTATCTTGCCAAGCTAATAGTAAATGATGTCGAGCCTCGACTATTTGTGCATATTGTGTATTTTGTATTTATTATGACTCTTCATGGAGATGGGCAGGTTATATATATATATATATATATATATATATATATATATATATATATATATATATATATATATATATATATATATATAATGGCTTTCTTGGCAGCCACGACTTTATGTCATTTTCCCTATGAGAAGTAATTACTTGATAGGTTCTTTTATTACAAGAACTTACCCTAGTTATTCTATAAACTAGTGGTATTAAAGAAGGTAAATGCCAACTTTGTGAATGGCAATTATTTTTATATATGGCATTAGGATTTAGTCTCTTAATGAAGAACTTATATAAGAGATCAACTCTGTGAGTCTTTATGAGCATTTCATAGATATTATGATTTGAGCCTAAACCTTGAAAATAGGTAAACAAAGTAAACACTGACTGAGTAGGGTTAAGCGTTGAAACCAAGAATGTACTTGTTTCTTTAAGAAATACAGGATAGTGTGACATGGAGTCACTAGTTCCCAAATGTCTAAGAAATAAGGGACCCTAAGAATGGGTTTTTGAGACAAGAATTGAATGTCCAAGGAATTGACTAAGATATATTGAAACTTAATTATTATAGACCAAGAAGGGTCAAAAATATGTTTACTGTAGGACATAACAACTTATAAGTTGAGTCAAGGTGGTGGACATACGACAACATTCATTGCGTAACGCTTATGCATGAAAATCTTTGGCCAAAGTAATGCATCCATCTCTGCATGCATTATCATTCCATAGTGCTCCAGAAGGCATAATGTCTCTAGTAGTGTCATACATAGTTAGAGTGGATCTATAGTTGTGTGACTGTGAAGCATTATGAAGGACACAACACCAGATACTCAGATGGCTAACCTAACAATTCCTTATATCTATCCCTTATGTGAAGGTTAGGGCCGCTTCCAGATAAGAAGTTGTGTAGGGGACTGCCGATCTGTGGTTGGAGGAAAAGCACCTGGATGATGCTCTCCTTCCCAAGCATGAGACAAGCCAAGGCTTATGAAGATGGATGTCATATGTTCAAGATACAATGCTATTCATTTTCTGACTTGATAGTCAGTTATTATATATAATTTGATGTTTGATGCCTTGAGGATAGCTTTGTACATGTATAGTGAAAGTTATTCACTAATGATATGTAATTGGATATTGAAAATTGTAAGTTTTGTTATATTCTAATTTAGAATAACATGCTTAATTATTAAAATGATAATGATTCATTTTTGTTTACTCTGATTTGGATAATCATGATGTAATCTAATTCTTGACTAAGATGAATATTTTTGTTAATTATTGATCATTATGGAATGTGATGTTACATATGGTATCAGAGATACCAAGTTCAATACATGGACCTATGAGCTCACTACTTGATGATTACTTAAATTACCCAATATTAAGTATGCTAATGTTTGGATGTTCTATGCCAGAATGGTAAGAACTAGAACAACACCCCAAAAGAAGTTAACAGAACATGGATGTTGCCTACGTCATCAAAAGGTCTTGAGGGAATGAGCCTCAAGAATGAGAAGACTTGAACAGACTGGCTACCTAGTAGGAGCATGGTTAACTAATGAGGAAACCTTCGTTGATGCCGTGAAATGCATCAAGCAGGAGTTAAGGAAAGCAGAAAGGATGGCTGCCCCTAACTCTACTGATGCATCAGCAGAACCCTTTGCACCTAAAGCACCACCTGTGGAAAATAATCCTAGGTATTATGATGTACCCAAGGAGATTGTGAAGGAGTACCTGCATGTACCATCACCTCCTAAAACTAAAATGCTAAATCTCAAGGTTGAAAAATGAATATGGGAAGTTATCCCAAACTATAAATGACTTGTAGTAGCAAGGTGTAAACAAAATTTTGTAATTTTGGTGGATTATATGTAATTCAATGAAAACTACAATGCAATTGCAAAATTCTGACAATCTTTCCTTTCTTGTTAAAGATACATGAATGAGAATAGATTTGTATTATGAATGAATTAAATGACATGGAAAAATTAATCCATGATTAATCTGCAAACTTCAAGAAGAAGTAGATTGCAACAAAGGTTCATATTAGAACCAGAATGGGAGATAGCTAGGATGAAGGGCAACCTTCAAGGCACTCCAAAACTAAACTTGATTGAGTTATTGCCTTGCTTCAAGTTACAAGAGCGAAAGTAGGAACTCTCGAGTAGGAAGTTAGGGTCAGCAAGAACCCAGGCAGGATGCCTATGATGGGGGTTATGACGAGACATGTCATAATGATGCCACCCAAAGTAAGCACAGAGAAAATAACTTGGCTAGACAAGAAGTGGATAGAAGGAGCCATATGGCTATGGAACTATCCCGAGACATGAAAAAGGTTATGCCTCCTAAATTTGATGGATCTATAAGTGGAGATGATGTAGAGGCATGGCTTATGGAAATGGAAAAGTATTTTGAAATCAGGGACTATTATGAGGTCACTAAAGCAGTATGGGGGGCATTCCAGCTGGCAGGTGAAGAATCCACATGGTGGATGAATAAAAAGATGGAACTAGTCTTATTTGGGACAAGTTTGTGGAACTTTTCAGGCAAAGATGGTTGCCGCAACTATTCTATGACTAGAAGCTTATAGACTTTCATAATAAAAAACTGTTACACCCTGTGTGTTTCTATCCATTTACTATTTACCTAGGTTTGTTAAAATTGTTTGAACAATGGGTGATTATGGAATCTTTGCATTTATATGTATTGTGAATCTTGATTTGAAATATATTGGAAATGGAATAATGCAATGTCATGTGTTATATTTGATTATTGTTTGAAGTTGTATAAAGAAAATGGTTATATTTTGATCAGCTAACTACTTTGATGATTGTCTAAGTGAATGCAGGAACAAGTTTGCTCCTCTAGAAGGGAGGGGAGGTATCACCCAGGAGAAGGCCTTGGTCTAGTAAACATTGAAGAAAAGCCTAAACTGAGCAATGTACACACCGCTATCCTATTTTGACCTAGGTTGGGTCGAGTCAGTGTGGGTAGCGGTAAGTGATCTAAGTTATGAGTCTTGAATCTTGATTGCATTTTGGATGATCATGTGAGAACTATGATTTAATTTGCATGTTGATAAGTTTACGATTGCATAGACAAGGTTTATCGTGAAATAATTTTATGTTATGCATGTGTTTATGTGGTTGCCATTCATGTCACCAATGTATGTGTGGATTCCATTCATTTGTGTTGTCAATATGTGGGTCATGAATTTATTTGATTTTGAGTGAATTCGATATACATATATATGCATATATATATGATAGCTATTGCTATTATAAACATATAGATATATATACATATGTATACATAGTTATTTATGATTTGTGAGATACTGATGAATTGGTGAGAACGTTATCATGTCTATGTGGGTTTCATGTTGATTTTATTATAATACATGAATGCATGATCAATATGTTAGAAGTGATTTTATTTACAATTTATGATAATAATAATAATAATAATAATAATCCTATGTTTTTAAAAAAATATGTAATTATAATACTTTTGGAAAAATGATATTGTTTTATTAATATTATCCATTTGATATATTGAATATAATATATATATATATATATATATATATATATATATATAAAATTTAAAAAGGCACGTATCCCTTAAAAAAGGGGAAGAACTCTATTAAAGGTTATAAAGTTAAAGGCTTATTTAAAAGGCATGTTTTAGTGGGATAAGCGCTCCTTAGAAGAAGCGACCTTTACGTGGGAATCGCCACCCACAATGCACGTGGGAATCGCCACCCACGATGCACGTGGGGTAGCCGACAGGGGGGTAGTGGGTAAGACTTTAAGTCTTACCACCCACCTCATAAACTTCGTGCTTTAAACCTTTTCAAACAACATGTAAAGTGCTTAATACCGTGGGAGCATATGTGTTAGGCCAACAATGTTCCGCAAAGATCTCGCGTGGGTTATGTTAGGAGGCCGTAGTGTTAAGGGGATCGTGCTTATCCTTAAGCTATGCAAACACTTAGGATATGGATGGTTAATGTTTCTACCTTATAGTTTTTAAACAAACATTCTTTTATTTTTAGAAAGTTTGTTTTGGTTTTATGAAACTAATTTTAGATTTTTGTTAAGCATGTCACCATTGTGTCGACATTTTTGAGTTGGTCACAAAATAAAAGGAAAGGTGGCAGATTTTTTTGCTTATTTTTAGTTAGACTACACCTTAAGTTTTTAGTATAAAGGGGGTGCTCTCCCTCATTTTTACTCTCACACATTTTTCAATCAAGAGCCTTCTCTTCTTTCTTTTGAGTTTTGATTTAGTTTTGAGAGCTTTGTCATATTGCTTTTTGTGAGTTGTTCTATTTAGAGGAGCTCTCTCTCTCATTCGAATACACACAAGTTTTGCTGAGAGAATTCTTATTATGCTATTTTCATTTTTGAATTAGCATTGAGAGTTTTTGCCATTTTTGCTTTGAAGTTATGAGGAAGGGTTTTGGATGTTTAGAAGGAGAATTATTTTACTTGGAAGCAGGTTTTAGTTCATTGGAAGGAGCTTAAGTGAGAGATTCTCGTAGATTCATTTGGAGCTTATATCACAGGCATGGGATTTCTCTTTGATTATGCATTTCTATTTGAAGGCATTTTGTGTCGTTTGTTAATGTGGAATGCATTGTTGTTTATCAATGTGTTTGTCTACCTGATTATACAATTGCTTATATATTTATATATATCTAGTAAGTGAAAATTGTGTTGTGAAAGTGAAATTAATCTTAGTAATAGAGATTTGTGTCTATATGGGACTTTATGTATATTTTTTAGTTTGAGTATGATTAGTTAATTGTATGAGGGGAAAGACAATAAACTGTAATTTGCAAGTAGTGTTACTTTGACATAGGTGTCATGATGAAACTTGGGATAGGTTAACCTTTGGATATGTGATCCATGGAAGAGGGGGAATAACCTAGAATAGAGTTTGATATAATTGTTAACCAGGAATATTCCTGAGATTTGTTGATCGATGGGAAAGGAAATATCTTATGTGTAGAGAATGATGCATTTGTTAAGTGGGGTTATTCCTAGGATTTGTTGATCCATGGGTAAGGGAATAAATTTTGTATAGAGATTGTTGTCTTTCCCGATCGAGATAGAAGGGTGGGTGAATATGAGACAAGAAAACTTTGGCCAAAGTGGTGTAAATTGCCAACGTTTACACTGTCTAGGTTCACTGTGATCCAGGTTTGCATTTCTAGTAGGGATTTCATATTTTGATGGTTGTATCCATAGTATGATAGTACTAGTTAATGTAGGACACAGCACCTTGCTCAAATTAGGCTTATTTTATTTGGGGTTATCATACCAATCCCTTTGTCAAAGGGTAGGGTCATTTACCAGTTTGGTAAATGTGCAGGGGACCGCAGTTAGTCTGTGGTTGGAGGTAAATCGCTTGAGTGGTGCTTCCCCTCATGCAGTTGGTGGCCAGGAATATTGAAGATAGACAAGTATACAATCTTGTGTTACTATTTTTCAGTTAAGTTCTTGGAGCTTGTATGTATTTATTTTATGAAAAAATTGTAAAGAGAAATATTCAATTATTTTATTGAGGAAATGTAATTTGATCATGCAATGGGAGTTTGGAATGTGTTTCAAATGTGCATTTTTCAAATAAAAGAAACGAAAAATTTTATTACTCATGTATTGGATTCATGATTTATTTACTCTTGAGTTAAAACTTAGCTATTTTTACTTGGTAGAATAAGTGGCTTGTTACAAAAATAGACTGATCTGTCTATGAATGAATATTGGGAAAAGTTCACCTGCTTGCTTAAATATGTGCCACAGTACCAACAAGATGAGAGATTTCATGTTCAAAAGTTTATAATGGGATTGAACACCCAAATTGGGGGCGAGGTTGATGTTCACAGTCCTACTACAATGGACCAGGTCTATGAAAAGGCCATCAAACAGGAATAGAAACTGAAAGCTATGTTGGCTTATAGAGAAAGGAACTGAAAGAGATACAATTGGTCCCAATCCTCACAATCTTCTAAGAAAAAGGGGAAGAAATAGGATTATTCTGAGAAAAATGATAAGGGGACCAAGCATAAGCAAACTAAGTCCAAGGGAGAGAAAAAGAGCAATAACTACTCCAAGAAGAATGGAGATAATTTTGGAAAACCTCAGGACAGGCACGGACCAGTGGGAGGGTGCTTCACATCTGGAGGAGATCATTATGCCAACTAGTGTCCTAACAAGACACAAGGAGAACAACTGAGAGGAAACCCTCTACCCTCTCAACAAGCGGTATTCCAACAATGCATTCATGTAGCCTTGGACAACAGGCAAGCTGAATACCAAATAACTCTCATTGAGATAACATGTACTTTATCTGGTCTTCTGATTGTAGTTTTAATTGACACTGCTGCTACCAAATGTTTTGTTTCTCCTAAAATTGTAAGCAAAATTCCTAGAAAGGTTGGATTCATGGCAAACTCATGGTCTATAGAATATGCAAACCAAACCAAGGCTCAAGTAGAGCAATGCCTATTTGAGGCTAGGGTTGAACTTTTGAACTTCTCCATGAAAGTAAATCTTTATGTAGCCCCACTAGGCTTGTATGATGTTATCCTAGGGATAAATTGGTTATGGAGACATTGAGCCAAAGTGGATTGTTATGCCAAAACAGTAGAGTGTCTGGATGATTTAGGAAATAAAGTCTTTCTTCAAGGAAAACTTAGGAAAGTGAAACTAAGACAAATTTCTGCCATGCAAATGAAAAGAGCTCAAAGAAATGGATGTTAGCTTTTCACTGTCAAAATGGAAAAACTAAATGAGACTGAGGAAACCTATTTCCAAGATGACTTAATGTGTTATGAATCTCATAAACTTAATGAAATTTGGAAGGAGTCCATAGGTCAGGAAAGATCAGATATGGACATGTTGCAAGTATGTGCCTAACCGATATTGTCATTGATGTCAACATATCTGTGTTCTCATTAGTGTCACTGTGCTCTTTATTTGTTGCTTGCTTGTAAGGAGTGATATGATTTTTATTTACTTATGTAAATGATCCAGATGTTGAGGATATTAAGAAAATTAGCTCCTCTAGTGGTAATAATGTGTTGCAGTGGAAACAATGTATTATATTCAGAAGAACAGTCCAGAAGTTTGCTCCACATTTCCTGTAGAATGAATATCTTTGCCTGTGGATTGGAAGTTATTTAAAAGTCTGTCTGAAGATGTTATATTCCAAATTTGAGCCTCCAACATGAAGATTTGAGTGAGTTATGTTCACTAGTGTGAAAACTAATTTTCCTGTATGTTTGGTAGTGACAAAGAGAAAGTGTTATGCTCCACATTCCTCTGCATTAAAGTATTTCGGTCTACAGTTCTCAAATCAAGTTTGTAATGATGTTAAGTGCATTCAACTCCAATGGTGCATGATTTGGTGGTCCGTAAGCGATCTTTTCTTTATGACAGTGGCTAACAATGTTGGTTAAGTGCTCCAGTTTGAAGAATCTTCTTGACAAAATGGTGAGAATTTGTGCGGATGTTCCTGGTGATTACAATGTGCTTGTGGATGTCTCTTGATTGTGTTCCTACCTTTGGATTGGTTCACAAAGAGAAATTGGATCCTGGATGAAGACTGTTCGTGGAAGTTTCAGTGTTAACACCTATCTTAGCCGACCTAGTTGTTTTCACTAATTGTGGAGATGCATTGAAGATTGTAGAAGCGTGTCATGGTGTAGAAGATTGCATTCGAGTCCCAGCTAAGGTGAGGCATGATCCACATACATCTTTACATCTTTTCCTTAGCTAAATTTGTATTAGGTCTAGACTTATTTTATGTATGTTTGTAATGCTGACCTTGGAGATTGTTCCAATGGTTGATGAATGTAATGCTGACGTTGATGTACATTCCAAGGTTGAGTAATTGTATAAAAGCATGTAATGTAGTTGTGGAAAAGGGTGTCCTGGTGTGAAAATGAAAAGATAAGTGCGAAGATGTGAAAAGAGTAGAGCAAAGGAATTATACTGTGCTTTAATGGAACTGAACTCAGGCATGGATTAGATGCTACCAAATTAGTTCATTGTCCCTTGGTAGTGAGCCACCCTTTGGCAGTGAGCCATTCCTTACAGTGAGCAATTTGGGTAGTGAGCCCTATAGGTAGCGAGCCTCTGATTTTTGGTATTGCTATAACATATATATTTTTGTGAGCTAACACCCACCATGGTTTTTCCCTTATAGGGTTTTCCATGTAAAAAAATTTGGTGTCTTATGTGTTAATGTGTTGAGCTTCTTTTTTCACACTTTCATGGTTAAATATGAATAACAGTAAATAAGAGTTTGATGTATTGTTGTTCATAAGTGTTCAAAGTTTTAAGGGCAACTGATTCACCCTCCCCCTCTTAGTTGTCTAGTACATTTCAACAATTGGTATTAGAGTAAGTTCCTCAGAAGAAAGTCTAACAAATTGAGGAAGATCTAGGATGTATTTTAAGAAGGAAGCACAACAATTTGATGGGACAAATTATGAGCTATGGAAGGTATGATTGAAAAGCCATCTCCTTTGTCTTGGTTATAAAGTATGGAAAGCTATGGAAATAGAATACACCATACCTAAAAATGGTTTGACAACTAAAGATGAAATCAAAGAATACGAGTTGAATGTAAAAGCCAGAGATGCCTTGTTAAGTTCCTTGATTGACATTGAGTTGATAAAAGTTATGGATCTAGAAATTGCAAATGAAGTTTGGGAGAAGTTTAAGAAACTATATGAAGGAGATGATTTTGTAAAAGAAGCCAAGCTATAGGGTCTGAAAGCTAAATATGAGAGTTTAAAGATGAATGAAGATGAAAACATTACAACCTTCATGTAAAGGGTTGATGAAATTGTCAATGGAATAAAAGGAATGGGAGGAACCATTGGTGATAAGGAAGTTGTGATGAAAATCCTTATATCACTACCAAAGTCCTATAGTCACAAGGTAGCTGTAATTGAAGAAATAATGACTGTGAAAACTATTGACAGAGATGAATTGCTTGGAAAGCTTACAATCTTTGAGATGAGAGAGTTTGGTGATGCCCTACCGAAAGATGAGACAACTTTTAAAGCCAGTACTTTAGAAATAATCTCCAGAGCTGAGAAATATAAGGTGAATCCTAATGATGACTTTGATGAAATTGAAGCTAACTTTGTTGACAAGTTGCAAAGAGGTTCCGATAAGTTCAAAGGCAAATTACCTTTCAAATGTTTCTCATGTGGTAAAGTAGGTCATTATTGGTGCAAGAGCACCTCGAGACCTAGGAATCAGGAGGATTCCATGCATGCTCTGTTCTATCCAAAGTAGTATTTTCATGTTTGTAAGGCCTTAGCGCCATATTGAATCATAGTTGGTCGAGTAACGGCATAACCTTAAGTCTGTATACGTGTCATTAAAGTTTGTAACCGATTGAGTGGATGTAACCGAATGGCAGAGGTGGTTGTAGGGTGATTCACCTTCCATCTTGTGTAACTACTGATATGAGAGTCTTTATAGTCAGTCTATGTTCATTAAAAGAGACACAAAGAGGGAGAGAAAGACAGGTAGAAGATTGACGTATGTATATTTATTCTGAGAAGAAGCAATAAAAAGTTTTGTTTTGGCTTAATTACAGAGATGTAGATTGGAAGCATTCTACTGGTTGAGATTTCTTCAAAATCAGTGGAATGACTTCCTTAGCAGTAGATCATTTCCATTCTGTTGAGATTTTGTTGTTTATGTACACTTGCTCAGTGTTCGTGTAGTTGCAGAGTTACTGAAATAGTCATCGGCATATCGGGAGAGCAGTTGAGAGTTTCGCCGATGGGCAAAGTGTTGCCGATAAGAGAAAATCTAAGTCGACGTCAAGAGTTGGTCCATCAGCGCATCGGAAGGAGAGGAAAAGATCTCGTCGATGATCTAATTCTTACTAACGAGGGAGTTTGAAGGTTCATCGAATCGACAAAGTACATCAGGTAGATAAAGTGGTGTTAAGTGGACAGTAATGATCTTACCGATCGAATTATATCAGAGTGACAAGAGAAAGTAATTCCGACGGGAGATTCATCAGTGTATCAGCCCAATGAGATTAGAGTTCACCGATGTTTGAAGTCTCACTGACGGGTGTGGTCTAAAGGTTGTCATCGGTGAGATCGGTGTGTCGGTGAAGGAGTTTTTGAGTGTGCCGATAATAATTGTGTTGCCGATAGACAAGGGCGTTGAGTCTCACATCGGAGTGAGTAAGACTTCAGTGTGAAAAGTTATAAAGTCACCGATAGCAGTCTGTCTAGCTGATAAGAGTCAATGATGGGATGTCTGTCAAAAATGAAGTCAAATGGAGTCATGGTGGCATCAGCCTATGGGCTGATGAAATTTTAAGCTTCACCAATGGTGATGTCTCACCGATATTGAAGAATATATATGTGTGGTTCGATATTGTTTGGTCCTTGAGAAGGATATTTAAAGCTGTTTGAGAAGTAAGTCATCTATACTGTGGGTTTGATGGGTAGATACCCATGTAATGAAGCGTTTCTACTGTGCGCTCTACATCAAATTGGTATCAGAGCTGGCAAAAGAGCTAGCGAAAGGTCTAGGCAGTAAGAAGGCAGATGAAGAGTTGAAGCAAAATGTTTGGTGACCATTTTTAAAACAGAGATCATAAGAAGTATTTTGCAAACTGACAGTAGTTGCTAGACTGTTGTAGATGCTCGTGCCACCTAGTTACGAGAAGGAACAAGATTCCTGTAGTGTGTGGGTAGAGGATGATGAGGTCTATCAAGACCATTCACCAATAGAGATTTAGCTAGAAGAGGGTGCAGAGTGAGGCCACTGAGAGAGAGAGTGGTAGTGCATCTCCAGGATCTGTTGTTGGATGAGAGGAATGGGTTTGTGAAGCAGCGAGTAGGATGGACATATGATTGAGTATTATGTGGTAGTCATTGAAGCTTTGTTCAGTTTGAGAGTACTCCATTGTTAGGAGTAGAAGGAGCCTAAAGATACTCTGAAAGGTTGATGGTAGTTTGCCATTGTTGGTTGGTTGGTCACTATTCCATTGATGTGAAGATTTGAACCCTGAAGCTGAAGAGATAGAGTGAAAGATGAAGCCAGACAGAGATGCAGGAAAAGATAGTTTTGTTTTACAGGTACATTTCCAAGGGACTTGGAAATCTTTGTTGGTTGGTTGTATGGTGCAAGAGCACCTCGAGACCTAGGAATCAGGAGGATTCCATGCATGCTCTATTCTTTCCAAAGTAGTCTTTTCATGTTTGTAAGGCCTTAGCGCCATATTGAATCATAGTTGGCTGAGTAACGACATAACCTGAAGTCTGTATAAGTGTCATTAAAGTTTGTAACTGATTGAGTGGATGTAACCGAATGGCAGATGTGGTTGTAGGGCGATTCACCTTCCATCTTGTGTAACTACCAATATGAGAGTCTTTATAGTCGATTTGTGTTTGTTAAAAGAGACACAGAGAGGGAGAGAAAGACAGGTAGAAGATTGATGTATGTATATTTATTCTGAGAAGAAGCAATAAAAAGTTTTGTTTTGGCTTAATTACAGAGATGTAGATCGGAAGCATTCCATTGGTTGAGATTT
This sequence comes from Cunninghamia lanceolata, assembly GCA_027924645.1. Lineage (NCBI taxonomy): Eukaryota > Viridiplantae > Streptophyta > Pinopsida > Cupressales > Cupressaceae > Cunninghamia > Cunninghamia lanceolata. The sequence goes on along the minus strand of BSBN01000571.1, from coordinate 1,134,824 downwards.
CTTCAAAATCAGTGGAATGGCTTCCTTAGGAGTAGATCATTTCCATTCTATTGAGATTTTGTTGTTTCTGTCACATGCTCGGTGTTCACGTAGTTGTAGAGTTGCTGAAATAGTCATCGGCATATTGGGAGAGCAGTTGAGAGTTTCGCCGACGAGCAAAGTGTTGCCGATAAGCGAAAATCTAAGTTGATGTCAAGAGTTGGTCCATCGGCACATCAGAAGGAGAGGAAAAGATCCCACCGATGATCTAAGTCTTACCGACAAGGGATTTCGAAGGTTCATCAGAGTGACAAAGTACATCAGGTAGATAAAGTGGTGTTAAGCCGACAGTAATGATCTTACCGATCGAATTATATCGGAGTGACAAGAGAAAGTAATTCCAATGGGAGATTCATTGGTGTATCAGCCCAACAAGATTAGAGTTCACTGATGTTTGAAGTCTCACCGACGGGTGTGGTCCGAAGGTTGTCATCGGTGAGATCGGTGTGTCGGTGAAGGAGTTTTCGAGTGTGTCGATAACAATTGTCTTGCCGACAGACAAGGGCGTTGAGTCTCACATCGGAGTGAGTAAGACTTAGGTGTGAAAAGTTATAAAGTCACCGATAGCGGTCTGTATGGCTGATAAGAGTCAATGATGGGATGTCTATCAGAAACGAAGTCAAATGGAGTCATGGTGGCATTGGCCTATTGGCCGATGAAATTTTAAGCTTCGCCAATGGTGATGTCTCGCCGATATTGAAGAATATATATGTGTGGTTCGATATTGTTTGGTCCTTGAGAAGGATATTTAAAGTTGTTTGAGCAGTAAGTCCTCTATACTTTGGGTTTGATGGGTAGATACCCCTGTAATGAAGTGTTTCTACTGTGCGCTCTGCATCAATTATGCTTCCAGATGTCTTGAAAGAATTGAAAGAAATAGGAAAAGATTTGAGAGCAGGCCTAGAGCTCCAAAGAAATGCTACTATGTTAGATATTTTGATGATGAAGCTGTGACAGATGATGAATTTGATGATGCTAGTACTAGTGCAAATGAATGCCTGTTTATTGATATCAAAGAAGATCATGTGTCTACTAATTATGCTAGCTGTGTGAAGGAAGAAAAATAAATGGAAGAAAGGGCTTTGGCTATTTAGGTTAAGAAAGATAAGGATGAATGGATTATTGATAGTGGATGCTCACATCACATGACCGACGACAAAAGTAAGTTTGTAAGTTTGGAAAAGTATGATAGAGGACTAGTTAGGTTTGGAGACAGTGTAGCTAGTAAGATTTGTGGAAAAGGATCTATTTCATTTGATGGAAAGCATAATACTAACAATGTCCTATATGTGAAGGGTTTGAAGCATAATATTTTGAGTGTTGGTTAGATGTGTGACAAAGGATATGATCTGAGATTCAAAGATAATGGGTGCAAGATCATGGAAAGCTCTGGAACAGTAATTGCTACCGGTAAGAAGACTAGAGGTAACATTTACCAGTTAAGAGGAACTAATGATTAATGTTTATTGGCCTAGGCAGATGAGAGTTGGTTGTGGCATAGAACGATGTGTCATATACACTTTGATAATTTGGTGAAGATAAGTTCAGGTTAGTCTGTGAGAGTTTTACCAAAGCTTGTGAAACCCACCAATACCATTTGTAAGGAATATCAGTTGGGGAAGCAGACAAGAACTAGTTTCAAGAGCAAAGAGCAATTTTTTGCCAGCCTGCTAGATCTAGTGCATACATATCTCTGTGGTCCTACAAGGATGAGAAGTCAACAAGGTGACAGGTACTTCATGTTGCTTATTAATGATTATTCTAGAATGACTTGGGTTACTTTTCTAAGAGATAAATCAGAAGCCCTAGAGAAATTCAAATCTTTTAAAGCAATGGTTGAGAATGAAATATAGTTGAAAATCAAATGCTTGAGGTCTGATAGAGGAGTTGAATTCACATCAAATGAATTCAACATTTTTTGTGAAGAGCATGGGATAAAGAGACAGTTGTCTGCACCTAGGACTCCTCAACAGAATGGAGTTGTGGAAAGAAAAAATAAGATAATTCAAGAGGCTACTAGGACAATGATGAAGGAAGTAGATGTGCCAGAAGTCTTCTGGAAAGAAGCTATACATGCTGTTGTCTACATTCAAAACAAAGTTTAAGTGAAAGGCAATGGTACTAAAACTCCCTATGAATTGTGGTATGGAAGAATTCCCACAGTAAAATATTTCAAAGCCTTTGGAAGAAAATCCTATATCAGAAGAGATGAAGATCTAGAGAAATTTGATGCAAGATGTGATGAAGGAATCTTCCTTGGATACTCTACCAAGAGTAAGGCCTATCAGTGCTACAACAAAAGGCTAAAAAAGATTGTTGAGAGTGTAAATGTGAAGGTGGATGAAGGCAAAGGCAGAACATCAGATCAGAGTGGCTATGAATCATATGAACTTGTTACTATAACTTATGAAGAAAAAGTTGAACAAGAAGATAGTCAAGATGAAGAAGAAAAGACTCCAGAGGTTACTGCTAAAACCTTGGGTATGGAAGAATCAATCACTCTAAAGATCAAATTATTGGAGACAAAGACAAAGGAGTACTGACAAGAAAAAGAGATGCAGAAGAACGAGTGAATTACTGTCTACTCTCTATAGTTGAACCAAAAATTGTGAATGAAGCCTGCAATGATGAAATTTAGGTAAAAGCAATGGAGGAAGAACTAATGTAGATAGAGAAGAATGAAACTTGGGAATTAGTTCCCAGACCTCCTGACAAAAATGTTATTGGGACCAAATGGGTTTTCAGGAGCAAGCTGAATGAAAATGGAGAAGTTGTAATAAATAAAGCAAGGCTTGTGTGCAAAGGATATTCTCAAATTGAAGGAATGGATTTTGAAGAAACTTTTATTCTAGTAGCTCAGATTGAAGCAATTGGAATGTTTCTGGCATTTGCAGCTCACAAAGATTTCAAAGTGTATCAGATGGATGTGAAGTCTACATTTCTGAATTGTTAGTTAGAAGAGGAAGTTTACAATGAGCCATCGGAGGGATTACAACTATCAAATCAAGGTGATATGGTTTGCATCTTGAAGAAAGCATTGTATGGACTCAAGCAAGCTCCTAGAGCTTGGTATGCAATGTTGGACAAGTACTTACTAAAGTTAGGGTTCAATAAAGGTCTTGTTGACAACAATCTCTATTTTAAGATCAATGGTGATAAAATCTTGATTGTTGAAGTCTTTGTTGATGATATTATCTTTGGAGGCAATGAAGGTATGTGTATGAAATTTGCTAATGAAATGTAGAAAGAATTTGAGATGTCTTTGTTTGGTGAGATGATTTTTTTTAGGTCTGCAAATTACTCGATCAAATAAAAGAATCTTCATGTCCCAATCTAAGTATGTGAAAGAGTTGTTGAACAAGTTTGGAATGGAGGACTCTAAACCAATATGTACTCCCATGGTGACTGGTTGCAAGTTAAGAAAAAATGATGAATCACCTAAGACTAATTAGAAAAGATACAGATCCATGATTGGAGGATTGCCTTTTCTAACTCAATCTAGACCTAATATAATGCATGCAATATGTCTTGTGGTAAGATTTCAAGGAGATCCTAGAGAATCACATGTGATGGCACTCAAGAGAGTTCTAAGATATTTGAAAGGCACATTAGAACATGGATTACGGTATCCAAAGGATAATGATTTCACTCTCAGTGCTTATACAGATACAGATTCGGCCGGAGATGTTGATGACAGGAAAAGAACAAGTGGAGGTGCTTTCTTTTTGGGCAATAGATTGGTTTCATGGATGAGTAAGAAACAAAACTCAATATCTTTATCAATAGTAGAAGCAGAGTATATTGCAGCAGCATGTTGTTGTACTCAAGTATTATGGATGAAGCAGACTTTGAAGGACATAAGAGTTGTATATGAAGATCCAATTGCAATCTTCTGTGACAATATAAGTGCTATAAATATTTCAAAGAATCTAGTGATGCACTCAAGGACAAAGCATATATCTATAAGGTATCACTTTCTGAGAGAAAAGGTGACAAAGAATGAAGTTAAGTTGGAATATATGCCCACAAAAGATCAGATTGCAAATATCTTCACCAAGCCTCTGCCTAAGGATACTTTTGAGTATCTCAGAGAAAAGTTAGGGGTCATTACCCCTCCTGCCTTCAACTAAGATGCATAAGAATGCATCAATCTAGTGGTGTTCAAAGTCTCATTCTGTGATCTAGATTGATATTTTGAGAGCTACCTCTCAGGGGGAGTAGCTAGATGTGTTGGTAATAGCCCAATTGGATCAGAGCAGTAGACTATAAGTATGTGCTCTTTTCCATTGATGTCAAAGGGAGAGAGAAATCATGTGAAAAACTCAGGGGAGAAAGAATGCATGTGTAAAGAGAAAGGGGGAGAATCTTGTCTTGATGATCTTTTTATTTTTTCACATCATATGTTACCATCAATGACAAAGGGGGAGATTGTTGCAAGTATGTGCCTAATCAGTGTTTTCAATGATGTCAACATATCTGTGTTGTCATTGGTGTCAACTATTCTCTTATTTTGTTGCTTGCCTATGATCTTGATGTTGAGGATATTGAGAAAATTAGCTCCTCTGGTAGAAACAGTGAGTTGTAGTGGAAACAATGTATTGCATATAGAAGAATAGTCCAGAAGTTTGCTCCAAATTTCTTGTAGAATGAATATCTTTTCCTGCGGATTGGAAGTTATTTAGAAGTCTGTCTGAAGATGTTATATTCCAAATTTGAGCCTCTGGTATAATGATTTGAGTGAGTTATGTTCACTAGTGTAAAAATTGTTCTTCTTGCATGTTTGATAGTGACAGGGAGAAAGTGTTATGCTCCGCATTCCTCCGCATTGAAGTATTTTTGTCTGCGGTTCTAGATTTAAGTCTAAGATGTTGTTAAGTGTCTTCAACTTCAATGGTTCATGATTTGGTGGTCCGCAAGCGATCTTTTTCTTATGACAGTAGTTGACTGTGATGTTTATGTGCTCCAGTTTGAAGAATCTTCTTGATAGAGTGATTAGAAGTTGTGCGGTTGTTTCCTGATGATTTCAATGTGCTTGTGGATGTCTCCTGATTGTGTTCCTACCTTTGGATTGGTTTGCAAAGAGAAATATAGATCGTGGTTGAAGAATGTTCTTAGAAGACCTAGTGTTCTCACCAATCTTGGCTAACTTGGTTGATTTCACTAATTACGGAGATGCATTGAAGATTGTAGAAGCATGTTGTGGTGTGAAGAATTGCGTTTGAGTCCCAGCTAAGGCATGGCATGATCCGCATACATCTTTACATCTTTCCCTTAGCAAAATTTTGTATTAGGTCTAGATCTATTTCTATGAATGTTTTTGTAATGTCAACCTTGGAGATTGTTCCAACAATTGATGAATGTATTGCCGACCTTGATGTACATTCTAAGGTTGATGACTTGTATAAAGACTTGTAATGTAATTACAGAAAGTGTGTTGAGCGCAGAAATGATGAGATAAGTGCGAAGGAATAAAAAGGCAGAGCAGAGAAGCTATATTGGACTTCAATGGAACTGAACCCAGGCATGGAGTAGATGCTACCAAATTAGTTCACCATCTTTTTGCAGTGAGCCACCCTTTGGCAGTGAGTCGTTCCTTGCAGTGAGCAATTTGGGCAGTGAGCCTCTATTTTTTGGTATTGCTATAACATATATATCTTTGTGGGCTAACACCCACTGTGGTTTTTCCCTTTTAGGGTTTTCCATGCAAAAAATCTGATGTCTTATGTGTTAATGTGTTGATCTTCTTATTTCATGCTTTCATGGTTAAATCTAAATAATAGTAAATAAGAGTTTGATTTGTTGTTGTTCATAAGTGTTCAAATTTTTAAGGACAACTGATTCACCCCCCCTCTCAGTTGTTCAGTGCATTTCAACAGTCTATTTCTATGGTGTTCTTAGCTAAGACGCATATTGAATGGCAGAGGCTCAGAGCCATGCAGCCAAGCTTGCAATCTTTTATACATTTTCTCTGTTATAAAGGCTCGAGGCCTTACGGCCGAGCCACACTATGCTTTATATATGTTGTTTTTATACTCAAGGCCATACGAGCAAGTTATATAATAAGGCACTCATTGCGATGCTTATGCTCCAGGCCATACGGCCAAGCTATGTGATAATGTATACCTGTTGTGTATATGCTCAAGGCCATGCAGCCGAGTTATGTGTTAATGCATTCTTTTTTGTGTATTCTCAAGGCCATGCGGCCGAGCCATATAAAAGTGTATTCTTTTCTGTGCACACTCAAGGCCATGTGGCCGAGCCAAGTAATAATGCATTCTTTACTGTGCATGCTCAAGGCCATGCGACTGAGCTATATTGTATTGTTATATATGTTACATACGTTGAAATTTCACTCAAGGCCCTATGGCTGAGTAGAAATGCATTGAAATCTTTTTCTAAGCCCAAATCAAGGCCATGGAAGTCGAGCTTCAATCTTTATACCTTGCACCGTGCTGAAAACTCATGGCCATGAAGGCTGAACTATATTATATTGTATACTGTGTTGTGTTTGTGGATATGAGCCACAAAGGTCGAGTCTTACATTTTGGGAACCCATATTGTAATCATGGCTCGAGGCCATCATGGCTGAGCCCATGCATAAACTCCAACATCTAAATACGTCGTTATTCAACGTGGCATGGATAAAAATAGGGTTAAGACTCATAAAATGAGTTGAGCTTAAGATGCTCAAGGCACAAGAAGTGTTGAGCAATAATGTATATTACTCATTAATGGTTATGGTCTACATATACTTACACAACCATTATGACTATGCTAATGGCCAATATAGCCTTAACCCAAAACAATGCTTAAAGCATCCATCCCAAATGATGGATCAACTTATATAAAAGTCATATGTGGTTTAATAAGGGTATTTAGAATACCATGTCCATACTTGTTACCTTTAGCTAAGAAGGTGGTATGATTATTTCAGACCATAGATTATATTATGTGGGAGCTTGCATGCTAGCCAAGGCACTAGAAATGAATTGTTCTGATAATGATAACCACCCTTTATTTTATTAAATGAGATTTAGAGATACTACCTAATCTCATAAGGGTAATAAGAGTCATCATTCATGGCAGAATCACACTAATTAACTAAGGCAAGGAATGCCTAGTATAGTATGAATATGATTCTATCTTATATGATAATTTAATTAGATGTTGTGAACCACGATAGACCTAGAATGGTAAATATGGTTTGATTTGTGTAATAACTAAGGGTGGAAGGAGGTGGTGAGGAGTCACAAGTTTAACGTTACATAAGTAACCCAGTTAGTCATAATCAACCTATGATGGGAGTCGATAGTCTAGGTATGGACAATGAATCGAATTGATCCCATGCATATTAGACCTAGGGTGGTGAATATGGTTTGACTTATGATATGATTAAAAAGAGGAATAAGGTGACGTGGAGTCACAAATTCCCTATAACAGAGCTTGACTGTTAATGATAGTTATTATGATAACTATGATGCTTCTTATGTAATTAAAAGATATGTTGACTCCTTGTTGAAGAAGGAGAAATTAGATAAGAGGTAAGTTGTATTGCCTTGTAGGCGGCACTAAGTGCTTGTCGACTTTATTGGAGGAACTATTTGTCATAGATAATTATATACTTATGAGAATGGATATTATGGTTAGTATGAAACTCTTCTTTTTCAACAGAATTGGAAGCCATCTCTTTATGAATGACCATACTTCACAAATGAGGTATAAGATATTAAAACGGTCCATGACGATGATTGTGATAGATTCTATCTAGTAAGACTGTCTTATTAGACTGTTACGATATAAGTCTTAAATGTCATGAATTTGAATGTAAACCTTGTGAAAGGTCAACATGACACTGTGAACCTAGGAAGGTCAGAAGTTGGAAAACTTGTTTTGACTATTGGCATTTTGGAAAATAGAACACAGTGACAAGGAGTCATAGGTTCCTTGTTGCAAAAGCAACCTATTATATTTTATGAACTCCTAAGATAAGAGTCGATTGTCCTAGTACTGGATTATGAATCAAACTGAATACACATTTTACTAGACCTAGAGTGAAAGGTCAAACTAAGCCTACTGTAGGATGAGACAGCTTCTAAGTCGAGTTAGGGTGGTGGACATACGACTATGTTCATTGCGAAACGTATATGTATGTAAATCTTTGGCCAAAGTAATGCATCTGTATTTGCATGCATTGTTAGTCCACAGTGCTCCAGATGGCCTAGTGTCTCCAACAGTGTCATACATAGAGTGGATCTATAGTTGTGTGATCGTGAGACATTAGGAAGGACGCAACACTAGATACTCAGATGGCTAACCCAAGGGTTCCTAATATCTAACCTTTTCGTGAAGGGTAGGGCCACTTCCAGTTTAGAAGTTGAGTGGGGAATCGTAGGTCCATGGTTGGTGGAAAAGCTTCAGGATGATGCTCTCCTTCCCAAACATAAGACAACTCGAGGCTTATGAAGATAGATGTCAAAAGTTCTAGATATAGTGCTTTCCATTTTATGACTTGATGATCAATTGTATATAAAATTTGTTATATGATGCCTTGAGCATAACTTGTACATACATAGTGAAAGTTATTCACTTGGATATGTAAATGATTATTGAAACTGTAAGCTTTGTTATGTTCTGTTTAGAATAACATGCTTAGTTGATGAAATGATAATGAATCATTATGGTTAAGTTTTGAATTACATAATCATATTGTTAACTAATCTCTTGATTAAGATGAATGCTTATGTTAAATTTTGAGGATTATGGAATGAGATGTTACAAATAGTATGTCAATCTAATGTTTTTATAAGATTTTAAAATATCAATTTGTGGGTGATCTGAAGCTACGAGCCCAAAAATATAATCAAATTTTGGTGAAAACATATACTACCAAAACCAGTAATATTTTTCATTTACAACCCCCTAAAAGTCAAAAATCACCAATTGGCGACAAATCACCGCTAAAATTTTCCTTGACTGGGTGACTCTAGGGTCTCTTGGGTGACCCTCTAGTTGAGGATTTACATAAGGGTTTTCATTGTATGAGAAGACTTGGAATTTAGTTTGGGGGTTGAACAAGATATACAAGGGGCTAAATATGTTGAGGGGTGATGTCATCAAGCCTAAATATTGCTAAGAGGATATAATTCACACCTTTGAGGGTCATGAGTTGGATTGCCAAATCATCCTTAGACTACCACATTAGCCCATGCATTTTTAAGTATTGTATACACCTAAAATGACACGACTCTGTCCAAATAAATATTCTTAATATTTATTTAAGTCTAATTCCTCTATCAATAAATAAATAAATAAATTTATTTATTTGATTCATATTCTTCCAACAATTAAATAAAATTAATTTATTTAATTAAATTCTTAAATTCTTCCAAATTCCTCCAACAAATTAAATAATACCAATTATTTAATTAGTTCTTCCAAAATCATTCTAAATTAAATAATACCAATTATTTAATTGTTTCTTCCAATAATATCTTCTCTAAATTTAAATAAATCAAATATTTATTTAAGTTATCCATTTCTTCTAAAAATTGAGTTATCTCTAAATATAATTCAATCCTTGTGCACATACAATTGAATATTCCAAATATTTAATTGAGCTGAAATATCTTCTCATCCTCATGCAATATTTATCCTCTAGTTCTAGTCAATTAACTCATCTATCTATTTTGTTAATTGATTAATCTCTTCAGTTAACTCATTCTTCTATTTCATTAATTCCTCTCATACAAAATAGAGCAAGACACGTGTCCTCTTCCTATTCACGCACATTCCTCAACCGTTCTCAACTATTGATCTTCTCATTCTTTCTATACCGTTGATATTCTCTCTCCCAAGTCTATAAGTACAACCCTATTCCTCTATTTCATTCATCCAAGATTTTAGTAAACTTACTCTGTAGAAATTACAGCGCGCCTTTGGCACCAAATCATTCCATAGCTTGTGATCACCCTTTTATCATTGCAATTGTGTTGAAGAATCTCTTCATTGCAAACCTATCATAGCCATTCCCATTTGACATCTTGGAAAATAGCAAGGAAGTGTACCTTCCGAGGGCCATATTCATACACAAGATTATTTGAGATAGGCGACCAATGGAAGCCACAAAGTAAAGAGGTTTGCAAGGTTTTGTTCTTTGTTTGTTTGATCTTCTTTGTTTCTTATTTCATTGCGTTATTGGGTATTATTGATATATTTGATTATTCATTCCAATTTTCCCTTAACATATAGGCATCGGTTCCTTGGTGCCTATGTTGTGGACCTCTTCAGGATCCACAATTTTAAAAAAGGCCCAATTGGCCTCTCAAATTAAAAGTTATGGCCTCTGGAAGTTGGGCCTCTTGCATTGGAAATGTAAAAACATATAGGACACATAAAAGAGCTATAAGGAGGAGTTACACTTATTGACCAGCTTATGATGCATGTTATGACAGTCATAAGACATATTTGGATGGAGATAATTGAGCCAAAATGGAATGTCCAAGTTGGTGAGTGGATTATAATGAGCTAATGACAAGTAGAAGGAATATGTTATTTTAAGCCTATGGACTCATCTTGTGATTTGGGTGAGTTTTCTAACAAAGGATTTGGGTGCCACATTTCGAATGGTTTGAGTTCATGGTTTCTAATTACCATTTGATGGTTTATGTATTGTGTCTTCTATTTATTGGATGCTTGCGATGGAAGTGATATAGTGGGTTTTGCAGGTATTGTTATGTTGCCAAAATTCCTCAAGATCTCTAGTTGGTGATACTCTTGTAAAGGGTTAGATTATGCAAGTGTATTGTAAGGTCATTTGATTATTGAATAAGACATTGAGTTACTTTGGAGTGTGGGGTTTTTCTCCTGAAAGGATTTTCTCCACATATATTACTATGTTATGATAAATTGTTTTTTATGTTTATTTCATTGTTTCTGTATGATTTGTTGAATTTTTGCACATATCTCCTCTCATAGATTAGTGTAGGAAGTGTATTCCACACCTCATCTTCCTTTTAGTTATGACTTGTCATAATGCCGGTTAAGATTCTAATGTAACCTTCCTACAATCATGCTCTTATGCATCATAAGAATTTATCATAACTAATTCACATATTAAAATGTCATAATGACATAGATTCTCTTACAACCTTCTTAAGATACTTGATATGTATGGAACACCATGCCAACTCATAATTGAACATTCCATTTCCCACATAAAGCCAAAATAATAAACAATACAAACATTAGGATAATGATAAACAATGCAAACATTAGGATGTAAGGTTGAGACACCTTCCCCAACATATCTAATCTATTAAAATAAATCTAAATCTAACAATGTCAAAACAAAATCTTATCTAATATTTCACAAACAACTTTATCTAATTTATCAAAATAAAATCTAAATCTAATTAGAAGAGATGCATTACATCTAGTTCTTGTCATTGGTTTGCTTGTGTGTTGAGTGGAGATAAAGATTGTGAAATAGAAATTATTTTTGTCAAGAAAGACAATAGAGTTGTTAGAATGTAGAGTTAAGAAATTAATTAGCTCCAAAACAAAGTTGTGGAAGCATATTTTCTAGATCCACAATGTGCTTGACTACATTGCATCCAATTCCTACCAATGATTTGATATTTGAAATTGTATTTGGAGAGAAGGTTAATGGCTATTGGATTACATAAATAACACACTATTATAGTAATTGAGTCATTAATCGTAGACAACTTGAATTATTGCTAGTCATTTTTTGCACAAAAGGGATAAAGTGATAATAAATTATAGTGCATTGTTACAATAAATGCAAGTCATTAATGGTAGACAACTTAAATTGTTGCTAGTCCTTTTTGAACAAAAGTGATGAAACAAGATTGGACATTGAATAGAACCTCACCAAATGTGTGAATCCATTTCTACAAACAAATAATTATTCTTTGAGGAGTTGGTAGTTGAAATTACATTTTCACAACCTTGTGAGAAGCCACTCTACTTAAATATCATCCACTTCAATGGTCAAACAATCAATAGTAATTTTACACCTCATTCACAATAAAAAGTGTTAAATATTTGTCCTATTTTTATTGGCCAAAATTGATCTTTGACTGTTGAAGTGGATGATATTTAAGAATGGCCGTGAGAAGTAATGACCTCATCAAAGGCGGACCTGAGCCCTTGTGGGTCTTTCAAGTCATCACTCTCCACTCATTACGCTGGTCAAGGTAATGACTGTTCTTGCATGCAAAAGAAATTTGATACTGCACTGCGTATGTGTGGAATGGACTTAGTTGCCATCAATGACAACACATGACATGCCTTGCAGTGTCTCTTGCCAACACATAGTACTATGTTTTGCATGAGTGATTAAACACATTAACCCTAAAAGACCTATAATTTTGAGGTGATAGGCCACACTTTATAAAAACCGCCTATAATTTGATGGCTATAATAAATCTTTTCCCAAATATGCATATCATTGCATGGAGATATTACATGTTTTCCCTAAATTCACTATAATATCATTAGCATTCGTACCACCATTTGTCCTTAATTGATTATAATTTCACTGGCGATCATGCTCCCTTTTCCCTAATTCCCTATAATTTATTAGCAATCATACCACCTTATGCTTATAACTTGTGTAAAAAGGTAGGCGATTGAAACCTAAATTAGAAGTTGTCTCATCACATGATAGGTGATTGGACCCAAATTAAAAGTTGCCTCTATAATATCTCGATGATTGGGGCCAAACTATAATAAAGAGTATGACGATCTAATATTTTTCTAAAATTTTAAAATATTAATTTACGGGTGATATGAAGCTACGGACCCAAAAATATAATCAAATTTTGGTGAAAGCATATACTACCAAAACTAGTAATATTTTTCATTTACAACCCCCTAAAAGTCAAAAATCACTAATTCACGACAAATTGCCACTAAAATTTTCCTTGCTTGGGTGACTCTAGGGTCTCTTGGGTGACCCTCTAGTTGAGGATCTACATAAGGGTTTTTATTGTATGTGAAGACTTGGAACTCAATTTGGGGGTTGAACAAGATATACAAGGGGCTAAATAGGTTGAGGGGTGATGTCATCAAGCCTAAATATTGCTAAGAGGATATAATTCACACCTTTGAGGGTCATGAGTTGGATTGCCAAATCATCCTCAGACTACCACATTAGCCCATGCATTTTTAAGTATTTATAGGCATCAGTTCCTTGGTGCCTATGATGTGGACCTCTTCAGGATCTACAATTTTAAAAAAGACCCAATTGGCCTCTCAAATTAAAAGTTTTGGCCTCTGAAAGTTGGGCCTCTTGCAGTGGAAATGTAAAAACATCTAGGACACATAAAAGAGTTATAAGGGGGAGTTACACTTGTTGACTAACTTATGATGCATGTTATGACAGTCATAAGACATATTTGGATTGAGATAATTGAGCCAAAATGGAATGTCCAAGTTGGTGAGTGGATTATAATGAGTAATGGCAAGTGGAAGGAATATGCTATTTTAAGCCTGTGGACTCATCTTGTGATTTGGATGAATTTTCTAACAAAGTATTTGGGTGCCACATTTTGAATGGTTTGAGTTCATGGTTTCTAATTACCATTTGATGGTTTATGTATTGTGTCTCCTATTTATTTGATGCTTGAGATGGAAGTAATATAGTGAGTTTTGTAGGTATTGTTATGTTGCCAAAATTCCTCAAGATCTCTAGTTGGTGATACTCTTGTAAAGGCTTAGGTTATGCAAGTGTATTGTAACAATTTAATTATTGAATAAGACATTGAGTTACTTTGGAGTGTGGGGTTTTTCTCTTGAAAGGATTTTCTCCACATATAAATTACTATGTTATGATAAATCGTTTTATGTGTATTTCATTGTACCATATGATTTGTTTAATTTTTGGGAAAATCTCCTCTTATAGATTAGTGTAGGAAGTGTATTCCACACCTCATCTTCATTTTTAGTTATGACTTGCCATAATGTCGGTTAAGATTCTAATGTGACTCTCCTATAATCATGCTCTTATGCATCATAAGAATTTATCATAAATAATTCACATATTAAAATGTCATAATGATATAGATTCTCTTACAACTTTCTTAAGATACTTGACATGTATGGCACACCATGCCAACTCATAATGGAACATTCCATTTTCCACATAAAGCCAAAATAATAAACAATACAAACATTAGGATGCAAGGTTGAGACACCTTCCCCAACATATCTAATCTATCAAAATAAAATCTAAATTTAACAATGTCAAAACAAAATCTTATCTAATATTTCACAAACAACTTTATCTAATTTATCAAAATAAAATCTAAATCTAATTAGAAGAGATGCATTACATCTAGTTCCTGTCATTGGCTTGTTTGTGTGTTGAGTGGAGATAAAGATTGTGAAATAGAGATAATTTTTGTCAAGCAAGACAATAGAGTTGTTAGAATGTAGAGTTAAGAACTTAATTAGTTCCAAAACAAAGTTGTGGAAGCATATTTTCTGGATCCACAATGTGCTTGACTGCATTGCATCGAATTCCTGCCAGTGATTTGATATTTGAAATTGTATTTGGAGAGAAGGTTAATGCCTATTGGATTACATAAATAACACACTATTATATTAATCGAGTCATTAATCGTAGACAACTTGGATTATTACTAGTCATTTTTTGCACAAAAAGGATAAAATGATAATAGATTATAGTGCATTGTTATAATAAATGCAAGTCATTAATTGTGGACAACTTAAATTGTTGTTAGTTCTTTTTGAGCAAAAGGGATGAAGCAAGATTAGAGTGAATAGAACCTCCCTAAATGTGTGAATCCATTTCTACACAAATAATTATTCTTTGAGGTGTCGGTAGATGAAATTGCGTTTTCAACCTCGTGAGAAGCAATGACCTCAACAAAGGCGGACGTGAGCTTCCCCTTGTGGGTCTTTCAACTCAACAGTCTCCACTCATTACGCTGGTCAAGGTAATGACTATTCTCGCACGCAAAAGAAAACTGGGGGAAATGGGACAAAACTTAGCATGTCAAATGCTACAAATCTGTGCAACGGTGTAGAAAAGTCTTGTGTTTTTGCTGGCCAGTCTACGCGTAACAGTCACGATATTTTGACTGTCCATAGGAATGCTTAAAATGTTTCTGAATAATCTTGACAAAGTCCATAGGAATGCTTAAAACAGAGTCTACGCTGGTCAAGGTAATCACTCTTCTCCCATGTAAAAGAAAAGTGGGGAGAATGGAAGGAAAGTTAGCTTTCTTTAGGCAGTGGGAAAGCATGAACATTCGAGTAATGACAATGAAAACAGACTAAAGTTGTGCAAATTTCGTGTATGGGACGACAATGAAAATGAGGGTGAAAATCAAAGCAAGCATTGATAGAGAGATGTGCACCTCATCTTCATCCTTCGTTTCATTCATCAAATTTTATCTTTGGTCAATCTTGATTTCATCTATTTCTAAGTCCAAGAGACTATTTTTGAAGAGAAAATTGTATTCCATACAAAATCGGAAGAAAGTTATGGAAAGTTATCATAGAGAAAATTGTAATCTCACCTACTTTTACTTTGTGGGTAGTGGAATACCTCAGTTTCATCTCATGCCTGAATTATTAATCATCAATATTATTTTGTATTATCACCTAATACATGTTCTTTTGTTCGAAGTCTTATAGATGTTAATACTGGTTCTATGCTTGTTCATGTCAAAGTCTTCCAAGTGATAAATGTTATCTTGATCTAATTTACATAGTGGAATAGATTAGTTTGATATTATAACTAGCACTTGCACCCTTTGGAGTTTCAAGGGATATGCCGATAGGATATTCATGGAAAGAGTCAATAAATTGAATAATACATAAATAGATGTATAACAATAAATTTATACATACTTTAAGTACAAATAAAGATGTTATTCAACAAGTTCTAAGATTCATTTGTAATAGGTACATTTGTTCTATGAACGTAAATAGTCCCATGTCATTACATGATTAAAGGTTAGTATCGATGTTGCATCGAACAAAATTCTATAAGAGTTTCTTTTCATCTTTGTAATAAAATTATCTTTTGCAACTGTTGTGATTCCTATGCATGAAAACATAATGTTGTTAGTCGAAAATCATAATTTCTAATCATTTTCTTATAAAACCAAGCAATAAAAAATAAATTGGGATAATTCTTGAGGTTTTTTTTTTTGGTCATTGATTGTTGACTTGTATAAGATAAACAATGTAATTGATTAGTTTTTTATTTTTATGTTTTTAAAAAGAGGATAATCAAAGATTAGAAAAAATATAATTATTTCTTATTTGAGGGATCTTGCAAGTAATTGTACATTCCTGGAGTTACTGTTGTGAGAGCAGTTGTAGGCGAGCTTCTTCTTTCTTTCTGATAATGTTGTAGGGAATTTTTTCATTTTGGAGCAGCGGTTGAAAGAGTCAGCTTTGGTGCACATTTGGACCCTCTCCTTGCCGTGGGGCGAACCTCCATGCCACTCTCGCTCTCGTGGAAGTAGCCAGTTGAGAGGAGGTAAGACACAGGGGCGGTCTGGGTCGCTTAAGAGTTGGACTTCGCAGAAAGTGGTCGGCCGATCCCGGGGCCTTTCTTGTGCGTTGATTCTAATCTGGTGTTTTGAGACCATTGTTAAAATAACTATATGACCTGAAGGGTCACTAGTCACCTTTCTTCTATTAGGATTCCTAATGTTCCAACACTGTGTAGTTTGACTGTTGTTGTCGTTAATACTTCTTTCGATTTGACATTGTTGTTCGAACTGTTGGATGACAGCTTGTGTTTGATCATTTGAAGTTTCAATTATCTCAATTGGTTGCAGAGGATTTGCCATAACTTAAACAAAAAATGCATCCACAAAAATGTCAATTTCTTGGATGAGAAAATTGTTAAGTATACATACTATCTTTGGGAACCACCAACATAAAAAGTGTAGGTGCATTCATTATTAAGTAAGAGTAATTGAGACTAATAAATACATATTTAAAATTTGGAAATCAAATGCAATAATATTATATTAAATTTGTAGAAACATAAACAAGATTATTTTCTAGTAAAAAAAACCAAGGGAATGAGTCTCGTCACAAATCTAAAATTTGAGGGTAGTGGTAAAGATAATAATTGTCAGTTTGAAAAAGTTCTATTCTTTCCCAAAAACAAAAAGAATGCAAAAAAAAGATTTCCTTTCTTTTAGCTCCCAACTTTATGATATAGTAGAAAATTTAAAAAGGCAGTAATGGGGTTTCAATTTTTTAATGCAATTGCACAAACAAATTATATATATATATATAAAACTTCGAAATAGATAAAAAGTTAAATAGTTTAATTTGACATTATAGTTTATATATCAATAAATAAATAAATATATGTAATATTATATATACAATTATATTATATAATATGTTTTTATTAGAGAAGATAATTGAAATATTGGTTTTGGCAATCTTTTCATTACATGCAATGTGAAAAAAACTATTTTTAAGTTTGTAAATTAAAGTTGTATATATTTGTTGATATTTTTTTCTTTAGTTATAAGGAATTATCAATGAAGGAAGTTTGGAAGATTTTTTGTATGATAGGTATACGTATAAGTTTTTTAACATAACAAAGCTATCAAAGCTATGATAAATAATTCTTACTATTCCTACAAGTAGTGACATGTGAAAGAAGATTTTTAAGACAAAACATAATAAAAATATCCCATGAACAACACTAATTAGCTCCATTCTTTCACCCAATAACAAACCCTAATTTTAAAGCCCTAGGCCTGCCAAGGGACTGTACAATAACAAAGAACCCCAAAACTTCATCAAATCATACGGTTTGTAAAGATTTGAAGTAAAACGGTCATCATACTGAGTGTACATCTCTTTCATTTAAAAGTCAATTTTGGCTAATAAAAATAGAACATATATTATCACTTTTTAGTGTGTGGATGAGGTATAAAATTACTATTGACTGTTTGACCATTGAATTGGATGATATTTAAATAAAGCCACATGTCCAAATGAAAGAAAATTAGTGATGCACTTCTCAATGTAACTATAACTGAACTGATATATCATTGATACCCAAATTGATATGGGGTTCCAATGGGTGCAAGTGCTAGTATATAATGGGGTGTACAATAGATAAAGCTCATAATCTATACAAACATTGACCGTAGTAGGCCTCACAGCTATGATTGGAAGACTGCGCCCAACTATGCATTGAAATTACTTGACAAAATGTCTTCCAGAATGAAATGTCGTGGCCCTGACAGGGATTACAGAAGTGACCATTACAGAGATAGAGGTCATAGAAGACAAAGATCAAGGAGTCATGAAAGGTCGCGATGGGTTGAAAATCTTTACAAGTTAGAGATTTTGTCATTTGTATAACAGATATAGAAGACAAAGGTTTATCTCTATCCCCAGGTAGATATGACAGGTAGCCGAGTATATATGAGCATCGGTTAAAAACAGAGATAAAGAGTCATCATCCACATGAAGTAGGGTGAGAGAGACAAGTCTTTATAGACTTCTTTTCTAATCCTCACCACCTTAGAAACCATTAAATAAGAATCATTATGCCTCATTTTAATAGTGTTTACCCTGCCATTGTAAAATGAACCCCTCATAAGGAACACTGTACTTGCTTTAATCAAGACACGTATCTGACCATAGAATTTTCCAATAAATAATAAAAGAATTGTACAATAAAGTAGCAGACAGAATTAATATTCTGGCCATACCACCAAAACAAAACAAACAGAACCCACCATATTTCCAAAAGGCTGTTCTTTGAATTCAATCCATTCTTACCCAAACAAATAAACAAAAACACGCAGACAACTTTTCTTCCCACAGCCTAAAATAAAAAACCATAATTACACCAAACTACAACCCAATCAATTAATATTTATTGGAAAATCACTTAGTACCATTGGATTTTCCAACAATGGAATTCTTGATATCGGTGGCTGTGGTCAAAACCTTGTTACCCACTGTGTAAAGGATCCCAGGAGGAGGTGTCTCCTTTTTGTCATGAATCTCATGCACAACTGTAACTGGAACATCTTCAGTCTTGAACTCATCTCCAGCATAAGATCTGTGATCCACACAATCAACTGCTACTTCCTCCTCCTTTTCATTGTCCTTGACAACTTCATCCTCATCAATATTTTTCTTCTCTTCTACCTTGTCAGTCTTAGTCTTAGCCTCAGACTTGTCTTCCACATATGATTCCTTTTTCTCGTCCTCCTTGTGTGCAGGATCACCATCATCCTTCTTTTCTGTTGTTTCTTGGGGTTTGTCCTCTACACCCAGATCCTTCAATCTCTCCTCAATCTCATGCAAAGCCCATTAATAGAAAAACAATCAGCACTCCTATAATGGACATCAGATTATCCCAGCTCTTTTTCTATTTTTCTTCATGGGGCTGGGCACCTCACGCGCTGCTGACTTGGATAATTTCATGTTAGAGATCCGGTGTTCGAATCTTGTTTTGGCCTCCTCATTTTCTCCCTCCTCCATCTTTGACGTCTTTTTATTTTTCTCCACAGAGAAAGGACTGTGCTTAGACTTCTTCTTGGACTCCATTTTTTGGAGCAGAAATCACCAACATTTTGGGATATCAAATCCTTTAGCAGTTCCAGACTCTATAGACAAAAGAAGATCATTGGCCATGGAGGTTAATAGGCAATTGTGATGACAATATCTTGGCACAGATTTCATAATAATATCTTCATTAATGTACTTGACACGTCCCTATAAAATCTTTTCAGGATCTGATTTATTAAGTATTCGAAGTGCTTAGAAACACATCAAACATAATTTTTTTAAATGGCATCAATCCTTTAATTACCGGTTATTACTGTTCTGGTGTTAACTAGCAAACAGACGGGAAAAATTCAAGGAATATGCGATAGGAACAACCGGATAGTTTAGAAAATCTCCCGGCGTGAAGTTTTTTTACGGCGTGAGACAATTCCGAGCACTATAATGCTTACATATAAAGCCTATTGGCTAATTATTTAAGGATTGAGATATGAGAGGAGAATTTAGTTATGATAATACTAATGGATTAGTTTATCTTTTAATTCATCTTTAATGGGTGATTAATTATGAAAAATTAATTGTTTTCTTTAAAGATTTTATTTTTGTTTTATTTACTTTCGTTAGAAAATGTTAAAATCTAAATGTGTGATTGGATTGAATGAATTTTGTTGGGAAGAAATTAATTTTGTATTAGTTAGAAAGGACAAAAAATGCCATCCAATAACAAAGTGGCAAGCTATTTTTTATGTGAATTTCTAATGTGATAGTTGGTGATCCACAAGTTTTAGGTTTGTTCTTCAAATATGTTTTGAGTAGTTTCTAGTTGCTACTCCCAATCATTCATATTGCAATACACTCTTTTTTAGTGATAGTTGGCAATCATTTTGGAAGCTTTTGGGTTGTTAGTTGTGCATTTTCATTTTGTGTCCTCTGCAAACTAATTGCTAGACTATTGTAGTTAATCACATAATAGTCCATGATCTCTGCATTTCTCATAAGAAAAGTGTGTAATGGGACAATTATTTGCATGTCATTTAGCATAGCTACAAGGGTTGCAATGTATGTGCAAAAGGATTCTCTAATTTTGAAGTCTATTACAATTTCCATTCTTTTGTACTTCAAGAGATTTTAGTTGCTCTTCCAACACCAAATACACTACTACTAGTAGAAGGAAGATGATAAATTTTTTTCACTTGTGCAAACTTTGGCCAAACTTCATAAAACTTAGGACATTCTCTAGCAAAACTTGAGACAAAATTCAAGGCACTTTAAAACAAGGTAATACCTAGGAAAAACCTTGAATTTTCCTTCACATGTGTTAAAGAAGACTTTGTAGTTATAGTAACAACAACGATGGAACTAAAGATGGGGAATGTAGATGCAAGCATCATCAAAAAGTAGGGTCATTCACTCTAATAGTCTAGTGTACACAAGCATACATACTACAACAATTAATTTGACACTAAACCAAGATGTGTGCAATCCAATGCAATACCTAGAGTGATTTTCCTTAAAATATAAGCACACCTATAACATTTTTCTTTAGAAGTTGAAACAACCTACAAAATACAACAACAATGTAAGGCTCAACCCACTATGTGAGAAATTAAATACAAAAGTTGGACTAATCTTCTTCATAAGGCAACATACCTAGGCCGATTTGCTACATAAGGTAAAGTGACTTGTAAAATGTGATAAAATGATTTAAGGATGTTAGGATCACTTTGATAGTGTCCAAACAAAAACTTCTTTAAAAAACATTCAAAATACAATTCAAATGAAGCATTCAATTCTTGTAGAGAAACTAACTCTTTAGAAGAAAAAAGATATAGAACCAAACATATTATATTTCAATAGGATTTTTATCAACGATCAATGAACATGACTCAATAGTTCTTAATGTTAGTATACATTTTTTCACTAAACTCTATCTTCTTACGCACATAAATAATGACAAATATGCTAACAATTGATCCTATTTGCAATGACTCTCTGCATTTTTTTACACGGAGCAACTACCTTCGTAAGATTAGAATTGAATGAATGAAAGAGGTGTGCTTTTAACTAGAAAGCAAGAAGGTGATTCTTTTTTACTAGAAAATAGAAAATGCACTTAATCTAAAGAATACTTAAAGAAAGGAGAGAGCAAAGACTCTTCCCAACAACACATTCACGACCTCAATAATTACAATGATATAAATCACCACTGGAATTCTTAATCAAAAGAAAAATAATCCACAGTAATGAGCTTAAAAATGGAGACTTTCCAATTCTTTGAATACAAGACTTCGATTTAAAAGAGAAAACACATTCAACATAAGAAGAATATAACATACATCCACTATAACACAAAGTTTACAATATTTGTTTGTAACTCCTTCAAACTTCATTCATATATTGCAAATAACTAGAAATAAAGTTTTCATGATAAAAAATGACCACTCAACAACACAAAGATTGCCAAAAGATCCACGTACACTCACCAGGCCCCATATATATAACCTTGTCTAAAAGAAACTATCTTTTGAATAACATAATGACTTCTTGAAATTAGCCGATTAAACATAATTAAAAATTAAAACAGTTTCAAATATCAAGTTTATCAAAATCTTGGAAAAAAGAACATAAAACAAGAAAATGATAATTAAATGATAACATCATGATCTTCTTCTCAAATTACTTCGTCTTCCCTCTCTTGCTCTTTAGCACCTGATGAATCAACATGTGGCTTCATTCTTGCTTTATAACTCTTGAACTTAGAAATAATTGGAGTGAGGAATTTTCTACTTGGACTGAGGGTGATGTGTATCTAAATTTTCCACATGCTAACTATTCTATCCGCATCCTCCATTCTTTTGTTGATGTCATCAATCTTAGCTTTGAAATTCTTGAGGTATAACGCAATGTAACCCAGGTTCTCCAAAGAGGTGCCATTTATATTTTCTATACTATTAATTCTTCACTGAGAAACTTTTTGAAACCCTGTTTGACATCTTTTACATCAAGCAAATTCTTCCCACTTTCATCGAGACTTTCAATCTCCAAGGACATGCAATTATTTCTAATATCCATCAAGTCACTATGATATCGATTTAAAATTCTCCTCAGCTCACTTGTGAATTGTTTGAACATGGATAACTTCCATTGGCTAGCATCCAACCAAGAAACTGAATCATTTTCTTCTAGCTTGCTTAGGACCTTTCCAGTTATCAATATATTGGTATCTATTTTTGTCATTTCTTGTACTTCCCTAGATACCATCATCAGGGTACTTTCATCCTTTTTGAAGAATTGCAAATCTACAATTAGCTCCTTCTCTTTACTAGAGATATAAGCATACAATTTCAGAGTCTCCTCAATATACATCAAACTATCAATAGTGATCTTTTTGATCCTCTGTTCATTAGCCTTGGCCATAGTTTAATATTTCTTAATTTGCTGCAATATTTTAGGACCCACTCCATTGACAAAAACATCTAAATCCACATCTTGAGGTTGAGAGGTAGAATTAACAATGGATTGAATAGATACGGTTATAGCATTTACCTAGCTTTGCAACCGTATATTTTCTTGCTTCTCTACTTTTACTCTTTTCACCAACATTCCAACTGAAAATTTTGCATGGTAGATGTCTCCTTCCACAGTAGGGGAACCCATATCTACCTTGCTCATACTAAAATCAACCTCTGTAACACTCTATTCATCCTTGTCTCTAATAGGATCAAAAATTTCAAGAACCTGATGTCCAGAAGAAGGATCCACCACTACCCTAGACATTCTCTTAGCCTTTTTAGGTTGGGGACCATTTTGTAGCAATTTAGCTACAGTATCAACATTCACATCTGTCATGGGAGTGTATTTTATCTTCTTTTCTATCATTTTTTTAAGCCATGAAGGGGATGGCAATACAATGTTGCTATTATTGGGATTCAAGGTGGTGTCTTCCAACTAAATCTTGGTGCTAATTGAAGGAACTTAATTTAAAAAAGGAGAAAATGAAATATCAAATAGAGTGTGGAAAGCACTATCTTCACCAAGTTGTTAAAAAATAGAAGAGTCGCTACCTGGTGTAGGTGAGATAGGAGAGGCCACATGATCATCTTGGAGTTGTTGTAGAGCATCCAATTCTTTTCCTACTTCTAACCTCTTTAGTACTGGATCACTATCACCCTCGCATATACTCTTCAATTTTTTATTTTCCTCAGGGTCTTCTCCATCGTCACCCTATTGTGAATTAACCCTAGATTTGGTTATATTCACACTAGGAGAAACTCTTTGATGCTCAATGATATTTGAAGACCTCTACTCTTTTGCTGCAAGTTCTTTTTGGGAAGAAGTTGCAGTACATTCACGAGTCTTTCCCTTAAGCCACTTTTATGTTTTATTCAAAACAAAAGAAGAGCAGTCCTTTAGATTAGTGACTTCTTTTTCTGACCATTGAATGCATAGTAGTGGCTCAACAACAACAACAAAATACTCTTCATCAATAATATCAATATTATCATCACCTCCATCAGGAATATCCAGTGGTAAGTTGAAAGC
This sequence comes from Cunninghamia lanceolata, assembly GCA_027924645.1. NCBI lineage: Eukaryota > Viridiplantae > Streptophyta > Pinopsida > Cupressales > Cupressaceae > Cunninghamia > Cunninghamia lanceolata. The sequence goes on along the minus strand of BSBN01000571.1, from coordinate 1,110,683 downwards.
ATGTATTTAATCAAGGATCAATCTCATCCAATCTCGTCTAAGTTGTACTTGTTAGATTTAGGATAGACAACTAAGAGGGGGGGTGAATCAGTTGTCCAAAACTTTCTTCCAATTAATCACTTAAACCCTATCATAATAATAAATCAATCATGGAAATATAATGCAGCAATTCAAGAGCAAAAACATATTAACACATATGACACCAAGATTTTTGACGTAGAAAATCCGGTTAAGGGAAAAACCACGAGGTGACTAACCCAAGATTGTATTCTCTGTTAGAAGAATAGAAAGAACAAAATGACACATGCCAATTAGGGCTCACTGCCCGAGCACACTGCTCACAAGAGGCCCACTGCCTACAGGAGACACACTGTCTACAGAATAATAAGTACTACATACTTGAATTGAAGAATAGCATCTTCACCATGCTTGAGTTAGTTCCATTTAAGCCCAATATTTCTGCTCTGCCTTTCACTCCTCTGCTCTCTACCACACTCTCATCTCCACAAGACACTATTGAAATGACTTTACAACTCCTTATTTATACAAGACATCGACTTAGGGATAATCATCCAAGTCGGCATACATTATAGAGCAAATACATAATTACAACATGAATAATTACAAAAAGACTTCACGTGGATCAACACACTGTCGACCACATAGATCTAAAACTTCAATCTTCCTTTAGGAGCACGCCATTCTTCACAGAACATCTTCAAGATCATCCGCAGGATGTGTAACTCATCCGGTTGGCCAAACTTAGGAAGAACATCATCATCCAGAAGTAATTCTTCAATTACGAGCTCAATCTTCAATGCGGACCACCAACACGAACTGGAAACAATCCAAAAACCTCCACAAGCTTGTCTGAATCATCAAGAACATCCACACTACTTCTTACTGAAATCATTCTCTCTTTCATCTGGAACCTCAAGAACACAGTCTGTCATCACTGTCATAATGGAATAGATGCTTGCAGACCTCCAGACCATGAACCAATTGAGTTGTCAATTCACATTGACTTCATAAACACTCCACCAAATCCGCGAAACAAGATATTGCATTTCCGGAGCTCACCGGACCTATCTTTGTCACACTGTCACCTCTGAACATCTGCCAGAACTGGTTTTTCTTGAGTGGCCATAACTACTTCAGATCTTCATGTGGACCTTTAAAATCTTTACTGGATCATCTTAAGACACATATCTACAAACCCTTTGATGCGCATCCTCTGATCTTCATCTTAACTAGAATCTTTACCTTACTGTCTTCATTATTCTTCTTTGTTCCTGATAGGACTAATTTTCTCAATATCCTCAGCATACATCTCATCCAATCCTTATCATCAATGCAATAGGAGTATGTTGACATCAATGACAACACCGGTTAGGCCCATACTTGCAACAATCTCCCCCTTTGTCATTGATGGCAACATATGATGTGAAAAACTATTTTAACCATCAAGACAAGAACTTCTCCTCACTGACTCAACTCCCCCTATCAACAACAACTATTCACATGTCTTCTCTTCCTTTACTACTCCCCCTTTGATCAGCAACCACTTGTTTTTCACATGTCTTCTCTCCCCCTTTGACATCAATGGCAAAGGGCACATACTTGCATTACTGCAAAATCATACTAGCTGCTCCCCCTGAGTGGCAGCTTCCCAAACATCAATTCGGACCACAAGATATGACTATGAAATTCACCGAACTGATGCACATCAATGCACCTTAGTTCATAACCAGAGGGGTAATAATCCCTAACTTCTCCCTGAGATACTCAAAAGAGTCCTTAGGAAGAGGTTTAGTAAAAATATCTGCAATCTGATCCTTGGAAGGCACAAACTCCAATTTGACTTCATTCTTGTTCACTTGCTCTCTCAAAAAGTGAAACTTGATGGATATATGTTTGGTCTTTGAATGCAACACCGGATTCTTAGATATATTTATTGCACTTGAGTTATCACAGAAGATTGTGATAGGTTCCTCATACTCCACTATGATGTCTCTTAGCATTTGCTTCATCCACAAAACTTGAGTGCAACTACCTGCTGCTGCAATATATTTTGCTTCAGCTGTGGATAGAGATATTGCCTCTTGTTTCTTGCTTAGCCAAGAAACCAATCTCTTCCCCAAAAATAATGCTCCACCACTGGTACTCTTCTGGTCATCCACATCTCTTGTCCAATCCGCATCTATATATGCATGAAGAGAGAAATCATGATCTCTAGGATACCACAGACCATACTCAACTATCCCTTTTAGATATCTAAAAATCCTCTTGATTGCCATGACATGAGATTCTCTAGGATCAGCTTGGAATCTAGCAACAAGACCAACATCATTCATAATGTTAGGTCTAGTTTGAGTGAGATACAACAATCCTCCAATCATTGACTTGTATTTTTTCTAATCAGCCTTAGGAGAGTCATCATCTTTGCTTAATTTGCATCTAGTTGCCATTGGAGTACTCATTGGTTTTGATTCTTCCATCCCAAATTTCTTCAACAGTTCTTTCACATATTTGGTCTGAGAAATGAAGATTCCTTTCTTTGTTTGAATGAATTGCAAACCCAAGAAGAAATTCATTTCCCCAAGCATGGACATCTCAAATTCACTTTTCATATGATTTGCAAAAGCTTTGCACAAACTATCTCTTCTCCAAAAATGATATCATCAACAAATATTTCAACAATCAAGATATTTTCATGATCAATTTTGAAGTACAAATTACTGTCAGCATTACCTTTGTTGAAACCAATCTTCAAAAGATGCTTATCTAATTTTTCATACCAGGATCTTGGGGCTTGCTTGAGTCCATACAGTGCTTTCTTCAACTTACAGACCATATCACCATGATCAGATAATTGAAATCCATCCGGTTGCTCAATGTAAACTTCTTCTTCCAAGTCACCATTTAGGAAGGTAGAATTGACATCCATTTGATATACTTTGAAGTCCTTGAAGGCAGCAAAGGCAAGAAATAACCTGACTGCTTCAATTTTGGCCACCGGAGCAAAAGTTTCTTCAAAATCAACTCCTTCTATTTGAGAGTAACCCTTGCAGACCAATCTGGCTTTGTTTCTGACTACTTCACCAATTTCATTCAGTTTGTTCCGGAAGACCCATTTGGTTCCAATCACATTCTTGTTTCTAGGTCTGGGAACAAGATCCCAAGTGTGATTTTTCTCAATTTGCATCAACTCTTCCTCCATTGCTTTAGTCCAACTTTCATCATTGCAAGCTTCATTTACTGACTTTGGTTCAATCTTTGAAATTAGACAATACTCTTCTGAGTCTTGAGCAATCATTCTTTTTGTTTTAACACCTTTGCTTTTATCACCTATGATCTGATCTTCAGAATGATTCAGTCTTACATACCTCAGAATTTTAGGACTTTCTTGCACTTCCATTTCCTGAACAGGCTTATTCAAACTCATCTCTTCTACCTGATTCACCGGATCAGTCTGAATTTGAATTTCAGAAGGGGCTCAGACTCCTTGAATCAAAACATCATTCTGATCATCTTCATCATATTCATAAAACCTTGAGGGTTTTCAATACCTTCATCAACCTTCACATTTGTACTTTCTATAATCTTTCTCAATCTTTTGTTGTAACACCGGTATGCTTTGCTTTTGGTAGAATAACCCAAGAATATTCCTTCATCACTTCTAGCATCAAACTTGCCTAGATCTTCATCTCTTTTAATGTAACATTTGCTACCAAAAACTCTGAAATACTTCATAGTGGGAGTGATGCCAAACCAAAGTTCATAAGGAGTCTTACTAGTATTGCTTCTGACTTGTACTCGATTAAGAGTATAGATTGCAGTGCTTACAACATCTCTCCAATAGATCTGAGGAACATTTTCTTCCATCATCATTGTTCTAGATGCTTCCTGGATGGTCCAGTTCTTTCTCTCCACTACTCCATTTTGCTGTGGAGTCCTTGGAGCAGATATTCCATGTTTCTCATAGAATTCTATGAACTCACCAGATGTGAATTCTCCACCTCTATCAGACCTCAGACATTTTAATTTTAATCCAGTTTCATTCTCTACCATAGCCTTGAATATTTTGAATTTCTCAAGAGCTTCTGATTTCTCTTTCAGAAAAGTCACCCACATCATCCGGAAATGGTCATCAATTAATAACATGAAGTATCTATCACCTTGTACACTTCTGATTCTTGTCGGACCACATAAATCAGTATGAACTAAGTCCAATAATCTGGTAGAAAATTGTTCCTTACTTTTAAATGTGACTATGCTCTGCTTACCCAACTGACATTCTTTGCACAAGCTATTAGTAGGTTTCACAAGTCTTGGAAGATCTCTCACAGCCTGAGTGTTGTTTATCTTGATGATATTATCAAAATTTACATGACACATTCTCCTATGCCACAACTAACTCTGGTCAATTTGAACAAATAAGCAACTTTTACCAGTACCAACCAAGTGGAAGATATTACCTTTAGTTTGAGTACCGGATGCAATCTCTGTTCCAGAACTTTCAAAGATCTTGCATTTTCCATTTTTGAATTGGAGATCATAGCCTTTGTCCACCAACTGTCCAACACTGAGAAGATTGTGCTTCAGGCCTTCAACATACAGTACATTACCAGTTTTGTTCTTTCCATCAAAAGAAATAGTTCCTCTACCTTTGATTCTACTAGCAAAATTATCACCAAATTTTACCACTCCTTCATACCTTTCCAAATCTATGAACTTGTTTTTGTCACCTGTCATATGGTGGGAGCATCCACTGTCAATGACCCAATCATCCTTTTCTTCAACTTGGGCAGCCAGAGCTCTTTCTACAATTTTATGATTGACAGATTTAGAGGGCATTGGATCTTCTTCCTTGATGGCAATAAACACCCAGTCATTTCCAGATTTGTTTCCTGTCTCTGATTCATCATCTGTTACTCCTTCATCATCATCATCTTCATGCACATAGTAACATTTCTTTTAGAACATTGATCTGTTAGGGTTTGGCCTTGAAAATCTTTCCGGACACTTTGAGGCAAAATGACCAATCTTATTGCAGTTAAAACATTTAAAAGGCAATTTCCCTTAATACTTACCGGATCCTCTTGGCAGTCTTTTTGCAATAAGGGCTTCAAGTTGAGCAGCTTCTGCTTCATCTTCTTCCAGGTCTTTTCTTGCTTTTTCATACCATGATAGTTTCCTTGAAGAGTTCTCTCCCGGATCAAACCTTTGTTTTCCTTTTACAGAGGCACTAGCTTTGAATGCAGATTCAGTCTTGGGGGGCATCTCCAAACTCGGTCAATTCAAATGCAGCCAATTTACCAACCAATTGATCTCTTGTGATACCTGAATAGGATCTTAATTCTTCAATGGTAGCAACCTTATATTTGTAAGAATCAAGAAGGGATCTGAGAACTTTGCCAACAATTTCATCTTCATCCAGGATTCCACTAGCACATCTAATGCCACAAACAAGCTCATTTACTCTTGGCATAAATGTGGTGATATTTTCATCTTCTCTCATCTTTAGGTTTTTGAATTTTCCTTTCAGACTCTATAGCTTGGCACATTTAACATACTTATCTCCTTCATGCAGAAGTTCCAGTTTTTCCCAAATCTCATGAGCAGTTTTTAGGTCAATAACATTTGTCAGCTCTGAATCAGATAAGGCACTTAGAAGAGCTTCTTTAGTCCGCAAATTGTTTTTAGCATCTCTGATTTCATCTACGGTATGCGAACCATTATGTGGAGGTTCATACTTCTTTGACGCCATGAACTAATACTGCATTCCCATACATTGCAAGTGGCATTCCATGCAACTTTTCCAAAGAGTGAAATTGGTTCCATCAAACATCACACTATCCTTCTTGTAGGACGACATCCTGGATCTCCTCAAGCGGTTAAGCTCCTTTTAAAGGAACTTGGCTCTGATACCAATTGTTAGATTTAGGACAGACAACTGAGAGGGGGGGTGAATCCGTTGTCCAAAACTTTCTTCCAATTAATCACTTAAACCCTATTATAATAATAAATCAATCATGGAAATATAATGCAGCAATTCAAGAGCAAAAACACATTAACACATATGACACCAAGATTTTTGACATGGACAACTCAGTTAAGGGAAAAATGATGGGGTGACTAACCCAAGATTGTATTATCTATTAGAAGAATAGAAAGAACAAAATGGCACATGCTAATTAGGGCTCATTGCCTGAGCACACTGCTCACAAGAGGCCCACTGCCTACAGGAGACACACTATCTATAGAATAATAAGTACTACATACTTGAACTGAAGAATAGCATCTTCACCATGCTTGAATCAGTTCCATTTAAGCCCAATATTTTTTCTCTATCTTTCGCTCCTCTGCTCTCTACCACACTCTCATCTCCACAAGACACTATTGAAATGACTTTACAACTCCTTATTTATACAAGACATCGACTTAGGGATAATCATCCAAGTCGGCATACATTATAGAGAAAATACATAATTACAACATGACTAATTACAAAAAGACTTCACGTGGATCAACACACTGTCGTCCACACAGATCTGAGACTTCAATCTTCCTTTAAGAGCATGCCATTCTTCACAGAACATCTTCAAGATCATCTATAGGATGTGTAACTCATCCGGTCGGCCAGACTTAGGAAGAACATCATCATCCGGAAGTAATTCTTCAATTACGAGCTCAATCTTCAATACGGACCACCAACACAATCCAAAGACCTCCACAAGCTTGTCTAAATCATCAAGAACATCCACACTACTTCTTCTTACTGAAATCATTCTCTCTTTCATCTGGAACCTCAAGAACACAGTCTGTCATCACTGTCATAATGGAATAGATGCTTGCGGACCTCCAGACCACGAACCAATTGAGTTGTCAATTCACATTGACTTCATAAACACTCCACCAAATCCGCAGAACAAAATATTGCATTTCTGGAGCTCACCGGACCTATCTCTATCACACTGTCACCTCTGAACATCTGCCAGAACCGATTTTGCTTGAGTGGCCATAACTTCTTCAGATCTTCATGCGGACCTTTGAAATCTTTACTGGATCATCTTAAGACACATATCTACAAACCCTTTGATGCACATCCTCTGATCTTCATCTTAGCTGGAATCTTTACCTTACTATCTTCATTGTTCTTCTCTATTCCTGATAGGACTAATTTTCTCAATATCCTCAGCATACATCTCATCCAATCCTTATCATCAATTCAATAGGAGTATGTTGACATCAATGACAACACCGGTTAGGCCCATACTTGCAAAAATACTTCTCTTTCATCAACACAATATTCCCAGTAGTCTTCAAGATGGGATTGGTGTTCATACAAGCTTCCTCCATACAAATTTATTTTAACAAAATCTTTATTGTTAAAGAATGGCCTAGCAGTGAGGAGACAAAAATTGTATCCAATGAGGATTTTATCAACATTTCTTGCATTATCATTTGTCTTGCATGTGAAATAAGTTAGGGTCACTGAGAAAGGATAACCTTTCTTTTTCATATTATGATATTTTTTAATCACACATGCCATTTTTCTGCAAACTTCCAAGAAAATAATAAAATCATTGGCAAACCTAGGCAATTTATAAGGGGCATTTTTGAACCCACCGATTCTAAGGTAAGTGAATCTATCAAACTGGATATAGAAACTCCCAAACTTCATGATCAACTGTGCAGCCTCTTGAGATATTCTTACCTCTGGATTACCCTCAATCCTTCTTACATTGAACATTAAGAAGGCATCATTGACATGCCTATAATGCTTATTACCTATCTCTTCTTGTAATTATGGAAAATAATCATAGTTAGGTGTCTCTAAAGTCAGAATACCATGAGTTTTCAACCCTAGCCACACTACATCCTTACTGGCTTTCACATAAAACAAGTAGGAACACATAAAAATAATTTCTCTTATGAAAATTAGCCAATTGATCATTTAGATGGTCACTAATCAACTTTGTCCAGTCCACATATTGAGATTCACTACAAACAATCAAAATAAATTGACACATCCATTTTTCAAAGGAACTGGAATCATCATTCCCAACCACCTGATGTAGCAAAGTAATCATATGATATATGTCTTCTTTGACATGTGCCCTTTTCAAGTTTGGTGGCACTTGGGATTTTCCTTTTTTTTCATTTTTCAGCCAACTTTTTGCAATGAAAGTTAGGCACTAATCATTCATGTCTAGGAAATAATCGCAACCCCTTTCGACAGACATTTCTACAAATTCATCTCATTTAGGTAACCTCAAAGTATGGGTTATGGACTCAACATCAATTTTTGCTATTATAGAACTGTCGAATGCCCTGATTTCTGGGGATTCTGAATGATAATTCTTAACATAAGTAAGAACCAGGTCTGGACAAGACACAGCTGGTAGGAATCCCCCAACATGAGCCATCCCACTTGTGAAAGTTTTCTCCACCAAGGACGATCTTGGGTTCTGTTTCATTCTACTCCAAAACTCATTCAAATCAATATTCCCCAACTCTATGTCCTTCACATTTGCTAAACCATTATCGATAATAGAAGCCACATGAAAGCCCTAGTATTTATATTTCATTTTGACCAATTTGAGTAACCAGCAGATGTATGCATTTGATATCACTAGTGGTTTCAAACACATTCCTAGGGCATTTGGGAAAGAGGAGTAATTCAAATTCATGAGACTGAAATATTCTTTTCACTACCTCCACTAAACAATTCGAATACATAGCAGAGTAAAGCAAGTGAAGAAAGTTTGTAGTTTAGCTAGCCTGCATAGAAGAAACCCACGTATTGCACTAAGATTCGTAACCGCATTAGAGAACTCGAAGCAGGACACCGATATCATCAAAGAATAGAATGTTTGTAAGAATGATAGTTCTTATAAATGCCTTTAAATAATTCTCTTAAACAGGACATTGCATGTGGCAGTACACATCATTAATGAATTACAGTAATTCGTTAGTGAGATGTGTCCATTTGAGTACTCGAAATAATTCCCATTTAATGTGAAGAGATAGGCACCTCTTTCTCCATGCATTCCAATAAATGTTGGACTCAATCAAGATACAAAAACTAGGTGACAAAGTGGGGAATGTGCAAATTTTGAAAAACATGAACATCGATAGCTAAGCCAATCAAGGATCAGAAAGTTTAAGAAAATCATCTTGCTGGTCAAAGCTTGTAACTTTGATTTTTAAATATAAGGCAGGGCTGATAGAGAAGTCAAAGTCCACACTCAAGGTTAAATCATCTAATTAGTAAGTTTTAGAAAAAGTGAACTCACTGATTTAAAGTTTATCAAAAATTTAAAAATGCAAATTGCAAAGGTAAAAGGTGTTCCAAGGCACCGCAAACATTGAAGGACCGAGAAAGCAAAGAACTTAGGAGGGAAACATAAAGCGCCGACATGAAAAATAACAAGTTTAAAAACAAGGCAACACTTAATAAGTTAGTAGATTTGTACCTACCTCATACCATGATGCAACAGGAAACTAGAAGGAGCTTCAAATCTTATCCATACAATATAAGCTACCAAAAAAGTTTATCACAATTTGAAATTATTCAAGAGAAATTTTGTGCATAAGTTCTTGTGAGGGTTGTGGTGATTGGAAGTGGCACTTGCAACTACTACATATTACAAAAATCCACTTTTAATTATGCTTTGATGGATTTTCATACCCTCTTCCAAAGCTCCAATTTAAGTGTAGATAGGGAAGATGCTAGCAAAGGTTGAGGAGTCTAGATTTACACCCATCAACTGCTTTTGTTAAAATATTTATAATGTCTTTTCAACAAATCCATTTTAAACATATTCTACAGTCATGGCATTTTGTAAGACCATATTTCTTTGAGGCATTTTGTGAAACAATTTATATTCCTTGTCTATGCTTCTAAATTTTTCTTACATGTCTACCATGGTACTTGCAACAACAACATTTGACAAATATACCCCTTACATTATGCTTTGATGCATGTCCATACTCCATTCTAAATCTCCCATTTTTGCATAGACTATGAGGAGGCTAGCAAAGGTTGTAGAGTCCAGTTGTACACCTACAATTGCATTTGCTTGAAAGTTTCTAAAACCTTTGAAAAAAATCCATTTTGTGTGTATCCTACAATCATTGCATTCCATGAGGCATTTCTTGAGAACTCCTTAAAGTTACACAAATTTTCAAATGTGAAAGGTGTCGATTCATTCCAAAGAGATTGAAGTGCATTCCATAGAGCTCAAAGTGCATTACATATACCACCTACATCTAAGAGTGATACTTCCTTGGTTCACACCCATTTACATGTGGATATTATTGAGACAACTTCACCTTATCCTCCTTCTAATTACCCATATCTATTTGAGGGCATTCTTTCTCTATCCATTGCTTCTATAGAGCTTGGAGTTGCTTCTTTAAGAGCTTCTAGTGATTCTTTATAGTAGAATCATATATGTCTTCCACATTCTTTTCCTTGGGACACATTCCTACTAGACATCTCCTACTTGTTTATAGAGTCCTACATTTCAAATCTAGATGACATCATTGACGACCTTGTTTTCCTCTTCAATGATAGTGCTTTCATAGCTACATATTCATCTTCTTAGGTACTTATTATGTCTCCTACTTCACATACTTTATTGATGTCATTTTTTGCAACTAGGCCTATGACTCTTTTCAAAATTTTGCACATCTTAGCACCAACATGGAGATATGTGGGCATTTTCCAAATACCTTCTTGTTTCTTCTATTCATTCCACTTTTGAAGTGGGGATTCAGTAGACTTTCATCATCGGGGTTCCCTCTTCTAAAAGGAAGATGCATTGTTCAATGTAGAGGGACCTACTATAGCATTCATTATGAGGCAATATGTGTCTACATTCTCTCTATTATGTGGAGCAATTGATCTTGTCAGGATATAAGGAGGATACATCTTGGGAGGCTAGCTAGTCCTCTCCTTTCTATCTGTACATTTTCTTTCTCTTTGGGAGTTACTTATTACAGATTCTTATGATTCATAGGAGTGTGATTATAGGAGATTTACATGGAATATTGACCTTGACATTATGTCAAGTCATAAAAGTATCTTTGAATGGAGATTATGGAGCAAAAAAAGAAGTGCCTTATTTGAAGACTCAATTATGAGTCATGATAGTGTATTGCTAGTGTAAGGAATCTACTATTTTAGCATGATGGACTCTTCATAGATATTGCATGCCACATTTGTGGATGTATACACTTAGCAATGGGATTTTATTTGGTGTTTTTTTTGTATTGTATCTTCTATAAATTGGGTTCTTGGGTTGGAGCTATGTATGGTTTTATTTTTACAGGTATTGTTATATGCTACCAAAATTGCTCAAGAACTTGTATGCTAATGGTCTTCCTATGAAGGTATAGCTTGGGAGTTGTATTGTAACATGTTTGTTGTTGAATAATACAATTGGTTTTGCTTGGAGTGTGGGGTTTTCTCCTAAAAAGATTTTCCTCATGCAAATCATTAAGCAACAGTTGTAATGTTTTTGTGTTATTTCTGTCTATACTTGTACTTAATCATTTTGTTTTCTATACATTCTTCCCTCATGGGCTAGTGTAGAAAGTGTATTCTACACCATTGCTTCCTTTCATTTGGCATCAAAGTGTGATCACCTCATATTTTAGGTGTTAGGGACTATTGATGAGAAAGCGCAAACTACAGACCTATGCTATTTCTATGTTAGTGTTGTTTAGTGCGATGGATAGGGAAGAGAAACAAAACAAGTGTTGTGGACTATAGAATAATGTGGTGAGTGATGGAATAATACAAAGAAAAATAAATATATGCACATATATACTTATACACCATTCATATGTATATCAAAATCCCATTAACTTCATATATTCATTACTCATAGATATAGTACTGTTGGGAAAAGGTGTCTCAACTTTGCATTCACACTATTTGTATTTATTAATTATTTGTATTTAATTGTATTTTATTTATTCTTTTATCCCCACATAAGGAGTGGGGCATCCCATTTGAGGTGGCACTCCTATGCCACATGTATATCGGTATATTGGAAAGTGTGTAAGAGCATCTTGAGTCATCATAATGGGAGGTACTTATGACACGTAAGAGCGTGTAAGAGGGAGGCTACATTAGAATCTTGATTAGAAATAATGGTAGTCTTATGATCACCACAAGTAGAGACCTGATCCAAACCCAAAACCAGTTTTTATGCTATTAAGGAATAGATATGGATGTATATAAAATCCAGGAGACATGGGTATGATCACCAACCATCCACTACGTGGATTTCCTGTTAGTTTAACATTTGTAGGTGATGCTTCTCCTGTGCAAAATTATGAAGTGAGATATGAAATTTATAAAGTTGGTTAATAATTCTAAAAGATTTTTAGAAAACTATTAACAAAGAAACAGACATATACTTTTTTCTTCAATCCAAGCAATGCTTACAAAAAGATAAGTCATAAAGCCATTATTTATGCAAAAATCTAATGTGTAATAAATAGAAAAAGCTATCTATTAAGAAATAAGTCAAATAAAGAGCACATAAAACCTGCAACAATATAAACAGAGACACAAAGTTGTATAAAGACACAGAGTTGTACAAAGACACAAGAATTTAACGTGGTTCACCAATATGGCTACATCCATGAGAAAGCAAGGTTGTAATCTTTTTATTGATCGCAAGAACATACATAAAGTTTTTCTCCCAAATATATACAATATTCTTCAAAGAAGATGAAGGGACAAAATAGGGGAGATAAAATGAAAATTCAGACTTCACATCCAAACAATCTCCCACTTGAAGTCTGAGTCATGCTGCAAATAACCATGCTCAGAAATATCACCCTCTTTCCATGGCCTATTGTCACATGTTTACCAGACCAAGAGAAGTTCTACAGAGCTCCAACTTCTCCTTAGTAAATGCATCTACTCTTCTCCTACTTTTTGCATAAGGGGTCAAACAAGTAAACTCAAACATTAATGAGACAATCTATATGGCCAACATGTACTATGTAAACATCCATGTGCTCCATCAAGATACCTACAACAATAATCAAAGTGACCACCATCTCATCCTGTATCATATCAAACCATGTAATATAAGATGCTCCAAAGAGATGCCACACTAAACTATCACATAGAAGTAAGAAACCTATACCAACCTATATCCAAACACAAACACCAAATACAATGGTAACAAATAGGCCTACATAGTTAATAAGAATCAAGCACCATAGCTGGAATAGAAACCATAGATAGTTGCTAACACATCCAACTAACCATACAACATCACTAAATTGATGCCAACAACATATCCAACCCATATTGTAGATCTCATAACTATATATTCCACTATCTTTCTTAAAAAAATTACCATCTTCCATGATAACAAACACATCAAAAATATTGATGTGCAAAAAAATCTAAAGATGCTTGATATTGCAGTCCAATAAAAAACAATCTACCAAAGACACACATACATCCTAGACCTCATGTTGCATAAGCAATGCCAACCAAAGCAACTAAAGTCTACCAATCAGCACTTACATAAAAGGTGTGGAAAATAATCAAATCATGTAATACCAAGAACAATGACAATGATCTACAAATTGCAGCCAACCTGTTACAAAACATAACATACTGCCATAAATAGTTTTCTACTAAATTCTCTCACCTTTGATCTCCTTCACTTCTCCCAAGTACTCCACATTTCAAAAAGATACACATTAAAAAACCACGTATTGTTGTTAAAAAATAATAAAGTACAACAACAATAGATGACCACCAACCAGTGACCATACTAGATGAATAAGAAACTCTAGGAAGAAACATAATACCATAAAGAGAAGTTGCAACCCATATCACATCTTTCTACCAACACCACCAAGTGCTAAGTTGTGCCAAGTATGATCTCCTTTACAACATTAAATGAGAATCCTTAACAACACCCAACCATTCACTCTCAAAGATCATAATCAACATATGTATCACATAACCAACATGGATGTAAGCCTCTCTAACCAAGGAAAATCAAACTCGAATACCCATTCCAAAACTAGGAATAAGCCCAATTACATCTCCTAAACTCCTCATCCTGAGCCAAACTCATATGCACAAGGAGCTACCCATGGCAACATCCCTCAAATGAACCCTCCAAAACCAATAACCATAGGTCAAGTTCCATAACCATGAGAAGATAGAGCATAAAGAGAAATGTATCTAAAAAATAGGACGGGAACACCTAATTGAAGATAATCCACCGAGCAGACCAAGAGTGGGGAATGAGAATGCTCCTCCAGGATACACCAAGTCACGATGAATCTCTCCAAGAACAATTTCCTCTAGGTCCATAATGAACTCACATCCATATCTAGGTGTATGTTCCTCGGTCTTCTTGCTAAAGCCCCCAAAGAGTAACTGTCTCAACAAATGTTCTCTAATCCCAAGAGTACTCTAGCCTCATCCAAGTCTCCAAGTATCCATCAGCACCTCCATGATCAATACATGCTAAGATCCAAAAGCAACACTGCACCATCATGAAGCTCTCCAAGAAAATGACCAATGTACTCAATACCAAGAGCACTAACAAGACCATTGTCAAAGCTCCAACCATACGTCTACATAACCTAGGAACACATCATGACATCATGATCTAACATCTCCACAAAAGAAGACCACATGTTCCAAAGAACATATCTTGTAAACAAGGATCAACATCTCCAATCACATGAAGATAACCATCTCCTAACAATAGAACTCAAATTTCAAAGAAGTCTCACTACCATGAGATCCTCCATGACACCAACAACCACTATAGAGGATCATCCATCACTAGGTGATGAAACCACATGACTACCAAAGCTCCCACTGAAACATGATATCGAGCTATCCATGGTATCATGATAAGCATGCTACAAGTCCCAATAATCGACTAACCAAACACTCTAATTATCCATCCTCTCATATCAAAGAAACATACCAAAAAAGTTGTATCAACATTGAATCGATCTTGTGGATACAGACAATCTACATCTGAGTCATCCCATTGCAGCCAATGGGTAGCCAATCCACATAACTACATAACTTGAAGATCCCAATCAATGAAAACATGTAAAATCATCATCACATTAGTAACCTGCAAACTGAGATATCAAAGAGGATAACCTGTAGACCTCAATACTCAAACACCATATCCACATCAGATATGATTTGCTAATCTATAATGAGTAACTGTAGTCAAGGAACCCTTGAACAAATGTTGTAGAATTGATGCCATTTTGCTGTGAGGATAGCAATAATTGGGTTGTATTAATTGTGCACAACTATATTTAATGTAAGTCTTTTTTCTAAAGATTCAGTGAATTAGATAGAATTATTAAATATATGTTAAAAATATTGTAAGGGACGATGTAAATCTAAATTAAATATAAGTTAGATAAAAAAATGAATTATTTAAAAAAAAATTGATGAATAATTATATTTATGTGAAAAATACCTTCGTAGAATGATCCTTATGGATCTAATATATACTAACAATATCTCAACATAAAGGAGATAATGACTGGATCTAAGAATGGATTAGTCAACAGTCTTCACTCATTACACTGGTCAAGGTAATGACTGTTTTCGCACGCCAAAGAAAGGAGAGAAAAGTTAGCATGTCAGTGGGGAACGGTGAAGACAAATGCTACAAATTTGTCTTTGTTCTTCAATCTTATTAAAAAGCTGTGAACGGTGTAGAAAAGTCTATGCTAATCTTGACTGTTCAAAGTCTACGCTGGTCAAGGTAATGACTAGGGGAAAATGGAAGGAAAGTTGGCTTTCTTTAGGCATGAAGATTCGAGTTATGACAATGAAAACAGACTAAAGTTGTGCATATTTTGTGTATGGGACGACAATGAAAATGCAAGTGGGAAAGGGTGAAAGATCAAAGTAAGCATTGACAGAGAGACCCGCACCTCATCTTCAACTTTCATTTAATTCTATCAAATTTTTTCTTGGGTCAATTTTGATTTTATCTATTTTTAAGAGACTATTTTCTGGAGAAAATTGTATTCCATACAAAAACAGAAGAAGTTGTGGAAAGTTAGTATGGAGAAAATTGTAATCTCACCTACTTTTACTTTGTGGGTAGTGGGATACCTCAGTTTGGTCTTTTGCTTGAATAACTAATCACCAATGTTATTTTGTATTATCACCCAATACACATTCTTTTGTTCGAAGTCTTATTTAGAAGATGTTAATACTAATTCTATGATTGTTCATGTCAAAGTCTTCTAAGTGATGAGTGTTATCTTGACCTAATTTACATAGTGAAATAGATAAATTTGGTGTTACAATTATCTAACAGATATGTTTTGTGTTATAATTATCTAACAGATTATGTCTTTTTGGATTGGGATATGAGAGGAGAATTTTATTATGATAATAATAATGGATAAGTTTATCTTTCATTTCAATTTTAATGGGTGACTAATTATGAAAAATTAATTATTTTCTTTAAAGTTTTTTTTTTTTTGGTTAGAAATTTTTAAAATTTAATTGTGTGATTGGATTGAATGAATTTTGCTAGGGAGGAAATTAATTTTGCATTAGTTAAAAAGGACAAAAAAGTTCCCAACCAATGGTGAAGAAACAAGCTAATTTTTTATGCCAGTTTATAATGTGATAATTGATGATCCACAAGTTTTAGATTTGTTCTTCAAACACGTTTTGAGTAGTTTCTAGTTGCTACTCCTAATCATTCATATTGCAATTCACTCTTCTTTAGTGACAGTTGGCAATCATTTTGGAAGCTTTTGGGTTGTTAGTTGTGCATTTTCATTTTGTTTCCTTTGCAAACTAATTACTAGACTATTGTAGTTAATCACATAATAGTCCATGATCTCTGCATTTCTCATAAGAGGAGTGTGCAATGGGACAATTATTTGCATGTCATTTAGCATATCTACAAGTGCTGCGATGTATGTGCAAAATGATTCTCTAATTTTGAAGTCTATTATATTTTCCAATATTTTTACTTTAATAGATTCCAATTGCTCTTCCAACTCTAAATACACTACTACTAGTAGAAGGAAGATGAAAAAGTTTTTTTGCTTGTGCAAAATTTGGCCAAACTTCATAAAACTTAGGACAATCTCTAGCAAAACTTGAGCCAAAATTTAGGGCACTTTATAACAAGGTAATACCCAGGATAAACCTTGCATTTCCCTTCACATGTGTTAAAGTAGGCTTCATAGTTATAGTAGCAACAATGTTGGAACTAAAGATGGGGAATGTAGATGCACGCATCATCAAAAAGTAGGGTCATTCACTCTAATAGTCTAGTTTATACAAGCATACATACTCTATAATACAACAATTAATTTGACAATAAAACATGATGTGTGCAATCCAATGCAATAGCTAGAGTGATTTTCTTCAAAAGATAAGTGCACCTATAACAATTTTCTTCAAAAGCTAAAACAACCTACAAAATACAACAACAATGTAAGGCTCAACCCACTATGTGAGCAATTCAATACAAAATTTGGACTAATCTTCTTCATAAGGTAACATACCTAGTCCAATTTGCTATATATGGCAAAGTGAATTGCAAAATATGATAAAATGATAAGGATGTTAGTCTCACTTTGATAGTGTCCAAACAAAATCTTCCTTAAAAAACATTCAAAACATGATTCAAATGAAGCATTCAATTCTTGTAGAGAAACTAACTCTTTAGAAGTAAAAGCATATAGAACCAAACATTCATTTTATATGTATATTTCAACAGATTTTTTTATCAATGATCAATGAACATGAATCTTAATAGTTCTTAATAAGTCAGTAGAGTTACACCTACCTCATACCATGATGCAACAAGAAACTAGAAGGAAATTCAAATCTAATTTACACAATATAAGCTACAAAAAAGTTTATCACGATTTGAAATCATTCAAGAAAGATCTTGTGCATAATTTCTTGTGAGGGTTGTGGTGATCAGAAGTAGCACTTGCAACTAATATATCTTACAAAAATCCACTTTCAATTATGCTTTGATGGATTCTCATACCCTCTTCCAAAGCTCCAATATTTGTAGAGATCAAATCGATCAATAGTTACATCTTCATTTATGAATATTTTATGGCTTTTAGGACATTGAGATTATTTGAATTAATTTTTAGAATGGAAAATATTCATTGTGCTTTTAAATCTTTGCATATGTGAAGGCTACAAGATAAAGTCAACAACCAATCACATTTTTATATGAACATTGGAAACTATATTAATGATAATTGATATATCAAGAAGACTGAGCAGTTGCAATAAATATTACTTCCCTTATATGACATTGACTTCATTTTGGTTATGGGGTATATTGACTTCTAGTATAATGATTTAATTATAGGTAATGAGCGATACTGATTGAAGTATTTAATCCCTACATAAATTCATGTGAAGCCTACAATAAGAGAGTAAACTCTAATAACCAATAAAAAAAATCACATTGAAAACTACAATTATAAGACAATTTTAGCACAATGATTGGTTAAGACTTGACAAACTAATTGAAAAAAGTTGCATATCAAACACTATAGTATCCACCTAGGCAAGTACTAATAACACAACAAATATATGCTAGCATAGGTAAAACATTGATAAACCCAAGAATTGGAGAAAAATGGAGTGGCGGTTGCTGGGTGGAAAAGGGTTTTCAAACTACACAGGCAACAGCGGATCGGCTCTGTTTGAAGGGGAGATTGAAGATGGAGCAAACGAGGATGACCCGGATGATGAGGGCGAGGAGATTCTGGATGAATGAGTGGCTTATGATTATGAGGAGGATGAAAGACTCATGGACATTTGGATGGAGGTGCAGTGTTCCATTGTGCGGAAGCCTGCCACGACTGCTGGTTCAGGGGTGGGCGATCTAGGGCTCAAGAGGGGTTTCTTGCTCCATTCTTCGGGAGTGGTGGCTTCTCCTCTAGTTGTTGCCTCCTCCAAGACAGAGAGGTTTGTGTTCGATGCCCCTATGGAAGATGTGCTAGGTGGGCGGTTGCAAGGTTTGATTCCTTATTTAGGCACTGACCTGGTTGAAGGAGCTGCAAGTGTTGCAGCTACAGCTAAAGCTATGGATTCTACTTTGGAGAAGGGCTCTGTTTCCCTTAAGAAGTTTGGCCCAGAGATTGGTGCTTCCCCTGATGGGCTCTATACTGGGGCTTCGTCGGAGGACACCCCTGTGGAGATTGTTTCTTAGGACTTGCCTGGTGTAGTGGCTGATCCTAGCCAAATTTTGGCAGATGGACAAAATCAACATATCGTCATCCCTAATTCTCTCATCGAGAGGTCTTTTGGGTAGCTTAGTAATTCGCTTGTTGGGAGGTTTTGTGGAAATCGTCCCAACATTGATGTTGTTAGAAACTGGTTACTTTGAAATTGGAAGGTAAGGGGGTAGGTTGATGTGGCTGCACTACTGAACTGCTTCTTTTTGTTCTCTTTTTCGAACATAGAAGATTGCTCATGGATCCTTGCTAGCCCTTGGTTTCTTGGGCAAAATGGGCTATGCCTTCAAATTTGGTCACCGAGCTTCAATCCTTCAAAACCTTGCAGGAATAAGGTTCCCATATGGGTTAGGTTGCCAGGACTTCCGTTGGAATACTGGGACGAGGAGATATTTATGGCTATTGCCAAGACATTTGAGTGGTTTGTTGGGGCAAATACAGTCACAAAATTCAAAAGATGTTAGCGATTTTCTAGATTTTGTGTGTTTGTGAAGGTCGATAAGGTGCTCCCTTCTAGGATTACCCTATTATCCAAGTTTGGAAGTTGGGAATAACAGATTGAGTTTGAGCATTCTCCTGTTGTTTGCCATTGTTATCACAAAGCCGATCACTCTAATGCTATTTGTTCTAGCAGCAAAAGGCACTATCCCGCCAGAAAGGAGTGCAGGTCCTCTGCTGTGGAAGCGCCTACGGAGGGTAATAAGAAGATTTCTGAAGATAGTACTACTAAGACGAGGATTCCTTCATCGGAGGTGCTTGATAAAGGGATTGGTGACTGTAGAGATGTGATGGGGTTAACAAAGGTGCATGGTGCTACTGGGACTTTGAGTGGACCCTTGGGTCTTCCAGGTTCTTCCAAAAAGAAGAGATATGAGCGTAAGGTTTCCATCAAATCATGTGAAGATACCCAAAGTTCCTTGGAGCAATTCAGTTTCAAACCACCCTCATTTTCGGTTGGTTGTTTGTAGGGGTTTGTTGACCCCTTGTTTGTTTTTTCTTGTGGTTGTGTTGGTTTGGTTTTGTCTGTTTGGTGGTTGTCCTGTGTAGCTTTGCTGGGCTTTTTGTTGTGTTGTCTCTAGCTCGTTTAGGCCTTGTGTTGCCCTGGGGGCTGCTTTGTAAAGGGTTCTAGACCCTCTTTTCCAGCTGAACTTATCAAAAACATTGATAAACCCAAATTTAAGAAAATTAATACTCAAAGTAAACATTTCACTTTCTTATATTTAAAAAAAATCATTTTTTAATCCTATAAATTCTTTTGAAACAAACTGATTATAATCTATACAAGCCTCTAGCATTCCCTTACATCCTCTTTTGACACTACAATTTGAGAATTAACTTCCACTCACAATAACACAACAAATATATGTTAGAATAGGTAAAACAATGATAAACCCATATTTAAGAAAATTAATATTCAAAGTAAACATTTCACTTTCTTATACTTCAAAAATCATTTTTTTATTATCCTATAAATTCTTTTGAAACAAATTGATTATAATCTATATAAGCCGCTAGCATGCCATTAATTCTCTCTTCCTTTGATGATGGATCATGTAATGTGATCTCAATTATTGATGTTCAAAAAATAACAGAGTTTAATTCAGAAGCATACACTCACACAAATATGGACTGTGGAAATATTATGTCTTTGATTATGTTACACTTCAATTTAATTTGGACTTGCAAAACATTAAAATGATTCAGTCTCTAGAATACAACTTCTATTTATTTTTTCAGACAAGAGAAAACTTTATAAAACACAAATTCACTCTGCTTCCATTTAACAAATGGAAATGGTAAAATCCCTTTTGTGAAAAAACAAAAAGCACTTGGCATTTTCTATGTATCTTGCACAAGGATGTTGATGCAGCAGAATCATTCAGTGTAGGGACCAGTTCCTTGTCCATTAGGAAGCATTTTATGTTAACTTCAGAAATGGGTAGCAGCTGACCATATGAAATTGGTGACATCTGTACATCTTATAAGTACATTTAAGATAAATTAATCTTGAATATATAGTCAATTTTGCATTCTGCTCTTGCCTGATTTTAGCTAGACAAAAAGCCACAACCGGGAATTTGACTGATAAACGATGAACGAGTCACAACATAAGCTTCACCATGCGAGCTTCCATCATTGCTACTATGGTCGTTTCAAGAAGCAGAGAAGTTGTCCCTATGATTCTCTTGGATAGGAAAAGGTGGAAATTCTTTCTTGCACAACGGATACTTGGTGTTACTGCCCTGAATACAATAGAGATGAAAATCTCAAAAAACTCAGAGTTGAATTAATGTAATTTATGAAACCAAAGCAATGAAAGATGAAAAAAGGAAGGACCATCGAAAGTAAATCAAATCTGAAACCCTTGTATTGAAAAGAAGCCAAATTTTACATTAAAATCCAAAACTTACAATGAATTTGAAAGACTGAGTTATCTCTAGCTTACTGTTCTTGCTTCAATGGTTCAGCAGATTACAACTATCTTCCTTCATTTGAGAAAGTTAAGTCATTGCACCTGAAATAGAAGATTGCTCTTCAGGATACCACAACTTATTTGCTCCCCTAGCTCTGGACATACTCAAGGATGTTAGGAACTTAGGAACACTGATCCAAATGTTTCAAATTCCAGTTGATCAGATGAAAAAGCTGTGCCACTTGAATTAGGACAATTTATGACAACTGGAGGGCCAGATAGGATGACTGGTGTAAAGGAGGAAGGTATTTCCTGGCCACTAACATTGCATGGTGAGTCAATGCCCCACTCACTGATTGAATCCAAGACACTGTATCCCATAAATGCATGAGAAGTTGGCTGATATTAGATCTTGTGCAATACCTCTTGTCTTGGCTCTAACAATTGGTCTGCTGGTTAATAAAACTCTAAATTAGAACTGCATAATTCTTATAGAATAAAGGCATTAAAAATTTGACTGTGTCCAAGAAAACAAACAATGAGATGAATGTAAAAAAACATACCTGAACTGTGAAGTATATTTCTGTTTACTTCTTGGCCTTGGAATTTCCTCACCTGTAAAGACTTCTCTTTGGAGTTTTATGGATGGATAAAAGGATTACCCACTTGATGACCAGAAACATAATGAAGTGGATGACTGGAAATAACCCTTCGGCCATAATTGTAACTAGGTATATTCATGTTAGGATGAACAGGTCTTCCAAGGACCAGGGCCTTCCCATAGTGTTCTTGTGCATATCAAGACACAACTGGAACATTGCTTTTTATCATGTCCAATGACACCAACACTGTAAGGGTTACTCTTTTGCTTTCCTCCTAATCTATCTTCCCTTGAACCTGTTGTACCATTATGAGTTCCATCTTCTCGCATCTCTGTTATAATTTTTTTTGGGAGACAAAGTGAGTAATATATTTTGATCAATCAAATCAGCTTTGTTCAATGACAATCTGAAATTCCATGTTCCATTGAACTGTTGGTGGAATTTAAGCATTTATCACCTACATTCTAAATTGGCATTGGTGGAATTTAAGCATTTATCACCTACATTCTAAATTGGCATTGTGAGAGCACTATTCTGTATCTATACCTTTTATATGCTCTGTGCAGTTCACTGGCACAGGTAAGTCATTCGAGGCAATGGGGCCAATATCGCTCAGTTAGTCCTTCCCCTTGTTGCGAACAATCCTTCTACCAGTCTGCTGTTAATTCTGTATCTCCAACCAAGCAAAAATTAACATTTTATTAGGGCTAGCACTTTGAAATGCTGAAATAGTATATGTGCCTATTGTTTATGCATCTTGAGGTTTGATATTAAAAGTGGAAAGCATTCTTATTAGCATCTTTCTTAAGTAATTTTTGCAGTGTATCAAATTATGTTGTTTAAAGGGGTTTTATAATGAATTATTTGTAAAGCACAACACTTGCAGAAGGTTTTGCAAATGGGGTAGCAAGCTAAGTGGGTTTGATCTTGGGGGAACCTCCATGGTTTAGCGCATATGAATCTAGTAGTATTGGGATGGATGATCTCTCAGGAAGTCCTGATGCTTCACAAATGTGAGCATCGCCTAAATGCAATGAGTGCTAAGTGGACCATTCATGCTCATGAGAGATGGGTTCATGTGAAGCACTACTCATGAAATACGGTTCAATGAGTTTTAGTCAAAACTACACAGTTGAATCCTAATAAAACAACATAATCTTTCTTACCATTGAAATCAATTCTGAAAATGCTATGAATTTTGTGCTTTCTCCACAAAGATTGTGTTGTGACCAAATCACACATCGCCCCATTGCAAATGGGGACCCCCTTTTTTTTTTTAATTCCAGTGCTTTGCTAAGTCCAGGATGATGTCCTTTGCATGATGAAGTCAGTGGTGTTTGAGTCTTAGAGCTCCTTGATGACTTGATCCTGATGTTTGAGACCCTGAAAATGACTAAGTCTGGTATCCTGATCCTGAAGATCCTGAAAATTGGCTAAGTCTGAAATCTGGTGGATCCTCAAAAATCTAGAATCTGCATGTTAAATCTAGTGGATCTGAGACCTATCTCAAACATCCTGAAAGGTATATTGAAAAATATTTAAAGTATAAGAAATTCAATCTCTAAACTTATACTTAAATATATTTGAAAGCTAAGGCGCAAGTGGATGATCATCTGAGTGTGATCCTTCTGCAACTTGAAGGCTTCTCAGGTACTTGTCCTTGATGACTCCTTAGCTTCACCAACACCCCTTCCTTCAATGATGCAACTTGATAATCTTCAAAGGCGGCTAGCATGATGCTCCTCACTCGCTTGAAGGTGATTCCTTGGATAACTCAGCTTTGTTAATGCTCCTACAAGACAAAGTAAACAATGTATTAATCACTTCATAAGATAGGAATAACTTTAAAGATGTAAACAACTAGTCATCAAGTTTAAGCGCACATATAGGTAAAAAGGAGAGCAAAAGAGCGCCTAGCATAATTTAGTCCCACATTCATTATTTCAAATGATTTCTAGCAATTGTAATGTTTAAAAAATGATCTCCCTTATCAAGGCGCCTACTTCTAGGTGTGAACTGAGAGACTCCCCTCAAGGCGCCAATTTAAACTTGATTTTCACCTCTACAAGGCTAGGCGCTGATTTAAAGATACACCAACATTTTGATCTTAAGGCGCTAAAGTGATTTGGGAAGGTAAGATAGGGCGCCTAGCACAATTTAGGTTATTTTTGGGCATTTATGATGATTTCAAGCCAAGATGTGATGCTCAGAAGACTCACTGTATCAAGATATGATCATACTACAAGGTTTTCATGTCCCTTTTACAAGGCGCTCATTGGAGATGCTCCAGGTGTGATATGGCGCCTTAGTGCACTTAGCTTATTTACTTGAACTTTAATGATTCAAATCACTTGGCATGCTCATGAGAAGTTCCAGACCCTCAAGGACCCTCCAAAGATGAAGAATTCAATCATATTTTGCCTAGGCGCCAAAATAGGGATGGAAAGTGCCTTAAAAACTTTCTTTCTCCAAGCGCCCACTATCTAGTGCGAATTTTCAAGGTTCAAAGGCTTTTGACACTAGGCGCCATTTTGAGGTTGGTTTGATGGGAATCCTTCCAAAGCACTCAAATAGTGTTGCTTTCACTTTTCTACCCTTAGGCGCTCAAGTCACCTCAAGGCGCATATTGAGGTGTCTCCCCATGAAGGGCGCCAGAATGAGTTAATTTGATCCTTAAGCGCTAAAATCTCAAAATTCCCAACACTTCATTTTCTAGGCACTCACTGAGTGTTATCTTAATTTACTTACCCTCAAGGCGTTCATCCAGGTGACAGGAGTAATAAGGAGCGCCTAACTTCATTCTCTCAACTCAAGGCGCTATTTTGGTGATTGTATTGAGTGTAATCCTTCTCTAGGTGCTAATCTTGAATTCCAACCTCACCATGCACTCCAAGGCGCCAATATGTCATCCCTCCAACCATCCAGATGTAAGGCGCTAGGATGAGGTGATAATAACAAGAAGGTGCGCCTACTTCAATTCAAGGCGCAAGTGGATGATCATCTGAGTGTGAAATTGGCGCCTAACTCATCACAAGGAATACAAGTTCAAGCAATTACATTAAATACATCACACAAAGATGATACAATTTTCAAAGTATGCTGAAATGGCATCTATGTGGCGAGTACACATCATTTTAAATGCATTAAATGTATCATTTAATAAAAGAAGTCAAAGGGATTCCTATGTGGAAGATATTTTAAATGATTTCGCCTTACCTTATCACATTGGAAAACGTGCCTTCATTGCCTTCATACATGGCTTTTGAGATGGGTAAGCTTAGATGATCCTGGCTGCTAAGGGATGGGAATGAACTCAAGTGCTTGCACTTCAAACCTCGAATATGGGTAGTCGCGCTGGCAATTGGCTTTGATTCTTTGATCGAGTAGTCGTGTTTATTTGATCTAGTGTGTGGGTATACATGGGAATGTTGAAACCTGATTTTTGTTTATCTTTGGAATGCTTAAGAAATTGTTTTAATCGAAATCTATCTTTAATCACACATCAGAGATGTAGTGTCTTGATCCAATCTATGCTTCTTTTCCTTTTTGAATTTGTTGTCTAGCTGGCTGATAGGTAGGAGAGGAGTGTCTGAAGGTTTCTGAGTCTGGATTGAGTCTTTGTCTCTGAAATGTTACAGGAACTTTATTCGGGTTGACACTAGTTGTTGTGACCAAATCACACATCGCCCCATCGCAAATGGGGACCCCCCTTTTTTTTTGAATTCCAGTGCTTTGCTAAGTCCAGGATGATGTCCTTTGCATGATGAAGTCAGTGGTGTTTGAGTCTTAGAGCCCCTTGATGACCTGATCCTGATGTTTGAGACCCTGAAAATGACTAAGTCTGGTATCCTGATCCTGAAGATCCTGAAAATTGGCTAAGTCTGAAATCTGGTGGATCCTCAAAAATCTAGAATCTGCATGTTAAATCTGGTGGATCTGAGACCTATCTCAAACATCCTGAAAGGTATATTGAAAAATATTTAAAGTATAAGAAATTCAATAAACTTATACTTAAATATATTTTTTAATATACTTAAATATATTTTTTAATATACCTTACCTCGGACACTGTCAGTTCTAGGCGCGAAATTGCTCCAGGGTCACCTCAAAACTCCGCCTAGAATTTAGGGCGCCTTTCATCATCTAGACAACCTCAAGATTGCGCCTTGGGCAAGGAAGGCTTCAAATCAAAGCACCTTGATTGAAATTGATGTCGGGAAGCTTGAAGCACTGCAAATTTGACAAGGAAGAGGCATTTAGGTTTAGGCGCCCATTGCATGTTTAGAGGATCATAAGAATTGCGCCTTGAGTTGAAGCAAATGACCTAAGGCGCCATTCCTTATTGCTCCTGCCAGTTTTAGGCGCCTTGATGTGAGGATGGAGTTTAAGACAGTGATAGATTGCGCCTAAGGGTAGAATAATCTCACAAGGGTATAATAAGTTTTGGAGAGCCTTAAGGATGTCAAGATTGAGCTACATGAGTTTAGGCGCCTAGATTTAAGGGAGGAAAACACCATTCAATGAGCGCCTTGGGAGAAGACACAGGCAGAGACCTCAATGAGCGCCTAGAGGACAATCAACCTTCAACCTCTCCTAGATAGGCGCCTTGATTGAAAATTTCCTAAGATACCTCCAAAAGTGAAAATTTGACCAGTTAAACACATTGTTAGGCGCCAATTTCACACTCAGATGATCATCCACTTGTGCCTTGAATTGAAGTAGGCGCACCTTCTTGTTATTATCACCTCATCCTAGCGCCTTACATCTGGATGGTTGGAGGGATGACATATTGGCGCCTTGGAGTGCATGGTGAGGTTGGAATTCAAGATTAGCGCCTAGAGAAGGATTACACTCAATACAATCACCAAAATAGCGCCTTGAGTTGAGAGAATGAAGTTAGGCGCTCCTTATTACTCCTGTCACCTGGATGAACGCCTTGAGGGTAAGTAAATTAAGATAACACTCAGTGAGTGCCTAGAAAATGAAGTGTTGGGAATTTTGAGATTTTAGCGCTTAAGGATCAAATTAACTCATTCTGGCGCCCTTCATGGGGAGACACCTCAATATGCGCCTTGAGGTGACTTGAGCGCCTAAGGGTAGAAAAGTGAAAGCAACGCTATTTGAGTGCTTTGGAAGGATTCCCATCAAACCAACCTCAAAATGGCGCCTAGTGTCAAAAGCCTTTGAACCTTGAAAATTCGCACTAGATAGTGGGTGCTTGGAGAAAGAAAGTTTTTAAGGCACTTTCCATCCCTATTTTGGCGCCTAGGCAAAATATGATTGAATTCTTCATCTTTGGAGGGTCCTTGAGGGTCTGGAACTTCTCATGAGCATGCCAAGTGATTTGAATCATTAAAGTTCAAGTAAATAAGCTAAGTGCACTAAGGCGCCATATCACACCTGGAGCATCTCCAATGAGCGCCTTGTAAAAGGGACATGAAAACCTTGTAGTATGATCATATCTTGATACAGTGAGTCTTCTGAGCATCACATCTTGGCTTGAAATCATCATAAATGCCCAAAAATAACCCAAATTGTGCTAGGCGCCCTATCTTACCTTCCCAAATCACTTTAGCGCCTTAAGATCAAAATGTTGGTGTATCTTTAAATCAGCGCCTAGCCTTGTAGAGGTGAAAATCAAGTTTAAATTGGCGCCTTGAGGGGAGTCTCTCAGTTCACACCTAGAAGTAGGCGCCTTGATAAGGGAGATCATTTTTTAAACATTACAATTGCTAGAAATCATTTGAAATAATGAATGTGGGACTAAATTATGCTAGGCACTCTTTTGCTCTCCTTTTTACCTATATGTGTGCCTAAACTTGATGACTAGTTGTTTACATCTTTAAAGTTATTCCTATCTTATGAAGTGATTAATACATTGTTTACTTTGTCTTGTAGGAGCATTAACAAAGCTAAGGAGTTATCCAAGGAATCACCTTCAAGCGAGGAGTGAGGAGCATCATGCTAGCCGCCTTTGAAGATTATCAAGTTGCATCATTGAAGGAAGGGGTGTTGGTGAAGCTAAGGAGTCATCAAGGACAAGTACCTGAGAAGCCTTCAAGTTGCAGAAGGATCACACCTCAAGTCTCCTACATCAATGACATCATGTTAGATCACATCAAGTTCAAAGTATACTTCATCCTTTGCATCATGTTCAAAGACAAGGCATTCCCCATTCAAGCTTCAAGTCAAGGTTCATCAAGCTTCAAAGTTTTTTCTAGAGGTTATCAACATCTACTTCACATCCAAGGAAGGTGTTATCATCTACACTCAAAGAAGGTCACTTCAAAAGCCATCAATGAAGGATCACTTCATCAACTTCTACATCAAGCAAAGGCATTCATCCATTTTATTTCAAGTCCTTTCACCTTCAAGTCCAAGAGAGACTTCTACTCCGATTCATGAAGCAAGCTTCATCATCTACTCTTACATGAAGGAAGTATATATCATCATCATCTACTCTATTACTCACTCTACATCAAGAGCATCATCAAAGAAGATCATCACATCAACTTACCTATAAGAAGAAGAAAGAATCATGAAGTTAATCAAGTGAAGCAACAAGTATCATACATCCAGTCTACAAGAAGAATGAAGAAGGCAAGATCAACAAGTTGTATTCCTAAACATACAAGTTCAAGCAATTACATTGAATACATCACACAAAGATGATACAATTTTCAAAGTATGCTGAAATGGCATCTATGTGGCGAGTACACATCATTTTAAATGCATTAAATGTATCATTTAATAAAAGAAGTCAAAGGGATTCCTATGTGGAAGATATTTTAAATGATTTCGCCTTACCTTATCACATTGGAAAACGTGCCTTCATTGCCTCTCTCTTTTATGCTAAAAATAACAATTTGTTGTAACTACCTCTGAGGTGGCACGATCTAAGCCCTTGGCTATCAAATTGATCTCAGTCATTCATTGTATTCTGGGCACTATATAAAGGCCTTGTTGCCTCATTTGTAATATATAGAAATTAGATTGTAGGCAAGTAGGAGAAGAATAGGAGACTCTCGAAATTTTCTGAGAGGACTTGGAATTGTTGTAAATATTTCTCAAGAGTAATGCAAAATATTGGAAGTTTATTTGGTGTTAATTGTTATCTTGTGGAGTAACTTGGTTTCTTGTACTTCAATGGAATGGAGAGAT
Organism: Cunninghamia lanceolata; assembly: GCA_027924645.1. Classification (NCBI taxonomy): domain Eukaryota; kingdom Viridiplantae; phylum Streptophyta; class Pinopsida; order Cupressales; family Cupressaceae; genus Cunninghamia; species Cunninghamia lanceolata. The sequence continues at coordinate 1,081,223 of BSBN01000571.1, read as the reverse complement.
GTTTCAAGTAGAAAGTAAAATAGACTAGAAGCTCTTTGATGTAATGTTTGTTGTACTGAATATTTGATCAACCCTTAGCTCATGCTTTTAACATTCATTGCTGGTGAATTGTTGTGTAAAGCTAGTCTGAGCCATATTTGTATAAGTTCAATTGTGGATGCTTGTTTGAGCTGCGCCGTCTTATGGGTGCTCATATGAACCTTCATGATTTGAAAACCATTCGCAAACCTTAGGAGATTGCACCAACTTCATGTAGTTGTAGGCATCCTTGGCGAAGTGAAGTTAGGTTAATTTAGGGGTTTGTTTGTTTAATACACCATCATTGCTTCATTGACCTTAGATTAGTTTTTCTGAACCCTTAACCCTTTTTCATTTTCTGTATCACTGATACCTTGTACATATGTCATCCACACTGAAGGAGAGATAAGCTAAATGAAAGGAGAAGAATCTGCGTAAGTCCCTTTGTGATTATCAGCAAGATCACATGTAATCACTGAGTTAGCCCATCGCGAATCATAAAAAGGAACCTTGGAGTTACTTCACTAGATCACATAGTTCAGCCTTTGAAGAGCTTTATTCAAGAGAGAGTGGGATACTCTAGTGTTTTACTCTATTGTTGACTTGTCTAAAAACAATCATCAACAGATTGCTTCTGAGCCACACAATGTTAAGTCTGGAACATCAAGATGTTGTGCACTACCAATACCATGCCCCTCCCAAGAATTCCGAAAAGACTTGTTCAAATTTTCAGCAATCTTTTCGTCAGGAAATTGTACAATATTTGCCAATTTGCAAGCTCCATAAAAGTTTGTTACACCACGTAGAATTGTCTGACATGTGTATGGGTGATATGGGTATCTCCCAAGTATTCAGTAAAAAACCTGTCTAAATTTTCAGTAGTATTTTCCTCAGGAGATCGTATAATAATTTTCCAATTTGCAAGCTCCACAAAAGTTTGCTACGCCATATAGAATTTTTTGAAATGTGAGTACAGTTGACATCCAGGAAAACTACTCCAGAAAGTGTAATCTAAAAAAACGCAAAAATGTTCACAACATATCTAATATACAATAAAAACAGAATACATGCACTGAAAATCAAGTAACAAATTAAAGATACCAGGATTTTCCATGAACTAAATAACTACAGAGCATGATATTTGCAGACAAATTCCCTTCTTTCCTTAAACTCTGTGATTGACTTTAATCTAGAAATTATATATTTTCCATTTTGAAGAAAATAGAAAATTCCAAAAGACAACCTCATATGATTTCTTAGCAATATGAAAATTAACCGAATGTTTTAAACTAGAAAGAATAGCATACCTTTACTCACACTCAGAAACTTTGAACTAATAACAGAATGATTAAACTCAGAAACTTTGAACTAATAACTGCCTTGGCCCTTTGAAAAGATGATACATTATGGGTGCACATCCGTAGAAATTCCTTTTTAAGCAACACCTCCCCACCATCAGTTATAACTTTTAAAAAACTCAACTGTCATAAAACAAATAGCATCCATTAATTCCTTGTTAAGAAACAACACAATAAAAAAAGAGACCTCAAACAAGCTTTTCCTTAGAGAGTAATCTTCAATGCAACGGGCATGACAAAATGAAAGGTGAGTACCAGCTATTTCTGGAAGAGCGGATATGGGAATAGGATGCCATATACAAATACATGAATATTTGCTAAAACTCCAATAAAAATTAATTAGCAACTTGAATATTAAACTTGTACACCGAAATCATATCAATGTTCAACAGTCAGGAATAATCTAGCCGGAGGAAAGAAATAAAGTATCCACTAATATGAAACAAACCTCTGGTTGAACTGGGGCGCTCCATGAAATAGATGATAAACATCCAAGACCAGAGTCTCTAAGCATATGAGAAATTTATCCAGCATTCTCTAACTAGTATAAAAGTACAATTGAATAATTTATCCTTTCCACTCATCTCATTGACCTGCAAAGAGTGGTGCTAAACTAGTTTAGACATAAGCTGACTCTGATAACTTCAAAGATATTGAAACTTCAAGGAGAGATGGTGATTATTATTGCAAATTGAATGTTACTATTTACTATGAACATGCTAATATATACAAATCTCAAAAGCATAATTTACTGGCTGAGCAGAACAAGTCAGAACTAGTAATAATATTCATCAGATGTTTGAAATTTCACGATAAGCTTATGTTAAATTTTAGTTTGCTCTTGTATACTGAATGCTTAGAAATCAATGTCTATTTCTAGCAGTTGTTATGTGGATTCATTATAGTAATGGAAAAACACAACGAAAAATCAGAATTGAAGTAACATGTAGATTGAATACAGTTTTTCCAGAAAATTTCTTTTCTGGCTAATTGAGTTTGTACCTATGTAACTCTGAAAGCGCCAAACATGACAGAACTGATAATCATAGAATTATATAAAAGAATTTGTTGTGCCTCTGTATTTGCAACAACAGAAAACTGCATTTATTGAGGACCAAAACGTGCTCCACTTGGGAATGTTAGTGCCCGATCTAAATATCCAACAGGATATTGCTGACTTGCAATTGAAACCTGGGCAGAAGACACATGAAGATTAACTTCATCAGATTTGTACAAACTAATTTTAAGCTATTACAAAATCATTAGCATTATAAAAAAAATTTGTGAATTAAACTTACTCTTTCTCTATTGATGGTCTGACAAATACCATTTATGGTGTGTTGAATATACAGGTGTATAGGAGATGAAGATCAGAAAATATCTTATCTTGTATAATACATTTTTTCTCTGAATGTTTGAAAAAGAGAATCAATAATGCCATCCATAACTCTTAAGCATTTTGCACTCCAAGATTTGCTGAAACACAATACCCAAATCAGAACTGAAAACCCAAATGCAAAGCCCATTCCTATTCCCACATCCCACCATATATCCTCCTCCAGCACTTCTTTAGTTTTTTCGTCATCACTGGGAGAAGCAGGATAACTTCTTGAGCATGACACATTGATTTGTAGGCCACATAAACCTAAATTGTTGGAGAATGATGAGGAAACAAATGTCATCATTTGTCCTCCTTGTGGTATCATTCCTGATAGGTTATTATGAGACACATCAAAGTAGCTCAAATATGTGAGATGTTGCAGCTCAACGGGAAACATCCCAGACAATTCATTTTTGGAAAGATCAAGTGATTGTAGCTGTACCATGCTTCCCAAGGATTTTGGAATCTCGCCAGTAAAATGATTTCTTGAAACATTGAGAATTATCAATCCTTTGAGGGATTCCATATCCGAAGGTATTTTACCTGATAAATTATTGTCGGATAGATCAAGGCATTTTACTAATCTCAAAATTCTTGCATACTCCATATCTTGTGCTTTGTTCTTAATGATTATGCTATCTATATAAATCCCACCAACATTTGTAGTATTTAATTCAATAGTTTCTGTGTTTTCTGTCTGATTTGCCATTGCACTCAAGTGCATAAAGCCACTTGGAATAATGCCTGAAAAATTATTGCTCGACATATCCAATATTTGAAGACTTTGCAAATTTGGCCAACAAATTTGTTAGATTTTAGTACTAGGATGCGAAGGCTTTTCAAGCTTTTGATCCAAGTAGAAATGCCCCCATGAATATTGTTATTCCTCAAATCTAGGATTTCCAAAGAACTGCAATTTGCAAGGGATGATGGTATGTTCCCTTTTAGCCCATTGTGACCTAATTTCAATGTTTCTAGATAAGTCATCTTCCCAAATATATCTGGAATTGTACCCTTGAGATCATTCTTTTCTAGATTTAACATGTACAACCCAGAGCATTGGTCTAAACTCAAGGGAATCCTACCACTAAGCCTATTATTTGACAACTTTAAAATTTGCAAATTACTTGACTCACAGATAGAATGTGGAATGGCACTACTCAGATTGTTTTTGGCCAGTGACAGAAATCCAAGAGCTTGTCCATGTTTGCCAATACCTGCTGGAATGGGTCCATCAAATAGATTCTTTGAAAGATCCAAGAAGCTCACATTTTGTAAAGGAAGGGGAATATTTCCTTGTAACTTATTATTATGCAAATCAATAACTGAGTTTTCATAAGAATTCAAGTGTTCAAATCCAAGAAACTTGGTGGGCAAGTTACCTATAAACTGGTTAGAGGAGAGGTTGAGATAAGAAAGGGGCAGAGTATCCCATAGCCAATCAGGTATATTTCCGCTAAGAGAGTTTTGAGACAAATCTAGTGAGCGTAAGAAGTATTGAGTAGAAATGAAAGCTGGAAAATTCCCTTCAATATTACAAGATCCCAAGTCTATGGTTTCAAGTTGAAATTTGGGAATATAAGTGGCATTGACTTTTACAGTCAACATATTCCTTGAGAGATGCAAGCTTTGAATATTGGGGATCTTATCCAAAAAAGAGAGTGTGTAAGTTCCACTTAATTGGTTGTTGCTAAGGTCAAGCTCTATGAGTTTGTGGAGGTTACCCAAGAAGGTTGGGATTATACCATTCAAAGAGTTATAACTCAAGTCAAGATAGTTAAGTTTGGTGAGGTTATCCAAAGATGTTGGGATGGTGCCACTCAAAGAATTAGAACTGAGGTAAAGTTCTATGAGCTTTGATAGCTTACCCAAAGATGTTGGGATGGTGCCACTCAAAGAGTTATACCTCAGGTCAAAATATGTGAGCTTTGACAGCTTACCCAAAGATGTTGGGATAGTGCCACTCAAAGAGTTAGAACTGAGGTAAAGTTTTGTGAGCTTTGACAGCTTACCCGAAGATGTTAGGATGGTGCCACTCAAAGAGTTATAACTGAGGTCAAGTTCTGTGAGCTTTGACAGCTTAGCCAAAGATGTTGGGATGGTGCCACTCAAAGAGTTATAACTGAGGTCAAGTTCTGTGAGCTTTGACAGCTTAGCCAAAGATGTTGGGATGGTGCCACTCAAAGAGTTAGAACTGAGGTCAAGTTCTGTGAGCTTTGACAGCTTACCCAAAGATGTTGGGATGGTGCCACTCAAAGAGTTAGAACTGAGGTCAAGTTCTGTGAGCTTTGACAGCTTAGCCAAAGATGTTGGGATGGTGCCACTTAAAGAGTTATAACTGAGGTCAAGTTCTGTGAGCTTTGACAGCTTACCCAAAGATGTTGGGATGGTGCCACTCAAAGAGTTAAAACTGAGGTAAAGTTTTGTGAGCTTTGACAGTTTACCCAAAGATGTTGGGATGGTGCCACTCAAAGAGTTAGAACTGAGGTCAAGTTCTGTGAGCTTTGACAGCTTATCCAAAGATGTTGGGATGGTGCCACTTAAAGAGTTAAAACTGAGGTCAAGTTCTGTGAGCTTTGATAGCTTACCCAAAGATGTTGGGATGGTGCCACTCAAAGAGTTAGGCACAAGGTTAAGAATGGTAAGCTTTGACAGCTTACCCAAAGATGTTGGGATGTTGCCACTCAAAGAGTTATAATTGAGGTCAAGTTCTGTGAGCTTTGACAGATTACCCAAAGATGTTGGGATGGTGCCACTCAAAGAGTTACAACTTAGGTCAAGATATGTGAGCTTTAAGAGCTTATCCAAAGATATTGGGATGGTGCCACTCAAAGAGTTAAAACTGAGGTTAAGAACTGTAAGCTTTGACAACTTACCCAAAGATGTTGGGATGTTGCCACTCAAAGAGTTATAACTGAGGTCAAGTTCTGTGAGCTTTGACAGATTACCCAAAGATGTTGGGATGGTGCCACTCAAAGAGTTATAACTCAGGTCAAGATATGTGAGCTTTAAGAGCTTATCCAAAGATGTTGGGATGGTGCCACTCAAAGAGTTATAACTCAGGTCAAGATATGTGAGCTTTAAGAGCTTATCCAAAGATGTTGGGATGGTGCCACTCAAAGAGTTCCAACTCAAGTCAAGATATCTGAGCTTTGACAGATTACCAAAAGATGTTGGGATGGTACCATTCAGATTATTATAATACAGATCAAGATATGTTAAGTTAGACATGTTACCAATCTCTCTTGAAATCTGGCCAATAAAGTTAGAGTGGTACAAGCTCAAATACCTCAAATTGTTGAGCTTGTGAAACTGTGAAGGGATGGCAAGAGAAGGGAAGAAGGCATTCTCACTGAGGTTCAAGCGCTCCAGATGCTGCAGTTGGAATAGTCCTCCACGAAGTTCCCTCCACGACATGAATGGCCAGTCATCAGGATTCCACGAGGCGTTAAGGGTCTGAGGACTGAGATCCAAGGACAGGACATGGGCAGTGATTGGGTGGCAGGTGACTCCTTCCCAGGCGCAACAGTTAAACTCCTTCCAGGATTGTATCGTGGAAAGAGAGGAAGTGAAGTTGAGGCCGTCTTTAAAATCTAACAGGGAATTTCTTTCATCCGCATAACATGCCGAGGAGCAGGGCATCACTCCTAATAACAACACCAATACCCACATCATCACCATCTTCATCACCATCTTCATTGCCGATTGCACAACACTTCTCTATGTCTCCAAACACCTTGCGCGCTCTCTCTCTCTCTGAAAATAATAGAAATTGAAGCTGATTTATAATTGTATTTCTCCTCAGTTGAAACTTATTCTACGTTTATTCTACCCGCGAAATTGGGATGAAATCTCCTCAATTCAATTTTCCATACTTATTCTATGTTTTAGGAAACTTTTGTTAAAAATAGAACGTATCTGTGGCGTTCACTGAGTTTTGCAAATTTCCAGACTTGTTCAAAGTCTAGTGAATAGAGATGACCTCCTACCGTTTGTTTTACGGGCTTTGCTAGCTTTTTGAATAGGAAATATTGGCAAAACAATGGGTATTAAAATTACAGGTCAATTTCTAAATTGGAAAGAAGTGGACATATTAAAATTTTCCACCGGGGAAAGTGGTGGGAAATCTCCTCCATTCAATTTTCCACACTTATTCTAAATGTATGAATGGTATGTTTTAGAAAACTTGTTGAAATTTGAAAATCTCCTCCATTCACCACCTAAAGTTTTGAAAATTTCCACACTTGTTTGAAGTCTAATGGATAAAGGTGACTTCCTACCGTTTGTTTTACGGCTTTGCTAGCTTTAATACAAGTTTTATTACGCCTCGTTCGCATAGAATAGTCTTCAATCATTTTAATAGGAAATATTAGCAAAACAATGGGTAGTAAAATTAAGGTCAATTTCCTAAAATTAGATGTATCAAATTTACTGTGTCCGCCCATTATTATGTCACTCTCATTAAAGAGTTTTTTGGTTTGGGTGTTTTTAAAGATAATAATAGCCACTATATTAATAGGCAAGTGCTGCCAACTCCAACATTTAATTTATTCTTATTTATGTTTATCATTTAGAAACAAAAATTTATTATTTATTTTTGTCACAATTTAGTATATAAGTTTTAATTACCGATTTATAAATTTAAGGTTGTTAAGTATTAAATTTCAGCATCTTAGAGTTTTTAATTTTATGGTTGTAACACGTAGAGTCCACCCAACAATTTTTTTTATTATATGCATATTAGAATTCAAATTAACATATTTCTTCACATTTTTAGTCTCTACCTTTAGTAGGGAAAGCTATTATTTTCACCTTGCTTTCTTAATGGGAAAAAAATTTAAGACATTTTTTTCATATTTTTATATAATTTTCTATTTTTTTAATTGGATGTGACTATTTTCTTCAATTTTTTATTTTTCCATTTGTTAAAAATGGGAATTTTTTTTAACAAATCACACATCATATGCAAAAAGTAAAACAATTTCTAGAGTTCTTTTAATTTCTGGTTTTCTTTTCCTTAAAATTGTGCTCAAATAATTTTTTTATTGGCTCCTAACACAAATTTATCTATTCTTCTAATGTCTCTCTTTTACCCTAGTTTTTTAAACATGTATTTAATAGTTGTACTAGAAGGCTTTTGTTGTTGCCAAGTGTTTTAGATGTGTCACCTAGCCGTTAGAATGGCTAAAGACATGTGAATTAGCAATGGCTTTACATAGCTCCATTTTTCTCCTTTATCATTAATTTCTTTTACATGGACAACCAACTACTTAGATTTGTTCTTCTTCTTCTATGCAATGGCTACTTCTATCAAAATTTATCTATTTGCTCAAATACTTCTTGTAGCATCTTTGCTAATATGTCTTATCCATTTGTCTTACGTGTTGTGGTTTCTTCCATCAGATGTTGCTACCATTGTTACGCAACTATGGAACTTACTTCACTTTAGAAATATTTAGGAAAATTGAATCTATTCTAGTTGCTAAATTTTGTGGAAGTTTTAAATAAGATTAGGGAATTAGATTGTTTTCATAAAAAATTGCACACCCTTGCAATTTCATACTATGTTTTACACTTATTTTAGTGTCCATTCCATTCCCTTAGTATGTTATAGGGATCATTTTAGCTTATCCTTGGCCTTTTCCTTCACTAAATTTAAAAAAAACATTATCACATTCTAATTATTCTCACTGACCTTAGACCACATGCTAAAATTTGAGTAATTTATATATGCATGGCTAGAGGGTGCATCACCAGAAGGGGATGGGAAAGAAGCAGGCAGAGGAGGTGTATCTACAAACTTAGGAGTGCTACAAAGGGAGACATACCCTTCTTCGTTTGGTCTTCATGATACGGTTTCTAGATTGCCACAATTCTCTACTAGTTTTGATATAGTGATAGGGCCTCATCTCCACAACCTACTTACTAGCAATGTCACTGGTTTGGGCATGTATTTGAAGGCCAATCAATGCACGACTATTAATGATGTACCTTCGGGATAGGGAGTTTCACAATTGTGCCCTTCATGGATTTTAGGGCTCTCATTCAAAGATGCAATAATGGGAGTTCCCAAGCATAATATTGATGATGCCTCGAGACCTGAACTAGGGTTCTCTATTGGCTCTCTAATGCAAGAAAAGGGGAGGATGCCTTTTATAGTGGATTCAACCGAGAATACCCCCACTATTGATCTTGGGGATACTATGTTAGAGGGGGGAGAACTACACAGAAAACACTCTTTGATTTGTCGCTTCCATAACCATTGGCCCAATCTAGTTGAGTTGAACAAATGGGTTAGAAAAACTATAGCAGCCTCTATAGGATGAGGAACTCTGCATCGGTCCTTACGCTAAAGGATTTTTTTATGTTATTTTTGAATTCCCTGAGGACGAAGATATGCTTCTCTAGAAAGGTCCCTAGGTCTAGGATAAATCCTACCTAGGAATGAAACCATGGTACCTAGAATTTGATCCATTTGCAGACACTTTTGCTGCTACTCTAATCTAGGTGAGACTCCCAGATTTTCCATTACACCTCTGGGGTTTTTCTTACCTTCAATCCATTGGAAATTCAATTGGGAAATTTATTTCAGCTCCATCTTCTGAAGCCTAATCCTCCTTCACTCTGTGTTCTTCCTTCACCTTTGCTCAAATTTTAGTGGAAATGGATCTGTCAAAACCCCTACCGACCGAGGTAAGAATTAAAGTTGGTTCCAAAACTTGGAATCAAATGGTGGATTATGAAGGCATCATTTTTAAATGTAGGTATTGCTATGCAACAAATCACAAGGCTAAGGATTGTTCAAAATTATTTCCTTCTAGATATAAATCTTATCACCCAAAGCAAGCTACTTGGTGAAAAGGAGCCAATCTCAGTCATCAACATTTAAACCAACTATAAAGAAGGAGGATGAGGTCAATTATTCTGTAGATTTAGAGATAACCAATATAGTATCCAGTGGTGTTAAATTGACTATATAAAGGAGGATGAGGAAGTCAAAGCTTTCACAAAATCAAAGAAGGCTAATTTAGTCTCCAATTGTGTAATACCACCCTTGGAGGAAATAAGCCAAAACTCAGACATTAATGATCCATGCAAGGATATTACAAATGACTAGACTCCTGTCAAGTGTGGGAAGAAGGCAAAATTGTCAAATGGCACATTTTCAATGACTATGATCCCATGATAAAATGGGAAACATGGAATCAAGGTGTTATGTCAAAAAATGTCCCCTTGGGGGCTTCTCCCTCTTAAGGTTTAGCTCTCAGGTCCTTAGAATGCATTTAGAGTATCTTGCATGTTAATTTTGACTCCCGATGAGAAAACCCTGAAGTCTTATGGAAAATAGGACCTAGGGAGTGCTATTTTGATGATCCCTGAATAGAAATAAGGGGGTGGACTTGGGCGCTAGTGCCCTAGTCCTGCCCTATTTTGGGTCTGCCCTAAATTTAAATGTCAGTTTTATGACCGTTATTTAGGTTCTATGCCGACATCTCAAGTTTGAATTATGAAATTCTTAGCAGGAATCTTTGTAGTTGGATATATAAGCATGTTTAGGCTTCATTTGCAAACTAGATGGAAATTAGATGGGCATTTTGATCTACAAGCTTATGTTAAAGCAATTCAAGGCATTCATTGTGTTGTAGAGTAGTACTTTGTTGTTATTGTGTTTGTAATTGCAAATTTGGCTCCATCTCCTCATGGCATGAAAAGCATCTTCTTTCCATGAAAATATATACTACAAGGTGATATCTATTATGTTTTTGATCATTTATCATTTGGATTTTTGCCTCTATCCCGTAGGGATACGCACTCTTATTTGGCAATGGTGTTTGAAAGACTTGAATGTCTCTCTAGGGCTTGATCGAGGCAAGCCTCTAAACACCACAACCCCCTCCCACACTCTTTTGTGATTGTAGGTTACATGTACCGAGTTTCACAGAGTGGAGTTGCAGAAGGGAGGTTGCAGACAACAAGGATTCGAGATTTGAAAGAAAGAGGACAAAGGTGAACATTTCGAGAGAAGGGTGCTAGTGCCAGTGTCCTCCACTTTCTCCGGGGCAAAAATGGAAAATACAATGCAGATCAGTGTCGAAAGAAGATTCAAATTCCATGACAAATATTGTACCTTAGATAGGGGCGCTAGTGCCAGTGTCCCCGACTATTCCACATTCTAGACTTCAAAAAATAGTGAGTTAATAATCTCTGTCTTTCACCTTAGTCTGAAAGGATTTGCCGTAATTCATTAATTTGCTTACTCTTTTGCTTATTTAGGGTTTTAAGAGTAATTGAGCATTAAATTGAGATATTGTTTAATACATCTAAACTTTCACATTGTTCCAAGTGGCAGCCCAACCTAATAGGTAATTTCTCTCACTTAGTGGAGATTCAACTCGGTTGATATGCCCTTGAATGTTTGGTGAGAAGGACGGATTTGCCTTTGAAACCTAAAAAAAAATAATCCCCCCTTTTTAACACGTAAATATTTTGGTGAACCCATGTTTTTGGACTTGTTGCACCATGCTAAGTGTTATTTGATAGGTCTACATTCATTCATTTCATTGCATTCAAAAAATTACAAAAAAAAGTTCAAAATTTTTCAAAAATTTCAAAAAAATTGTATTCTAGGGTTTGAATTTTCATATAATTTGCATTAATTTAGTTGCATTTCATTTCATTTCTGATTTTTGCATTAAATCTGAAATTTATTTTTTCATCATACATTTATTGCATTTGAAAAATTACACAAAAATTTAAAAATTTGAAAAATTTGAAAAAATTGGCATCTTAGGCTTACATTTTAGCATAATTTGAATTAATTGGCATTTAATTTCATTAAATTTCTATTGTTATCATCAGATCTGATTTAAATTACATAAATTCTTCATTTAGTATTCATTTGCATTACATTTTCATGCTTAAATTGTTAAAATATGCTTGAAATTGTGCATTTTCATAAAAACCTAGTTTTGCATTAGCTAGGGTTTGTAGTCAAAATCTTGTCTCAAATTTTACTACCCTTTTAAAACACTCATTAGGACTGATTTCTAATTGTAGTGTTGCATTCTAGTGTCATTATTGCAAAATTTCATGTCTAAGGTTTGAAAACCTTGCATTTTCACTAGATTTTGCCTTATCACCTCTCTAGAATTGCATTATAGGTGTGTTGTAAAGGATTTTGCCACATTATTTGACTTATACTAGGGTTATTATCTAGTACCCCTCCTCAAATTCTTTACAACACCATTTCTATTAGGCATTTACATTGAAATTTGGTGAAAAATTACATATTTCAGGTGTATTTTCACTAGGTTTTGACTTGTCATCACTCTAGAATTGCAAGGCAGGGTGGATCTAAGACTATCCTAACCCTTAAGCATGTCTTCGGTGATTGTTGTGGTGAATCCCAATCATCGATGTGTGCATGTAATGTGCCTGAGATGGTTGCGAACCTAGCAATAGGTTTCTTCCATCGCTTGTCTGCTGTGTTTTCTCTGTGTCTTCCATGTGTGCGTGTATGGCGTGTTTGTTCCCAAGCAAAGTTTCAAGACTGGTGGTGATGAGCTTCTCCTATGCTTTGGGATTTGTATGGCGTGTTTGTTCTCAAGTGTAATTTCAAGATTGCTGGCGATGAGCTCCTCCTACAATTTGGGATTTGTTTGGCGTGTTTGTTGCCCCTTATGCAGTTTCAAGACTGGTGGCGATGAGCTCCTCCTGCCTTTGGGTTGTGTGTTTACTTTCCTTGTACTTGTATTTGCATTTCATAAATGAGAAAATGAAAAAGAAAATAATCATTACATTCACTGTATTCACTGTGTTTTGCATGTCTTCAATGCTGTCTTCTCTGTGTTCTGCATGATTGTAACTGTCTTCTCCATGTTTTGCATGCATGTTACTATCTTCAATGTGTGTGGTGTGTCTTCACCATGCTTGGTGTGTTTGGTGTGTTTGTTGACATTAATTTAATGCATGTATTAGCCTTGCATTTATACATACATTAAAGTGCCAGGGGCTAATTGTTATGTCAGAAAATATCCCCTTGGGGGCTTTTCCCTCTTAAGGTTTAGTTCCTAGGTCCTTAGAATACATTTAGAGTATCTTGCATGTTAATTTTGACTCCTGATGAGAAAACCCTGAAGTCTTATGGCAAATAGGACCTAGGGGGTGCTATTTTAATGATCCCTGAATAGAAATAAGTGGGTAGCGCCCAAGTCCTGCCCTATTTTGGGTCTGCACTAAATTTAAATATTGGTTTTATGACCATTATTTAGGTCCTATGCTGACATCTCAAGTTTGAATTACAAAATTCTTAGCAGGAATCTTTGTAGTTGCATATATAAGCATGTTTAAGCTTCATTTGCAAACTAGATGGAAATTAGATGGGCATTTTGATCTACAAGCTTATGTTAAAGTGATTCAAGTCATTCATTGTGTTGCAGAGCAATACTTTGTTGTTATTGTGTTTGTAATTGTAGATTTGGCTCCATCTCCTCATGGCATGAAGAGTATCTTCTTTCCATGAGATCTACACTACACGGTGATATCTATTATGTTTTTGATCATTTATCATTTGGATTTTTGCCTCTATCCTGCAGGGATACACACTCTTATCTGACAATGGTGTTCGAAAGACTTGAATGTCTCTCCGAGGCTTGACCGAGGCAAGCCTCTAAACACCACAACCCCCTCTCACACTCCTTTGTGATTGTAATTTACAGGTACCGAGTTTCGTAGAGTGGAGTTGCAGAAATGTGGTTGTAGACAACAAGGATTCAGGATCTGAATGAAAGAGGACAAAGGTGAACATTTTGGTACAAGGGCGCTAGTGTCAGTGTCCACTTTCTCTGGGTCAGAAACAGAAGATACAGTGCAGATTAGTGTTGAAAGGAGATTCAAATTTTGTGACAAAAATTGTACCTTGGATAGGGGCACTAGTACCAGTGTCCCCGACTATTTCGCATTCTAGACTTTGAAAAATAGTGAGTTAATAATCTATGTCCTTCACCTTAGTCTGAAAGGATTTGTTGTAATTCATTAATTTGCTTATTGTTTTGCTTATTTAGTGTAATGAAATAACTTGCACAATGGAAGAAGATGATATGAAATATTCTGCGAATACTTGATAATTGTTGAGAATAACATGCCACTTCAAGGGGGCAACCTCCAAATATCTCTAATGAGAACATACTTCACAATATATCCTAAAATAAGACTCATATCCTCCTATATACACCTAATTATGCTTAGGATGAATAGACACACCCCTATATAACACCTAGTCTGGCCTATCTAACTAAATAATAATATAATAATGATAACATGACTTAATTAGGAGTTAAGATAGCCACAAGATGACTATTCATAACCGTATGTACACTAATATTAAGGGCATAGCATGCCCTCCCTCTTCAAATAAGCATTGTCCTTAATGCTAATCAAGTGTGGATTCTTTTGAATGATCTCCTTGTCCTCCCATGTGGCCTCTTCAACTGGTAAATTCTTTCATTGGATGAGATACTTAGTGAGGGTTCTATTCCTCAGCTTCTTCATGCATGTTTGAAGAATGCACTTTGGTTCCAATATGATTCTTCCTTCTTCATCAAGCTTCGGTAACATTGTTGTGGATGGACTTTTGAGTCTACTAGCATTCTCCAAGATAGAGATATCGTAGAAAGGTTGTATGATTTTTGATTTAGGTAACCTCAATTTGAAGTTGATGTTGTCAGTCCTTGTTGAACCTTTATGAGGCCCATACAAATCAGGTTCCCTCTTGTGATCTAAAACTATAACTACTTTCTTGAAAGGTGAAGCAGGAATCTTTGGCTTTTGCACTTCCATTGACAATAATTGAGCCACACCTTTATCCACATTTTTTTTAGTGACATTTGGTGTGCACTTACCAATTGTGGACTCTTTGCATGTAAACCCCGTAGCTCATGTTTTTTATTCCCAGAGTAGAAGTGCATGAATAGTTCCTAGAAATTCATCTCAATTGTGCCCAATGTAGTAAGCCATTGAACTCCCAAAACAATGTCTGCTCCAGCCATGGGTATATCAAACATAGGGCTATCTATCATGTAGTCTCCCGTGGTGAGTTCAATACTATGGCATTTCCCTGAACAATTGACTATACCACCATCTGCAATCATAACCTGGAATTCAGGGGTAGGGTAGACAAAACAATTGAACTTTGCTGGTAGTTGCTTGTTGATGAAGTTATGTGTACTCCCCGAGTCAATCAATACTATCACTATTTGTTTTTTAAGGAAACCCCTTACATTGAGTGTTTGTGGGTTATTAATACCTGATAGTGCATGACAAGAGATAGTTGGTTGGACATCTTTAGAGTCCTTTACCACCACCACTGGATCTTCTTCATCCTTATCTTCATCATAGGTAGCCTCAATATAGAACAACTTCTTCTCATCACATTTATGTCCTTTATGATATTTTCCATCACAATTGAAACATAACCCTTTGGTCTTTTTCTCTTCCAATTGTTGAGGTGTCAACATAATAGGATGAGTAAATGATGATGCAAGAGCCTTGTCAACTTTGTTACTAGGTAATTCCTCCTTTCTACTAGCCAAAAATTTTTCCTCCACTTGTCTCGCCATAATCATTGCTTCAAAGATAGAATTTGGACAAAAAATGTGTACCTCATGTTGAATGTGATCCTTGAGACCACCCAAGAATAAATCATTCAAGTTCTCCTCTGTAATTATATCCACTCTTAAGGATGGATTTTGGAATTGCTGAATATAATCCTTAATTGATCCTGTTTGTTGAAGTTTAGCTAGTTGGCTAAAGAAGTTGTCTATCACACTGTTGCTATATTGTGCTTGGAGTTCCTCCATAAAAATGACCATGAGATAGTGAGACCCTTCTTCTTTCGATGAATACAAAGCCAATGATACCAAATGAATTGATCTGGTTCTAGATATAGGGAAGCCACCATGACCTTTTGTCCATATGGGATTTGATGTACTTCAAAAAAATTCTCCATTTGGTTTATCCATGTTAGAGGATCCTTACCATCGAACTTGCACATATCCACCTTTGGAAAAAAATTCCTAGATCCCATAGGAGTATTAAAATTTGTGTCATTATTAGCTGACTTGAAGGTTTCACCTTGGTTGCTTGACAACTCCTTTCTTGGTTCATTCATATAGGCGCTTAACATCCTTCGTATATCTGATATATCTCCTCTTAGGTCACACATATCCCTCTTAATTGAGGAAACCTCTTCCTTGACCTTACTTATTTCCTCATTAGGATTAATATTAGAACTGTCTGGTCCTCCACTGCTTGAAGCGTCTACTTATTAACATCGGCATGGTCATAGCAGCCCTATTGTTTATTAGGCAACGACAAAAGTGAATGGGGGTGAGTGAAGTGGGGGTTTTGCAGGGGTATTTAGCTTTGGAAATGGCAGTGAGTGGAGTTGCATTTGTAGTGGAGAATATCTGTTGTTGCGCTGCAAGTGGTCAGCTGCCCCTATGGAGATTGTAGGGGTTGCTCATTCCTATCACCGTCCGGTCTGATCCCCCTAGAACCCTGCTAGTAAGGTATATACGTTGTTCCGCTGTAGGTGTATAGAGAGTATGGCTGTGTATTCAACTTAATAACAAATAAATGAAATAAGCATTTTAGCATCACATAAACAGAAACATAAATAACACACTTGACACCAAGATTTTGACGTGGAAACCTGGTTAAGGGAAAAACCACCATGGGGGTTAACCCACAAAATTAATACCCTGTTAAAAGTATTTTTCAAATGAGAATGCACAAGCGTTCAGGCTCACTGCCCCAAGCTCACTGCTCAAGTGGAGCTCACTACTTGCAGAAAGTTTACAAGAGATTTACAGAGATTTTGAACTGGTAAAATGCATTTTCCAATGCTAGAGATTAGTTCTGAATGAGTGTAAATACTGACTTTGTACACTTCATCTTTATTCTGCTCTTCTCTCTATTCTGCCTTCATTCATATATTAGATTTCTACTTTTTTCACATTTTCTCCATAACCACTTTTTTTTTCACAAAATATCCATAATCATCGGCTATATATACTTATCTTGAATTGCAATCACTTGCCAGTCGGCAACAACAAACACTTAGAACCTTTTAAGAGTGCTCTGCTCTGTCGGCTAGATCCATACACCAATATTGATGCGTACCAAAAATAACACATGTAGATCATCATACATGTCGGCCACTAACATCTTATCTCATACGTAGTTCAACAAAACACTTTTATTGGGTCCGCACAAGGATTTACATAAGTCTACCTGTTCTTCACTAAATTATTCTGTCATAAAAGAACCCAGTATTCAGATGTTCATAACTTTTGATCCCATTGTCCTAGTGTCCCTCTACACTCCTTCAGATCCGCAACACATAATGATTAGCTGGAGAGATCCGCTGACCAAAATATTGGACTCTGTTATATGCTCTGTTTTAGGCTCCCGAACTTAGATTATCATTCTGACTTCCAGTATGATCAGATACTGCACTGCAGATGTGTGGAACAATCTTAGTTGCCATCAATGACAACACCTCTCAATGCTATGTAGTGCCTTTTACCAACAAATACATAATTGCGAAGGAATGCGGAGCAAAATACTTTCTCTCGGACACCAGTGAATGAACAGAAAAAACAAGTTTTACTCTGGTGAACACAACTTCCTCAATTCTTCATACCGAAGGCTCAAACTCAGAATGTAACATCTTCAGACATGCCTCTAAATATCTTCCAATCCGCGGATTTAAGATAATCAATCAACATGAAATGTGGAGCAATCTTCTACACTGTTCTTTTGTCAGCAACACACTGTCTTCTCTACAATTTACTGCAACTCACTGTTTCTTCCAGAGGGGGAAATTTTCTCAATATCCTCAACAAATAAAGCTTCTAAACAAATAACAAAATAGGATACAATTGACACCAATGACAACAAAGATATGTTGACATCAATGACAACACTGCTTAAGCACATACTTGCAACAAAATCTACAACCATTTTTGCTCCAAAGGATGTTCAATCCATACCACAGGATGGAGAACTATGTGGATAAGAAGCTACACAATGTGCCCCATTTGGAGGACTTCTGGGTGGATTTCAACGATGAAGTGGATGTCTAGAAAATAGGAAATCAATGTTTAACCTTAAACCAAATGAGAACTTTGGGGATCCCAGAGGTGTCCCCTTAGATCAAGTCTGATGATGGTCTAACTCTAGACCTAGACTATGATAATAAACAAATATACAAGGAGAAACTACCTCTCCTAGATTGGACAAAGCCTGATGAGACATCAATTGATTTTATGTTCAAGAATGTCCTGGACGCTACTCAGAAGTGGGTAGATAAAAAGGTGAATGAGCTGAAGGCCAAGGGAGTGGACATCACATATGGGAAGAAGAGAAAGAGGAAGGATTGACCAGTTGCAAACTATGATGACTTCCTGGTGGTTAAGAGGAGATTCATGGAGGCAACATTGGCCAAAGATGGCACATGTAGTTTCAGACTACCCTTGACTTCAGTCGGTGTGAGTGTGGCCACAATGCCTTCACTAGATAGGGAATAGCTTGTAGGCACCATTCCATTGTCTTATGTAGCCCCACTAGAGCATCCAACAGTGGATATCCTAGAAGGGTTGGAAATTCCTAGACAAAAGGGGAGGATGCCCCAACCAACTAAACATATGAGGGGGGCCCTCCCAAAAGACAAGAATGGAGAAGCAGGAAACATCTGGATCTACCACTACTATGGAAACATTATTCATGTCTACTTAGCCTGAGCTCTAATTTCCCCAATCCCTTGTACCTCAAGCTCAAAAGATCCAAGAGATCATTCAAGTGAAGAGGGAAATGGATGAAGAAATGAAGAAGGATCAAGAGATCCAACAACAAATAAGGGTAGAAGGTATGCAATTGCCCCTGGATCAGGTCGTGGACCTGACCGATGATGAAGTCACCAATGATGTGACAAATAATCTAGTCTCCTCTCTATTTATGCCTCAAGCATCACAACCAGATGAATCACGACCAACACGTGTTGAGGTAAAGGATGTAAAAGGTCTAGAAGTAGAGGTGATATCAGACACAGAGATGTCAGGACCTCAAAATGTGCTAGAAGACCAACCTAGACAACTTAAAGATGTGGGCATGATGGCACACGAGGAGGTAGGTCCACCACAACAAATAGAGATAGAACATGTGAATGTGGACCTCACCCCTTCTAAGGATAAAGAAGAGATTCATGAGGATGTCCCTAAGGAAGGTGATGCACATCAAGATGAAGAGCACCCAACAAGGGATCAGGACAAAGAGATGCAGAAGACGCTAGCACTTGATGAAGGTCTAAAGGACCAAGGAATTAAAGAGGAACCTCTTGAGGAGGAAAACCCAAAACTCTAGCCTATGGGCGTAGATAAACCAGCTGTGGAAGAGGATAAAGGCATGGAGGCCTTTAATGATGGACATAATCTAGAGGCAGATAAAGGTGAACAACACCTAGAGGATGAACAAGACAAAGGAGAAGCTCCTCAGCATGAAGAAGAATTGTGCAAAATAGATGAATTGCAAATAGAAGATGTTCACATTGAACAGTTTGGTCAAGAAGGACTCACACTAGATATCCTAGGATGGGAGGTACAAGACCCTCCCATTCATTTGATTCCATTCAATTTTAAAACATTGTTTTCAGCTAAGGAAATAAAGCGTAGGAGAAAAGCAAGGAAAATATCCTCCATTCAGAGAGATGCCACAGGATGTAGGACAACCCAATTGGATGTACCTATAGTCGACAAGGTTAAAGGAGAAATAAGTGTGGGTGAGTACCAGATAACCACCCTAGATTTAGGCCATACCACTACAAAGCAAGAGACATATGATCTCAAGGGCAGTGCAGAGGCCATTGTAGCTCAAATAAGGAAGAATAAGTTGAAGAAACAGGAGCTAAAGGGGCACATTGCCCATTTGGAATCATTTATCAAGGGGTTATTCATCCGTAGAACATCAATAACAGAGGTCCCAACCAATTTAACACTGGTGACCCAGGAGAAAATAACAGAACTAGATGCAAAGAAGCATCAAGCTCAGGTCATGGAGGGGTGGTACCAGAAGTGCTTAGAAGAAGGGGAGGATGTTATTTGGACCACCTTATCGAACTGGGACACCCTGACCTTCATAAAAAATAAGGCTGATGTCTTGAAGGCAGAATGTGCCATAGATCTAGACTACAATGATCAAGATATTACCAAGCTAAAGGCCATCTAAACATTGACGGAAAAGGTGTTAATACGCCACCATATTATGACAATCTAGACCATGCCATGCATGTCAACATGGATGAAGGATTTTATGTTTGAAGAGGAAATATTGAAAACATGTCAACATAAGGCCATTGAAATCAACAAGGATCATGAACTCCTTGCCGATAAAATGGAGATTTTGGAGGAGATAATTTGCCAAATGGTGGATGAAATAGAAATATATGAAGAACAAGTTTCCAACGCAAGCTTCAAGGCCAAGTATGGCTAGGTTTTGGAAGATCCAGTGTGACATTTTTCAGAGAAGGTCATAGATGAAGTAATGGATCTATATACCAAGATAAAAGGATATAAGGACAAACTGGATGCCCGAACAAATAAGTGGACAAACTTGACCGACCAAATACAAATGCAAGAATATGCCAAGATTAAAGTTGAGGCTTTTGATAGGGATGACATAACAAAGACAATTGCATCCTATGATGCATACAAGGCTATGAATTCCAGATAGATGTTGGTTGAAGATGACAAAAGTTCTGATACAAAGTGATGAAGCTCTTAATAAAGTTAAGTATTTTGGCATAATCAAGTATACAGAAGGATAGCGTGACAATGCAAAGGGAAATGGATATCCAGTTGGGAAATTCCTTTTGGCAAACTATAGTGCAATGTACATTCGAATGACAATTGCAGAAGGGCTGCAAAACAAGGGAAAATAATTGAAGGTAAAGTGGTCAAGGGGGATATTTTGGAATATTCCTGGATCTTGATGCAGTAGAGAGAATATTCTTTGGAGCCAGCTGTCATCCACAATTGAGTGCCAACTGGAAATCACGTGCTTTGTTTCTTGACCATTGATTTTTGAAAAGTGATGTCCTGACCGTTGGATGTTGTAACTGATTCTGGATCATTGTCTTATAAAAGGCATCCAAATCATTGTAGATAAGGAGATGGAATTGATGAAATTTGCTAAGCATTAAGTTAGCAACATTTTGTAACTTTTTGGCTTACCTCATGATTTTATCTCATATTCAATGAGATCATTTGTATATTCTATGCATATGAATGGATTGAAGGATATGGATTACTTCCTCATTGTAAATCATAAGTGATCTTCACATTGATTTCTGGTAATGAAATATCAAATTGTTGCGTCCCTTGGAGTGCATTTGAACCATTTCTTACTATCATCAATTGTCCTTTGAAGATTTGCATCTATTATACATAGTTGTGGAACACCTAGTGAAGTATAACTAGATTTTAACTTCAATTCATAAATTCAGGATATATGTGTGAGATCACTAGAAATTTAAATCTCTTAAGACTTTTCTTTCTCAAACCTTATCTTTTGTTCTTTATTTCCAAAATTGTCATAAATAAGTTCAAATAATGATAAATCCAGAGGAAATAATCAATAATATCAATGACTTAGACAAATTAAGATCTTTAAGCAAATTTATAACAATTGAGTAAAGTTCAGTTAATCAAGGTTAATTAAGAAGAACTGATCAAAGTTATGCTTAATACTTGTTGTTATATGGAGCCTAATCAGACTCGGAGGTTAAATTTTCCCCACTTTTATCGACGCGGTTTCCCCCCAAATTATTTAATGGGGGAGTGCAGGGGGGGCAGAGCCCCTCTTGCGGGGCTCGGGGGGCTTATCCCCCCTGCAGGGGCCCAGGGGTGGAGCCCACAGTGGGAGTCTAGGGGCAACGCCCCCAGCAGGGGCTGCTGGGGGCAGCGACGCTGCCCCCGAAGAAAAAATTGCCTATTATTTTATAAAGGTGTCGGGAGTTATTTTTCTATTAGACGACATAAAAAAAACCCTATTTTGTAACCGACAAAAGTTGTGATAAAAATGGCTAAGGGTTAGGTTTTCCGTTGATATATTGTAGCATTTTTGCAATGGTATTGAGTTGCAAGGATTGCTAGTTGTAATCGGTTTGATTTACTGGATAATAATATTGGACTCTCTATTGGTGGATGTAGCCCGAGTTTGGGTGAACCACGTTAAAATTGTCTCTCGCCGTTATTATTTCTGTGTATTTTCATTCATCTGTTTAATCTTTATTTGCATTTAATTGATATCTTCTGTCGGCTAACCCTAACAATACTGACAATCTACTCAAAGCTTAGTTGTTTATTGATAAATTTGACAAGAATTACATAGGATATGTGCTAATTATACGGGATAATAGTGATATTTGTAGGAAATTGTCTAGATCCAAAAGTTCAGATGCAATATTTGTAAGTCCCCAAGTAAAACAACCTACAACGAACCTTGAGTGACTACATGCAAAGTCAAGGCCTGACTAACGAAGCCTTGGGATTATAAGTTCATTATGAATTTATCATATCTTTCAAGAGAGATAGGTGTTCAAAGTAGAATTTATATCCGTGTCTAATTGTGAGTAAAATCATCATCAATAGTTTGCATGGCTAACATTTGGGAGTCAATCCAAGTATGTTACCAACCATAAATAAATAATGATTTTCTTAAGGAGAATGTACACCAAATCCTTTACAAGCATTTTATTCATTTAGTTTTCAAAAGGTTTAAGGGGGTTTTAATCATAAATTTACATTCCCTTCATTATTTGTCTTGTATGAAATATAACTATATAATTATCGAGCCTAACTTTAGCTAGCTTCTTCCTATTTTGAACTTTGCTTTGTTGAGATCCAAAAATCCCCTTGTTGTTGGCTTTTTCAATAGCTACTTGTACCATTCTATATTGTCTATGTTTTTGTCCACTCTTTACCCTAATTTTTCTTTAGCCATAACATATAAAGTGTGTTTTGATGGCCAATACCAAATTAAAGTATTTGCAATGGTTAGATTGTAGAAATCGTGCAATTTCAAAGTAGCATTACTTCAAAATATAAATTGCAACGATAAACAAATGCCACATTTTATTCAGTGCCTACATGTAGAAAACTTTGATATATTCCACTTGAGTTTAACTAATATTTTCATAGATTTGGTCATTTGTGACCTACCTATATTTTCTGCAACTAACCTCTCATATTTGCATGTAGGTTGTTGCTTAGGACTAATGACAACTAAATTATATTTCCAAACTAGATACCCATTTTGATTGTCCGATATTGTTTAATACTTTTTCCTATCATAAGGAATGACTAACACAAATAATTTTCTGCCAATGTTACAATTCCATAGTGAAGTGAATTACTACCAAAAAGCATTAGTGCAATGGAATAAGCTAGTATAAGGATATTTAAAGTTAATTTGAAAGAAGTGAAAAGGAATTGCATTGACATTGAGCATTGTTAACATGTATGTGTCATAGAATTCATCTCAACATCTTCAACTCTTTACGAAAACTCTTTTTATTTCCAAGATTAAAATGAAAACATGACATCGTTGAAGAAAAAAGATCTAGAGTTGTCTAGCAATCTTCAATGTGATGCAAAACCATTGTTGGACATCCTTGTTGTGAAAGAAGACTTTGTTGCATTGGGCTTAGAGGTAGTCAATAGGAATCAACTCCTAGTCAGGATGGATCAATATGTGAAACCTCGTGAAAAAGCTTGTAGCCCTTTTGGTGAGAGCCAATCCATGCCCTTAGGGCCTTCTCCTAAGAAAAATAGGATTATGGTTATAGATGGGAGTTGGCTTGGTCATTCTATGACTCTTTCTACGGAAGGGATGGTCCCTAAAATAGGAGATTCGGTCAAGAATGAACATTGCCAATATGTTTCTATGATTGGAAACAAAGGGCAACCAACCAAGAAGAAAATTTTCTTTAATGATATGTCAAAAGGCATTGTTCAGTGCCCCCATGGAATGATTTGGTTTCAAACTACCCTAAGTTTGTTAATCTTTCATGGTCTATAGGTTGTATGCCCTTTGTTAGTTGTGCTTAGCTCCCTTCATTGAGCTATCGATTGTATGTTGTCCTTTTGAAATCTTTGGACTGCTAGTTCCTTGTTGCTGCTCTTTGTTGTTTTGTTGTGCTTATTTGTTTGTATTGGGCCCTTTCCAAAACCCTACCTTTACCCTTATAAAAAAATAAAAACATGACAAATGACTTGGTTTTCTAAGATTTTAAGTCAATAAATAGACTTAGGTGTGGATGAAATATGTTCAAAATAGATAAGAGTTCTCGTCTCCTTATCTAAAAACATTATATATTGGAAGGGTGAAATTCCTGGCAAAAAAAAACTTCTCTTTTGACACTGTACAATTTGAGAATCAACTTCCACTCAAAATAACACAACAAATATATGCTAGCATAGGTAAAACAGTGATAAACCCAAATTTAAGAAAATTAATAGTCAAAGTAAACATTTCACTTTCTTATACTTCAAAAAAAACATTTTTTTTTAATTATCCTATAAATTCTTTTGAAACAAATTGATCATAATCTATACAAGCCTCTAGCATTCCCTTACATCCTTTTTTGACAGTGTACAATTTGAAAATCAACTTCCACTCACGCTTCCTTGGATTATGTTTCTTTCTGTCATATTCCTCGAGAATGGAATGGGGTTGCAGATTGTTTGGCTAAATGGGCTTCTGATCATTTGCATGATTGGAATATTGTGGAAAGGAGTCAATTACCCCCGGATTTGTCACAAAAATTGGACCAATTAGTGGAGATAGACAGGGATGTGTAATGCCCGTGCTTTGTATTGCTCTTTTTTGGTTTGAATAAATTTTTACCCCTCTTTTAGTTTGAAATTTAAAAACAAAAAAATCAAAGTAAACATTTCACTTTCTTACACTTCAACAATCATTTTTTTAATTATCCTATAAATGATTTTGAAACAAATTGATTACAATCCATACAGACATCTAGCATTCCCTTAATTCTTCTTCATTTTGATGATGGATCGTGTAGCTTGATTTATCATTGATTTTCAAAAAATAATAGAGTTTAATGCAGAAGCATACTCAAATGGACTGTGGAAATATTGTGTCTTTGATTCCCTTACATTTCAATTTTATTTGGACTTCCAAAAACATTAAAATGATTCAGTCTCTGGAATGCAACTTCTATTTATTTTTTCAGACAGAAAAAAATATAGTTAGCTTCCTTTGAAAAGAGAACTTTATAGAACACATTCAATCTGCTCCCATTTAAAAAATGGAAATGGTAAAACAACTCCCTTATAAAATACATAAAGCTCTAGGCATTATCTTGGACAAGGATGTTGTTGCAAAAGGATTTTCTATGTATTCAGTGCATCGACCAGTTCCATGTCCATCAGGAAGCATTTACGTTAAAGGACTTTACAATGGGTAGCAGCTGACCAAATGAAATTGGTGACATGTTTACATCCTATAAGTACATTTACAATAAATTAATCTTGAATATGTAACGGCATTATGCTCTTGCCTGATTTTAGACAGAAAAAGCCACAACAGGGCATTTGACTGATAAATAATGAAAGAGTCACAACATGAACTTCACCATGCAAGCTTCCATCATTGCTACTATTGTCATTGCAAGGAACAAAGGAATTGTCCCCATGATTCTCTTGGAAAGCAAAAGTTGGGAAATCTCTCTTGCACAACGGATACTTGGTGTTGCTTCCCTGAATACAATAGGGATGAAAATCTCATAAAACTCAGAGTTGAAATGATGTAATGCATGAAACGAAAGCAATCAAAGATGAAAAATGGAAGGACAATCTAAAGTAAACAAAATCTGAAACCCTTATAATGAAAAGAAGTCAAATTTTACATAAAAATTTAAAACATTGAATGAGTTGGAAAGACAGAGTTCTCTTCGGCTTACTGTTCTTGCTTCAATGGTTCAGCAGATTGCAACTATCTTCCTTCATTTGAGCAAGTTAAGGATGCCACTGAACCTGAAATATAAAATTGCTCTTCAGGATACCGAAGCTTATTTGTTCCCCTGGCTCTGGACACACTCAAGGATATTAGGACCAATGATCCAAATGTTCCAAAGTCCAGTTGATCAGATGAAAAAGCTGTGCCACTTGAATTAGGATAAATTATGACAACTGGAGGGCCAGATAGGATGACTGCTGTAAAGGAGGAAGGTATTTCCTGGCCACTAACCTTGTATGGTGAGTCAATGCCCCACTCACTGGTTGAATCCAAGACATTGTGTCCCATAAATGCATGATAAGTTGGGTGATATGAGATCTTGTGCAGTACCTCTTGTCTTGGCTCTAACAATGGGTCTGCTGGTTTAAAAAACTCTAAATTAGATAACTTCATAATTCTAATAGAATTGAAGCATTAAAAACTTGACTGTCCAAGAAAACAAACATTGACATGAATGTAAAACTAAAAGCCCAAAACAGAATTGTGAAGTATATTTCTGTTTACTTCTCGGCCTAGGAATTTCCTCACCTGTAAAGATTTCTCTTTGGAGTTTCTGGATGGATAAAGGGATTAGCCACTTGATGACCAGAAGCATAATGAAGTGGATGACTGGAAACAACCTCTCAGCCACAATTGTAACTAGGTATATTCATGTTAGGATGAACAGGTCTTCCAAGGACCAGGTCCTTCCCATAGTGTTCTTGTGCATATCAAGACAACAGGAAGATTGCTTATTATCATGTCCAAAGACACCAACACTGTAAGGGCCACACTTTTGCTTTCCCCCAAATCTATCTTCCCTTGAACCTGCCGTACCATTATGAGCTTTGTCTTCTGGCATCTGTGTTATAATTTTTTTTTGGAGACAGAGTAAGTAATATATTTTGATCAATCAAATTAGCTTTGTTCAATGACAATCCGAAATCCCACGCTCCATTGAACTGTTAGTAGAATCTAAGCATTTATCACCTATATTCTAAATTGGCATTGTGAGAGAACCATCTTTGTCTATACCTTTCATATGATCTGTGCTGTTTACTAGCTCAGGTAAGTCATTCAAGGCAATGGGGCCAATATCCCTCAATTCGTCATTCCTCTTGTTTTGAACAATCTTTCTATCAGCACTATTTTCTGCTGTTAATTCTGTATCGTCAACCAAGCAATAATTAACATATATAAAGGGGGCTCTATAATGAATGATTCATAAAACACAACACTTGCTGAAAGTTAAGTATGTATGAGTCGGAGTAATATTGGGATGGATGACCTCCATGGAAGTTCTGATGCTTCACAAATGTGAGCATCACCTAGATGCAATGAGTGCTAAGTGGACTATTCATACTCACAAGAGATGGGTTCATGTGAACTAATGCTCATGAAATATGGGTCAATGTGTTTTACTAAAAACTACACAGTTGAAACCTAATAAAACAAAATAATCTTTCTTACCATTCAAATCAATTCAGAAAATGACATGAATTTTGTGCTTTCCCCACAAAGATTGGTTTCTGAGTCAGACGATGTTGAGTCTGGAACGTCAAGATGCTGTGCACTGCCATGCCCCTCCCAAGTATTCAGCAAAGACCTGTTTAAATTTCCAACAATCTTTTCCTCGGGATCGTACAATATTTTCCAATTTGCAAGCTCCATAAAATTTTGTTACACCACATAGAATTGTCTGAAATGTGTATGGTTGACATACAGGAAAACTTTTCCAGAGACTGTTATCTACAAGAAGCAAAAATGCTCGTAACATATCAAATATACAATTTATACGGAATACTTGAACAAAAGTTAAGCAACAATTTAAAGATACTACTATTGTTCATGAAACAAATAACTACATAGAATGATATTTGCAAACAAAATTCTTTATTTTTTTAAACCCTGCGTTTGACTTTATCTTACTAGTTTTATATCTTCCACTTTCAAGAAAATGGAAAACTATTCCGAAAGACAACCTCATTTGATTTTCTAAAATGTGAGTACAGTTGACATCCAGGAAAACTGCTCCAGAAAGTGTAATCTAAAAAAGAAGCAAAAATGCTTACAACATATCTAATATACAATAAAAACAGAATACTTGCACTGAAAGTCAAGTAACAAATTAAAGATACTAGGATTTTCCATGAACTAAATAACTACAGATTATGATATTTGCAAACAAATTCTCTTTTTTCCTTAAACTCTGTGTTTGACTTCAATCGAGAAATTGTATATTTTCCATTTTGAAGAAAACAGAAAACTATTCCAAAAGACAACCTCATATGATTTCTTAGCAATATGAAAATCAACCGTATGGCTTAAACTGGAAGCAGATGTGAAGAAGTGGAAAGGATAGCATACCTGTACTCACACTCCTGCCCAAGATCATTATTTGGGGACAATAGAATGATTCCAGTCAGAAACTTTGAACTATATGATCAATTATAACTGCCTTGGCCCTTTCAAAAGACGATACCTATGGGTGCACATCCATAGAAATTCCTTTTTAAGTAACTCAGCTGTGAAAACAAATAACATCCATAGAAATTCCTTGTTAAGCAACACCGCAATCGAAAAAGAGAGCTCAAACAAGCTCTGCCTTAAAGAGTATTCTTCAATGCAATGGACATGACAAAATGAAAGGTGAGTACCGGCTATTTCTGGAAGAGCGGATATGGGAATAGGACCCCATATATAAATACATGATTGTCCCAAACTCCAATAAAAATTTGCCAAAATAATTGAGAAACTTGAATAAAAAACCTGTACACCCAGAGCATACTAATGTTCAACAGTCAGGAATAATCTAACATAACAGATGATAAACATCCAAGACTGGAGTCTCCAGCATATGAGAAATATATCCAGCATCCTCTAGCTAGCATAAAAGTACAAGTGAATAATTTATCCTTTCCACTCAACTCATTGACCTGTAAAGAATGGCCGCTAAACTAGTTTAGACATAAGCTGACTTTGATAACAGCAAAGATAGTGATATTTATTGCAAATTGAATGTTACTATATACTACAAACATGTTAACATACAAATCTCAAAAACATAATCTACTGCTGAGCAGAACAGGTCAGAACAAGCAATAATGTTCATCGGATGTTTGAAATTTCACAATAAGCTTATGTTAAATTTTAGTTTGCTCTTGTATGCTGAAAATTTAGATATCAATATGTCTATTTCTAGCAGCCGCTATGTGGATTCACTATAGTATTGGAAAAACACAACGAAAAATCAGAATTGAAGTAACATGTAGATTGAATAAAGTTTTTCCAGAAATTTTCTTTTCTGGCTAATTGAGTTTGTACCTATGTAACTCTGAAAGCGCCAACATGACAGAACTCATAATAATAGAATTATATAAA
Source organism: Cunninghamia lanceolata (assembly GCA_027924645.1). Lineage (NCBI taxonomy): Eukaryota > Viridiplantae > Streptophyta > Pinopsida > Cupressales > Cupressaceae > Cunninghamia > Cunninghamia lanceolata. Next base: position 1,052,009 of record BSBN01000571.1, on the reverse strand, counting down.
TGAATTTGTTGTACTTCTCTATTTTCAACAAGAGGAAATGCATTTATTGAGGACCAAAACGTGCTCACCTTGGGAATGTTAGTGCCCGATCTAAATATCCACCAGGATATTGATGACTTGCAATTGAAACCTGGGCAGAAGACACATGAAGATTAACTTCATCAGATTTGTACAAACTAATTTTAAGCTATTATAAAATCATTAACATTATAAAGAAAATTTGTGATTTACTGCAAAATCATTAACAAAATAAAGAAAATTTGAGAATTAAACTTACTCTTTCTCTACTGGTGGTCTGACAATCGCCATTATGGTGTGTTGAATATATAGGAGATGAAGATCAGAAAATATCTTATCTTGTATAATACAATTTTTCTCTGAATGTTTGAAAAAGAGAATCAATAATGCCATCCATAACTCTCAAGCATTTTGCACTGCAAAATTTGCTGAAACACAATACCCAAATTAGAACTGAAAACCCAAATGCATAGCCCATTCCTATTCCCACATCCCACCATATATCCTCCTCCAGCACTTGTTTATTTTCTTCATCACTGGGAGAAGCAGGGTAACTTCTTGAGCATGACACATTGATTTGTAGGCCGCATAGACCTAAATTGTTGGAGAATGATGATGAATCAAATGTCATCATTTGTCCTCCTTGTGGTATCATTCCTGATAGTTGATTATGAGACACATCGAAGTAGCTCAAAGATGTGAGATGTTGCAGCTCAGCAGGAAATATTCCCGACAATTCATTTTTTGAAAGATCAAGTGATTGTAGTTGTACCATGTTTCCCAAGGATTTTGGAATCTCACCACTAAAATGATTTCTTGAAACATTGAGAATTATCAATCCTTTGAGGGATTCAATATCCCAAGGTATTTTACCTGATAAATTGTTGTCTGATAGATCAAGGCATTTTACTAATCTCAAAATTCTTGCATACTCCAGATCTTGTGCTTTGTTCTTAATGATTATGCTATCTATATAAATCCCACCAACAATTGTAGAATTTAATTCAAGAGTTTCTGTGTTTTCTGTCTAATTTGCCATTGCACTCAATTTCATAAAGCCACTTGGAATAATGCCTGAAATTTTGTTGCTTGATAAATCCAATATCTGAAGATTTTGCAAGTTTGACAATTCTGGGGGTATCTTGCCAACAAATTTGTTGGATTTTAGTACTAGGATGCGAAGACTTTTCAAGCTTTCAATCCAAGAAGAAATGCCCCCATGAATATTGTTATTCCTTAGATCTAGGATTTCCAAAGAACTACAATTTGCAAGGGATGATGGTATGTTCCCTTTTAGCCCATTGTGACCTAGTTTCAATGTTTCTAGATAAGTCATCTTCCCAAATATATTTGGAATTGTGCCCTTGAGATTATTCTTTTCTAGATTTAACATGGACAACTCGGAGCATTGGTCTAAACTTGGGGGAATCTTACCACTAAGCCAATTATTTGACAAGTCTAAAACATGCAAATTACTTGACTCGCAGATAGAATGTGGAATGGGTCCATCAAATAGATTCTCTGAAAGATCCAAGAAGCTCACATTTTGTAAAGAAAGGGGAATATTTCCTTGTAACTTATTATTATGCAAATCAATAATTGGTTTATCATAAGAACTTGATTCAAACCCACGCAGCTTGAAGGGTAAATTACCTACAAACTGGTTAAAAGAGAGGTTGAGATATTGAAGGGGCATAGAATCACATACCCAATTAGGAATATTTCCACTAATAGAGTTTTGAGACAAATCTAGTGAGCTTAACGAGTATTGAGTGGAAATGAAAGCTGGAAAATCCCCTTGTATATTACAAGATCCCAAATCTATGGCTTCAAGTTGAAATTTGGGAATATAAGTGGCATTGACTTTTATAGTCAACATATTCCTGGAGAGATACAATCTTTGAATATTGGGGATCTTATCCAAAAAAGAAAGTGTGTAAGTTCCACTCAATTGGTTGTTGCCAAGGTCAAGGTTTGTGAGTTTGGTGAGGTTACTCAAGAAGGTTGGGATGGTGCCACTCAAAGAGTTAGAACTCAAGTCAATATGTGTGAGCTTTGACAGCTTACCCAAAGATGTTGGGATGGTGCCACTCAAAGAGTTTTCCAAGAGGTAAAGATATGTGAGCTTTGACAGCTTACCCAAAGATGTTGGGATGGTGCCACTCAAAGAGTTAGAACGCAAGTCAAGATATGTGAGCTTTGACAGCGTACTCAAAGATGTTGGGATGGTGCCACTCAAAGAGTTTCCCCCGAGGTAAAGTTCTGTGAGCTTTGACAGCTTACCCAAAGATGGTGGGATGGTGCCACTCAAAGAGTTTCCCCAGAGGTAAAGTTCTGTGAGCTTTGACAGCTTACCCAAAGATGGTGGGATGGTGCCACTCAAAGAGTTTTCCCATAAGTAAAGATATGTGAGCTTTGACAGCTTACCCAAAGATGTTGGGATGGTGCCACTCAAAGAGTTAGAACTCAGGGCAAGATATGTGAGCTTTGACAGCTTACCCAAAGATGTTGGGATGGTGCCACTCAAAGAGTTATATTGCAAGTCAAGTTCTGTGAGCTTTGACAACTTACCCAAAGATGTTGGGATGGTGCCACTCAAAGAGTTAGAACTCAGGGCAAGATATGTGAGCTTTGACAGCTTACCCAAAGATGTTGGGATGGTGCCACTCAAAGAGTTATATTGCAAGTCAAGTTCTGTGAGCTTTGACAGCTTACCCAAAGATGTTGGGATGGTGCCACTCAAAGAGTTAAATCTCAGGACAAGATATGTGAGCTTTGACAGCTTACCCAAAGATGTTGGGATGGTGCCACTCAAAGAGTTAGAACTCAGGGCAAGATATGTGAGCTTTGACAGCTTACCCAAAGATGTTGGGATGGTGCCACTCAAAGAGTTATAACTGAGGTCAAGTTCTGTGAGCTTTGACAGCTTACCCAAAGATGTTGGGATGGTGCCACTCAAAGAGTTAAAACTGAGGTAAAGTTTTGTGAGCTTTGACAGCTTACCCAAAGATGTTGGGATGGTGCCACTCAAAGAGTTAGATCTCAGGGCAAGATATGTGAGCTTTGACAGCTTACCCAAAGATGTTGGGATGGTGTCACTCAAAGAGTTAAAACTAAGGTCAAGTTCTGTGAGCTTTGACAACTTACCCAAAGATATTGGGATGGTGCCATTCAACACGTTGTCAGCCAGGTTAAGATATGTTAAGCTAGACAAATTACCAATCTCTTTTGAAATCTGGCCAATAAAATTAGAGAATGACAAGTTCAAATACCTCAATTTGCTAAGGTTGTGAAATTGTGAAGGGATGGCAAGAGAAGGGAAGAAGGCATTCTCACTGAGGTCCAAGCGCTCCAGATGCTGCAGTTGGAATAGCCCCCCACGAAGTTCCTTCCACGACATGAATGGCCATGTGGAATAAGGATCAGCAATCCACGAGGCGTTAAGGGTCTGAGGACTGAGATCCAAGGACTGAGATTAAATACATGTGAATTACCAATGGCTTTATGTTACATCCCCAACTTGTGATTTAGTCTAATCCTACTTTTGTATGGTAATCAGGATGATTAGTTAAGAGTTGAATAATTAGATGTTGTGGAAAACGTCAGATTAATCATTGTTTATGAGGAAACTAACTTATGCTAGTTAGATATGAGATTTCAAGATTGAAATGAGTATTTAATTATTATGATTTATCGAACATATGATGATACACTAATCATGAATTTTTGGTGGTGATTTTGATCAGGAAGGAAATCATCTTTCGAAAATGGAATGAGAGTATCATTCGGGAGGAAGAGATAGATGTCGAGAAATGGGCCCAATAGCCATCTGAGTATCAGATTCTATGTCCTTATGAACCCTCTGTAAGTTGTCTTGAGTCATGTTTTCTTTCTAGGAAATCAATCTCCTTTTGGGGTCATCTTGTTGGTGGAGCTATCTCGACAATGGTTATGATGACTAAACGACGTTCCTTGAACATCGTCGAAAGTCGAGAGTTAGTCTTGTGAAGAGATAAAGAATTCTCTTGTTTTCCTTATTTCCAATTTGGGATATTATTTCTTTATTCCTTGTTATTCGACAAAGGTCAATAGTCAATATTCGATCCTGAAAACCCTAAACTATTAGTGTGTCGTCCTTTGTTTTCATTATAATGATGATCTTTGATATTTTAGAAGTTATTTAACCCTTATTATTTAGTTAAGGGTAATTATATTGTGTGGACCTCTTTAGAGGTAGATGCCAATAGTATCTTGACTATGCATATAGCTATATTATTTTTTCCATGATCTTGCCACCCCGATATCTATCACCCATGAGGAGTGGGAAGAGAGATTTTAGACCGAGTGGAGGCTTGTTAGAGCCCTCCTCATGGACCGGCCAAGAGTGGACTGCGTGGATCAAAAGATCCCGCGAGGTAGCGTGCAAGAAATGCATGCAAAGAACCAAGTTTTGATAGTTATCGAAGGCTATCAAAAGGGAGACTTCATTCTTATCTATCATTATTCTGTGTCTAGAGAAAAAGGAGAGCAGGGGTGGTGAATAACGGGGAGTTATATTTTTAGCAGTGGGCTACAAGGCTATCACAGCCGGGAGAAAGGGCGAGGAGGCTCGAGCCCAGCATGCAAGACACTTATTGTTGTGTCGTAGCACAAGTATGATGACTTTAGAGCTCATGGATCATACATATAATGGTTTCCAATATAGTTTTAAACCTTTGTTCTTGGAGGACATCAACTGTGTTGACTTGAGGGAACTAATCATGTATGCATACAACATGCTGAGTCGTGAATATAATTATATGCATATCTTGATGATTATCTCTGATTGTTGAAGGCTTTTGAAGCCTTGTTGTATTCCTTTTGTGATGATTCTTTGAAGCTACTGTGTCTTGTGGCACTCGACCAGCTTGAGGCTATAATATCTTCGGTGGTTATGCATGCATGTGCACTTGTGAAATACTAGTTATCCCTGTTGAGCCATGTATCTTTTAATAATGTTTTCTTTTAATTACTTATCAGTCGATAAGACTTGAAAACCTAGTGTTTATTACTGAGCCCGATAGGGCAATAATCATTTGTTAAAGGTAGGTCGAGGGTATCGGCCTATGGATTTGATACCATTTGATACCACAGAATTGTTACATGCCATAATAACAATGGCCACAACCATGATAGATGCAAACACTTTAAACTCAGTGGTACAACTGTGTTGGTGCCGTGTACACTTGATTCTTTATATTGCCAAGCTAATAGTACATGATGTCGAGCCTCGATTATTTGTGCATATTGTGTATTTTGTATTTATTATGACTCTTCATGGAGATGAGCAGGTTATAGATATATTATGGCTTTCTTGGCAGCCACGACTTTATGTCATTTTCCCTATGAGAAGTAATTACTTGATAGGTTCTTTTATTACAAGAACTTACCCTAGTTATTCTATAAACTAGTGGTATTAAAGAAGGTAAATGCCAACTTTGTGAATGGCAATTATTTTTATATATGGCATTAGGATTTAGTCTCTTAATGAAGAACTTATATAAGAGATCAACTCTATGAGTCTTTATGAGCATTTCATAGATATTATGATTTGAGCCTAAATCTTAAAAATAGGTAAACAAAGTAAACACTGACTGAGTAGGGTTAAGCGTTGAAACCAAGAATGTACTTGTTTCTTTAAGAAATACAGGATAGTGTGACATGGAGTCACTAGTTCCCAAATGTCTAAGAAATAAGGGACCCTAAGAATGGGTTTTTGAGACAAGAATTGAATGTCCAAAGAATTGACTAAGATATATTGAAACTTAATTATTATAGACCAAGAAGGGTCAAAAATATGTTTACTATAGGACATAACAACTTATAAGTTGAGTCAAGGTGGTGGACATACGACAACATTCATTGCGTAACGCTTATGCATGAAAATCTTTGGCCAAAGTAATGCATCCATCTCTGCATGCATTATCATTCCACAGTGCTCCAGAAGGCATAATGTCTCTAGTAGTGTCATACATAGCTAGAGTGGATCTATAGTTGTGTGACTGTGAGGCATTATGAAGGACACAACACCAGATACTCAGATGGCTAACCTAACAATTCCTTATATCTATCCCTTCTGTGAAGGTTAGGGCCACTTCTAGATAAGAAGTTGTGTAGGGGACTGCCAATCTGTGGTTGGAGGAAAAGCACCTGGATGATGCTCTCCTTCCCAAGCATGAGACAAGCCAAGGCTTATGAAGATGGATGTCATATGTTCAAGATACAATGCTATTCATTTTCTGACTTGATAGTCAGTTATTATATATAATTTGATGTTTGATGCCTTGAGCATAGCTTTGTACATGTATAGTGAAAGTTATTCACTAATGATATGTAATTGGATATTGAAAATTGTAAGTTTTGTTATATTCTAATTTAGAATAACATGCTTAATTATCAAAATGATAATGATTCATTTTTGTTTACTCTGATTTGGATAATCATGATGTAATCTAATTCTTGACTAAGATGAATATTTTTGTTAATTATTGATCATTATGGAATGTGATGTTACATATGGTATTAGAGATACCAAGTTCAATACATGGACCTATGAGCTCACTACTTGCTGATTACTTAAATTACCCAATATTAAGTATGCTAATGTTTGGATGTTCTATGCCAGAATGGTAAGAACTAGAACAACACCCCAAAAGAAGTTAACATAACATGGATGTTTCCTACGTCATCAAAAGGTCTTGAGGGAATGAGCCTCAAGAATGAGAAGACTTGAACAGACTGGCTACCTAGTAGGAGCATGGTTAACTAATGAGGAAACCTCCGTTGATGCCGTGAAATGCATCAAGCAAGAGTTAAGGAAAGAAGAAAGGATGGCTGCCCCTAACTCTACTAATGCATCAGCAGAACCCTTTGCACCTAAAGCACCACCTGTGGAAAATAATCCTAGGTATTATGATGTACCCAAGGAGATTGTGAAGGAGTACCTACATGTACCCTCACCTCCTAAAACTAAAATGCTAAATCTCAAGGTTGAAAAATGAATATGGGAAGTTATCCCAAACTATAAATGACTTGTAGTAGCAAGGTGTAAACAAAATTTTGTAATTTTGGTGGATTATATGTAATTCAATGAAAACTACAATGCAATTGCAAAATTCTAACAATCTTTCCTTTCTTGTTAAAGATTACATGAATGAGAATAGATTTGTATTATGAATGAATTAAATGACATGGAAAAATTAATCTGTGATTAATTTGCAAACTTCAAGAAGAAGTAGATTGCAACAAAGGTTCATATTAGAACCAGAATGGGAGATAGCTAGGATGAAGGGCAACCTTCAAGGCACTCCAAAACTAAACTTGATTGAATTATTGCCTTGCTTCAAGTTACAAGAGCGAGAGTAGGAACTCTCAGTAGGAAGTTAGGGTCAGCAAGAACCCAGGCAGGATGCCTATGATGGGGGTTATGACGAGACACGTCATAATGATGCCACCCAAAGTAAGCACAGAGAAAATAACTTGGCTAGACAAGAAGTGGATAGAAGGAGCCATATGGCTATGGAACTATCCCGAGACATGAAAAAGGTTATGCCTCCTAAATTTGATGGATCTATAAGCGGAGATGATGTAGAGGCATGGCTTATGGAAATGGAAAAGTATTTTGAAATCAGGGACTATGATGAGGTCACTAAAGCAATATGGGGGGCATTCCAGCTGGCAGGTGAAGCATCCACATGGTGGATAAATAAAAAGATGGAACTAGTCTTATTTGGGACAAGTTTGTGGAACTTTTCAGGCAAAGATGGTTGTCGCAACTATTCTATGACTAGAAGCTTATAGACTTTCATAATAAAAAACTGTTACACCCCGTGTGTTTCTATCCATTTACTATTTACCTAGGTTTGTTAAAATTGTTTGAACAATGGGTGATTATGGAATCTTTGCATTTATATGTATTGTGAATCTTGATTTGAAATATATTGGAAATGGAATAATGCAATGTCATGTGTTATATTTGATTATTGTTTGAAGTTGTATAAAGAAAATGGTTATATTTTGATCAGCTAACTACTTTGATGATGGTCTAAGTGAATGCAGGAACAAGTTTGCTCCTCTAGAAGGGAGGGGAGGTATCACCCAGGAGAAGGACTTGGTCTGGTAAACATTAAAGAAAAGCCTAAACTGAGCAATGTACACACCGCTATCCTATTTTGACCTAGGTTGGGTCGAGTCAGTGTGGGTAGCGGTAAGTGATCTAAGTTATGAGTCTTGAATCTTGATTGCATTTTGGATGATCATGTGAGAACTATGATTTAATTTGCATATTGATAAGTTTACGATTGCATAGACAAGGTTTATCGTGAAATAATTTTATGTTATGCATGTGTTTATGTGGTTGCCATTCATGTCACCAATGTATGTGTGGATTCCATTCATTTGTGTTGTCAGTATGTGGGTCATGAGTTTATTTGGTTTTGAGTGAATTTGATATACATATATATATGCATATATATATGATAGCTATTGCTATTATAAACATAAAGATATATATACATATGTATACATAGTTATTTATGATTTGCGAGATACTGATGAATTGGTGAGAACATTATCATGTCTATGTGGGTTTCATGTTGATTTTATTATAATACATGAATGCATGATCAATATGTTAGAAGTGATTTTATTTACAATTTATAATAATAATAATAATAATAATAATATTATTATTATTATTATTATTATACTCCTATGTTTTTTAAAAAATATGTAATTATAATACTTTTGGAAAAATGATATTGTTTTATTAATATTATCCATTTGATATATATATATATTATATTCAATATATCAAATGGATAATATTAATAAAACAATATCATTTTTCCAAAAGTATTATAATTACATATTTTTTAAAAAACATAGGACTATAATAATAATAATAATATTATTATTATTATTATTATACTCCTATGTTTTTAAAAAAATATGTAATTATAATACTTTTGGAAAAATGATATTGTTTTATTAATATTATCCATTTGATATATTGAATATAATATATATATATATAATTTAAAAAGGCACGTATCCCTTAAAAAAGGGGAAGAACTTTATTAAAGGTTATAAAGTTAAAGGCATGATTTAAGGCTTATTTAAAAGGCATGTTTTAGTGGGATAAGCGCTCCTTAGAAGAAGCGACCTTTACATGGGAATCGCCACCCACGATGCATGTGGGGTAGCCGACAGGGGGGTAGTGGGTAAGACTTTAAGTCTTACCACCCACCTCATAAACTTCGTGCTTTAAACCTTTTCAAACAACATGTAAAGTGCTTAATACTGTGGGAGCATATGTGTTAGGCCAACAATGTTCCACAAAGATCTCGCGTGGGTTATGTTAGGAGGCCGTGGTGTTAAGGGGATCATGCTTATCCTTAAGCTATGCAAGTGCTTAGGATATGGATGGTTAATGTTTTTACCTTATAATTTTTAAACAAACATTCTTTTATTTTTTGAAAGTTTGTTTTGATTTTATGAAACTAATTTTAGATTTTTGTTAAGCATGTCACCATTGTGTCGACATTTTTGAGTTGGTCGCAAAATAAAAGGAAAGATGGCAGATTTTCTTGTTTATTTTTAGTTAGACCACACCTTAAGTTTTTAGTATAAAAGGGGGTGCTCTCCCTCATTTTTACTCACACATTTTTCAATCAAGAGCCTTCTCTTCTTTCTTTTGAGTTTTGAGTTAGTTTTGAGAGCTTTGTCATATCGCTTTTTGTGAGTTGTTCTATTTAGAGGAGCTCTCTCTCTCATTCGAATACACACAAGTTTTGCTGAGAGAATTGTTATTCTGCTATTTTCATTTTTGAATTAGCATTGAGAGTTTTTGCCATTTTTGCTTTAAATTTGTGAGGAAGGGTTTTGGATGTTTAGAAGGAGAATTATTTTACTTGGAAGGAGGTTTTAGTTCATTGGAAGGAGCTTAAGTGAGAGATTCTCATAGATTCATTTGGAGCTTATATCACAGGCATGGGATTTCTCTTTGATTATGCTTTTCTATTTGAAGGCATTTTGTGTCATTTGTTAATGTGGAATGCATTGTTGTTTATCAATGTGTTTGTCTACCTGATTATAAAATTGCTTATATATTTATATATATCTAGTAAGTGAAAATTGTGTTGTGAAAGCGAAATTAATCTCAGGAATAGAGATTTGTGTCTATATGGGACTTTATGTATATTTTTCAGTTTGAGTATGATTAGTTAATTGTATAAGGGGAAAGACAGTAAACTGTAATTTGCAAGTAGTGTTACTTTGACATAGGTGTCATGATGAAACTTGGGATAGGTTAACCTTTGGATATGTGATCCATGGAAGAGGGGGAATAACCTAGAATAGAGTTTGATGTAATTGTTAAGTAGGAATATTCCTGAGATTTGTTGATCGATGAGAAAGGAAATATCTTATGTGTAGAGAATGATGCATTTGTTAAGTGGGGTTATTCCTGGGATTTGTTGATCCATGGGTAAGGGAATAAATTTTGTATAGAGATTGTTATCTTTCCCAATCGAGATAGAAGGGTGGGTGAATATGAGACAAGAAAACTTTGGCCAAAGTGGTGTAAATTGCCAACGTTTACACTGTCTAGGTTCACTGTGATCCAGGTTTGCATTTCTAGTAGGGATTTCATATTTTGATGGTTGTATCCATAGTATGATAGTACTAGTTAATGTCGGACACAACACCTTGCTCAAATTAGGCTTATTTTATTTAGGGTTATCATACCAATCCCTTTGTCGAAGGGTAGGGCCATTTACCAGTTTGGTAAATGTGCGGGGGACCGTAGTTAGTCTGTGGTTGGAGGTAAATCGCTTGAGTGGTGCTTCCCCTCATGCAGTTGGTGGCCAGGAATATTGAAGATAGACAAGTATACAATCTTGTGTTACTATTTTTCAGTTAAGTTCTTGGAGCTTGTATGTATTTATTTTATGAAAAAATTGTAAAGAGAAATATTCAATTATTTTATTGAGGAAATGTAATTTGATCATGCAATGGGAGTTTGGAATGTGTTTCAAATGTGCATTTTTCAAATAAAAGAAAGGAAAAATTTTATTACTCATGTATTGGATTCATGATTTATTTACTCTTGAGTTAAAACTTAGCTATTTTTACTTGGTAGAATAAGTGGCTTGTTACAAAAACAGACTGATCTGTCTATGAATGAATATTGGGAAAAGTTCACCTGCTTGCTTAAATATGTGCCACAGTACCAATAGGATGAGAGATTTCATGTTCAAAAGTTTATAATGGGATTGAACACCCAGATTGAGGGCGAGGTTGATGTTCACGGTCCTACTACAATGGACCAGGTCTATGAAAAGGCCATCAAACAGGAATAGAAACTGAAAGCTATGTTGGCTTATAGAGAAAGGAACTGAAAGAGATACAATTGGTCCCAATCCTCGCAATCTTCTAAGAAAAAGGGGAAGAAATAGGATTATTCTGAGAAAAATGATAAGGGTACCAAGCATAATCAAACTAAGTCCAAGGGAGAGAAAAAGAGCAATAACTACTCCAAGAAGAATGGAGACAATTTTGGAAAACCTCAGGAGAGGCACGAACCAGTGGGAGGGTGCTTCACATCTGGCGGAGATCATTACGCCAACCAGTGTCCTAACAAGACACAAGGAGAACAACTGAGAGGAAACCCTCTACCCTCTCAACAAGCGGCATTCCAACAATGCATTCATGTAGCCTTGGACAATAGGCCAGCTGAATACCAAATAACTCTCATTAAGACAACATGTATTTTATTTGGTCTTCTGATTGTAGTTTTAATTGACACTGGTGCTACCAAATGTTTTGTTTCTCCTAAAATTGTAAGCAAAATTCCTAGAAAGGTTGGATTCATGGCAAACTCGTGGTCTGTAGAATATGCAAACCAAACCAAGGCTCAAGTAGAGCAATGCCTGTTTGAGGCTAGGGTTGAACTTTCAAACTTCTCCATGAAAGTAAATCTTTATGTAGCCCCACTAGGCTTGTATGATGTTATCCTAGGGATAAATTGGTTATGGAGACATTGAGCCAAAGTGGATTGTTATGCCAAAATAGTAGAGTGTCTGGATGATTTAGGAAATAAAGTCTTTCTTCAAGGAAAACTTAGGGAAGTGAAACTAAGACAAATTTCTGCCATGCAAATGAAAAGAGCTCAAAGAAATGGATGTTAGCTTTTCACTGTCAAAATGGAAAAACTAAATGAGACTAAGGAAACCTATTTCCAAGATGACTTAATGTGTTATGAATCTCATAAACTTAATGAATTTTGGAAGGAGTCCATAGGTCAGGAGAGATCAGATATGGACATGTTGCAAGTATGTGCCTAATTGATGTTGTCATTGATGTCAACATATCTGTGTTGTCATTAGTGTCAATTGTGCTCTTACTTTGTTGCTTGCTTGTAAGGAGTGATATGATTTTTATTTACTTATGTAAATGATCCAGATGTTGAGGATATTAAGAAAATTAGCTCCTCTAGTGGTAATAATGTGTTGCAGTGGAAACAATGTATTGTATTCAAAAGAACAGTCCAGAAGTTTGCTCCACATTTCCTATAGAATGAATATCTTTGCCTGTGGATTGGAAGTATTTAAAAGTCTGTCTAAAGATGTTATATTCCAAATTTGAGCCTCCAACATGAAGATTTGAGTGAGTTATGTTCACTAGTGTGAAAACTAATTTTCCTGTATGTTTGGTAGTGACAAAGAGAAAGTGTTATGCTCCACATTCCTCTGCATTAAAGTATTTCAGTCTATAGTTCTCGAATCAAGTTTGTAATGATGTTAAGTGCATTCAACTCCAATGGTGCATGATTTGGTGGTCCGCAAGTGATCTTTTCTTTATGATAGTGGCTAACAATGTTGGTTAAGTGCTCTGGTTTGAAGAATCTTCTTGACAAAATGGTGAGAATTTGTGCGGATGTTCTTGGTGATTACAATGTGCTTGTGGATGTCTCCTGATCATGTTCCTACCTTTGGATTGGTTCACAAAGAGAAATTGGATCCTGGATGAAGACTGTTCGTGGAAGTTTTAGTGTTAACACCTATCTTAGCCGACCTGGTTGTTTTCACTAATTGCAGAGATACATTGAAGATTGTAGAAGCATGTCATGGCGTAGAAGATTGCATTTGAGTCCCAGCTAAGGTGAGGCATGATCCACATACATCTTTACATCTTTTCCTTAGCTAAATTTGTATTAGGTCTAGACTTATTTTATGTATGTTTGTAATGCAGACCTTGGAGATTGTTCCAATGGTTGATGAATGTAATGCCGACCTTGATGTACATTCCAAGGTTGAGTAATTGTATAAAAGCATGTAATGTAGTTGTGGAAAAGGGTGTCCTGGTGTGAAAATGCAAAGATAAGTGTGAAGATGTGAAAAGAGTAGAGCAAAGGAATTATACTGTGCTTCAATGGAACTGAACTCAGGCATGGATTAGATGCTACCAATTTAGTTCATTGTCCCTTGGTAGTGAGCCACCCTTTGGCAGTGAGCCATTCCTTACAGTGAGCAATTTGGGTAGTGAGCCCTATAGGCAGTGAGCCTCTAATTTTTGGTATTGCTATAACATATATATCTTCGTGGGCTAATACCCACCATGGTTTTTCCCTTATAGGGTTTTCCACGTAAAAAAATCTGGTGTCTTATGTGTTAATGTGTTGAGCTTCTTTTTTCACACTTTCATGGTTAAATATGAATAACAGTAAATAAGAGTTTGATGTATTGTTGTTCATAAGTGTTCAAAGTTTTAAGGACAACTGATTCACCCCCCCTCTCAGTTGTCTGGTACATTTCAACAATTGGTATTAGAGTAAGTTCCTCCGAAGAAAGTCTAACAAATTGAGGAAGATCTAGGATGTCTTTTAAGAAGGAAGCTCAACAATTTGATGGGACAAATTATGAGCTATGGAAGGTATGAATAAAAATCCATCTCCTTTATCTTGGTTATAAAGTATGGAAAGCTATGGAAATAGAATACACCATACCTAAAAATGGTTTGACAACTAAAGATGAAATCAAAGAATATGAGTTGAATGTAAAAGCTAGAGATGCCTTGTTAAGTTCCTTGATTGACATTGAGTTGATAAAAGTTATGGATCTAGAAATTGCAAATGAAGTTTGGGAGAAGTTTAAGAAACTATATGAAGGAGATGATTCTATAAAAGAAGCCAAGCTATAGGGCCTGAAAGCTAAATATGAGAGTTTAAAGATGAATGAAGATGAAAACATTACAACCTTCATGTAAAGGGTTGATGAACTTGTCAATGGAATAAAAGGAATGGGAGGAACCATTGGTGATAAGGAAGTTGTGATGAAAATCCTTATATCACTACCAAAGTCCTATAGTCACAAGGTATCTGTAATTGAAGAAATAATGACTATGAAAACTATTGACAGAGATCAATTGCTTGGAAAGATTACAACCTTTGAGATGAGAGAGTTTGGTGATGCCCTACCGAAAGATGAGACAACTTTTAAAGCCAGTACTTTAGAAATAATCTCCAGAGCTGAGAAATATAAGGTGAATCCTAATGATGACTTTGATGAAATTGAAGCTAACTTTGTTGACAGGTTGCAAAGAGGTTCCGATAAGTTCAAAGGCAAATTACCTTTCAAATGTTTCTCATGTGGTAAAGTAGGTCATTATTGGTGCAAGAGCACCTCGAGACCTAGGAATTGGGAGGATTCCATGCATGCTCTGTTCTATCCAAAGTAGTATTTTCATGTTTGTAAGGCCTTAGAGCCATATTGAATCATAGTTGGCCGAGTAATGACGTAACCTTAAGTCTGTATACGTGTCATTAAAGTTTGTAACCGATTGAGTGGATGTAACCGAATGGCAGAGGTGGTTGTAGGGTGATTCACCTTCCATCTTGTGTAACTGCCGATATGAGAGTCTTTATAGTCGGTCTGTGTTCGTTAAAAGAGACACAGAGAGGGAGAGAAAGACAGGCAGAAGATTGACGTATGTATATTTATTCTGAGAAGAAGCAATAAAAAGTTTTGTTTTGGCTTAATTACAGAGATGTAGATCATAAGCATCTACTGGTTGAGATTTCTTCAAAATCAGTGGAATGACTTCCTTAGGAGTAGATCATTTCCATTCTATTGAGATTTTGTTGTTTCTATACACTTGCTCGGTGTTCGTGTAGTTGCAGAGTTACTGAAATAGTCATCGGCATATCGGGAGAGCAGTTGAGAGTTTCGCCGATGGGCAAAGTGTTGCCGATAAGAGAAAATCTAAGTCGACATCAAGAGTTGGTCCATCGGCGCATCGGAAGGAGAGGAAAAGATCCCGCTGATGATCTAAGTCTTACTAACGAGGGAGTTTGAAGGTTCATCGAAGCGACAAAGTACATCAGGTAGATAAAGTGGTGTTAAGTCGACAGTAATGATCTTACCGATCGAATTATATCAGAGTGACAAGAGAAAGTAATTCTGACAAGAGATTCATTGGTGTATCAGCCAAACGAGATTAGAGTTCACTGATGTTTGAAGTCTCACTGACGGGTGTGGTTTGAAGGTTGTCATCGGTGAGATCGGTGTGTCAGTGAAGGAGTTTTTGAGTGTGCCGATAACAATTGTCTTGCCAATAGACAAGGGCATTGAGTCTCACATCGGAGTGAGTAAGACTTCGGTGTGAAAAGTTATAAAGTCACCGATAGTGGTCTGTCTGGCTGATAAGAGTCAATGATTGGATGTCTATCAAAAATGAAGTCAAATGGAGTCATGGTGGCATTGGCCTATTGGCTGATGAAATTTTAAGCTTCACCAATGGTGATGTCTCGCCGATATTGAAGAATATATATGTGTGGTTCGATATTGTTTGGTCCTTGAGAAGGATATTTAAAGCTGTTTAAGAAGTAAGTCATCTATACTGTGGGTTTGATGGGTAGATACCCATGTAATGAAGCGTTTCTACTGTGCGCTCTGCATCAAATTGGTATCAGAGCTGGCGAAAGATCTGGCGAAAGAGCTAGCAAAAGGTCTAGGCAGTAAGAAGGCAGATGAAGAGTTGAAGAAAAATGTTTCATGACCATTTTTAAAACAAAGATCATAAGAAGTATTTTGCAAACTGACAGTAGTTGCTAGACTGTTGTAGATGCTCGTGCCATCTAGTTGCGAGAAGGAACAGGATTCCTGTAGTGTGTGGGCAGAGGATGATGAGGTCTATCAAGACCATTCACCAATAGAGATTTGGCTGGAAGAGGGTGCAGAGTGAGGCCACTGAGAGAGAGAGTGGTTGTGCATCTCCAGGATCTGCTGTTGGATGAGAGGAATGGGTTTGTGAAGCAGCGAGTAGGATGGACATCTGATTGAGTATTATGTGGTAGTCATTGAAGCTTTGTTCAGTTTGAGAGTACTCCATTGTTAGGAGTGGAAGGAGCCTAAATATACTCTGAAAGGTTGATGGTAGTTTACCATTGTTGGTTGGTTGGTCACTATTCCATTGATGTGAAGATTTGACGCCTGAAGCTGAAGAGACAGAGTGAAAGATGAAGCCAGACAGAGATGCAGGAAAAGATAGTTTTGTTTTATAGGTACATTTCCAAGGGACTTGGAAATCTTTGTTGGTTGGTTGTATGGTGCAAGAGCACCTTGAGACCTAGGAATCAAGAGGATTCCATGCATGCTCTGTTCTTTCCAAAGTAGTCTTTTCATGTTTGTAAGGCCTTAGCGCCATATTGAATCATAGTTGCCTGAGTAACAACATAACCTTAAGTCTGTATAAGTGTCATTAAAGTTTGTAACTGATTGAGTGGATGTAACCGAATGGCAGAGGTGGTTGTAGGGCGATTCACCTTCCATCTTGTGTAACTGCCAATATGAGAGTCTTTATAGTCGGTCTATGTTCGTTAAAAGAGACACAGAGAGGGAGAGAAAGACAAGCAAAAGATTGATGTATGTATATTTATTCTGAGAAGAAGCAATAAAAAGTTTTGTTTTGGCTTAATTACAGAGATGTAGATCAGAAGCATTCCACTGGTTAAGATTTCTTCAAAATCAATGGAATGGCTTCCTTAGGAGTAGATCATTTCCATTCTGTTGAGATTGTGTTGTTTCTGTCACATGCTAAGTGTTCACGTAGTTGCAGAGTTGCTGAAATAGTCATCGGCATATTGGGAGAGCAGTTGAGAGTTTCGCCAATGAGCAAAGTGTTGCCGATAAGTGAAAATCTAAGTCGACGTCAAGAGTTGGTCCATCGGCACATCAGAAGGAGAGGAAAAGATCCCACTGATGATCTAAGTCTTACCGATGAGGGATTTCGAAGGTTCATCAGAGTGACAAAGTACATTGGGTAGATAAAGTGGTGTTAAGCTGATAGTAATGATCTTACCGATCAAATTATATCAGAGTGACAAGAGAAAGTAATTCCAATGGGAGATTGATTAGTGTATCAGCCCAGCGAGATTAGAGTTCACCGATGTTTGAAGTCTCACCGACGGGTGTGGTCCGAAGGTTGTAATCGGTGAGATCGGTGTGTCGGTGAAGGAGTTTTCAAGTGTGTCGATAACAATTGTCTTGCCAACAGACAAGGGCGTTGAGTCTCACATAGGAGTGAGTAAGACTTCGGTGTGAAAAGTAATAAAGTCTCTGATAGCGGTCTGTCTAGCCAATAAGAGTTAATTATGGGATGTCTATCAGAAATGAAGTCAAACGGAGTCATGGTGGCATCGGCCTATCGGCCGATGAAATTTTAAGCTTCACCAATGGTGATGTCTCACCGATATTGAAGAATATATATGTGTGGTTCGATATTGTTTGGTCCTTAAGAAGGATATTTAAAGTTGTTTGAGCAGTAAGTCCTCTATACTATGGGTTTGACGGGTAGATACCCCTGTAATGAAGCATTTCTACTGTGCGCTCTGCATCAATTATGCTTCCAGATGTCCTGAAAGAATTGAAAGAAATAGGAAAAGATTTGAGAGTAGGCCTAGAGCTCCAAAGAAATGCTACTATGTTAGATATTTTGATGATGAAGCTGTGATAGATGATGAATTTGATGATGCTAGTACTAGTGCAAATGAATGCCTATTTATTGATATCAAAGAAGATCATGTGTCTACTAATTCTGCTAGCTGTGTGAAGGAAGAAAAATAAATGGAAGAAAGGGCTTTGGCTATTTAGGTTGAGAAAGATAAGGATAAATGGATTATTGATAGTGGATGCTCACATCACATGACCGACGACAAAAGTAAGTTTGTAAGTTTGGAAAAGTATGATGGAGGACTGGTTAGGTTTGGAGATAGTCCAGCTAGTAAGATTTGTGGAAAAGGATCTATTTCATTTAATGGAAAGCATAATACTGACAATGTCCTATATGTGAAGGGTTTGAAGCATAATATTTTGAGTGTTGGTTAGATGTGTGACAAAGGATATGATCTGAGATTTAAAGATAATGGGTGCAAGATCATGGAAAGCTCTAGAACAGTAATTGCTACCAGTAAGAAGACTAGAGGTAACATTTACCAGTTAAGAGGAACTAATGATTAATGTTTATTGGCCTGGGCAGATGAGAGTTGGTTGTGGCATAGAAGGATGTGTCATATACACTTTGATAATTTGGTGAAGATAAGTTCAGGTTAGACTGTGAGAGTTTTACCAAAGCTTGTGAAACCCACCAATACCATTTGTAAGGAATATCAGTTGGGGAAGTAGACAGGAACTAGTTTCAAGAGCAAAGAGCAATTTTTTGCCAGCCTGCTAGATCTAGTGCATACATATCTCTGTGGTCCTACAAGGGTGAGAAGTCTACAAGGTGACAGGTACATCATGTTGCTTATTGATGATTATTCTAGAATGACTTGGGTTACTTTTCTAAGAGATAAATCAGAAGCCCTAGAGAAATTCAAATCTTTTAAAACAATGGTTGAGAATGAAATATAGTTGAAAATCAAATGCTTGAGGTCTGATAGAGGAGTTGAATTCACATCAAATGAATTCAACATTTTTTGTGAAGAGCATGGGATAAAGAGACAGTTGTCTGCACCTAGGACTCCTCAATAGAATGGAGTTGTGGAAAGAAAAAATAGGACAATTCAAGAGGCTACTAGGACAATGATGAAGGAAGTAGATCTACCAGAAGTCTTCTGGAAAGAAGCTATACATGCTGTTGTCTACATTCAAAACAAAGTTCAAGTGAAAGGTAATGGTACTAAAACTCCCTATGAATTGTGGTATGGAAGAATTCCCACAGTAAAATATTTCAAAGTCTTTGGAAGAAAATCATATATCAGAAGAGATGAAGATCTAGAGAAATTTGATGCAAGATGTGATGAAGGAATCTTCGCTGGATACTCTACCAAGAGTAAGGCCTATCGGTGCTGCAACAAAAGGCTAAAAAGATTGTTGAGAGTGTAAATGTGAAG
This sequence comes from Cunninghamia lanceolata, assembly GCA_027924645.1. Lineage (NCBI taxonomy): Eukaryota > Viridiplantae > Streptophyta > Pinopsida > Cupressales > Cupressaceae > Cunninghamia > Cunninghamia lanceolata. Next base: position 1,032,562 of record BSBN01000571.1, on the reverse strand, counting down.
GTGGATGAAGGAAAAGGGAGAACATTAGATCAGAGTGGCTATGAATCATATGAACCTGTTACTATAACTTATGAAGAAAAAGTTGAACAAGAAGATAGTCAAGATGAAGAAGAAAAGACTCCAGAGGTTACTGCTAAAACCCCAGGTATGGAAGAATCAATCACTCTAAAGATCAAATTATTGGAGAGAAAGACAAAGGAGTACTGACAAGAAAAAGAGATGCAGAAGAATGAGTGAATTACTGTCTACTCTCTATAGTTGAACCAAAAATTGTGAATGAAGCCTGCAATGATGAAATTTGGGTAAAAGCAATGGAGGAAGAACTAATGCAGATAGAGAAGAATGAAACTTGGGAATTAGTTCCCAGACCTCTTGACAAAAACGTTATTGGGACCAAATGGGTTTTCAGGAGCAAGCTGAATGAAAATGGAGAAGTTGTAATAAATAAAGCAAGGCTTGTGTGCAAAGGATATTCTCAAATTGAAGGAATGGATTTTGAAGAAACTTTTATTCTAGTAGCTCAAATTGAAGCAATTGGAATGTTTCTAGCATTTGCAACTCACAAAGATTTCAAAGTGTATCAGATGGATGTGAAGTCTACATTTATGAATTGTTAGTTAGAAGAGGAAGTTTACATTGAGCCATTGGAGGGATTCCAACTATCAAATCAAGGTGATATTGTTTGTAGCTTGAAGAAAGCATTGTATGGACTCAAGCAAGCTCCTAGAGCTTGGTATGCAAGGTTGGACAAGTACTTACTAAAGTTAGGGTTCAATAAAGGTCTTGTTGACAACAATCTCTATTTTAAGATCAATGGTGATAAAATCTTGATTGTTGAAGTCTTTGTTGATGATATTATCTTTGGAGGAAATGAAGGTATGTGTATGAAATTTACTAATGAAAGGTAGAAAGAATTTGAGATGTCTTTGTTTGGTGAGATGATTTTTTTTAGGTCTGCAAATTACTCGATCAAATAAAGGACTTTTCATATCCCAATCTAAGTATGTGAAAGAGTTGTTGAACAAGTTTGGAATGGAGGACTCTAAACCAATATGTACTCCCATGGTGACTAGTTGCAAGTTAAGAAAAAATGATGAATCACCTAAGACTAATCAGAAAAGATACAGATCCATGATTGGAGGATTGCCTTATCTAACTCAATCTAGATCTAATATAATGCATGCAATATGTCTTGTGGCAAGGTTTCAAGGAGATCCTAGAGAATCACATGTGATGGCACTCAAGAGAGTTCTAAGATATTTGAAAGCCACATCAGAACATGGATTACGGTATCCAAAGGATAATGATTTCACTCTCAGTGCTTATACAGATGTGGATTCGGCCGGAGATGTTGATGACTGGAAAAGAACAAGTGGAGGTGCTTTCTTTTTGGGTAATAGATTGGTTTCATGGCCGAGTAAGAAACAAAACTCAATATCTTTATCAATAGCAGAAGCAGAGTATATTGCACCAGCATGTTGTTGTACTCAAGTATTATGGATGAAGCAGACTTTGAAGGACATAAGAGTTGTATATGAAGATCTAATTGCAATCTTCTGTGACAATATAAGTGCTATAAATATTTCAAAGAATCTAGTGATACACTCAAGGACAAAGCATATATCTATAAGGTATCACTTTCTGAGAGAAAAGGTGACAGAGAATGAAGTTAAGTTGGAATATATGCCCACAAAGGATTAGATTGCAAATATCTTCACCAAGCCTCTACCTAAGGATAATTTTGAGTATCTTAGAGAAAAGTTAGGGGTCATTACCCCTCCTGCCCTCAACTAAGATGCATAAGAATGCATCAATCTAGTGGTGTTCAAAGTCTCATTCTGTGATCTAGATTGATATTTTGAGAGCTACCTCTCAGGGGGAGTAGCTAGATGTGTTGGTAACAGCCCAATTGGATCAGAGAAGTAGACTATAAGTATGTGCTCTTCTCCATTGATGTCAAAGGGAGAGAGAAATCATGTGAAAAACTCAGGGGAGAAAGAATGCATGTGTAAAGGAAAGGGGGAGAATATTGTCTTGATGGTCTTTTTATTTTTTCACATCATATGTTACCATCAATGACAAAGGGGGAGATTGTTGCAAGTATGTGCCTAATCAGTGTTTTCAATGATGTCAACATATCTGTGTTGTCATTGGTGTAAGATACCCAACTAATTCAACTAAAATTTTTCCTTACTTAAACAATTTTACTTGCTTTCAACTCATCAACTACTTAACAACTTAAAGAGATACATCAAAGATAATTACTTGAATGAATCAACCTTAAGCTGGGTGCTTGTCTTATTACTTGATTAAATCAACTTGCAATGTCTTATTACATGGATAATGCTTTCAATAGCATGAAGTTACACTTTATTCAAATGGAATTACAAAAGAAGGCCTTGAAGCCTTGATGTGAACAATGATTTCTTCACTTGATCAACTCAATGATGTCAACTGAATGTCAACACCTCACAGTACAACAAGGGAGCATCACCCCAACACTTGAAACTCGCAGGCCTCAAGATTACAAGCTCAATAGCTTTGCAGAGAGAATTTTGTCAAAATGAATAGATGCCAAATGAATGAGAGAGCTCCTCCTTTTATAGGCCTTCCAAAGGCAATGAAGGCACATTTTTCAATGCTCAAAGAGGAACCAAGGCACATTTCCCAAGAAGCATATCCAAGGGAATATTCCATCTGATGACTCATTCTGAGTTGGCAAGCTTATTCAGAGACCTTGACACAGATCCTGAAGACATTCTGTCGACCAATGAGAGCTCAGGTAGTTACAACTACCTTATCTTCTGACTAGGCGCCATAATTGCAAAGTCCTCAATGCTAGGCACCAACTGAAGGGGGTAGAAACCAGAATAGGTGCCATCCTAAGCTGGGCGCTTACTTGAGGTAGCAGAGACATGGATAAGCTCCTGATGGAGTTTGGAGACTCCAAATGTTCTCAAAACACTTAATATTACTTAGTGAAGACCTCTTAGTCTCTAGTCACCATCTGAGGGTTGGAAAGAGGAGAATTTGACATCCAACTTACTTAGGTGTAATTTCTAGTGTTCTCTTAACTTGGGTGCTAGATTTGGGGTTCTGCAGAGGTTTTGGCGCCTGGAGAAGGATTAGACATCTTCCAACAAACAGATGAAACCTTTGAGTATGGATTGATTCCTTGAAGAGAGTGCCCATATCAGAGTGTTTAAAACTTGCTTTTTAGTCCTCATCTTCATTGAGGCGCATTTGTGGGTAGGACAGGATGCAGATTGGTGCCTTAGGAAGGATATGGCCTTTCCTTACAAAAATCTTCACCTCAAGCCATATCTTCTGCCAAGCACCTTTCATATTGAGTGAATTGAAAGATCTTTTCATGCTTAGGCGCATCATGGTGTCTGTGGAAAGGTGAATTGGCACCCCCTCTTGAATGGTTCATTCCCATGCAGGTGTTCACTTCTGGAGGCATTGAAGTAAGTCCAGAACATCATTCTAAATGATTTGGAAGGTTTGAAGTCCATTCTATCCATGAGGTGCATTTTTGAGATGAAATGACATGGGTTTGGCACCCAGTCTTGAATTGCCCAAATCTTCCTTGAGAGCACTCATACTTGAAGCCCTTGAAATGAAATAAAACACTTGTCTTATCAAGCGCCCTGGCTTCTTGAGGAGTTTGGGAATCATTTACCCACTGGAGTCTTGTGTTGGCGCCTTGAAATATCTAGGCGTTCATTCAATGGCATTTGACCTCAACTTGACGCCTAAGAAGACTTTTACTTTCTTCAATACCTAACCTTGTCTCCTTTAGTCAAAACACCTCTCATCAAGTAGATTGGAAGCATCTTCTAGGTTAGGCACACTTTTAGGTTTGCACAAGAAGGAATTGGCGCCAATACTTGAAATGATCATTTTCCCTGCAAATGCTCTCATTTGAAGTCACCAAGGTGAGTTAAGATATCATTCTTCATTAGCGCCTTGACTAAGTGGGAAGGTTGGAGGCTACTTCCTTGATTAGGTGCACTTGAATGGTTGATGGATCATGGAATAGCGCGTAGTCTTCAAGGTACAAAGCATCTTAGACACTTTGTGATTCATATGACTCCACAAAGGTTCCTTAGTACTTCAAACACTTTTGCTTCCTCCTTCATGTTTGGGCGCCCATCCAAAGTCCTAAAATCACAATTTAGCGCCTTGTTGTTTTTAGGTGCCCATCCAGGAAGTATGATTTGAAATGGGCGTCTAGACAACTTCCTACTTATTTGGCTTCCAGACTTAGCCAAATTTTGGGTTTCTAACTTATTCCTGCAAAACAACAAATTAAGTTAGTCAAAAAACCAATTCGTTCCCTTATATTTTAGAATTAGCCTCCGGGAATGAGGAATAGGCTAATCCAATCTTTACTTAATGATCAAGCCAGAAATGGGGACATGACAGTCTCCCCTTCTTGGGATTGCTTGTCCTCAAGCAATTGGAGATTAGGATGCTCTAGAATCTTTTCTCCTTCCCAGGTAGCATCCTCCATTGGCAACCCTTTCCATTTCACCAGATATTCTCTTATGCTTCGGTTGCGAAGTTTCTTCTCCCTTATATCCACCACATTTTCAAGTTCAAGTGCAAGCATTCCTTCTTCATCAAGCAGTGGAAGTTCATCAGTTGAAACCACATGTTGTCCTAATGCCTTTTTGAGACATGACACATGAAACACATTGTGGATGTGGCTTCCTGCTGGCAAGTCAAGTTCGTATGCCACTTCTCCTACTCTTCTCAACACTTTGTAGGGTCCGTAGAACCTTGGTTTCAATTTCTGCACACCTGACTTCTTCAAAGTACTCTGTCTATAAGGCTGAAGGCGCAGAAACACCATGTCACCTACTTCAAAGGTTCGTTCAACCTGGTGTTTGTCGGCATACAACTTCTGTTGATTTTGAGCTCTCTACAAATTGTCCTTAAGGACTCTCAAAATATCTTGAGTATCCTTCATCAATTCACTTGCTCTGGGAGCTCTACTGTCATCCAATGCCAAATCAACAAATGAAACTGCTTCATATCCATACAGAGCTCGGAAGGGAGTCATGCCAATCGACATGTGAAAAGTAGTGTTGTAGCAGTATTCACCTAGATGAAGCCACTTAATCCAAGCATGCTGATGATCAGACACATAGTTCCTTAAGTATCCCTCAAGCCATTTATTTACAATTTCAGTCTGTCCATCGGCTTAAGGATGATAGCTAGTGCTTGGTGTCAAGTCAGTTCTTGCTAGTCGAAATAGCTCTCGCCAAAACACACTAATGAACCGGCTATCTCGATCACTGACTATGGTTTTAGGCAGGCAATGTAGTCAGAAAACTTCATGAAAGAATAACTCAGCTACTTGCAATGCTGACGACTCAACTGGAATTGCAAAGAAGTGAGCATACTTTGTTAATCTATCCACAACTACATAGATGCAGTCTCTTCCATTCACCTTCAGAAGACCTGTGATAAGTCCATCGAGATACTCTCCCACTTATGTTCAGGAATTGGTAGTGGTTGGAGTAATCCTGCTGGAAATGTATGTTCTAACTTATTCTGTTGACAAATCAGACATTCACTGACATACTGAAGAACTTCTTCCTTCAAACCTTTCCAAGTGAATCTTTCCCTGATCTGTCTATATGTCTTGAAGTAACCAGGGTGTCCTGCAAGTGGATCATCATGGTATGCCTGCAAAATTTGTCGTTTCAGTTCCGATTCAGGAGTCAAATAAATTATGTCTTTGTAGTAGATGATTTCATCAATCACCTTGTACCTATCATCCTGAACGATTCCATCTATGATCTCACAAGCAAATTTTGATTTGGAATACTCAACTAGAAGCTGAGACTTCCAATCAACTGAAACTTTACTCAGGGCACAAATAGCAGGTTTTCTAGATAAGGCATTGGCTACCACATTATTCTTGCCTTTCACATATTCGATGTCGAAATCATATGCTTGTATCTTCACAACCCACTTCTGCTGTCTTTTGTTCAAATCTTTCTACCCTAGAAAGTATTTCAAACTGTTGTGATCAATTCTGACCACAAACTTAGATCCAACTAGATACTGGCAAAATTTAGCCAAGGCATGCATGATTGCCAGCATCTCTTTATCATAAGTCGAGTACAATCTTTTGGTATCCTTCAATTTTCTACTTTCGAATGCGATGGGATGACGATCTTGCATCAATACTGCTCCAATGCCTTCTCCTGAAGCATCACATTCTAGAACAAAGGACTTAGTAAAATCTGGCAAAGCCAGCACCAGTGTTGTACTCATTACTTCCTTCAATCTATCAAAAGCAGCTTGAGCTTCCATCGACTAGATGAAAGCACCTTTCTTTGTTAGATTTGTCAAGGCTGCAGCAAGCTGTGAGAATCCCCTAACAAATCTTCTGTAATAGCTGCAGAGGCCAAGGAAACCTCTTAGTTCAGATACGTTCCTGGGAATTGGCCAATTGCGAATGGCTTCAATCTTTTCTTCTTGAACTTTAACCCCATTAGCTCCGATCACATGACCCAGATATAGGATCTCCTTCAAGCCAAATTCACACTTAGACATTTTTGCATACAAAGATTGATTCTCCATGACATTCAATACTTCATCTAAGTGTTGAAGATGTTCTTCCCATGTCTTGCTGTAAATCAAGATATCGTTGAAGAAAACCAACAGGTACTTCCTCAACTGCTTGTTAAAAACATGATTCATACAGGACTGGAAAGTGGCTGGTGCATTTGTCAGTCCAAACGGCATCACCATAAATTCATAATGTCCATAATGGCATTTGAATGTTGTCTTTGGAATGTCCTCTTCTCTGACACGAATTTGATGGTAACCAGATCGAAGATCTATCTTTGAGAAATAGACTGCTCCATGCAGCTCATCAAGGAGTTCATCAATCCTAGGTATTGGATACCTATTCTTGATGGTCTTCTTGTTCAATGTGCAGTAGTCAACACACATCCGCATTGTTCCATCTTTCTTCTTCACTAGCACCACAGATGATGCAAATGGACTTGATGATGGCCTTATATGTCCCATATCGATCAATTCTTTGATCGTCTTTTCAATTTAATCTTAAACTACCTTGGATGCCGATAGGGTGCAATATTAACAGGTTTAGCCCCATCCTCCAATTCAATTACATGTTCAAAACCTCTATCAGGAGGTATTCCTGGAGGTATGTCCCTGAACACTTTACCATGCTTATCCAACATTGCCTAGATATCTGTCGGATAAAGATTTTCAGTAGAGAGGATTTGGTTGTCCTTGATGCAACTCATTAGGAATCCATCAGCAACTGCTATTTGAAATCCTTCGAAGTCTTCAACTGTTAGACCCCGCCTTGCTACCAAACCTTCATCAATGAAGTTATGAGTAGCACCACTGTTAATAAGACAGGTGACTCTTTGACCCTTCACAACTCCTCTTATATGGAAAGCATGATATTTAGGTACTCATGAGATAGTTGCTAATGTATTTTGTTGGTTGTTTCAGAAATATTCAAAGTGGGTTGCTCCTGAACTTCCTCTTCATCCTGAGATGATTCTTCTTCACTCAGCGACTCTTCTTCACTTCCATCATTAGATACAACTTCAATCAGATGTGCTTTACCTTTACCAAGGCACCTGTGTCCTGGTTCCCAAGGTTGTTTGCAAGAGAAGCAGAGTTTCTTCCTTCTTAGCTCGTCTCTTTCGGCTGCAGATGGACCTTGAGTCATCTTTTGAGGAAAAGAGGGTCTCCTTTGAGTAGAGCTAACACCTTTATAGAACTTCTTTTTAGACTGATAAACAGGAGTAGTATCAAGATCTAGAGCAAAGTCAGTTGCTTCTTCTAGGTTTGCCAGCCTTTGTACCTTTACCAATGGCTTGATCTGATTGTTCAATCCCTCAATGAACAACATAGTGATTCTTCAGTCTGTCATATCAGGTACCATCACTGCTATCTTCTGAAACTCATTGACATACTGCACAACCCTTCCTTCTTGCTTGAGTTGAGCTAGTTCGCAATAGTACACCTCAGTGTCTTTTCTGTCAAACCTCTGAATCAGTTTTGTTACAAACTCATCATAGGAAGTTATCCTATCATGATGTTGAGAGACTAGGCCATGATGCCACCATTCATAAGCCAATCCTTCAAGATGCATTGTGGCAAATTGAATTGCCTTCTTCTCTGTCAAAGGCTTAAGTGAAAGGTATGTATCCAGCTTGTTTACCCAAGCCCTAGCACTGAGCTTACCACTTCCATCAAAGGTAGGAATAGGAACTCGATTCAATGCTTCTTTATACTCCTTTGTATCATCATCCCTTCTAGGACGAAAGCCTCTAGTTCTACCTCGCCTATCCCTATCTTCCCTCTTCTGTCGGCAATATTCATTAAAGGTCATCATATCCCGAACACGTTCTGGTAATCTGGCATAGAGATCTACAAAGAGTGCTACTTCATCTTCAAAGTTATTCTGCTCTTCATCATCAAACTCTTCATCAGCTTCATTGTTCTGTTCAGGTGGTGGTGGAAGGAAAGTTGGTCTTAAAGGCCTATCAACCGTAGGAGTTCATGTGCAAACCCTTCTGCCTGTTGCACTAGCAGCATCATCATCAACTTGTCTTTCTTGTCTCTCAGGTCTAGCTGCATCTCGATGACCCTGTCCAGCTACTGCACCTTGATTCATGTTTTGAAGGGATTGTAGGATTTGTTGCAAAACTAGAGTTGTTTGTTGATGTCCAACAGCAATGTTTAGGAACATATCTCTAGCTGTGCGATCATTCTCACCTGGTGGGCTTCTACTTCTTCTTTCCTCAGCCATGTTATCTGGAACTTCTATATGATGTTGTTGCTATTGTTCTTGTTGTTGTTTAGCTCTTCTTGTATGATACCTATGTGGACCTACTTCAGGTGGCTGCATAACCCAGAGGCTGGCAGGATCCAGGCTCTGATACCACTATAAGATACCCAACTAATTCAACTAAAATTTTTCCTTACTTAAACAATTTTACTTGCTTTCAACTCATCAACTACTCAACAACTTAAAGAGATATATCAAAGATAATTACTTGAATGAATCAACCTTAAGCTGGGTACTTGTCTTATTACTTGATTCAATCAACTTGCAATGTCTTATTACATGGATAATGCTTTCAATAGCATGAAGTTACACTTTATTCAAATGGAATTACAAAAGAAGGCCTTGAAGCCTTGATGTGAACAATGATTTCTTCACTTGATCAACTCAATGATGTCAACTGAATGTCAACACCTCACAGTACAACAAGGGAGCATCACCTTGCCTGTTGAGGGAGCATCACCCCAACACTTGAAACTCGCAGGCCTCAAGATTACAAGCTCAATAGCTTTGCAGAGAGAATTTTGTCAAAATGAATAGATGCCAAATGAATGAGAGAGCTCCTCCTTTTATAGGCCTTCCAAAGGCAATGAAGGCACATTTTTCAATGCTCAAAGAGGAACCAAGGCACGTTTCCTAAGAAGCATATCCAAGGGAATATTCCATCTGATGACTCATTCTGAGTTGGCAAGCTTATTTAGAGACCTTGACACAGATCCTGAAGACATTCTGTCGACCAATGAGAGCTCAGGTAGTTACAACTACCTTATCTTCTGACTAGGCACCATAATTGCAAAGTCCTCAATGCTAGGCGCCAACTGAAGGGGGTAGAAACCAGAATAGGTGCCATCCTAAGCTAGGTGCTTCCTTGAGGTAGCAGAGACATGGATAAGCGCTTGATGGAGTTTGGAGACTCCAAATGTTCTCAAAACACTTAATATTACTTAGTGAAGACCTCTTAGTCTCTAGTCACCATCTGAGGGTTGGAAAGAGGAGAATTTGACATCCAACTTACTTAGGCACAATTTCTAGTGTTCTCTTGACTTGGGCGCTAGATTTGGGGTTCTGCAGAGGTTTTGGCACCTGGAGAAGGATTAGACATCTTCCAACAAACAGATGAAACCTTTGAGTATGGATTGATTCCTTAAAGAGAGTGCCCATATCAGAGTGTTTAAAACTTGCTTTTTAGTCCTCATCTTCATTGAGGCGCATTTGTGGGTAGGACAGGATGCAGATTGGTGCCTTAGGAAGGATATGGCCTTTCCTTGCAAAAATCTTCACCTCAAGCCATATCTTCTGCCAAGCGCCTTTCATATTGAGTGAATTGAAAGATCTTTTCATGCTTAGGTGCATCATGGTGTCTGTGGAAAGGTGAATTGGTGCCCCCTCTTGAATGGTTCATTCCCATGTAGGTGTTCACTTCTGGAGGCATTGAAGTAAGTCTAGAACATCATTCTAAATGATTTGGAAGGTTTGAAGTCCATTCTATCCATGAGGCGCATTTTTGAGATGAAATGACATGGGTTTGGTGCCCAGTCTTGAATTGCCCGAATCTTCCTTGAGAGCACTCATACTTGAAGCCCTTGAAATGAAATAAAACACTTGTCTTATCAAGCGCCTTGGCTTCTTGAGGAGTTTGGGAATCATTTACCCACTAGAGTCTTGTGTTGGTGCCTTGAAATATCTAGGCGCTCATTCAATGGCGTTTGACCTCAACTTGGCACCTAAGAAGACTTTTACTTTCTTCAATACCTAACCTTGTCTCCTTTAGTCAAAACACCTCTCATCAAGTAGATTGGAAGCATCTTCTAGGTTAGGCACACTTTTAGGTTTGCACAAGAAGGAATTGGCGCCAATACTTGAAATGGTCATTTTCCCTACAAATGCTCTCATTTGAAGTCATCAAGGTGAGTTAAGATATCATTCTTCATTAGCGCCTTGACTAAGTGGGAAGGTTGGAGGCTACTTCCTTGATTAGGCGCACTTGAATGGTTGATGGATCATGGAATAGCACCTAGTCTTTAAGGTACAAAACATCTCAAACACTTTGTGATTCATATGACTCCACAAAGGTTCCTTAGTACTTCAAACACTTTTGCTTCCTCCTTCATGTTTGGGCGCCCATCTAAAGTCCTAAAATCATGATTTAGCACCTTGTTGCTTTTAGGCGCCCATCCAGGAAGTATGATTTGAAATGGGCACCCAGACAACTTCCTACTTATTTGGATTCCAGACTTAGCCAAATTTTGGGTTTCTGACTTATTCCTACAAAACAATAAATTAAGTTAGTCAAAAAACCAATTCATTCCCTTATATTTTAGAATTAGCCTCCGGGAATGAGGAATAGGCTAATCCAATATTTACTTAATGATCAAGCCAGAAATGGGGACATGACAATTGGTGTCAACTATTCTCTTATTTTGTTGCTTGCCTATGATCCTGATGTTGAGGATATTGAGAAAATTAGCTCCTCTGGTAGAAACAGTGAGTTGTAGTGGAAACAATGTATTGCATACAGAAGAACAGTCCAGAAGTTTGTTCCACATTTCTTCTAGAATGAATATCTTTCCCTGCGGATTGGAAGTTATTTAGAAGTCTGTCTGAAGATGTTATATTCCAAATTTGAGCCTCTGGTATAATGATTTGAGTGAGTTATGTTCACTAGTGTGAAAATTATTCTTCTTGCATGTTTGATGGTGACAGGGAGAAAGTGTTATGCTCCGCATTCCTCCGCATTGAAGTATTTTTGTCTGCAGTTCTAGATTTAAGTCAGATGTTGTTAAGTGTCTTCAACTTCAATGGTTCATGATTTGGTGGTCCGCAAGCGATCTTTTCCTTATGACAGTAGTTGACTGTGATGTTTATGTGCTCCAGTTTGAAGAATCTTCTTGATAGAGTGATTAGAAGTTGTGCGGTTGTTTCCTGATGATTTTAATGTGCTTGTGGATGTCTCCTGATTGTGTTCCTACCTTTGGATTGGTTCACAGAGAGAAATCTAGATCGTGGTTGAAGAATGTTCTTAGAAGACCTAGTGTTCTCACCAATCTTGGCTGACTTGGTTGATTTCACTAATTACGGAGATGCATTGAAGATTGTAGAAGCATGTTGTGGTGTGAAGAATTGCATTTGAGTCCCAGCTGAGGCGTGGCATGATCTGCATACATCTTTACATCTTTCCCTTAGCAAAATTTTGTATTAGGTCTAGATCTATTTCTATGAATGTTTTTGTAATGTCAACCTTGGAGATTGTTCCAACAATTGATGAATGTATTGAAGACCTTGATGTACATTCTAAGGTTGATGACTTGTATAAAGACTTGTGATGTAATTACAGAAAGTGTGTTGAGCACAGAAATGATGAAATAAGTGCAAAGGAATAAAAAGGCAGAGTAGAGAAGCTATATTGGACTTCAATGGAACTGAACCCAGGCATGGAGTAGATGCTACCAAATCAGTTCACCATCTTTTTGTAGTGAGCCACCCTTTGGCAGTGAGTCGTTCCTTGTAGTGAGCAATTTGGGTAGTGAGCCTCTATTTTTTGGTATTGCTATAACATATATATCTTTGTGGGCTAACACCCACTGTGGTTTTTCCCTTTTAGGGTTTTCCATGCAAAAAATCTGATGTCTTATGTGTTAATGTGTTGAGCTTCTTATTTCATGCTTTCATGGTTAAATCTAAATAACAATAAATAAGAGTTTGATGTGTTTTTGTTCATAAGTGTTCAAATTTTTAAGGACAATTGATTCACCCCCCCTCTCAGTTGTTCAGTGCATTTCAATAGTCTATTTCTATAGTGTTCTTACCTAAGACGCATATTGAATGGCAGAGGCTCAGAGCCATGCAGCCAAGCTTGCAATCTTTTATACATTTTCTCTGTTATAAAGGCTTGAGGCCTTACGGCCGAGCCACACTGTGCTTTATATATGTTGTTTTTATACTCAAGGCCATACGAGCAAGTTATATAATAAGGCACTCATTGCGGTGCTTATGCTCCAGGCCATACGGCCAAGCTATGTGATAATGTATACTTGTTGTGTATATGCTCAAGGCCATGCAGCTGAGTTATGTGTTAATGCATTCTTTTTTGTGTATTCTCAAGGCCATGCGGCTGAGCCATATAAAAGTGTATTCTTTTCTGTGCACACTCAAGGCCATGTGGCCGAGCCAAGTAATAATGCATTCTTTACTGTGCATGCTCAAGGCCATGCGACTGAGCTATATTGTATTGTTATATATGTTATATATGTTGAAATTTCACTCAAGGCCCTATGGCTGAGTAGAAATGCATTGAAATCTTTTTCTAAGCCCAACTCAAGGCCGTGGAGGTCAAGCTTCAATCTTTATACCCTGCACCATGCTGAAAACTTATGGCCATGAAGGTTGAACTATATTGTATTGTATATTGTGTTGTGTTTGTGGATATGGGCCACAAAGGTTGAGTCTTGCATTTTGGGAACCCATATTGTAATCGTGGCTCGAGGCCATCATGGCTGAGCCCATGCATAAACTCCAACATCTAAATACGTCGTTATTGAATGTGGCATGGATAAAAATAGGGTTAAGACACATAAAATGAGTTGAGCTTAAGATGCTCAAGGCACAAGAAGTGTTGAGGAATAATGTATATTACTCATTAATGGTTATGGTCTACATATACTTACACAACCATTATGACTATGCTAATGGCCAATATAGCCTTAACCCAAAACAATGCTTAAAGCATCCATCCCAAATGATGGATCAACTTATATAAAAGTCATATGTGGTTTAATAAGGGTATTTAGAATACCATGTCCATACTTGTTACCTTCAGCTAAGAAGGTGGTATGATTATTTCAGACCATAGATTATATTATGTGGGAGCTTGCATGCTAGCCAAGGCACTAGAAATGAATTGTTCTGATAATGATAACCACCCTTTATTTTATTAAATGAGATTTAGAGATACTACCTAATCTCATAAGGGTAATAAGAGTCATCATTCATGGCAGAATCACACTAATTAACTAAGTCAAGGAATGCCTAGTATAGTATGAATATGATTCTATCTTATATGATAATTTAATTAGATGTTGTGAACCACGATAGACCTAGAATGGTAAATATGGTTTGATTTGTGTAATAACTAAGGGTGGAAGGAGGTGGTGAGGAGTCACAAGTTCAACGTTACATAAGTAACCCAGTTAGTCATAATCAACCTATGATGGGAGTCGATAGTCTAGGTATGGACAATGAATCAAATTAATCCCATGCATATTAGACCTAGGGTGGTGAATATGGTTTGACCTATGATATGATTAAAAAGAGGAATAAGGTGACGTCGAGTCACAGATTCCCTATAACAGAGCTTGACTGTTAATGATAGTTATTATGATAACTATGATGCTTCTTATGTAATTAAAAGATATGTTGACTCCTTGTTGAAGAAGGAGAAATTAGATAAGAGGTAAGTTGTATTGCCTTGTAGGCGGCACTAAGTGCTTGTCAACTTTATTGGAGGAACTATTTGTCATAGATAATTATATACTTATGAGAATGAATATTATGGTTAGTATGAAACTCTTCTTTTTCAACAGAATTGGAAGCCATCTCTTTACGAATGGCCATGCTTCACAAATGAGGTATAAGATATTAAAACGGTCCATGAAGATGATTGTGATAGAGTACTTGTAGTAAGACTATCTTATTAGACTATTACGATATAAGTCTTAAATGTCATGAATTCGAATGTAAACCTTGTGAAAGGTCAACATGACACTGTGAACCTAGGAAGGTCAGAAGTTGGAAAACTTGTTTTGACTATTGGCATTTTAGAAAATAGAACATAGTGACAAGGAGTCATAGGTTCCTTGTTGCAAAAGCAACCTATTATATTTTATGAACTCCTAAGATAAGAGTCGATTGTCCTAGTACTAGATTATGAATCGAACTGAATACACATTTTACTAGACCTAGAGTGAAAGGTCAAACTTAGCCTATTGTAGGATGAGACAGCTTCTAAGTCGAGTTAGGGTGGTGGACATATGACTATGTTCATTGTGAAACGTATATGTATGTAAATATTTGGCCAAAGTAATGCATCTGTATCTGCATACATTGTTAGTCCACAGTGCTTCAGATGGCCTAGTGTCTCCAGCAGTGTCATACATAGAGTGGATCTATAGTTGTGTGACCATGAGACATTAGGAAGGACGCAACACCAGATACTCGGATGGCTAACCCAAGGGTTCCTAATATCTGACCTTTTCATGAAGGGTAGGGCCACTTCTAGTTTAGAAGTTGAGTGGGGAACTGTAGGTCCATGGTTGGTGGAAAAGCTTCAGGATGATGCTCTCCTTCCCAAACATAAGACAACCCGAGGCTTATGAAGACAGATGTCAAAAGTTCTAGATATAGTGCTTTCCATTTTATGACTTGATGATCAATTGTATATAAAATTTGTTATATGATGCCTTGAGCATAACTTGTACATATATAGTGAAAGTTATTCACTTGGATAGGTAAATGATTATTGAAACTGTAAGCTTTGTTATGTTCTGTTTAGAATAACATGCTTAGTTGATGAAATGATAATGAATCATTATGGTTAAGTTTTGAATTACATAATCATATTGTTAACTAATCTCTTGATTAAGATGAATGCTTATGTTAAATTTTGAGGATTATGGAATGAGATGTTACAAATAGTATGTCAATCTAATGTTTTTATAAGATTTTAAAATACCAATTTGTGGGTGATCTGAAGCTATGAGCCCAAAAATATAATCAAATTTTGGTGAAAACATATACTACCAAAACCAGTAATATTTTTCATTTACAACCCCCTAAAAGTCAAAAATCGCCAATTGGCGACAAATCACCACTAAAATTTTTCTTGACTGGGTGACTCTAGGGTCTCTTGGGTGACCCTCTAGTTGAGGATTTACATAAGGGTTTTCATTGTATGTGAAGACTTGGAATTTAGTTTGGGGGTTGAACAAGATATACAAGGGGCTAAATATGTTGAGGGGTGATGTCATCAAGCCTAAATATTGCTAAGAGGATATAATTCACACCTTTGAGGGTCATGAGTTGGATTGCCAAATCATCCTTAGACTACCACATTAGCCCATGCATTTTTAAGTATTGTATACACCTAAAATGACACGACTTTGTCCAAATAAATATTCTTAATATTTATTTAAGTCTAATTCCTCTATCAATAAATAAATAAACAAATTTATTTATTTGATTCATATTCTTCCAACAATTAAATAAAATCAATTTATTTAATTAAATTCTTAAATTCTTCCAAATTCCTCCAACAAATTAAATAATACCAATTATTTAATTAGTTCTTCCAAAATTATTCTAAATTAAATAATACCAATTATTTAATTGTTTCTTCCAATAATATCTTCTCTAAATTTAAATAAATCAAATATTTATTTAAGTTATCCATTTCTTCTAAAAATTGAGTTATCTCTAAATATAATTCAATCCTTGTGCACATGCAATTGAATATTCCAAATATTTAATTGAGCTAAAATATATCCTCATCCTCATGCAATATTTATCCTCTAGTTCTAGTCAATTAACTCTTCTATCTATTTTGTTAATTGATTAATCTCTTCAGTTAACTCATTCTTCTATTTCATTAATTCCTCTCATACAAAATAGAGCAAGGCACGTGTCCTCTTCCTATTCACGCACATTCCTCAACCGTTCTCAACTGTTGATCTTCTCATTCTTTCTATACCGTTGATATTCTCTCTCCCAAGTCTATAAGTACAACCCTATTCCTCTATTTCATTCATCCAAGATTTTAGTAAACTTACTCTGTAGAAATTACAGCGCGCCTTTGGCACCAAATCATTCCATAGCTTGTGATCACCCTTTTATCATTGCAATTGTGTTGAAGAATCTCTTCATTGCAAACCTATCACAGCCATTCCCATTAGACATCTTGGAAAATAGCAAGGAAGTGTACCTTCCGAGGGCCATATTCATACACAAGATTATTTGAGATAGGCAACCAATGGAAGCCACAAAGTAAAGAGGTTTGCAAGGTTTTGTTCTGTGTTTGTTTGATCTTCTTTGTTTCTTATTTCATTGAGTTATTGGGTATTATTGATATATTTGATTATTCATTCCAATTTTCCCTTAACATATAGGCATCGGTTCCTTGGTGCCTATGTCGTGGACCTCTTTAGGATCCACAATTTTAAAAAAGGCCCAATTGGCCTCTCAAATTAAAAGTTATGGCCTCTGGAAGTTGGGCCTCTTGCATTGGAAATGTAAAAACATGTAGGACACATAAAAGAGCTATAAGGGGGAGTTACACCTATTGACCAGCTTATGATGCATGTTATGACAGTCATAAGACATATTTGGATGGAGATAATTGAGCCAAAATGGAATGTCCAAGTTGGTGAGTGGATTATAATGAGCTAATGACAAGTAGAAGGAATATGTTATTTTAAGCCTATGGACTCATGTTGTGATTTGGGTGAGTTTTCTAACAAAGGATTTGGGTGCCACATTTCGAATGGTTTGAGTTCATGGTTTCTAATTACCATTTGATGGTTTATGTATTGTGTCTTCTATTTATTGGATGCTTGCGATGGAAGTGATATAGTGGGTTTTGCAGGTATTGTTATGTTGCCAAAATTCCTCAAGATCTCTAGTTGGTGATACTCTTGTAAAGGGTTAGATTATGCAAGTGTATTGTAAGGTCATTTGATTATTGAATAAAACATTGAGTTACTTTGGAGTGTGGGGTTTTTCTCCTGAAAGGATTTTCTCCACGTATATTACTATGTTATGATAAATTGTTTTTTATGTTTATTTTGTTGTACCGTATGATTTGTTGAATTTTTGCACATATCTCCTCTCATAGATTAGTGTAGGAAGTGTATTCCACACCTCATCTTCCTTTTAGTTATGACTTGTCATAATGCCGGTTAAGATTCTAATGTAACCTTCCTACAATCATTCTCTTATGCATCATAAGAATTTATCATAACTAATTCACATATTAAAATGTCATAATGACATAGATTCTCTTACAACCTTCTTAAGATACTTGATATGTATGGAACACCATGCCAACTTATAATTGAACATTCCATTTCCCACATAAAGTCAAAATAATAAACAATACAAACATTAGGATAATGATAAACAATGCAAACATTAGGATGTAAGGTTGAGACACCTTCCCCAACATATCTAATCTATCAAAATATATCTAAATCTAACAATGTCAAAACAAAATCTTATCTAATATTTCACAAACAACTTTATCTAATTTATCAAAATAAAATCTAAATCTAATTAGAAGAGATGCATTACATCTAGTTCTTGTCATTGGTTTGTTTGTGTGTTGAGTGGAGATAAAGATTGTGAAATAGAAATTATTTTTGTCAAGAAAGACAATAGAGTTGTTAGAATGTAGAGTTAAGAACTTAATTAGCTCCAAAACAAAGTTGTGGAAGCATATTTTCTAGATCCACAATGTGCTTGACTACATTGCATCCAATTCCTACGAATGATTTGATATTTGAAATTGTATTTGGAGAGAAGGTTAATGGCTATTGGATTACATAAATAACACACTATTATAGTAATTGAGTCATTAATCGTAGACAACTTGAATTATTGCTAGTCATTTTTTGCACAAAAGGGATAAAGTGATAATAAATTATAGTGCATTGTTACAATAAATGCAAGTCATTAATGGTAGACAACTTAAATTGTTGCTAGTCCTTTTTGAACAAAAGTGATGAAACAAGATTAGACATTGAATAGAACCTCACCAAATGTGTGAATTCATTTCTACAAACAAATAATTATTCTTTGATGAGTTGGTAGTTGAAATTGCATTTTCACAACCTTGTGAGAAGCCACTCTACTTAAAAATCATCCACTTCAATGGTCAAACAATCAATAGTAATTTTACACCTCATTCACAATAAAAAGTGTTAAATATTTGTCCTATTTTTATTGGTCAAAATTGATCTTTGACTGTTGAAGTGGATGATATTTAAGAATGGCCATGAGAAGCAATGACCTCATCAAAGGCGGACTTGAGCCCTTGTGGGTCTTTCAAGTCATCAGTCTCCACTCATTACGCTGGTCAAGGTAATGACTGTTCTTGCACGCAAAAGAAATCTGATACTGCACTGCGGATGTGTGGAATGGACTTAGTTGCCATCAATGACAACACATGACATGCCTTGCAGTGTCTCTTGCCAACACATAGTACTATGTTTTGCATGAGTGATTAAACACATTAACCCTAAAAGATCTATAATTTTGAGGTGATAGGCCACACTTTATAAAAACTGCCTATAATTTGATGGCTATAATAAATCTTTTCCCAAATATACATATCATTGCATGGAGATATTACATGTTTTCCCTAAATTGACTATAATATCATTAGCATTCGCACCACCATTTGTCCTTAATTGATTATAATTTCACTGGCGATCATGCTCCCTTTTCCCTAATTCCCTATAATTTATTAGCAATCATACCACCTTATGCTTATAACTTGTGTAAAAAGGTAGGTGATTGAAACCTAAATTAGAAGTTGTCTCATCACATGATAGGTGATTGGACCCAAATTAAAAGTTGCCTCTATAATATCTCGATGATTGGGGCCAAACTGTAATAAAGAGTATGACGATCTAATATTTTTCTAAGATTTTACAATATTAATTTACGGGTGATATGAAGCTACGGACCCAAAAATATGATCAAATTTTGGTGAAAGCATATACTACCAAAACTAGTAATATTTTTCATTTACAACCCCCTAAAAGTCAAAAATCACTAATTGGCGACAAATTGCCACTAAAATTTTCCTTGCTTGGGTGACTCTAGGGTCTCTTGGGTGACCCTCTAGTTGAGGATCTACATAAGGGTTTTCATTGTATGTGAAGACTTGGAACTCAATTTGGGGGTTGAACAAGATATACAAGGGGCTAAATAGGTTGAGGGGTGATGTCATCAAGCCTAAATATTGCTAAGAGGATATAATTCACACCTTTGAGGGTCATGAGTTGGATTGCCAAATCATCCTCAGACTACCACATTAGCCCATGCATTTTTAAGTATTTATAGGCATCAGTTCCTTGGTGCCTATGATGTGGACCTCTTCAGGATCTACAATTTTAAAAAAGACCCAATTGGCTTCTCAAATTAAAAGTTTTGGCCTCTTGCAGTGGAAATGTAAAAACATCTAGGACACATAAAAGAGTTATAAGGGGGAGTTACACTTGTTGACTAACTTATGATGCATGTTATGACAGTCATAAGACATATTTGGATGGAGATAATTGAGCCAAAATGGAATGTCTAAGTTGGTGAGTGGATTATAATGAGTAATGGCAAGTGGAAGGAATATGCTATTTTAAGCCTGTGGACTCATCTTGTGATTTGGATGAATTTTCTAACAAAGTATTTGGGTGCCACATTTTGAATGGTTTGAGTTCATGGTTTCTAATTACCATTTGATGGTTTATGTATTGTGTCTCCTATTTATTTGATGCTTGAGATGGAATTAATATAGTGAGTTTTGTAGGTATTGTTATGTTGCCAAAATTCCTCAAGATCTCTAGTTGGTGATACTCTTGTAAAGGCTTAGGTTATGCAAGTATATCGTAACAATTTAATTATTGAATAAGACATTGAGTTACTTTGGATTGTGGGGTTTTTCTCTTGAAAGGATTTTCTCCACGTATAAATTACTATGTTATGATAAATCATTTTATTTGTATTTCATTGTACCATATGATTTGTTTAATTTTTGGGCAAATCTCCTCTTATAGATTAGTGTAGGAAGTGTATTCCACACCTCATCTTCATTTTAGTTATGACTTGCCATAATGTCGGTTAAGATTCTAATGTGACTCTCCTACAATCATGCTCTTATGCATCATAAGAATTTATCATAAATAATTCACATATTAAAATGTCATAATGATATAGATTCTCTTACAACCTTCTTAAGATACTTGACATGTATGGCACACCATGCCAACTCATAATGGAACATTCCATTTTCCACATAAAGCCAAAATAATAAACAATACAAATATTAGGATGCAAGGTTGAGACACCTTCCCCAACATATCTAATCTATCAAAATAAAATCTAAATTTAACAATGTCAAAACAAAATCTTATCTAATATTTCACAAACAACTTTATCTAATTTATCAAAATAAAATCTAAATCTAATTAGAAGAGATGCATTACATCTAGTTCCTGTCATTGGCTTGTTTGTGTGTTGAGTGGAGATAAAGATTGTGAAATAGAGATAATTTTTGTCAAGCAAGACAATAGAGTTGTTAGAATGTAGAGTTAAGAACTTAATTAGTTCCAAAACAAAGTTGTGGAAGCATATTTTCTGGATCCACAATGTGCTTGACTGCATTGCATCGAATTCCTACCAGTGATTTGATATTTGAAATTGTATTTGGAGAGAAGGTTAATGCCTATTGGATTACATAAATAACATACTATTATATTAATCGAGTCATTAATCGTAGACAACTTGGATTATTACTAGTCATTTTTTGCACAAAGGAAATAAAATGATAATAGATTATAGTGCATTGCTATAATAAATGCAAGTCATTAATTGTAAACAACTTAAATTGTTGTTAGTTCTTTTTGAGCAAAAGGGATGAAGCAAGATTAGAGTGAATAGAACCTCCCTAAATGTGTGAATCCATTTCTACACAAATAATTTTCAACCTTGTGAGAAGCAATGACCTCATCAAAGGCGGACGTGAGCTTCCCCTTGTGGGTCTTTCAACTCAACAGTCTCCACTCATTACTAGTAGAAGGAAGATGATAAATTTTTTTCAAATGTGCAAACTTTGGCCAAACTTCATAAAACTTAGGACATTCTCTAGCAAAACTTGAGACAAAATTCAAGGCACTTTAAAACAAGGTAATACCTAGGATAAAACTTGAATTTCCCTTCACATGTGTTAAAGAAGACTTTGTAGTTATAGTAACAACAATGATGGAACTAAAGATGGGGGATGTAGATGCAAGCATCATCAAAAAGTAGGGTCATTCACTCTAATAGTCTAGTGTACACAAGCATACATACTACAGCAATTAATTTGACACTAAACCAAGATGTGTGCAATCCAATGCAATAGCTAGAGTGATTTTCCTTAAAATATAAGCACACCTATAACATTTTTCTTTAGAAGTTGAAACAACCTACAAAATACAACAACAATGTAAGGCTCAACCCACTATGTGAGAAATTAAATACAAAAGTTGGACTAATCTTCTTCATAAGGCAACATACCTAGGCCGATCTGCTACATAAGGTAAAGTGACTTGTAAAATGTGATAAAATGATTTAAGGATGTTAGGATCACTTTGATAGTGTCCAAACAAAAGCTTCTTTAAAAAACATTCAAAATACAATTCAAATGAAGCATTCAATTCTTGTAGAGAAACTAACTCTTTAGAAGAAAAAAGATATAGAACCAAACATATTATATTTCAATAGGATTTTTATCAATGATCAATGAACATGACTCAATAGTTGTTAATGTTAGTATACATTTTTTCACTAAACTCTATCTTCTTACGCACATAAATAATGACAAATATGCTAACAGTTGAGCCTATTTGCAATGACTCTCTGCATTTTTTTACACGGAGCAGCTACCTTCATAAGATTAGAATTGAATGAATGAAAGAGGTGTGCTTTTAACCAGAAAGCAAGAAGGTGATTCTTTTTTACTAGAAAATAGAAAATGCACTTAATCTAAAGAATACTTAAAGAAAGGAGAGAGCAAAGACTCTTCCCAACAACACATTCACGACCTCAATAATTACAATGATATAAATCACCACTGGAATTCTTAATCAAAAGAAAAATAATCCACAGCAATGAGCTTAAAAATGGAGACTTACCAATTCTTTGAATACAAGACTTCGATTTAAAAGAGCTAACACATTCAACATAAGAAGAATATAACATACATCCACTATAACACAAAGTTTACAATATTTGTTTGTAACTCCTTCAAACTTCATTCATATATTGCAAATAACTAGAAATAAAGTTTTCATGATAAAAAATGACCACTCAACAACACAAAGATTGCCAAAAGATCCCCGTACACTCACCAGGCCCCATATATATAACCTTGTCTAAAAGAAACTATCTTTAGAATAACATAATGACTTCTTGAAATTAGCCGATTAAACATAATTAAAAATTAAAACAGTTTCAACTATCAATTTTATCAAAATCTTGGAAAAAAGAACATAAAACAAGGAAATGATAATTAAATGACAACATCATGATCTTCTTCTCAAATTACTTCGTCTTCCTTCTCTTGCTCTTTAGCACCTGATGAATCAACATGTGGCTTCATTCTTTCTTTATAACTCTTGAACTTAGAAATAATTGGAGTGAGGAATTTTCTACTTGGACTGAGGGTGATGTTTATCTAAATTTTCCACATGCTAACTATTCTATCCGTATCCTCCATTCTTTTGTTGATGTCATCAATCTCAACTTCGAAATTCTTGAGGTATAATGCAATGTAACCCAGGTTCTCCAAAGAGGTGCCATTTATATTTTCTATAATATTAATTCTTCACTGAGAAACTTTTTGAAACCCTATTTGACATCTTTTACATCAAGCAAATTCTTCCCACTTTCATCGAGACTTTCAATCTCCAAGGACATGCAATTATTTCTAATATCCATCAAGTCACTATGATATCGATTTAAAATTCTCCTCAGCTCACTTGTGAATTGTTTGAACATGGATAACTTCCATTGGCTAGCATCCAACCAAGAAACTGAATCATTTTCTTCTGGCTTGCTTAGGACCTTTCCAGTTATCAATATATTGGTATCTATTTTTGTCATTTCTTGTACTTCCCTAGATACCATCATCAGGGTGCTTTCATCCTTTTTGAAGAATTCCAAATCTACAATTAGCTCCTTCTCTTTACTAGAGATATAAGCATACAATTTCATAGTCTCCTCAATATACATCAAACTATCAATAGTGACCTTTTTGATCCTCTGTTCATTAGCCTTGGCCATAGTTTGATATTTCTTAATTTGCTGCAATATTTTAGGACCCACTCCATTGACAAAAACATCTAAATCCACGTCTTGAGGTTGAGAGGTAGAATTAACAATGGATTGAATAGATACGGTTATAGCATTTACCTAGCTTTGCAACCGTATATTTTCTTGCTTCTCTACTTTTACTCTTTTCACCAACATTCCAACTAAAAATTTTGCATGGTAGATGTCTCCTTCCATAGTAGGGGAACCCATATCTACCTTGCTCATACTAAAATCAACCTCTGTAATACTCTATTCATCCTTGTCTCCAATAGGATCAAAAATTTCAAGAACCTAATGTCCAGAAGAAGGATCCACCACTACCCTAGACATTCTCTTAGCCTTTTTAGGTTGGGGACCATTTTGTAGCAATTTAGCAACAGTATCAACATTCACATCTGTCATGGGAGTGTATTTTATCTTCTTTTCTATCATTTTTTTAAGCCATGAAGGGGATGGCAATACAATGTTGCTATTCTTGGGATTCAAGGTGGTGTCTTCCAACTGAATCTTGGTGCTAATTGAAGGAACTTCATTTGAAAAAGGAAAAAATGAATATCAAATAGAGTGTGGAAAGCACTATCTTCGACAAGTTGTTAAAAAATAGAAGAGTCATTACCTGGTGTAGGTGAGATAGGAGAGGCCACATGATCATCTTGGAGTTGTTGTAGAGCATCCAATTCTTTTCCTACTTCTAACCTCTTTAGTACTGGATCACTATCACCCTCGCATATACTCTTCAATTTTTTTTTTCCTCAGGGTCTTCTCCATCGTCACCCTATTGTGAATTAACCCTAGATTTGGTTATATTCACACTAGGAGAAACTCTTTGATGCTCAATGATATTTGAAGACCTCTGCTCTTTTGCTAGAAGTTCTTTTTGGGAAGAAGTTGCAGTACATTCACGAGTCTTTCCCTTAAGCCACTTTTATGTTTTATTCAAAACAAAAGAAGAGCAGTCCTTTAGATTAGTGACTTCTTTTTCTAACCATTGAATGCATAGTAGTGGCTCAACAACAACGACAAAATACTCTTCATCAATAATATCAATATTATCATCACCTCCATCAGGAATATCCAGTGGTAAGTTGAAAGCATGTATTTAATCAAGGGTCAATCTCATCCAATCTCGTCTAAGTTGTACTTGTTAGATTTAGGATAGACAACTGAGAGGGGGGGTGAATCAGTTGTCCAAAACTTTCTTCCAATTAATCACTTAAACCCTATCATAATAATAAATCAATCATGGAAATATAATGCAGCAATTCAAGAGCAAAAACACATTAACACATATGACACCAAGATTTTTGACGTAGAAAACCCGGTTAAGGGAAAAACCACGAGGTGACTAACCCAAGATTGTATTCTCTGTTAAGAGAATAGAAAGAACAAAATGACACATGCCAATTAAGGCTCACTGCCCGAGCACACTGCTCACAAGAGGCCCACTGCCTACAGGAGACACACTGTCTACAGAATAATAAGTACTACATACTTCAACTGAAGAATAGCATCTTCACCATGCTTGAGTTAGTTCCATTTAAGCCCAATATTTCTGCTCTCTACCACACTCTCATCTCCACAAGACACTATTGAAATGACTTTACAACTCCTTATTTATACAAGACATCGACTTAGGGATAATCATCCAAGTTGGCATACATTACAGAGCAAATACATAATTACAACATGACTAATTACAAAAAGACTTCACGTGGATCAACACACTGTCGGCCACACAGATCTAAGACTTCAATCTTCTTTTAGGAGCACACCATTCTTCACAGAACATCTTCAAGATCATCCGCAGGATGTGTAACTCATCCGGTTGGCCAGACTTAGGAAGAACATCATCATCCAGAAGTAATTCTTCAATTACGAGCTCAATCTTCAATGCGGACCACCAACATGAACTAGACACAATCCAAAGACCTCTACAAGCTTGTCTGAATCATCAAGAACATCCACACTACTTCTTATTGAAATCATTCTCTCTTTCATCTAGAGCCTTAAGAACACAGTCTGTCATCACTGTCATAATGGAATAGATGCTTGTAGACCTCCAAACCATGAACCAATTGAGTTGTCAATTCACATTGACTTCATAAACACTCCACCAAATCTGCAGAACAAGATATTGCATTTTCAGAGCTCACCGGACCTATCTCTGTCACACTGTCACCTCTGAACATCTGCCAGAACTGGTTTTGCTTGAGTGGCCATAACTTCTTCAGATCTTCATGCGGACCTTTGAAATATTTACTGAATCATCTTAAGACACATATCTACAAACACTTTGATGCGCATCCTCTGATCTTCATCTTAACTGGAATCTTTACCTTACTGTCTTCATTGTTCTTCTCTGTTCCTGATAGGACTAATTTTCTCAATATCCTTAGCATACATCTCATCCAATCCTTATCATCAATGCAATAGGAGTATGTTGACATCAATGACAACACCGGTTAGGCCCATACTTGCAACAATCTCCCCCTTTGTCATTGATAGCAACATATGATGTGAAAAACTGTTTTAACCATCAAGACAAGAACTTCTCCTCACTGACTCAACTCCCCCTATCAACAACAACTATTCACATGTCTTCTCTTCCTTTACTACTCCCCCTTTGATCAGCAACCACTTATTTTTCACGTCTTCTCTCCCCCTTTGACATCAATGGCAAAGGGCACATACTTGCATTACTACAGAATCATACTAGCTGCTCCCCCTAAGTGGCAGCTTCCCAAACATCAATTCGGACCACAAGATATGACTATGAAATTCACCGAACTGATGCACATCAGTGCACCTTAGTTCATAATCGGAGGGGTAATAATTCCTAACTTCTTCCTGAGATACTCAAAAGAGTCCTTAGGAAGAGGTTTAGTAAAAATATCTGCAATCTGATCCTTGGAAGGCACAAACTCCAATTTGACTTCATTCTTGTTCACTTGCTCTCTCAAAAAGTGAAACTTGATGGATATATGTTTGGTCTTTGAATGCAACACTAGATTCTTAGATATATTTATTGCACTTGAGTTATCACAGAAGATTGTGATAGGTTCCTCATACTCCACTCTGATGTCTCTTAGCATTTGCTTCATCCACAAAACTTGAGTGCAACTACCTGCTGCTGCAATATACTCTGCTTCAGCTGTGGACAGAGATATTGCCTCTTGTTTCTTGCTTAGCCAAGAAACCAATCTCTTCCCCAAAAATAATGCTCCACCACTGGTACTCTTCCGATCATCCACATCTCCTGTCCAATCCACATCTATATATACATGAAGAGAGAAATCATGATCTCTAGGATACCACAGACCATACTCAACTGTCCCTTTTAGATATCTAAAAATCCTCTTGATTGCCATGACATGAGATTCTCTAGGATCAGCTTGGAATCTAGCAACAAGACCAACATCATTCATAATGTCAGGTCTAGTTTGAGTGAGATACAACAATCCTCCAATCATTGACTTGTACTTTTTCTGATCAGCCTTAGGAAAGTCATCATCTTTGCTTAATTTGCATTCGGTTGCCATTGGAGTACTCATTGGTTTTGATTCTTCCATCTCAAATTTCTTCAACAGTTCTTTCACATATTTGGTCTGAGAAATGAAGATTCCTTTCTTTGTTTGAATGAATTGCAGACCCAAGAAGAAATTCATTTCCCCAAGCATGGACATCTCAAATTCACTTTTCATATGATTTGTAAAAGTTTTGCACAAACTATCTCTTCCTCCAAAAATGATATCATCAACAAATACTTCAACTATCAAGATATTTTCATGATCAATTTTGAAGTACAAATTACTGTCAGCAGTACCTTTGTTGAAACCAATCTTCAAAAGATGCTTATCCAATCTTTCATACTAGGATCTTGGGGCTTGCTTGAGTCCATACAGTGCTTTCTTCAACTTATAGACCATATCACCATGATCAGACAATTGAAATCCATCCGGTTGCTCAATGTAAACTTCTTCTTCCAAGTCACCATTTAGGAAGGCAAAATTGACATCCATTTGATATACTTTGAAGTCCTTGAAGGCAGCAAAGGCAAGAAATAACCTGACTGCTTCAATTCTGGCCATCGGAGCAAAAGTTTCTTCAAAATCAACTCCTTCTATTTGAGAGTAACCCTTGCAGACCAATCTGGCTTTGTTTCTGACTACTTCACCAATTTCATTCAGTTTGTTCTAGAAGACCCATTTGGTTCCAATCACATTCTTGTTTCTAGGTCTGGGAACAAGATCCCAAGTGTGATTTTTCTCAATTTGCATCAACTCTTCCTCCATTTCTTTAGTCCAACTTTCATCATTGCAAGCTTCATTTACTGACTTTGGTTCAATCTTTGAAATCAGACAATACTCTTCTGAGTCTTGAGCAATCTTTCTTCTTGTTTTAACACTTTTGCTTTTATCACCTATGATCTGATCTTCAGAATGATTCAGTCTTACATACCTGGGAATTTTGGGACTTTCTTGCACTTCCATTTCCTGAATAGGCTCATTCAAACTCATCTCTTCTACGTGATTCACCAGATCAGTCTGAATCTGAATTTCAGAAGGGGCTCAGACTCCTTGAATCAAAACATCATTCTGATCATCTTCATCATATTCATAAAACCTTGAGGGTTTTTCAATACCTTCATCAACCTTCACATTTGTACTTTCTATAATCTTTCTCAATCTTTTGTTGTAACACTAGTATGCTTTGCTTTGAGTAGAATAACCCAAGAATATTCCTTCATCACTTCTAGCATCAAACTTGCCTAGATCTTCATCTCTTTTAATGTAACATTTGCTACCAAAAACCTCTGAAATACTTCATAGTGGGAGCGATGCCAAACCAAAGTTCATAAGGAGTCTTACCAGTATTGCTTCTGACTTGTACTCGATTAAGTGTATAGACTGCAGTGCTTATAACGTCTCTCCAGTAGATCTGAGGAACATTTGCTTCCATCATCATTGTGCTAGATGCTTCCTGGATGGTCCAGTTCTTTCTCTCCACTACTCCATTTTGTTGTGGAGTCCTTGGAGCAGATATTCCATGTTTCTCACAAAATTCTATGAACTCACCGGATGTGAATTCTCCACCTCTATCAGACCTCAGACATTTTAATTTTAATCCGGTTTCATTCTCTACCATAGCCTTGAATATTATGAATTTCTCAAGAGCTTCTGATTTCTCTTTCAAAAAAGTCACCCACATCATCCAGGAATGGTCATCAATTAATAACATGAAGTATCTATCACCTTGTACAGTTCTGATTCTTGTCGGACCACATAAATTAGTATGAACTAAGTCCAATAATCCAGTAGAAAATTGTTCCTTACTTTTGAATGTGACTCTGCTCTACTTACCCAACTGACATTCTTTGCACAAGCTATTAGTAGGTTTCACAAGTCTTGGAAGATCTCTCACAGCCTGAGTGTTGCTTATCTTGATGATATTATCAAAATTCACATGACACATTCTCCTATGCCACAACCAACTCTGGTCAATTTGAACAAATAAGCAACTTTTACCAGTACCAACCAAGTGGAAGATATTACCTTTAGTTTGAGTACCGGATGCAATCTCTATTCCAGAACTTTCAAAGATCTTGCATTTTCCATTTTTGAATTAGAGATCATAGCCTTTGTCCACCAACTGTCCAACACTGAGAAGATTGTGCTTCAAGCCTTCAACATACAGTACATTACCAGTTTTGTTCTTTCCATCAAAAGAAATAGTTCCTCTACCTCTGATTCTACTAGCAAAATTATCACCAAATTTTACCACTCCTCCTTCATACCTTTCCAAATCTATGAACTTGTTTTTGTCACCTGTCATATGGTGGGAGCATCCACTGTCAATGACCCAATCATCCTTTTCTTCAACTTGGGCAGCCAGAGCTCTTTCTACAATTTTATGATTGACAGATTCAGAGGGCATTGGATCTTCTTCCTTGATGGAAATAAACACCCAGTCATTTCTGGATTTGTTTCCTGTCTCTTATTCATCATCTGTTACTCCATCATCATCATCTTCATGCACATAGTAACATTTCTTTTGGAACCTTGATCTGTTAGGGTTTGGCCTTGAAAATCTTTCCGGACACTTCGAGGCAAAATGACCAATCTTATTGTAGTTAAAACATTTAAAAGGCAATTTCCCTTCATACTTACCGGATCCTCTTGGCAGTCTTTTTGCAATAAGGGCTTCAAGTTGAGCAGCTTCTACTTCATCTTCTTCCAGGTCTTTTCTTGCTTTTTCATACCATGATAGTTTCCTTGAAGAGTTCTCTTCTGGATCAAACCTTTGTTTTCCTTTTACAGAGGCACTAGCTTTGAATGCAAATTCAGTCTTTTGGGGGCATCTCCAAACTCGGTCAATTCAAATGCAGCCAATTTACCAACCAATTGATCTCTTGTGATACCTGAATAGTATCTTAATTCTTCAATGGCAGCAACCTTATATTTGTAAGAATCAGGAAGGGATCTGAGAACTTTGCCAACAATTTCATCTTCATCCAGGATTCCACCAGCACATCTAATGCCACAAACAAGCTCATTTACTCTTGGCATAAATGTGGTGATATTTTCATCTTCTCTCATCTTTAGGTTTTTGAATTTTCCTTTCAGACTCTATAGCTTGGCACATTTAACATACTTATCTCCTTCATGTAGAAGTTCCAGTTTTTCCCAAATCTCATGAGTAGTTTTTAGGTCAATAACATTTGTCAGCTCTGAATCAGATAAGGCACTTAGAAGAGCTTCTTTAGTCCGCAAATTATTTTTAGCATCTCTGATTTCATCTACGGTACGCGAACCATTCTGTGGAGGTTCATACTTCTTTGATGCCATGAACTAATACTGCATTCCGATACATTGCAAGTGGCATTCCATGCAACTTTTCCAAAGAGTGAAATTGGTTCCATCAAACATCAGACTATCCTTCTTGTAGGATGACATCCTGGATCTCCTCAAGCGGTTAAGCTCCTTTTAAAGGAACTTGGCTCTGATACCAATTGTTAGATTTAGGACAAACAACTGAGAGGGGGGGTGAATCAGTTGTCCAAAACTTTTTTCCAATTAATCACTTAAACCCTATCATAATAATAAATCAATCATGGAAATATAATGCAGCAATTCAAGAGCAAAAACACATTAACACATATGACACAAGATTTTTGACGTGGAAAACTCGGTTAAAGGAAAAATGATGGGGTGACTAACCCAAGATTGTATTCTCTGTTAGAAGAATAGAAAGAATAAAATGGCACATGCCAATTAGGGCTCATTGCCCGAGCACACTGCTCACAAGAGGCCCACTGCCTACAGGAGACACATTGTCTACAGAATAATAAGTACTACATACTTGAATTGAAGAATAACATCTTCACCATGCTTGAGTCTGTTCCATTTAAGCCCAATATTTCTGCTCTGCCTTTCGCTCCTCTGCTCTCTACCACACTCTCATCTCCACAAGACACTATTGAAATGACTTTACAACTCCTTATTTATACAAGACATCGACTTAGGGATAATCATCCAAGTCGGCATACATTACAGAGCAAATACATAATTACAACATGACTAATTACAAAAAGACTTCACGTGGATCAACACACTGTCATCCACATAGATCTAAGACTTCAATCTTCCTTTAAGAGCACGCCATTCTTCACAGAACATCTTCAAGATCATCCGCAGGATGTGTAACTCATCCGGTTGGCCAGACTTAGGAAGAACATCATCATCCGGAAGTAATTCTTCAATTACGAGCTCAATCTTCAATACGGACCACCAACACAATCCAAAGACCTCCACAAGCTTGTCTGAATCATCAAGAACATCCACACTACTTCTTATTGAAATCATTCTCTCTTTCATCTGGAACCTCAAGAACACAGTCTGTCATCACTGTCATAATGGAATAGATGCGTGCGGACCTCCAGACCATGAACCAATTGAGTTGTCAATTCACATTGACTTCATAAACACTCCACCAAATCCGTAGAACAAGATATTGCATTTCCGGAGCTCACCGGACCTATCTCTGTCACACTGTCACCTTTGAACATCTACCAGAACCGATTTTGCTTGAATGGCCATAACTTCTTCAGATCTTCATGCGGACCTTTGAAATCTTTACTGGATCATCTTAAGACACATATCTACAAACCCTTTGATGCACATCCTCTGATCTTCATCTTAGCTGGAATCTTTACCTTACTATCTTCACTGTTCTTCTCTGTTCCTGATAGGACTAATTTTTCTCAATATCCTCAATATACATCTCATCCAATCCTTATCATCAATGCAATAGGAGTATGTTGACATCAATGACAACACTGGTTAGGCCCATACTTGCAACAGTACTTCTCTTTCATCAACACAATATTCCCAGTAGTCTTCAAGATGGGACTAGTGTTCATACAAGCTTCCTCCATACAAATTTATTTTAACAAAATCTTTACTGTTAAAGAATGGCCTAGCAGTGAGGAGACAAAAATTGTATCTAGCAAGGATTTTATCAACATTTCTTGCATTATCATTTGTCTTGCATGTGAAATAAGTTAGGGTCACCAAGAAAGGATAACCTTTCTTTTTCATATTATGATATTTTTTAATCACACATGCCATTTTTCTGCAAACTTCCAAGAAAATAATAAAATCATTGGCAAACCTAGGCAATTTATAAGGGGCATTTTTGAACCCACTGATTCTGAGGTAAGTGAATCTATCAAACTGGATATAGAAACTCCCAAACTTCATGATCAACTGTACAGCCTCTTGAGATATTCTTACCTCTAGATTACCCTCAATCCTTCTTACATTGAACATTAAGAAGGCATAATTGACATGCCTATAATGCTTATTACCTATCTCTTCTTGTAATTATGGAAAGTAATCATAGTTAGGTGTCTCTAAAGTCAGAATACCATGAGTTTTCAACCCTAGCCCCACTACATCCTTACTGGCTATCACATAAAACAAGTAGGAACACATAAAAATAATTTCTCTTATGAAAATTAGCCAATTGATCATTTAGATGGTCACTAATCAACTTTGCCCAGTCCACATATTGAGATTTACTACAAACAATCAAAATAAATTGACACATCCATTTTTCAAAGGAACTGGAATCATCATTCCCAACCACCTGATGTAGCAAAGTAATCATATGATATATGTCTTCTTTGACATGTGCCCTTTTCAAGTTTGGTGGCACTTGGGATTTTCCTTTTTTTTCATTTTTTAGCCAACTTTTTGTAATGAAAGTCAGGCACTAATCATTCATGTCTAGGAAATAATCGCAACCCCTTTCGACGGACATTTCTACAAATTCATCTCATTTAGGTAACCTCAAAGTATGGGTTATGGACTCAACATCAATTTTTGCTATTACAGAACTGTCGAATGCCCTGATTTCTGGGGATTCTGAATGATAATTCTTAACATAAGTAAGAACCAGGTCTGGACAAGACACAACTGGTAGGAATCCCCCAACATGAGCCATCCCACTTGTGAAAGTTTTCTCCACCAAGGACAATCTTGGGTTCTATTTCATTCTACTCCAAAACTCATTCAAATCAATATTCCCCAACTCTATGTCCTTCACATTTGCTAAACCATTACCGATAATAGAAGCCACATGAAAGCCCTAGTATTTATATTTCATTTTGACCAGTTTGAGTAACCAGCAGATGTATGCATTTGATATCACTAGTGGTTTCAAACACATTCCTAGGGCATTTGGGAAAGAGGAGTAATTCAAATTCATGAGACTGAAATATTCTTTTCACTACCTCCACTAAACAATTCGAATACATAGCAGAGTAAAGCAAGTGAAGAAAGTTTGCAGTTTAGCTAGCCTGCATAGAAGAAACCCACGTATTGCACTAAGATTTGTAGCCGCATCAGAGAACTCGAAGCAGGACACTGATATCATCAAAGAATAGAATGTTTGTAAGAATGATAGTTCTTATAAATGCCTTTAAATAATTCTCTTAAATAGGACATTGCATGTGGCAGTACACATCATTAATGAATTGCAATAATTCGTTAGTGAGATGTGTCCATTTGAGTACTCGAAATAATTCCCATTTAATGTGAAGAGATAGGCACCTCTTTCTCCATGCATTCCAATAAATGTTGGACTCAATCAAGATACACAAACTAGGTGACAGAGTGGGGAATGTGCAAATTTTGAAAAACATGAACATCGATAGCTAAGCCAATCAAGGATCGAAAAGTTTAAGAAAATCATCTTGCCGGTCAAAGGTAACTTTGATTTTTAAGTATAAGGCAGGGCCGGTAGAGAAGTCAAAGTCCACACTCAAGGTTAAATCATCTAATTAGTAAGTTTTAGAAAAAGTGAACTCACTAATTTAAAGTTTATCAAAAATTTAAAAATGCAAATTGCAAAGGTAAAAGGTGTTCCAAGGCACCGCAAACATTTTGAAGGACCGAGAAAGCAAAGAACTTAGGAAGGAAACATAAAGCGCTGGCATGAAAAATAACAAGTTTAAAAACAAGGCAACACTTAATAAGTTAGTAGATTTGTACCTACCTCATACCATGATGCAACAGGAAACTAGAAGGAGCTTCAAATCTTATCCATACAATATAAGCTACCAAAAAAGTTTATCACAATTTGAAATTATTCAAGAGAAATTTTGTGCATAAGTTCTTGTGAGGGTTGTGGTGATTGGAAGTGGCATTTGCAACTACTACATATTACAAAAATCCACTTTTAATTATGCTTTGATGGATTTTCATACCCTCTTCCAAAGCTCTAATCTAAGTGTAGATAGGGAAGATGCTAGCAAAGGTTGAGGAGTCTAGATTTACACCCATCAACTGCTTTTGTTAAAATATTTATAATGTCTTTGTTACCTAGATTTCACTACTAGCTCACTCAGGTAGAGCTTTTCTAGTTTGAAAAGAGAAAAAGGTACATATATTTCTGCTGTGTTAAACCCAAGCACATTTGATACAAATTGAGATGAAATTGTAGTGTTGCATTCAGATGTTTTTAGAAAAACTCAAGAGATTGTACAAATCTGTTAAAAGACCAGCAATTTGTATTGAAAAAATAAGTGTATAAGTTCTCACACAAGCCGTGAGACTAACTGGTTTAATGCAAAAAGAGAAGACAAACTATACATTTATACATAAACTGAAAGATGCATATACATATGAGATAGGGTGACTCGTCATTGCCTGAATGACGAGCCTTCATGTCGCGTCCTAGCTTGTCGGCGTATCCCGCATCTAGCCGCTGTCTCCTTGCTATCCCGTCATTTGCATAAAATGTTGAAAAATCGATGTTAGAGCAATGGCGAAGCATCATACATCATATGATATACATTTTATAAACATGCAATTTGTGTTTTCTAATGCAGTAAACCAGTTAGCGTCACAAGCTTTTGAGAAGACCAATCAAGAATATCAACTACAAGCATGCATTTATTTTCTAACAAGTTTGCTTCATGTGCAGGTACAGATGTAAGTATGTTTCTGGTTAATTCATCAGTTACGTTATGAGTGGAGGAAATGTGGCTCCCACAAGAGTTGAGCCCAGCTCAGTAACAATGAATAAATGCAAAGACACAGCTCAAGGAGTGCATTTAGAAAGCATATACAACTGTCAACAGCCAACACTCAAGCAGGACAACAACATGCCAACAAAGATCATCTGGAACAGCTAACTATCATAATACAGACAGCACAACAGCAAAAAGAATCTTGATTTGGTAATGAAGCAAGTTTGTGACAAACTTGCCAATCTTGGAAAGCATGCAGTTGTTTGATAATATTATAGAAAAAGTCAAAAATCATGCAAACAGATCTTTTGTGTGTTGAAGAAGCAAACAAGAGACTTTCCACTGTGGCATCAGCAATGAGTACATATGTAGAACAGTTGAAAACATATGTCTCTTTTATGCAATCAAAAAAATATTCCCTTGAGGAAGAGGCCAAGTCCAAGATCATGCTACGATAGACACAGAAAATACAATTTGCAGAAAACAACAGCAAGAAGAAAATGTAGATGATCAACAGCCAAAAAATGCAGAATATAACAGAAAAGTAAGTGTTTTAAACGCATTTCAAGCAATATACTCAGAAAATACCAAAAAAGCGTGCCTTCTGTTAGTGATTTACAAAGAAAATGTAATTTTCTTTTTCATCTTTGAACAGCAGACAGGGAAAAATACAGAGTTTTAATTCAGAATAGCATAAAATGCTCAAAAACCACTCAGAGATGAGGTCAAGAAATTTAGACAAATAAGGTTTTTTTTGTGGTTTTGTAGGAACGGCATGCACAGTTTGTGATAAAATCGTGCCTCAGCACTATCAGAACATGGAGTTTTTAACTCATTTCAATGAAAAAACCTCAGTTATGCTCAAAAATGGCGTCTCATAGCAGCGAATAATAGCAGAAAAACTCAGAAAAATGGAGAAAAAGGTCGACAAAGGAAAAAGATTTACCTTTGTTTTTGCCAACATGCTGTGTTAAAACCCCAGACGTCCAGCCAAAATTGACTAAATCTCAGAAGATTGACGGCCTCACATAGCAGAGGTTGGCCAAAGCAAAAAAAATATCGAAAAAATGCATCATTTCGCAGTCAAAATCTTCCAAAAACCGCTCACAATTGACCAACAATGGATATCAAACATCAAAAGATGCACTTACCTTCAGAAATCGACCCCAAAATCGACCAAAATCTCTAAAAACGACCATTGGCATGATGTTTTTTTGGGTCTCCAAACCCTTATGGTGGCCAGCAAAAAATGAACAGCAGGATATAATGCAAATCAACATGTTTTATGTCTTCCTCCTTAGGTCGAATGACCTAATTCCCTTTTAGGTTTTTGCCTTATGTTTGTGACAAGTAAGTTTTGAAGCTTGTGGATCTGTAGTTTCAGTTCTTTATTAAATTTCATTTCCATTCATTTCCAAAGAAAGGTTATGCACCAAGGAAACAAATTCCGTTTTCTGTATGTGTATTTCCCTTTCTACTTTTCTCATCCTTTCTTCAACAGCTATACATTCTCCAATATGTTTTTGGCATTCATCTGATATTGCTGTATTCCTCTCTTCCATTTTATCTAGTAATTGTTGTAACTTCCCTATCTCAATTTTGAGATTTTTTCTATTTTTCAGTTTCTTCTTGTATTTTGGTCCTCAGATCCTTTCCATCTGCTTGCAACAGGCAAACCTATTTTTCCAAATCACTTATTGTTGTCCTGCTTGAGTGTTGGCTGTTCTTTATACTCCTCAGCTATTCTAAATGAATGATAGGGTATCAAATATCACCTACATGCAGCCTTGTGACTGCTGTTTATGATGTTCTTCACTGTAAATGCTGTTCTTTTCATCATGATTGCTTTCTTTTTGCTGTTGTGTTGTTTGTATTATGATAGTTAGCTGTTCCAGATGATCTTTGTTGGCATGTTGCTGTCCTGCTTGAGTGTTGGTTGTTGACAGCTATATCTGCTTTCTGAATGCGCTCCTTGAGCTGTGTCTTTGCATTTATTCATTGTTACTGAGTTGGGCTCAACCCTTGTGGGAGCCACATTTCCTCCACTCATAACGTAATTGATGAATTAACTAGAAACATACTTACATCTGTATCTGCACATGAAGCAAACTTGTTAGAAAATAAATGCATGCTTGTAGTTGATATTCTTGATTGGTCTTCTCAAAAGCTTGTGACGCTAATTGGTTTACTGCATCGGAAAACACAAATTGCATGTTTATAAAATGTATATCATATGATGTATGATGCTTCGCCATTGCTCTAACATCGGTTTTCCAACATTTTATGCAGATGACGGGATAGCAAGGAGACAGTGGCTAGATGCGGGATACACCGACAAGCTAGGACACAACATGAAGGCTTGTCATTCAGGCAATGACGAGTCACCCTATCTCATATGTATATGCATCTTTTAGTTTATGTATAAATGTATAATTTGTCTTCTCTTTTTGCATTAAACCAGTTAGTCTCACGGCTTGTGTGAGAACTTATACACTTATTTTTTCAATACAAATTGCTGGTCTTTTAACAGATTTGTACAATCTCTTGAGTTTTTCTGAAAACATCTGAATGCAACACTTCAATTTCATCTCAATTTGTATCAAATGTACTTGGGTTTAACACAGCAGAAATATATGTACCTTTTTCTCTTTTTAAACTGGAAAAGCTCTACCTGAGTGAGCTAGTAGTGAAATCTAGGTAACATCTTTGGTGA
Organism: Cunninghamia lanceolata; assembly: GCA_027924645.1. Lineage (NCBI taxonomy): Eukaryota > Viridiplantae > Streptophyta > Pinopsida > Cupressales > Cupressaceae > Cunninghamia > Cunninghamia lanceolata. The sequence goes on along the minus strand of BSBN01000571.1, from coordinate 994,345 downwards.
CATCTGCTATATGTTTGCCTGCTAAACATCAGACCAGTTGCCTGAAGCATATCCATTGGGCATAGAGTCACACATGCTTGACAAAACTTGAAAACACTTTCTTTCTTTCTGCAACTAACCTCAAAACTGCCAACTCGTCTAAATCATCAAGTGCATGGGTATGGTCAGTGATGGTGAATAAAACACTGTTACTGAGGATATGCATTTACTTGATGAGTTAGAGGGAATACCAACCGGAACACCTCCTTAACAAACTACTGCAATTTATGACAGCTTTATGATGGAGATAGGCGTGATGTGCAATAGTGAGTAAATGTATTCACTGTTTCATATGATGGTTGTCTTTTTATATACAGCTGTTATACATTACAGCAGTTTGAAACCTTGCACAACCTGACCTAGGAAAAACTAACAACTTGTGTATAAATACACTTAGGGAAACGAAAACTATCACTAATCTAGTGTGCAGCGGCACTTATTCAACAACTAAAACTTCAAGAAAATATGTACAAACACTTTAGACCCTACCTCAGAAGCAATGTTTGAGGTGAATCCCATTGACTGGGATTGGCTCGATGCCACCATCTAGCTTAGACAACTGAAACGTGTTATGCTCTTTGCATTCTGAAATGACGTATGGCCCACTCCAAAAAGCGTCAAACTTGGAGTGCTTCCCAGGTCTGCTGATCTGCACTTTTTTGCAAATATCAGATATTATGATCCTGCAAGAGGATGATGACATATGCTAGAAGCACTAGAGAGCACTAAGAGGTATTTATGTTATTTTTAAGTGCCTTCATGATAGTGGATGACATGCCTCCACGATTTTTGCATTGGGACCCCTTTTTGGAGAATTTTAAGGGGATCTTTTTTCACTATTTCTGAGATACACAGGAATGGAGCTAGTGGGGTTGGTGGAGGTGATCCTTGTTGAGTGGAGTTGATGGATCTTGTTTGAGTGGAGCATGAGCTGTTTACAGCTGTATATATTCCTCTTCCTTATTCAGTTTTAGGAGGTTCTGGCTGTTCACAGCTTTGCAGATTGTAATTTTATGAGTTCTTTTGCAGAAGTGAAGAGTTTTGTAACCCATTTTCAGAGATATGCAACATTGTAACACCTTTTGACAGTAATAAGCAGTCTATGCCTTCCCATGTTCTTCTGATATTGTGTGTTTTTTTGTGTTAGTGCAAGCCTTTGTGATATTTTTCTGTCCTTAGAGTTGTACTGCATGTTGATGCCTTTATACAGGAGTTACGTTATTTTTAGCAGGTTGTGAGCTGTGCAAGTGATAACAATCAATTTTGGATAGTGAGAAAATCTATTTCTCCTAAACAAGACTGCTGTTATTTAAGCCTCCTCACAAAGTGATCATGCAAAGATTATGATTTGTTGGGTTGTGTAGAGGATCCTAATTATTACTATTTCTGTAGTGTGTCGTTTTCTATGTATTTGTTGATGATTGTTTGGTGTATCACCTTAGACAGTAGGTTTCATTTTATGCAATCCTTCTTACCCTTTTCTCTGCAAAGTCTTAGTCTAGGTAGCTTAGGTGGAGTACCAAGAGGAAGCCGGCCTTCTCCGGAGGTTCTTTCCGTCACAGGCCAGCCACAGACCTAGGAAAGATCCCATGTTTCTCTAGATTGCCCAGTTTCACAGCTCGGCAAGGGTGCAAATCTAAGAGACAACAGTTTTTTCAACAAATCCATTTTAAACATATTCTACAATCATGGCATTTTGTAAGACCATATTTCTTTAAAGCATTTTGTGAAACAATTTATATTCCTTGTCTATGCTTCTAAATTTTTCTTACATGTCTACCATGGTACTTGCAACAACAACATTTGACAAATATACCCCTTACATTATACTTTGATGCATGTCCATACTCCATTCTAAAGCTCCCATTTTTGCATAGACTATGAGGAGGCTAGCAAAGGTTGTAGAGTCTAGTTGTACACCTATAATCGCATTTGCTTGAAAGTTTCTAAAACCTTTGAAAAAAATCCATTTTGTGTGTATCCTACAATCATTGCATTCCATGAGGCATTTCTTGAGAACTCCTTAAAGTTACACAAATTTTCAAATGTGAAAGGTGTAGATTCATTCCAAAGAGATTGAAGTGCATTCCATAGAGCTCAAAGTGCATTACTATACCACCTACATCTAAGAGTGATACTTCCTTGGTTCACACCAATTTACATGTGGATATTATTGAGACAACTTCACCTTATCCTCCTTCTAATTACCCATATATATTTGAGGGCATTCTTTCTCTATCCATTGCTTCTATAGAGCTTGGAGTTGCTTCTTTAAGAGCTTCTAGTGATTCTTTATAGTAGAATCATATGTCTTCCACATTCTTTTCCCTGGGACACATTCCTACTAGACATCTCCTACTTGTTTATAGAGTCCCACATTTCAGATCTAGATAACATCATTGACGACCTTGTTTTCCTCTTCAATGATAGTGCTTTCATAGCTACATATTCATCTTCTTAGGTACTTATTATGTCTCCTACTTCACATACTTTATTGATGTCATTTTTTGCAACTAGGCCTATGACTCTTTTCAAAATTTTGCACATCTTAGCACCAACATGGAGATATGTGGGCATTTTCCAAATACCTTCTTGTTTCTTCTATTCATTCCACTTTTGAAGTGGGGATTCAGTAGACTTTCATCATTGGGGTTCCCTCTTCTAAAAGGAAGATGCATTATTCAATGCAGAGGGACCTACTATAGCATTCATTATGAGGCAATATGTGTCTACATTCTCTATATTATGTGGAGAAATTGATCTTGTCAGGATATAAGGAGGATACATCTTGGGAGGCTAGCTAGTCCTCTCCTTTCTATCTCTACATTTTCTTTCTCTTTGGGAGTTACTTATTACAGATTCTTATGATTCATAGGAGTGTGATTATAGGAGATTTACATGGAATATTGACCTTGACATTATGTCAAGTCATAAAAGTATCTTTGAATGGAGATTATGGAGCAAAAAATGAAGTGCCTTATTTGAAGGCTCAATTATGAGTTATGACAGTGTATTGCTAGTGTAAGGAATCTACTATTTTTAGCATGATGGACTCTTCATAGATATTGCATGCCACATTTGTGGATGTATACACTTAGCAATGGGATTTTATTTGGTGTTTTTTTTGTATTGTATCTTCTATAAATTGGGTTCTTGGGTTGGAGCTATGTATGGTTTTATTTTTACAGGTATTGTTATATGCTACCAAAATTGCTCAAGAACTTGTATGCTAATGGTCTTCCTATGAAGGTATAGCTTGGGAGTTGTATTGTAACATGTTTGTTGTTGAATAATACAATTGGTTTTGCTTGGAGTGTGGGGTTTTCTCCTAAAAAGATTTTCCTCATGCAAATCATTAAGCAACAGTTGTAATGTTTTTGTGTTATTTCTGTCTATACCTATATTTAATCATTTTATTTTCTATACATTCTTCCCTCATGGGCTAGTGTAGGAAGTGTATTCTACACCATTGCTTCCTTTCATTTGGCATCAAAGTGTGATCACCTCATCTTTTAGGTGTTAAGGACTATTGATGAGAAAGTGCAAACTATAGACCTATGCTATTTCTATGTTAGTGTTGTTTAGTGCGATGGATAGGGAAGAGAAACAAAACAAGTGTTGTGGACTATAGAATAATGTGGTGAGTGATGGAATAATACAAAGAAAAATAAATATATGCACATATATACTTATACACCATTCATATGTATATCAAAATCCCATTAACTTCATATATTCATTACTCATAGATATAGTACTGTTGGGAAAAGGTGTCTCAACCTTGCATTCACACTATTTGTATTTATTAATTATTTGTATTTAATTGTATTTTATTTATTCTTTTATCCCCACATAAGGAGTGGGGCATCCCATTTGAGGTGGCACTCCTATGCCACATGTATATCGGTATCTTGGAAAGTGTGTAAGAGCATCTTGAGTCATCATGATGGGAGGTACTTATGACACGTAAGAGCATGTAAGAGGGAGGCCACATTAGAATCTTGATTAGAAATAATGGTAGTCTTATGATCACCACAAGTAGAGACCTGATCCAAACCCAAAACCATTTTTTATGCTATTAAGGAATAGATATGGATGTATATAAAATCCATGAGACATGGGTATGATCACCAACCATCCTCTACGTGGATTTCCTGTTAGTTTAACATTTGTAGGTGATGCTTCTCCTGTGCAAAATTATGAAGTGAGATATAAAATTTATAAAGTTGGTTAATAATTCTAAAAGATTTTTAGAAAACTATTAACAAAGAAACACACATATACTTTTTTCTTCAATCCAAGCAATGCTTACAAAAAGATAAGTCATAAAGCCATTATTTATGCAAAAATCTAATGTGTAATAAATAGAAAAAGCTATCTATTAAGAAATAAGTCAAATAAAGAGCACATAAAACCTGCAACAATATAAACAGAGACACCAAGTTATACAAAGACACAAGAATTTAACGTGGTTCACCAATATGGCTACATCCATGAGAAAGCAAGGTTGTAATCTTTTTATTGATCGCAAGAACATACATAAAGTTTTTCTCCCAAATATATACAATATTCTTCAAAGAAGACGAAGGGACAAAATAGGGGAGAAAAAATGAAAATTCAGACTTCACATCCAAACAATCTCCCACTTGAAGTCTGAGTCATGCTGCAAATAACCATGCTCAGAAATATCACCCTCTTTCCATGGCCTATTGTCACATGTTTACTAGACCAAGAGAAGTTCTACAGAGCTCCAACTTCTTCTTAGTAAATGCATCTACTCTTCTCCTACTTTTTGCATAAGGGATCAAACAAGTAAACTCAAACATCAATGAGACATTCTATATGGCCAACATGTACTATGTAAACATCCATGTGCTCCATCAAGATACCTACAACAATAATCAAAGTGACCACCATCTCATCCTGTATCATATCAAACCATGTAATATAAGATCCTCCAAAGAGATGCCACACTAAACTATCACATAGAAGTAAGAAACCTATACCAACCTATATCCAAACACAAACACCAAATACAATGGTAACAAATAGGCCTGCATAGTTAATAAGAATCAAGCACCATAGCTGGAATAGAAACCACAGATAGTTGCTAACACATCCAACTAACCATACAACACTAAATTGATGCCAACAACATATCCAACCCATATTGTAGATCTCATAACTATATATTCCACTATCTTTCTTAAAAAAATTACCATCTTCCATGATAACAAACACATCAAAAACATTGATGTGCAAAAAAATCTAAAGATGCTTGATATTGCAGTCCAATAAAAAACAATCTACCAAAGACACACATACATCCTAGATCTCATGTTGCATGAGCAATGTCAACCAAAGCAACTAAAGTCTACCAATCAACACTTACATAAAAGGTGTGGAAAATAATCAAATCATGTAATACCAAGAACAATGACAATGATTTGCAAATTGCAGCCAACCTGTTGCAAAACATAACATACTACCATAAATAGTTTTCTACTAAATTCTCTCACCTTTGATCTCCCTCACTTCTCCCAAGTACTCCACATTTCAAAAAGATACACAATAAAAGACCACATATTGTTGTTAAAAAATAATAAAGTACAACAACAATAGATGACCACCAACTAGTGACCATACTAGATGAATAAGAAACTCTAGGAAGAAACATAATACCATAAAGAGAAGTTGCAAACCATATCACATCCTTCTACCAACACCACCAAGTGCTAAGTTGTGCCAAGTATGATCTCCTTTACAACATTAAATGAGAATCCTTAACAACACCCAACCATTCACTCTCAAAGATCATAATCAACATATGTATCACATAACCAACATGGATGTAAGCCTCTCTAACCAAGGAAAATCAAACTCGAATACCCATTCCAAAACTAGGAATAAGCCCAATTACATCTCCTAAACTCCTCATCATGAGCCAAACTCATATGCACAAGGAGGTACCCATGCCAACATCCCTCAAATGAACCCTCCAAAACCAATAACCATAGGTCAAGTTCCATAACCATGAGAAGATAAAGCATAAAGAGAAATGTATCTAAAAAATAGGACGGGAACACCTAATTGAAGATAATCCACCGAGCAGACCAAGAGTGGGGAATGAGAATGCTCCTCCAGGATACACCAAATCACGATGAATCTCTCCAAGAACAATTTCCTCTAGGTCCATAATGAACTCACATCCATATCTAGGTGTATGTTCCTCGGTCTTCTTGCTAAAACCCCCAAAGAGTAACCATCTCAACAAATGTTCTCTAATCCCAAGAGTACTCCAGCCTCATCCAAGTCTCCAAGTATCCATGAGCACCTCCATGATCAATACATGTTAAGATCCAAAAGCAACACTGCATCATCATGAAGCTCTCCAAGAAAATGACCAATGTACTCAATACCAAGAGCACTAACAAGACCACTGTCAAAGCTCCCACCGTACGTCTGCATAACCTAGGAACACATCATGACATCATGATCTAACATCTCCATAAAGGAAGACCACATGTTCCAAAGAACATATCTTGTAAACAAGGATCAACATCTCCAATCACATGAAGATAACCATCTCCTAACAATAGAACTCAAATTTCAAAGAACTCTCACTACCATGAGATCCTCCATGACACCAACAACCACTATAGAAGATCATCCATCACTAGGTGATGAAACCACATGACTACCAAAGCTCCCACTGAAACATGATATCGAGCTATCCATGGTATCATGATAAGCATGCTACAAGTCCCAATAACTGACTAACCAAACACTCTAATTATCCATCCTCTCATATCAAAGAAACATACCAAAAAAAGTTGTCAACATTGAATCGATCTTGTGGATACAGACAATCTACATCTGAGTCATCCCATTGCAGCCAATGGGTAGCCAATCCACATAACTACATAACTTGAAGATCCCAATCAATGAAAACATGTAAAATCATCATCACATTAGTAACCTGCAAACTGAGATATCAAAGAGGATAACCTGTAGACCTCAATACTCAAACACCATATCCACATCAGATATGATTTGCTAATCTATAATGAGTAACTGTAGTCAAGGAACCCTTGAACAAATGTTGTAGAATTGATACCATTTTGCTGTGAGGATAGCAATAATTGGGTTGTATTAATTGTGCACAACTATATTTAATGTAAGTCTTTTTTCTAAAGATTCAGTGAATTAGATAGAATTATTAGATATATGTTAAAAATATTGTAAGGGATGATGTAAATCTAAATTAAATATAAGTTAGATAAAAAAATGGATTATTTAAAAAAAAATTGATGAATAATTATATTTATGTGAAAAATACCTTCGTAGAATGATCCTTATGGATCTAATATATACTAACAATATTTCAACATAAAGGAGATAATGACTGGATCTAAGAATGGATTAGTCAACAGTCTTCACTCATTACGCTGGTCAAGGTAATGACTATTTTCGCACGCCAAAGAAAGGAGAGAAAAGTTAGCATGTCAGTGGGGAACAGTGAAGACAAATGCTACAAATCTATCTTTGTTCTTCAATCTTATTAAAAAGCTGTGAACGGTGTAGAAAAGTCTAACAAAGGATAATCTTGACTGTTCAAAGTCTACGCTGGTCAAGGTAATGACTATGAAAAGAAAAGGGGAAAATGGAAGGAAAGTTAGCTTTCTTTAGGCATGAAGATTCGAGTAATGACAATGAAAATAGACTAAAGTTGTGCATATTTCGTGTATGGGACGACAATGAAAATGCAAGTGGGAAAGGGTGAAAGATCAAAGTAAGCATTGACAGAGAGACTTGCACCTCATCTTCAACTTTCATTTAATTCTATCAAATTTTTTCTTGGGTCAATTTTGATTTATCTATTTCTAAGAGACTATTTTCTGGAGAAAATTGTACTCCATACAAAAACAGAAGAAGTTGTGGAAAGTTAGCATGGAGAAAATTGTAATCTCACCTACTTTTACTTTGTGGGTAGTGGGATACCTCAGTTTGGTCTTATGCTTGAGTAACTAATCACCAATATTATTTTGTATTATCACCCAATACACATTCTTTTGTTCGAATTCTTATTTAGAAGATGTTAATACTAATTCTATGATTGTTCATGTCAAAGTCTTCTAAGTGATGAGTGTTATCTTGACCTAATTTACATAGTGAAATAGATAAATTTGGTGTTACAATTATCTAACAGATATGTTTTGTGTTATAATTATCTAACAGATTATGTCTTTTTGGATTGGGATATGAGAGGAGAATTTTATTATGATAATAATAATGGATTAGTTTATCTTTCATTTCAATTTTAATGGGTCACTAATTATGAAAAATTAATTATTTTCTTTAAAGTTTTTTTTTTTTTTTTTGGTTAGAAATTTATAAAATTTAATTGTGTGATTGGATTGAATGAATTTTGCTAGGGAGGAAATTAATTTTGCATTAGTTAAAAAGGACAAAGAAGTGCCCAACCAATGGTGAAGAAACAAGCTAATTTTTTATGCCAGTTTATAATGTGATAATTGATGATCCACAAGTTTTAGATTTGTTCTTCAAACACGTTTTGAGTAGTTTCTAGTTGCTACTCCTAATCATTCATATTGCAATTCACTCTTCTTTAGTGACAGTTGGCAATCATTTTGGAAGCTTTTGGGTTGTTAGTTGTGCATTTTCATTTTGTTTCCTTTGCAAACTAATTACTAGACTATTGTAGTTAATCACATAATAGTCCATGATCTCTGCATTTCTCATAAGAGGAGTGTGCAATGGGACAATTATTTGCATGTCATTTAGCATATCTACAAGTGCTGCGATGTATGTGCAAAATGATTCTCTAATTTTGAAGTCTATTATATTTTCCAATATTTTTACTTTAATAGATTCCAATTGCTCTTCCAACTCTAAATACACTACTACTAGTAGAAGGAAGATGAAAAAGTTTTTTTGCTTGTGCAAAATTTGGCCAAACTTCATAAAACTTAGGACAATCTCTAGCAAAACTTGAGCCAAAATTTAGGGCACTTTATAACAAGGTAATACCCAGGATAAACCTTGCATTTCCCTTCACATGTGGTAAAGTAGGCTTCATAGTTATAGTAGCAACAATGTTGGAACTAAAGATGGGGAATGTAGATGCACGCATCATCAAAAAGTAGGGTCATTCACTCTAATAGTCTAGTGTATACAAGCATACATACTCTATAATACAACAATTAATTTGACAATAAAACATGATGTGTGCAATCCAATGCAATAGCTAGAGTGATTTTCTTCAAAAGATAAGTGTACCTATAACAATTTTCTTCAAAGCTAAAACAACCTACAAAATACAACAACAATGTAAGGCTCAACCCACTATGTGAGCAATTCAATACAAAATTTGGACTAATCTTCTTCATAAGGTAACATACCTAGTCCAATTTGCTACATATGGTAAAGTGAATTGCAAAATATGATAAAATGATAAGGATGTTAGTCTCACTTTGATAGTGTCCAAACAAAATCTTCCTTAAAAAACATTCAAAACATGATTCAAATGAAGCATTCAATTCTTGTAGAGAAACTAACTCTTTAGAAGTAAAAGCATATAGAACCAAACATTCATTTTATATGTATATTTCAACAGATTTTTTTATCAATGATCAATGAACATGAATCTTAACAGTTCTTAATAAGTTAGTAGAGTTACACCTACCTCATACCATGATGCAACAAGAAACTAGAAGGAAATTCAAATCTAATTTACACAATATAAGCTACAAAAAAGTTTATCACGATTTGAAATTATTCAAGAAAGATCTTGTGCATAATTTCTTGTGAGGGTTGTGGTGATCAGAAGTAGCACTTGCAACTAATATATCTTACAAAAATCCACTTTCAATTATGTTTTGATGGATTCTCATACCCTCTTCCAAAGCTCCAATATTTGTAGAGATCCAATCGATCAATAGTTACATCTTCATTTATGAATATTTTATGGCTTTTAGGACATTGAGATTATTTGAACTAATTTTTAGAATGGAAAATATTCATTGTGCTTTTAAATCTTTGCATATGTGAAGGCTACAAGATAAAGTCAACAACCAATCACATTTTTATATGAACATTGGAAACTATATTAATGATAATTGATATATCAAGAAGACTGAGCAGTTGCAATAAATATTACTTCACTTCTATGACATTGACTTCATTTTGGTTATGGGGTATATTGACTTCTAGTATAATGATTAAATTATAGGTATAAGCTATACTGATTGAAGTATTTAATCCCTGCATAAATTCATGTGAAGCCTACAATAAGAGAGTAAACTCTAATAACCAATCAAAAAAAATCACATTGAAAACTACAATTATATGACAATTTTAGCACAATGATTGGTTAAGACTTGACAAACTAATTGAAAAAAGTTGCATATCAAACACTATAGTATCTACCTAGGCAAGTACTAATAACACAACAAATATATGCTAGCATAGGTAAAACATTGATAAACCCAAGAATTGGAGAAAAAAGGAGCGGCGGTTGCTGGGTGGAAAAGGGTTTTCAAACTACACAGGCAACGGCGGATCGGCTCTATTTGAAGGGGAGATTGAAGATGGAGCAAACGAGGATGACTCGGATGATGAGGGCGAGGAGATTCTAGATGAATGAGTGGCTTATGATTATGAGGAGGATGAAAGACTCATGGACATTTGGATGGAGGCGCAGCGTTCCATTGTGCGGAAGCCTGCCACGACTGCTGGTTTAGGGGTGGGCGATCTAGGGCTCAAGAGGGGTTTCTTGCTCCATTCTTCGGGAGTGGTGGCTTCTCCTCTAGTCGTTGCCTCCTCCAAGACAGAGAGGTTTGTGTTGGATGCCCCTATGGAAGATGTGCTAGGTGGGCAGTTGCAAGGCTTGATTCCTTATTTAGGTATTGACCTGGTTGAAGGAGCTGTAGGTGTTGCAGCTACAGCTAAATCTATGGATTCTACTTTGGAGAAGGGCTCTGTTTCCCTTAAGAAGTTTGGCCCAGAGATTGGTGCTTCCCCTGATGGGCTGGGGCTTCGTCGGAGGACACCCCTGTGGAGATTGTTTCTCAGGACTTGCCTAGTGTAGTGGCTATTCCTAGCCAAATTTTGGTAGATGGACAAAATCAACATATCATCATCCCTAATTCTCTCATCGAGAGGTCTTTTGGGTAGCTTAGTAATTCGCTTGTTGGGAGGTTTTGTGGAAATCGTCCCAACATTGATGTTGTTAGAAACTGGTTACTTCGAAATTGGAAGGTAAGGGGGTAGGTTGATGTGGCTGCACTACTGAACTGCTTCTTTTTGTTCTCTTTTTCGAACATAGAAGATTGCTCACGGATCCTTGCTAGCCCTTGGTTTCTTGGGCAAAATGGGCTATGCCTTCAAATTTGGTCACCGAGCTTCAATCCTTCAAAACCTTGCAGTAATAAGGTTCCCATATGGGTTAGGTTGCCAGGACTTCCGTTGGAATACTGGGACGAGGAGATATTTATGGCTATTGCCAAGACATTTGAGTGGTTTGTTGGGGCAAATACAGTCACAAAATTCAAAAGATGTCAGCAATTTTCTAGATTTTGTGTGTTTGTGAAGGTCGTTAAGGTGCTCCCTTCTAGGATTACCCTATTATCCAAGTTTGGAAGTTGGGAATAACAGATTGAGTTTGAGCATTCTCCTGTCGTTTGCCATTGTTGTCACAAAGCCGATCACTCTAATGCTATTTGTTCTAGCAGCAAGAGGCACTATCCCGCCAAAAAGGAGTGTAGGTCCTCTGCTGTGGAAGCGCCTACGGAGGGTAATAAGGAGACTTCTGAAGATAGTACTACTAAGACGAGGATTCCTTCATCGGAGGTGCTTGATAAAGGGATTGGTGACTGTAGAGATGTGATGGCGTTAACAAAGGTGCATGGTGCTACTGGGACTTTGAGTGGACCCTTGGGTCTTCCAAGTTCTTCCAAAAAGAAGAGATATGAGCGTAAGGTTTCCATCAAATCATGTGAAGATACCCAAAGTTCCTTGGAGCAGTTCAGTTTCAAACCACCCTCATTTTCGGTTGGTTGTTTGTAGGGGTTTGTTGAACCCTTGTTTGTTTTTTCTTGTGGTTGTGTTGGTTTGGTTTTGTCTGTTTGGTGGTTGTCCTGTGTAGCTTTGCTGGGCTTTTTGTTGTGTTGTCTCTAGCTCGTTTAGGCCTTGTGTTGCCCTGGGGGCTGCTTTGTATAGGGTTTTGGACCCTCTTTTCCAGCTGAACTTATCAAAAACATTGATAAACCCAAATTTAAGAAAATTAATACTCAAAGTAAACATTTCACTTTCTTATATTTAAAAAAAATCATTTTTTAATCCTATAAATTCTTTTGAAACAAACTGATTATAATCTATACAAGCCTCTAGCATTCCCTTACATCCTCTTTTGACACTACAATTTGAGAATTAACTTCCACTCACAATAACACAACAAATATATGCTAGAATAGGTAAAACAATGATAAACTCATATTTAAGAAAATTAATATTCAAAGTAAACATTTCACTTTCTTATGCTTCAAAAATCATTTTTTTATTATCCTATAAATTCTTTTGAAACAAATTGATTATAATCTATATAAGCCGCTAGCATGCCATTAATTCTCTCTTCCTTTGATGATGGATCATGTAATGTGATCTCAATTATTGATGTTCAAAAAATAACAGAGTTTAATTCAGAAGCATACACTCACACAAATATGGACTGTGGAAATATTATGTCTTTGATTATGTTACACTTCAATTTAATTTGGACTTGCAAAACATTAAAATGATTCAGTCTCTAGAATACAACTTCTATTTATTTTTTCAGACAAGAGAAAACTTTATAAAACACAAATTCACTCTGCTTCCATTTAACAAATGGAAATGGTAAAATCCCTTTTGTGAAAAAACAAAAAGCACTTGGCGTTTTCTATGTATCTTGCACAAGGATGTTGATGCAGCAGAATCATTCAGTGTAGGGACCAGTTCCTTGTCCGTTAGGAAGCATTTTAGGTTGACTTCAGAAATGGGTAGCAGCTGACCATATGAAATTGGTGACATCTGTACATCTTATAAGTACATTTAAGATAAATTAATCTTGAATATATAGTCAATTTTGCATTCTGCTCTTGCCTGATTTTAGCTAGACAAAAAGCCACAACAGGGCATTTGACTGATAAACGATGAACGAGTCACAACATAAGCTTCACCATGCGAGCTTCCATCATTGCTACTATGGTCGTTTCAAGAAGCAGAGAAGTTGTCCCTATGATTCTCTTGGATAGGAAAAGGTGGAAATTCTTTCTTGCACAACGGATACTTGGTGTTACTGCCCTGAATACAATAGAGATGAAAATCTCAAAAAACTCAGAGTTGAATTAATGTAATTTATGAAACCAAAGCAATGAAAGATGAAAAAAGGAAGGACCATCGAAAGTAAATCAAATCTGAAACCCTTGTATTGAAAAGAAGCCAAATTTTACATTAAAATCCAAAACTTACAATGAATTTGAAAGACTGAGTTATCTCTGGCTTACTGTTCTTGCTTCAATGGTTCAGCAGATTACAACTATCTTCCTTCATTTGAGAAAGTTAAGTCATTGCACCTGAAATAGAAGATTGCTCTTCAGGATACCACAACTTATTTGCTCCCCTAGCTCTGGACATACTCAAGGATGTTAGGAATTAGGAACACTGATCCAAATGTTTCAAATTCCAGTTGATCAGATGAAAAAGCTGTGCCACTTGAATTAGGACAATTTATGACAACTGGTGTAAAGGAGGAAGGTATTTCCTGGCCACTAACATTGCATGGTGAGTCAATGCCCCACTCACTGATTGAATCCAAGACACTGTATCCCATAAATGCATGAGAAGTTGGCTGATATTAGATCTTGTGCAATACCTCTTGTCTTGGCTCTAACAATTGGTCTGCTGGTTAATAAAACTCTAAATTAGAACTGCATAATTCTAATAGAATAAAGGCATTAAAAATTTGACTGTGTCCAAGAAAACAAACAATGAGATGAATGTAAAAAAACATACCTGAACTGTGAAGTATATTTCTGTTTACTTCTTGGCCTTGGAATTTCCTCACCTGTAAAGACTTCTCTTTGGAGTTTATGGATGGATAAAAGGATTACCCACTTGATGACCAGAAAGTGAAACATAATGAAGTGGATGACTGGAAATAACCCTTCGGCCATAATTGTAACTAGGTATATTCATGTTAGGATAAACAGGTCTTCCAAGGACCAGGGCCTTCCCATAGTGTTCTTGTGCATATCAAGACACAACTGGAACATTGCTTTTTATCATGTCCAATGACACCAACACTGTAAGGGTTACTCTTTTGCTTTCCTCCTAATCTATATTCCCTTGAACCTGTTGTACCATTATGAGTTCCATCTTCTCGCATCTCTGTTATAATTTTTTTTGGGAGACAAAGTGAGTAATATATTTTGATCAATCAAATCAGCTTTGTTCAATGACAATCTGAAATTCCATGCTCCATTGAACTGTTGGTGGAATTTAAGCATTTATCACCTACATTCTAAATTGGCATTGTGAGACCACTATTCTGTATCTATACCTTTTATATGCTCTGTGCAGTTCACTGGCACAGGTAAGTCATTCGAGGCAATGGGGCCAATATCCCTCAGTTAGTCCTTCCCCTTGTTCCGAACAATCCTTCTACCAGTCTGCTGTTAATTCTGTATCTCCAACCAAGCAAAAATTAACATTTTATTAGGGCTAGCACTTTGAAATGCTGAAATAGTATATGTGCCTACTGTTTATGCATCTTGAGGTTTGGTATTAAAAGTGGAAAGCATTCTTATTAGCATCTTTCTTAGGTAATTTTTGCAGTGTATCAAATTATGTTGTTTAAAGGGGTTTTATAATGAATTATTTCTAAAGCACAACATTTGCAGAAGGTTTTGCAAATGGGGTAGCAAGCTAAGTGGGTTTGATCTTGGGGGAACCTCCATGGTTTAGCGCATATGAATCTAGTAGTATTGGGATGGATGATCTCTCAGGAAGTCCTGATGCTTCACAAATGTGAGCATCGCCTAAATACAATGAGTGCTAAGTGGACCATTCATGCTCATGAGAGATGGGTTCATGTGAACCACTACTCATGAAATACGGTTCAATGAGTTTTACTCAAAACTACATAGTTGAATCCTAATAAAACAACATAATCTTTCTTACCATTCAAATCAATTCTGAAAATGCTATGAATTTTGTGCTTTCTACACAAAGATTGCTTCTGAGCCACACAATGTTAAGTCTGGAACATCGAGATGTTGTGCACTACCAATACCATGCCCCTCCCAAGAATTCGGAAAAGACTTCTTCAAATTTTCAGCAATCTTTTCGTCAGGAAATTGTACAATATTTGCCAATTTGCAAGCTCCATAAAAGTTTGTTACACCACGTAGAATTGTCTGACATGTGTATGGGTGATATGGGTATCTCCCAAGTATTCAGTAAAAAACCTGTCTAAATTTTCAGTATTTTCCTCAGGAGATCGTATAATAATTTTCCAATTTGCAAGCTCCACAAAAGTTTGCTACGCCATATAGAATTTTTTGAAATGTGAGTACAGTTGACATCCAGGAAAACTACTCCAGAAAGTGTAATCTAAAAAACCGCAAAAATGTTCACAACATATCTAATATACATTAAAAACAGAATACATGCACTTAAAATCAAGTAACAAATTAAAGATACCAGGATTTTCCATGAACTAAATAACTACAGAGCATGATATTTGCAGACAAATTCCCTTCTTTCCTTAAACTCTGTGATTGACTTTAATCTAGAAATTATATATTTTCCATTTTGAAGAAAATAGAAAATTCCAAAAGACAACCTCATATGATTTCTTAGCAATATGAAAATTAACCGAATGTTTTAAACTAGAAAGAATAGCATACCTTTACTCACACTCAGAAACTTTGAACTAATAACAGAATGATTAAACTCAGAAACTTTGAACTAATAACTGCCTTGGCCCTTTGAAAAGATGATACATTATGGGTGCACATCCGTAGAAATTCCTTTTTAAGCAACACCTCCCCACCATCAGTTATAACTTTTAAAAAACTCAACTGTCATAAAACAAATAGCATCCATTAATTCCTTGTTAAGAAACAACACAATAAAAAAAGAGACCTCAAACAAGCTCTTCCTTAGAGAGTAATCTTCAATGCAACGGGCATGACAAAATGAAAGGTGAGTACCAGCTATTTCTGGAAGAGCGGATATGGGAATAGGATGCCATATACAAATACATGAATATTTGCTAAAACTCCAATAAAAATTAATTAGCAACTTGAATATTAGACTTGTACACCGAAATCATATCAATGTTCAACAGTCAGGAATAATCTAGCCGGAGGAAAGAAATAAAGTATCCACTAATATGAAACAAACCTCTGGTTGAACTGGGGCGCTCCATGAAATAGATGATAAACATCCAAGACCATAGTCTCTAAGCATATGAGAAATTTATCCAGCATTCTCTAACTAGTATAAAAGTACAATTGAATAATTTATCCTTTCCACTCATCTCATTGACCTGCAAAGAGTGGTGCTAAACTAGTTTAGACATAAGCTGACTCTGATAACATCAAAGATATTGAAACTTCAAGGAGAGATGGTGATTATTATTGCAAATTGAATGTTACTATTTACTATGAACATGCTAATATATACAAATCTCAAAAGCATAATTTACTGGCTGAGCAGAACAAGTCAGAACTAGTAATAATATTCATCAGATGTTTGAAATTTCACGATAAGCTTATGTTAAATTTTAGTTTGCTCTTGTATACTGAATGCTTAGAAATCAATGTTTATTTCTAGCAGTTGCTATGTGGATTCATTATAGTAATGGAAAAACACAACGAAAAATCAGAATTGAAGTAACATGTAGATTGAATACAGTTTTTCCAGAAAATTTCTTTTCTGGCTAATTGAGTTTGTACCTATGTAACTCTGAAAGCGCCAAACATGACAGAACTGATAATCATAGAATTATATAAAAGAATTTGTTGTGCCTCTCTATTTTCAACAACAGAAAACTGCATTTATTGAGGACCAAAACGTGCTCCACTTGGGAATGTTAGTGCCCGATCTAAATATCCAACAGGGTATTGCTGACTTGCAATTGAAACCTGGGCAGAAGACACATGAAGATTAACTTCATCAGATTTGTACAAACTAATTTTAAGCTTTTACAAAATCATTAGCATTATAAAAAAAAATTGTGAATTAAACTTACTCTTTCTCTATTGATGGTCTGACAAATACCATTTATGGTGTGTTGAATATACAGGTGTATAGGAGATGGAGATCAGAAAATATCTTATCTTGTATAATACATTTTTAATCTGAATGTTTGAAAAAGAGAATCAATAATGCCATCCATAACTCTTAAGCATTTTGCACTCCAAGATTTGCTGAAACACAATACCCAAATCAGAACTGAAAACCCAAATGCAAAGCCCATTCCTATTCCCACATCCCACCATATATCCTCCTCCAGCACTTCTTTAGTTTTTTCGTCATCACTGGGAGAAGCAGGATAACTTCTTGAGCATGACACATTGATTTGTAGGCCACATAAACCTAAATTGTTGGAGAATGATGAGGAAACAAATGTCATCATTTGTCCTCCTTGTGGTATCATTCCTGATAGGTTATTATGAGACACATCAAAGTAGCTCAAATATGTGAGATGTTGCAGCTCAACAGGAAACATCCCAGACAATTCATTTTTGGAAAGATCAAGTGATTATAGCTGTACCATGTTTCCCATGGATTTTGGAATCTCGCCACTAAAATGATTTCTTGAAACATCGAGAATTATCAATCCTTTGAGGGATTCCATATCCGAAGGTATTTTACCTGATAAATTATTGTCGGATAGATCAAGGCATTTTACTAATCTCAAAATTCTTGCATACTCCATATCTTGTGCTTTGTTCTTAATGATTATGCTATCTATATAAATCCCACCAACATTTGTAGTATTTAATTCAATAGTTTCTGTGTTTTCTGTCTGATTTGCCATTGCACTCAAGTGCATAAAGCCACTTGGAATAATGCCTGAAAAATTATTGCTCAACATATCCAATATTTGAAGACTTTGCAAGTTTGATAATTCTGAGGGTATTTGGCCAACAAATTTGTTAGATTTTAGTACTAGGATGCGAAGGCTTTTCAAGCTTTTGATCCAAGTAGAAATGCCCCCATGAATATTGTTATTCCTCAAATCTAGGATTTCCAAAGAACTGCAATTTGCAAGGGATGATGGTATGTTCCCTTTTAGCCCATTGTGACCTAATTTCAATATTTCTAGATAAGTCATCTTCCCAAATATATTTGGAATTGTACCCTTGAGATCATTCTTTTCTAGATTTAACATGTACAACCCAGAGCTTTGGTCTAAACTCAAGGGAATCCTACCACTAAGCCTATTATTTGACAACTTTAAAATTTGCAAATTACTTGACTCACAGATAGAATGTGGAATGGCACTACTCAGATTGTTTTTGGCTAGTGACAGAAATCCAAGAGCTTGTCCATGTTTGCCAATACCTGCTGGAATGGGTCCATCAAATAGATTCTTTGAAAGATCCAAGAAGCTCACATTTTGTAAAGGAAGGGGAATATTTCCTTGTAACTTATTATTATGCAAATCAATAACTGAGTTTTCATAAGAATTCAAGTGTTCAAATCCAAGAAACTTGGTGGGCAAGTTACCTATAAACTGGTTAGAGGAGAGGTTGAGATAAGAAAGGGGCAGAGAATCCCATAGCCAATCAGGGATATTTCCGCTAAGAGAGTTTTGAGACAAATCTAGTGAGCGTAAGAAGTATTGAGTAGAAATGAAAGCTGGAAAATTCCCTTCAATATTACAAGATCCCAAGTCTATGGTTTCAAGTTGAAATTTGGGAATATAAGTGGCATTGACTTTTACAGTCAACATATTCCTTGAGAGATGCAAGCTTTGAATATTGGGGATCTTATCCAAAAAAGAGAGTGTGTAAGTTCCACTTAATTGGTTGTTGCTAAGGTCAAGCTCTATGAGTTTGTGGAGGTTACCCAAGAAGGTTGGGATTATACCATTCAAAGAGTTATAACTCAAGTCAAGATAGTTGAGTTTGGTGAGGTTAACCAAAGATGTTGGGATGGTGCCACTCAAAGAATTAGAACTGAAGTAAAGTTCTATGAGCTTTGATAGCTTACCCAAAGATGTTGGGATGGTGCCACTCAAAGAGTTATACCTCAGGTCAAAATATGTGAGCTTTGACAGCTTACCCAAAGATGTTGGGATGGCGCCACTCAAAGAGTTAGAACTGAGGTAAAGTTTTGTGAGCTTTGACAGCTTACCCAAAGATGTTAGGATGGTGCCACTCAAAGAGTTATAACTGAGGTCAAGTTCTGTGAGCTTTGACAGCTTAGCCAAAGATGTTGGGATGGTGCCACTCAAAGAGTTATAACTGAGGTCAAGTTCTGTGAGCTTTGACAGCTTAGCCAAAGATGTTGGGATGGTGCCACTCAAAGAGTTAGAACTGAGGTCAAGTTCTGTGAGCTTTGACAGCTTACCCAAAGATGTTGGGAGGGTGCCACTCAAAGAGTTAGAACTGAGGTCAAGTTCTGTGAGCTTTGACAGCTTAGCCAAAGATGTTGGGATGGTGCCACTCAAAGAGTTAGAACTGAGGTCAAGTTCTGTGAGCTTTGACAGCTTAGCCAAAGATGTTGGGATGGTGCCACTCAAAGAGTTAGAACTGAGGTCAAGTTCTGTGAGCTTTGACAGCTTACCCAAAGATGTTGGGATGGTGCCACTCAAAGAGTTAAAACTGAGGTCAAGTTTTGTGAGCTTTGACAGCTTACCCAAAGATGTTGGGATGGTGCCACTCAAAGAGTTAGAATTGAGGTCAAGTTCTGTGAGCTTTGACAGCTTACCCAAAGATGTTGGGATGGTGCCACTTAAAGAGTTAAAACTGAGGTCAAGTTCTGTGAGCTTTGATAGCTTAGCCAAAGATGTTGGGATGGTGCCACTCAAAGAGTTAGGCACAAGGTTAAGAATGGTAAGCTTTGACAGCTTACCCAAAGATGTTGGTATGTTGCCACTCAAAGAGTTATTATTGAGGTCAAGTTCTGTGAGCTTTGACAGATTACCCAAAGATGTTGGGATGGTGCCACTCAAAGAGTTACAACTTAGGTCAAGATATGTGAGCTTTAAGAGCTTATCGAAAGATGTTGGGATGGTGCCACTCAAAGAGTTAAAACTGAGGTTAAGAACTGTAAGCTTTGACAACTTACCCAAAGATGTTGGGATGTTGCCACTCAAAGAGTTATAACTGAGGTCAAGTTCTGTGAGCTTTGACAGATTACCCAAAGATGTTGGGATGGTGCCACTCAAAGAGTTATAACTCAGGTCAAGATATGTGAGCTTTAAGAGCTTATCCAAAGATGTCGGGATGGTGCCACTTAAAGAGTTATAACTCAGGTCAAGATATGTGAGTTTTACAAGCTTATCCAAAGATGTTGGGATGGTGCCACTTAAAGAGTTCCAACTCAAGTCAAGATATCTGAGCTTTGACAGATTACCAAAAGATGTTGGGATGGTACCATTCAGATTATTATAATACAGATCAAGATATATTAAGTTAGACATGTTACCAATCTCTCTTGAAATCTGGCCAATAAAGTTAGAGTGGTACAAGCTCAAATACCTCAAATTGTTGAGCTTGTGAAACTGTGAAGGGATGGCAAGAGAAGGGAAGAAGGCATTCTCACTGAGGTTCAAGCGCTCCAGATGCTGCAGTTGGAGTAGTCCTCCACGAAGTTCTCTCCGCGACATGAATGGCCAGTCATCAGGATTCCACGAGGCGTTAAGGGTCTGAGGACTGAGATCCAAGGACAGGACATGGGCAGTGATTGGGTGGCAGGTGACTCCTTCCCAAGCGCAACAGTTAAACCCCTTCCAGGATTGTAGCGTGGAAAGAGAGGAAGTGAAGTTGAGGCCGTCTTTAAAATCTAACAGGGAATTTCTTTCATCCGCATAACATGCCGAGGAGCAGGGCATCACTCCTAATAACAACACCAATACCCACATCATCACCATCTTTATTCTACCCGCGAAATTGGGAGGAAATCTCCTCAATTCAATTTTCCATACTTATTCTATGTTTTAGAAAACTTTTGTTAAAAATAGAACGTATTTGTGGCGTTCACTGAAGTTTTGCAAATTTCCAGACTTGTTCAAAGTCTAGTGGATAGAGATGACCTCCTACCGTTTGTTTTACGGCTTTGCTAGCTTTTTGAATAGGAAATATTGGCAAAACAATGGGTATTAAAATTACAGGTCAATTTCTAAATTGGAAAAAAGTGGACATATTAAAATTTTCCACCGGGGAAAGTGGTGGGAAATGTCCTCCATTCAATTTTCCACACTTATTCTAAATGTACGAATGGTATGTTTTAGAAAATTTGTTGAAATTTGAAAATCTCCTCCATTCACCACCTAAAGTTTTGAAAATTTCCACACTTGTTTGAAGTCTAATGGATAAAGGTGACTTCCTACCGTTTGTTTTACGGCTTTGCTAGCTTTAATACAAGTTTTATTACGCCTCGTTCGCATAGAATAGTCTTCAATCATTTTAATAGGAAATATTAGCAAAACAATGGGTAGTAAAATTAAGGTCAATTTCCTAAAATTGGATGTATCAAATTTACTGTGTCTGCCCATTATTATGTCACTCTCTCTCATTAAAGAGTTTTTTGGTTTGGGTTTTTTAAAGATAATAATAGCCACTATATTAAATGGCAAGTGCTGCCAACTCCAACATTTAATTTATTCTTATTTATGTTTATCATTTAGAAACAAAAATTTATTATTTATTTTTGTCACAATTTAGTATATAATTTTTAATTACCGATTTATAAATTTAAGGTTGTTAAGTATTAAATTTCAGCATCTTAGAGTTTTTAATTTTATGGTTGTAACACGTAGAGTCCACCCAACAATTTTTTTTATTATATGCATATTAGAATTCAAATTAACATATTTCTTCACATTTTTAGTCTCTACCTTTAGTAGGG
This sequence comes from Cunninghamia lanceolata, assembly GCA_027924645.1. Lineage (NCBI taxonomy): Eukaryota > Viridiplantae > Streptophyta > Pinopsida > Cupressales > Cupressaceae > Cunninghamia > Cunninghamia lanceolata. The sequence goes on along the minus strand of BSBN01000571.1, from coordinate 972,157 downwards.
AAAGCTATTATTTTCACCTTGCTTTCTTAATGGGAAAAAAATTTAAGACATTTTTTTCATATTTTTATATAATTTTCTATTTTTTTAATTGGATGTGACTATTTTCTTCAATTTTTTATTTTTCCATTTGTTAAAAATGGGAATTTTTTTTAACAAATCACACATCATATGCAAAAAGTAAAACAATTTCTAGAGTTCTTTTAATTTCTGGTTTTCTTTTCCTTAAAATTGTGCTCAAAGAATTTTTTTATTGGCTCCTAACACAAATTTATCTATTCTTCTAATGTCTCTCTTTTACCCTAGTTTTTTAAACATGTATTTAATAGTTGTACTAGAAGGCTTTTGTTGTTGCCAAGTGTTTTAGATGTGTCACCTAGCCGTTAGAATGGCTAAAGACATGTGAATTAGCAATGGCTTTACATAGCTCCATTTTTCTCCTTTATCATTAATTTCTTTTACATGGACAACCAACTACTTAGATTTGTTGTTCTTCTTCTATGCAATGGCTACTTCTATCAAGATTTATCTATTTGCTCAAATACTTCTTGTAGCATCTTTGCTAATATGTCTTATCCATTTGTCTTACATGTTGTGGTTTCTTCCATCAGATGTTGCTACCATTGTTACGCAACTATGGAACTTACTTCACTTTAGAAATATTTGGGAAAATTGAATCTATTCTAGTTGCTAAATTTTGTGGAAGTTTTAAATAAGATTAGGGAATTAGATTGTTTTCATAAAAAATTGCATACCCTTGCAATTTCATACTATGTTTTACACTTATTTTAGTGTCCATTCCATTCCCTTAGTATGTTATAGGGATCATTTTAGCTTATCCTTGGCCTTTTCCTTCACTAAATTAAAAAAAAAATTATCACATTCTGATTATTCTCACTGACCTTAGACCACATGCTAAAATTTGAGTAATTTATTTAGGACACTAATGTGATGCACAAACATCTACATGATATGCTAGCATCCTAAAAGTTCCCAAAAATTTAGACATCGCTTCCTGCTTGGCTACCTACTATCGCTTGCAGTAATACCCATCTATTAGAATAATGCCTTCAACATTTGAATCTGACTCTTTAGCTTCCTCATAAGCTTCTTACAAAAGAAACTCTTGAATCTATCTCATGTAATATATTCCTCTCCTTCTCTTGGCTATGCTTGGATAAACATACCTCCATTGTTGAAGCTTGTTGAAGCCACATGCTACTGGATTTTTATTGACAACTACATGTGTTCACTTCTCTCTTCTATGTTGGTAATATTATTTCAATAAGTTGTTCTTGTTTGAATAATATTGTAGCTCTTCTTTATCACTTTCTTCTACATTTCTATTGGCAAATCTACTAGTGACCATCAATACCCTTTATCTAATATGATACACACACTAGGCTATTCTTCCCATAGACTAGGGATTAATGCTTATAGATTTACTTTATTATTATTGTTCTTATTCCTAGATGCACATAAGATAATAGCACATACATTTTTCATTTCTTCTCTATCATTGGCAACCTATAGATGTTGAAAGACCATAATAGAGGCTTGACCATTCATGGCAAGCTTCTAAGCATCCCCAACCATTTTTCTTGTCCTAGCTATAGGCATTTGGAAGATATTCAACTGCACGGAGATTTTCTTGTATCTTCCTTTCTCTTTCCATTTCATTATTCCATTTGTTCTAGCTATTTTAACTTTACTTTTGTATAATCTAGTATCCCCTAGTTTGCCATCTCTATTGTTCTTATTTCTTGTTGTGAAGGTAAGTTTGAAATCTGGTAAAAAAATTGAGTTTTCCTCTGGTTTGGGATGACAGCATGAGATTGGGATGACAATGCATGTTTGGAATATAGTGCATTACGTGGATGTCTATGCACCATGCCAAAATTTGAGACAGAGAGCTCCAGCTTCTGATACCAAGTTTTTTTATTTTCTACAATTTCCATTTTGTATCCAGTTTATCATCTTAGTACTTCTTTCAATCTCATTCATTCCAATTTCATTAATGTAATATTAAATCTAAGGTGTTACAAATTTTATATTATAGTATGAGTCAAGCATATGGTGGAGAAGTGTTTCACATGGTGTAATAGATAACCATGGCCATTATATTTATCAAAGGAAAGAGTTCCCATACCAACAAGAGAGGGGTATGTGAGAATCTCAGAAGACATAGCCATATCTATATGGAAGGAGCAACAAAAGGTAGCTCACAAGAAATAGATGGTGATGCCTCCAAAAAGGACGATGACATAGAAGTGGTAGTAGGAAAAGAAGGTGGAGAAATATAATGACAAGGGTCAAGGTAGAAGAAATGGTTCTAATGTAGGAGAGGAAATAATAGATAAAGGATCATGTGAATGATCCTTAATATCTATCAAAGGAGGAAGTTCAACCAATGTGATATTAAGGAAGTGATAAATGAACCTAGCATGATCAACATTGTCTATAAGAGGGAGTTCACCCTCCAAATAAAGAGGGTGGGATGAAAAAGAAACGAATCTATCTTGTTGAGAGAAAGGACCAATAGAAGTATGAGCCTCATCATGACTCGAAGAAGATCCATCTGTTACCTTTTGAGTCGCCCTTATTTATTTATTCATTGGTAATATTTCTTGAACAAGAGCCGGTTTACCGTGCTATATTTTTGGTCATACCATTGCTTTGTAAATCGACTCTTACTCCTTCAATTTTTACCCGTGTGTCATCTTTGTATACAAAGTTGCTTAAGGTTTGAACCTTTGAACCCGAACCATTCTCAAAGTTCAAAGTTCAATGGTTCAATATGTCTGAAGTGTCTCATAAAGCAAGCTGTCGTTGTGTTTGTCTTAAACGTCTTTGAACTTTCGGGTTGAACTTGAACCTTCCGCTCGTACTCTATAGCGGGGTTCAAGGTTCAACGGTTTTAAAGTTCAACGCTCACTGTCTTCTTATAAGTCGGGTCACGCAGTTACCTTGTGTAAATAATATATCATTGAACCTTCCGCTTGTACTCTGCAGCGGGGTTCAATGGTTCAAGGTGCAACAGTTCACTGTTCCATAATTGGAAGCCTTTTACCAAAGCCGCGTAACTTTTTGCTGGTCTATATAATCCTTGCGTCTTTGAACCTTCGTATTGAACCATATCTTTACAAGTTCAACGGTTCATGAGTTAAGTTCCTTTTTTCCGCAAGTCAATCCTTTGCTTATCTATATGGTCCAATTGACATGTTTGAACCACCATATTGAACCATCGCATTGAACCACGTCCAAAAGGTTCAATGGTTCAATAGTTCAAAGATTTGGTGATTTTGGTCCCGTTTGTTCCCGCGGCTTTCTAAGTCAAATTTAGCGGGAAAGTTGGAGGAAATTATGTCAGAAACTCATTATGAAACCGAGAGCTCTAACTTAGCAGAGGCTACGGATAATCATTATACTTCATGATGGCGCGTGAATAATACTTGCTATTAATGAAGAAATCAGAGTTCACATCTTTTCAAATATTTTTGGCACGTATTGTTCCGAGCGATAATTATTCATTCTGGTTAGTGCCATTATTAACCAAGAACAAGCCAAGTTTAGCAAGTAAACATACTGTGCAACGCGAAGGAGGATAGCGCCGAAAGTGTAAGGCTCTTTTTATTCAAGTTTTTGCAATGAATTCAGATATCTTGAAGGTGAGTTCTGTTTCCCATATGCTATTCCTAGTTCTTATGCTGGAAAGAAGAATCTCTGGAATTTCTGTTGTTTTCAAAATTCCAAGTGTTTTATTGTAATCCTCCAACTATGTCTTTGAAATCTACGTGTTTGGGGGATGAACATGGCCCTAGTCTTACTTATTCTCACTCAGAATTTGGAGATACTGCACTAGTTCAATATGATTTGGAGGAATTTAAAGAAAGAACTAGAAACCCTGTTCAAACCCCTACAATGAAGAAAATCATAGACAGCGGTTTAGTTGAAGCTGCAGCTTTTCCTCAGGCTATACTGTGCCTAGAATTGGTTCGAGAGTGTATAAATAGGTATGACCCCCATAACAGATGTATCAGAAATGCAAGCAGTGATGTGTTATTTCATGTCAACAGACAAATCCTCATGTCTGTGATGAAGATACCGCCTAAAGAGGCGTATTCTAGCCTTGACATTACTTCCTCCTATGGGCATTTCTCAGAGAAGAAATTGAATTATAAAAGTGTAATAGCGAGAAACTGGCTGTTGAAATTTCAGAAGGGTGGTTCAAGGTTACCCAGGCCACTTACCAGAGATCATTTGATAAAAGAAGTAAGGGATATTGTGGTATTGTTACACAGACTGAAAGGCAGTCAGCATGCCTACTATTGGGAGGATTGGATGTACTTTTTCATCCAAGTCATCCTTCAAGGGGAACAATATTTGGATTGGGCTGAAATAGTGGCTGACTGTCTACATCAGGGTTTAAGTAATTGTCTAGGTGATAGAGATTTCTATATGTCTTCATACCTGTTCTATTGTTTGGCATCTACAAGAGAGTGGTTCGACCTGCCTCATGCGCCCTTAGCTGAGAACAGTAAGATTTACGAATATTATTTACAGTTGCAGAGAAGGAATTGCTATGAAAATTATAAAAGGGTTAATGATGTCTTCACTGGGAAAATGACCTATGAACTGGCAGGCAATCTGGGTAAGAGAATGTCCAGTGAAGCAATGCAACTGATCAGTATCTATGGTAGCTTCTTCATTCAATTTTCTGAGTTCACTTACATCAGAGTTGGAGGATTTGATGGTGAACCTGTAAAGTTACCTAGATATGTGTTTGACCATTTCGTGCTGATGGAGGTATGTAGGCAATTAGCACATGTAGATAAGAAATTCCCATCAAAAAAGGGTTTTGGTATTTCTTTTCCTATTGAACTTGGGCATTATTCATGCCAATCAAAATCTGATGCTTTAAATTTGGAGGTGAACCTTAAGAGGTTCAATTTTCAGTTCTTCACTGCCAGGTCTCAATTTGACAGTAAAAGATTTGTCAGAGAGAACCTAGATCCTGGAACAGGGCATTCACACCTTCCTAAGCTGGAGGATTACTGGGAAGACTGTCTAGATGAATTTAAGGTCAGAAGAAGGCTGTAGTGTAGGTTTTCTTTGGGGCAGATAATTACTCTCAATTTGAGTATGGATGTTTCTGAAATTTTTAATGATGATGAACAGATGATTGACCCATAGTTTGAGAGAGTAGAACAATTACCTATCCCAAAAGTTGACTGGAGCAAAAAGGAGGAAGATAGAATTGAAAATACAACTCTTCCGATGATAAGAAGAACTGAGAAATGGTTGAGAGAAAAGAGACAGGAAGGGCTTCGGGATATAAATACCCAACAAATCTCCTCAATGATTGGATCACCACTTCCCATTAGCTCTTCTAATCAACCTATTGCTATCTGTGGTGCAGGTGCTTCCAAGCCATCAACTGAAAGAAGCCCTACCACTAAGAGGTCCAGAAGAGTTCTCACAGAATTCTGCCATCTCGTGTTACCAGGTTCAGGACTAAAGGGAAAAGAAAGAAACAGGTTTCTGAAACAATAGTTGTTGATTTGAATTCAAAGGAAGATCCAGAAGAACCTATGGGTGACAAGGAGCTAAGTCCACAGAGAACAGAGGAAGTTGACACCGGGTCATAGTCAGGGACTGTTCTGGAGACCCCTGAAATATTAATGATTTCAAATGAATCCTCTGGTGGAGTGAACCCCGAGAAGACAACCTCAGCCCCTGCACCAAAGTGGCTAGAGAGTTCCATCTCTGACAAGAAAAAAGTGATTCCTTTTGTTGTCCCATTAGAGGATATGGTAAGCAAATGTTTGGGGAAAACCCCCAAGTCCAAGAAACTCAAGATGACATCCAGAATAGACATTGATCCAAACACTGGTAACTGGAGTGCTGAAATTGCTAAGCCAGTGACTGAGGAGGAAGTGCAGGATCCGACAGTACACAATTTTACTGTGAAAAGAGTGGATCTCGGTGCTGCTTCCAGAGCTGCAGATGTCCACCACCTTGAAGCATCTACTAAGAGGATGGTCAGTCGAACATGGAAAGATGAAAAGGACAAGAGGGAGTTGAAACAAAATTTGCGTTCAATGGCAGAGTACATTGAGGCCATTAACAACCCTAACCCGCAGCCAATCTCACAGCTCCCCTTGTCTTTTGACCCGAAATCACCTGTCAACCAAAAGATGTTAGACCAGGTTCATAGGAGCAAAATGGTGACAAAAACATTTGACAGTTGGTTGGATAACATTGAGCAGAAAGGAACCGAATACATCCGTGAACTCAAGGGCATATATGATCTGACTGCTGCGACTATCGAAGATCTTAAAGCACAGGTTACTGTTTGGGCGAAAGATGAGGGCAAGTGGGTGAATGTGATAAACCAAATAGATGAAGTTCAAAAATATGGGCTAGAGAAGTTTTTGGCAGAAAAGAACCTGACTGGTGTGGACGAGGATTTGTTATATGTAAACAAGAAGAATATTGAATGGAGGAATTCCGTATCCCGGCAAGGACGCTTTGAACTCACAAAGCTAATTAAAGAGATAATAGAATTCACTCAATCACTACAACGTGACTTGCAATGTATTGATGTTCAATACATAAAAGATGATGGAACACCTGTGGAAGATGTCGACGCAGTGGTACAATCATTCAAAGATAAAATCAGCTTTGTCAGAGAAAATGACAATATTTTAATTGAGGATTTCTCTCAGATTTCTAAAGTCGAGTCATTGCTTTATCTCTGTATAGACGGACTTCCAGAACACAAGGAAAAATTTGGGAAAATGCGAAGGGAAAAAGAAGTTTGGAGGTCAAGAATGAAGCATATAGGTATTCCCAACTTCCTGAAGATTCAGGAGTTCGTTGCTGCTTTTCAGGAATGGAAGACCCAACGTGCTTCCCAAGCCACCGAGAACAAATTCGGAGATACAAACCTGTCCTCCCAGTCATGATCTCATTGGCCCATTTTCTTTATTTCAGTTCCTCTATTATGTTATTTTCAGCAATCTTGATCTTTAAAATCAGTTGTTAAAAACTAAATCCCGTACGGGTCAGAGTTATGTTAACTCTGGGTTTGATTTACTCAAAGACATGATTAAGACATTCATATATATAGGTTTTTAAAATCTTTGAAGAGATATATATAGAAGTTTAGGAAAAGAAAAGAAGAAGGGAATTTTAGCTAAACTGTTCAGAGTTTTACATTATGTGATGATTGTCTGAGTAATTTTCATCTGTGAATGAGAAGAAGAAACAATTACTGCTTATTTGGATCTGTGCGTCTAAGTGTGTGGAATTAGATTTTCTGTGTGAAATCTCCTTTCATCTGGTAATTGCTCTTTATTTGGACAATTCGTCATATGTGTTCTATTCTTTATTGGTTCAGCAAGTTCGTATGAATGTATTCATGTATTTGAATGTACCAAAGTAGAATCTGTGCATTCTATCTTGTTACTGTATAAATTTATCGCGTTCATGACATGGTTATGTATGAATGTTAGTCTGCCTTAAGCATTTTCTGGTTAAAAGTGCATTTGGATAGTTGAATAGATTAAATTCATTGAAAATCTTAAAGGGAGCTGTACCTAAATTCAGAGGGGAACTAATTTAAAAGGTTCACCCATTTGTTGTTTAACTCATTTGTTCTTTAAAAAAGGGGTATAGAGTCAGAATAAATTATTTTCAGAATAAGGACACATCTGTTAGCCAACAGTTTTTGGCGACTCTACTGGGGAATAAAATCATTAATTAAAGATTGGTCGCCTAAATATGAAGCAACAATGGTGCTTCCACACGAAAACATAATTCCTGTTCTGCAACCCAATCTTGGATTTCAAGACGAGCAGGAAGACATTATTGGCTAGTTGAATACCCTTGCTTGGCGTAATCGTCAGAATAGTGAAGATTATAAAAGAGCAAGCAGAGTATTAGAACAAGAAGAGGAATTGGCCGATAACCTGAGATTGCTGTTACTCAGGTAGAGAAGAAGGCAGGCACGAAACGCAGCAAGAAACCAAGTCCTTGAAGCACAAAGAAATCAAGAACAGCAAGAAAATCAATAACTGCCTATCCAATTTCAATATTTTACGCTGGATTCTAGACCGTATACTAGGTCTTCGAGAAGAGAGGGAGTTGAGGACCCTACCTTCCAAGCACTGCAAAATCTTAATTTTCCTTATATCCCTACTCATGCAAGAAGAGCTAGAAGTAGACCCCCTAGTCCCCCTAAATCTTCTACTTCCCCGGTCTATCAAGCTTTAACTCTTTCAGGCACCATTATCCCCTTGGCTATAAATTTTCTACCCATGGCTCAACCTTGGGGAGCTACCATAGGGCCTTTGAACCTAGGGGCTAACCTAAATCCATTACCTAAAAATGCAAGAGAAAATTTACCCAGGTTCAATGGAGACGGTAAACAATCACCAGAAGAACATTTGTGTGCTTTTGCAGCAGCATGTAGTGTGTTAGGTGTACAACACCAAGATGTTGCCATAAGGCTCTTTGTGCAGACTTTGACTGACACTGCGGCACAATGGTTCTACCACATGACTAATTCCTCAATTTCAAATTGGAATGACATGAAGACTGCTTTTGAAAATAGGTTCAAAAGTGCAGAAGATGAACATTACCTCCTTGCACAGCTGACTCAGCTTAAAAAAGAGATTCATGAACCTATGAGGGAGTTCGTGGCTAAATTTAATAGAATTGTGAACAAAATCCCTGCTACTAAAAGACCGTCTGGCGAAAATCCAAAATGTTTCTTTATTAATTCTATGCCTCCTGATATTAGCTTCCATCTCAGGAGAGGTGTAATTGTTGATTTACCAGCTGCACAAGCCTTAGCAGTCGGAGGATGATCTCATTATGGCCGATAAATGGAAGAGAGAGGTCCAGGTGCCAAATGCCCAGCCCTCATCATCTACAAATCTTGTAGTGCAAAGATTGGTTAATGATATGATTGCCTTAAAGAGGCAACTACCTAAAACTGGTGCCCCCTTCCAACAATCGTATCAAGATATAAGTAGAAGGAATTTGAATCAACAAGTAGATACTGGTAGAGCTTTACCCCTGACATCAGCACAGCCAAGACTGGCTATTAAAGCTCCTCCTGGGAGGGGAAACATGTGTATTTTTCACTTGACTACCGACCATGATGGAAATTCTTGCCCAGAAATGCTCAGGTACACTCAGATGACTGCTACTCAAGATATGCTAGGGGAATCCACATAAGAAGAAAGGAACTTTGAGGAACCTGGCGGCTCTGAAATACACTTCCTTGAATATGAGTTTGATTTAGAAAGGGGAGGTGAAATATTGGTAACCCTTGAAGATCCTTCATGCGCTGTGCTCACTAGGAGTCAGAGGAATATGAGACCCTCTAATACTCAAGAAGTACCAGGCAAAGGTAAGGAGCCTTTAACTAGAACTCATGATGCTAATTTGAAGGCTCAGGAAAATAGATTGCTACATAGAAATGATCTAGATGCTTCTTTTGATATTGTAGATTTCTGTAAGTCTGCAAAAATTCAAATTTCTCCTATTGAGTATCTCAAGTTGAAACCTACTGAACTTGACAAATTAGTTAAACATGTTAAAGGTAGTCCTGCACAAACTGAATTTGAGAATCAATTGGAGGTTGATACTGAATCCCCCATTGCTAGACTATTTGCTTCCTCATCTGAGTCATCCTTGTCTGCCCCTAAAACAACTCCCAATTCATCAACCAATACTCATTATACTGATTTGAAACCCAATCCTTTCTATGTGTCTCTGTTTATCAATGGTCATAAACTTAGTAACTGCATTATAGATTCAGGAGCCTATGATAACATTATGCCTTCCTCTGTGGCTAAAGCCCTAGGGTTATCACTCACAAAGACATTTGGTAGATGTTATTCTATGGATGGAAAACAGGTTTCCTTGCTTGGGCAGATTAAAGATGCACGAGTCGCTCTTGCAGCTTACCCTGACAAAAGGGTGAAATTGACTATTTTGGTAGCAGATATTCCTGCCAGTTATGGAATGCTTTTGAGCAGGACATTTTGCAAGGATTTGGGTGGACAAATCAAACTAGATTGGTCAGAGGCCACAATCCTAGTAGGGAAGCAGAAAGTGAAGCTGGAACCTGAGCCCAAGTGCAAGTTCACTGTCTACCCCTTTGATGATCCCAAGGCCCAGATTTTATTTGAGGAATGTGAATTTGGCAACTATTTTCTCTCCTCTGAATTGAGCTGTGAGGTAGACCCCAAAGAAGAATTAATACAAAGATCTGTACACTCTGATGACCTATGGGTTATGGAATTTGATGGAAGTTGTGCTACTGCTAGTTCAGGGGCTGGGGTTGTGTTAATCTCACCTGAAGGTGAAATTTTTTCTTATTCTTTTAAGCTAGAGTTTAAAAACACCAACAATACTGCAGAATATGAAGCTTTATTGCTTGGATTAGTTGAAGCTAAAGGAAAGGGTGTGAAGGTACTTAAGGTGAAGGGTGATGCTAAACTAATTGTGAAACAGGTAAGGGGGATCTTTTCTGTGAAGAATGAAAGACTAAGGCATTACAGAAATAGGGTATGGGATGAAATCGAATATTTTGATGCTTTCTCTATCGAAACAATTCCCAGAGATCAAAATTCCCGAGCAGATTCTTTAGCAGTATCAGCTTCTCTCCTTTTGCCACATCCAGATTTCAAAAAAGATTCTTATAAAATAGAAATGATATATCGCCCTAATGTCCCCGAAAATGCTGAGAGCTGGCAAGTTTTTGAAAGTATAATCAGATCAGAAAGTTTTTAGAAAATGCTGAAATGTTCCTGGGGACCTATTTTGAAGGTTCTAAAACAGAGTGTAAAGAATTTAGTCCTGACCCTGGGATTAATCCAAGAGATGACATGATTCAGTTAAAGGGAAACAAAATACCTAAAGGACTGGTTTCTTTAGAGCATTTGTTTTCTCAAAGAGGTGAATATATTAAAGGCAAACCTCCCTATGTTTCTGATAAAGCAGAGGATTATGAGAAGATAAATATTGGGGATGAAGCTAATCCTAAATGGGTATCCATTGGTAGGTGCTGCTCTTCGGAGGAGAAAAACAAATTGATTAAATTGCTAATCAAATATAAGGATGTTTTCGCCTGGTGCTATGATGATCTAAAAAATTTTAGACATGGACAATTTCAACACCATATTCCTTTGAAAGAAAATGCAGCTCCATTCAGACAGAAGCTGAGGAATTATAACCCGAAAGTTGTTGAAGCCATTTTTAAGGAGATTGATAAGATGTTGAAAGCTAGAATTATTTATCCAATCCATCACTTCACTTGGGTGGCAAATATTGTTCCAGTACGAAAGAAGAATGGAGAAATAAGGATCTGTGTTGACTTCAGGAACTTAAACCAAGCCAGCCTGAAAGATAACTATCCACTACCTGTGATGGACCACATCTTGCAGACAGTTGCTGGGTCTGAAATGATGTCTATGCTGGATGGTTTCTCAGGTTACAATCAGATAGGTGTGGCTGCAGAGGATCAACATAAGACTGCTTTCACCACACCTCAAGGAACTTTTGCCTATAATCGAATGCCCTTTGGCTTGATTAATGCAAGAGCAACTTTTCAGCGGGCGATGGATTCATCTTTTAGAGACCTGAAGAACAGAATTATTGTTATTTACCTTAATGATCTGACTGTTTTCTCCAAGAATAGAGAGGATCACTTGAGAGATCTGGAGTCTGTCTTGGAAAGGTGTCAAAGCCATGGCATCTCACTCAATCCCAAGAAGTCAGTTTTCTGTGTGACTGAGGGAAAATTGTTGGGACACCTAGTCTCAAAAGACGGAATCAGAATTGATCTAGAGAGGGTCAGGGCAATTCAACAGCTTAGTCTCCCTTCAAATAGGACTGGAGTCAAGTCCTTCTTTGGTCAGATCAATTTTCTCAGAAGGTTCATTCCTGACTTTGCTGAGATTACAAAACACATTGTTGGGATGATGAGCAAGAAACAACCATTCAAGTGGAATGAAGTTGCTAAGAAGGCGTTTGAGGATATCAAGGAAGAGATTGCAAACACTCCCACTTTGGTAAATCCTAATTTTCAAAAGGATTTTATTATTTACTGTTATGCTTCGGAACACACCATGTCAGGTATTTTGTTACAGAAAAATGAATTGGATGAAGAGGTTCCCATAGCTTTTATGAGTGTTCCCCTTAAAAAGCATGAGCTGAAATATTCTTTGGTTGAAAAACAAGCTTTCGCAGTGGTTAAGGCTGTTAAACAATTTAGATATTATATACTTCATTCTCATTCAGTTGTATTTGTTCCAAATTTAGCTGTGAAAAGTATTTTGACTCAGCAAGAAGTGGGATTAAACAATAGAGCAATGTGGGTTGCTAAAATTTAGGAATATGATTTGGAAGTTAAGCCTACTAAGCTGATCAGGGGTCAAGGTTTATGTAAGTTGATTGCTGAGAACAAAGAACAAGAAGGAGAAAGACTCCCCACAGTCTTATTGGTAAGCTTGCAAGATCCATGGTTTCTGGATGTGGCACATTATCTTACATATGGGGATTGTCCTAATCACTTAACTCCTAAAGGGAAAAGAAACCTGAAGCTAAAAGCTGCAAAATATGTTATTTGGGGAGATGTCCTTTACAAGAAAGGGTTAGATGGAACTTTCCTGAGGTGTGTGGATAAAGAGCAGCAAGATAAACTCTTGGAAGTTTTCCATAATGAAGCTTGTGGTGGACATTTTTCTTCTTCGGTTACAGCTTTCAAAATCCTCAGAAATTGTTACTACTGGCCAGGAATGTTTAAGGATGAGTATAGATGGGTGGCCAATTGTGAAAAATGTAAAATGTTCTCAGGAAGGCCACAACTTGCAGCTCTACTTTTGAGGCCCGTTGTTGTTGAAGAACCCTTTAAACAATGGGGATTAGATTTTATTGGACCTATCTCACCCCCCTCAAGTGCAGGGCATACCCACATCTTAACAGCAATAGATTATTTCACAAAATGGGTTGAGGCAGCCCCTGTAAAAAGAACAACTTCGGAGGTGGTTTGTAATTTTCTCAAAGAAAATATTTTGGTACGATTTGGTGTGCCCCAGAAGATTGTAGCAGATAATGCTACCAGTTTCTCTTCAGTTGAAATGACTTCTTTCTGTTATGAACATAGTATTTCTCTCTCCCATTCATCAGATTATTATCCCCAAGGGAATGGACAAGCTGAGTCCAGTAACAAGAACCTGATTGCTATCATGAAGAAATTGGTGAATGACAACCCTAGAGATTGGCATAAGAGGTTGTATGAAGCTCTTTGGGCTGACAGAATAACTCTAAAAAGAGCAATTGGAATGGCACCTTTTGAATTAGTTAATGGGATATGTGCCCAATTATCTTTACCTCTGGAGCTATCTACAGCCAAGCTGCAAAGTGTAATTGAGGATCAGTATTTCCAAGATTCCCTGGAGAAGAGGATTATGTATTTAACTAAGATTGAAGAAGAGAGAAATGAGCTGGTTGACCGAATTACTGTACATCAGGCCAGAGTTAAAGAAATTTTTGACAGGAAAACAAGACCCAGGAAGTTTATGGAAGGAGATGAAGTATTACTGTGGGATAGAAGAAGAGAACCAAAGGGTGCACATAGCAAATTTGACTCGCTTTGGAAAGGACCTTTCAAGATTCACCAGGTATTGGGTCCAAATTCTTTCAAATTGGAATATCCTGATGGCACTATTTTACCCCTGTCCTATAATGGATAGGATCTCAAGCTGTATCGTCTGTAAACAGGGTCCCCTGTTTTGTACATAGTCTTCCCTTTCGTTTGGTTTTATGTTTTCCTTTCCCATTTTTATTTTGTTCCGTTCTGTTTCCTCTCTTCTCTTTTTTCCTTTTTCTGCAAAACCAGAGCTTCTGAGTTCTCTGCATTTTTGTCATAAAATGCAGTCCCCAGTCAGAGCCAATGTTACCTTTTAAGTCACCCTTATTTATTTATTCATTGGTAATATTTCTTGAACAAGAGCCGGTTTACCGTGCTATATTTTTGGTCATACCATTGCTTCGTAAATCGACTCTTACTCCTTCAATTTTTACCCGTGTTTCGTCTTTGTATACAAAGTTGCTTAAGGTTTGAACCTTTGAACCTGAACCATTCTCAAAGTTCAAAGTTCAATGGTTCAATATGTCTGAAGTGTCTCATAAAGCAAGCTGTCATTGTGTTTGTCTTAAACGTCTTTGAACTTTCAGGTTGAACTTGAACCTTCCGCTCGTACTCTATAGCGGGGTTCAAGGTTCAACGGTTCAACAGTTTTAAAGTTCAACGCTCACTGTCTTCTTATAAGTCAAGTCACGCAGTTACCTTGTGTAATTAATATATCATTGAACCTTCCGCTTGTACTCTACAGCGGGGTTCAATGGTTCAAGGTTCAACAGTTCACTGTTCCATAATTGGAAGCCTTTTACCAAAGCCACGTAACCTTTTGCTGGTCTATATAATTCTTGCGTCTTTGAACCTTATTATTGAACCATATCTTTACAAGTTCAACGGTTCATGAGTTAAGTTCCTTTTTCCGCAAGTCAATCCTTTGCTTATCTATATGGTCCAATTGACATGTTTGAACCGCCATATTGAACCACCGCATTGAACCACGTCCAAAAGGTTCAATGGTTCAATAGTTCAAAGATTTGGTGATTTTGGTCCCGTTTGTTCCCACGGCTTTCTAAGTCAAATTTAGCGGGAAAGTTGGAGGAAATTATGTAAGAAACTCATTATGAAACCGAGAGCTCTAACTTAGCGGAGGCTACGGATAATCATTATACTTCATGATGGCGCGTGAATAATACTTGCTATTAATGAAGAAATTAGAGTTCACGTCTTTTCAAATATTTTTGGCACGTATTGTTCCGAGCGATAATTATTCATTCTAGTTAGTGCCATTATTAACCAAGAACAAGCCAAGTTTAGCAAGTAAACATACTGTGCAATGCGGAGGAGGATAGCGCCGGAAGTGTAAGACTCTTTTTATTCAAGTTTTTGCAGTGAATTTAGATATCTTGAAGGTGAGTTCTATTTCCCATATGCTATTCCTAGTTCTTATGCTGGAAAGAAGAATCTCTGAAATTTCTGTTGTTTTCAAAATTCCAAGTGTTTTATTGTAATCCTCCAACTATGTCTTTGAAATCTACGTGTTTGGGAGATGAACATGGCCCTGGTCTTACTTATTCTCACTCAGAATTTGGAGATACTGCACTGGTTCAATATGATTTGGAGAAATTTAAAGAAAGAACTAGAAACCCTGTTCAAACCCCTACAATGAACAAAATCGTAGACAGCGGTTTAGTTGAAGCTGCAGCTTTTCCTCAAGCTATACTGTGCCCAGAATTGGTTCAAGAGTGTATAAATAGGTACGACCCCCACGACAAATGTATCAGAAATGCAAGCGGTGATGTGTTATTTCATGTCAACAGACAAACCCTCATGTCTGTGATGAAGATACCGCCTAAAGAGGTGTATTCCAGCCTTGACATTACTTCCTCCTATGGGCATTTCTCAGAGAAGAAATCGAATTATAAAAGTGTAATAGCGAGAAACTGGCTGTTGAAATTTCAGAAGGGTGGTTCAAGGTTACCCAGGCCACTTACCAGAGATCATTTGATAAAAGAAGTAAGGGATATTGTGGTATTGTTACACAGACTGAAAGGCAGTCAGCATGCCTACTATTGGGAGGATTGGATGTACTTTTTCATCCAAGTCATCCTTCAAGGGGAACAATATTTGGATTGGGCTGAAATAGTGGCTGACTGTCTACATCAGGGTTTAAGTAATTGTCTAGGTGACAGAGATTTCTATATGTCTTCATACCTGTTCTATTGTTTGGCATCTACAAGAGAGTGGTTCGACCTGCCTCATGCACCCTTAGCTGAGAATAGTAAGATTTACGAATATTATTCACAGTTGCAGAGAAGGAATTGCTATGAAAATTATAAAAGGGTTAATGATGTCTTCACTGGGAAAATGACCTATGAACTGGCAGGGAATCCGGGTAAGAGAATGTCCAGTGAAGCAATGCAACTGATCAGTATCTATGGTAGCTTCTTCATTCAATTTTTTGAGTTCACTTACATCAGAGTTGGAGGATTTGATGGTGAACCTGTAAAGTTACCTAGATATGTGTTTGACCGTTTCGTGCTGATGGAGGTATGTAGGCAATTAGCACATGTAGATAAGAAATTCCCATCAAAAAAGGGTTTTGGTATATCTTTTCCTATTGAACTTGGGCATTATTCATGCCAATCAAAATCTGATGCTTTAAATTTAGAGGTGAACCTTAAGAGGTTCAATTTTTAGTTCTTCACTGCCAGGTCTCAATTTGACAGTAAAAGATTTGTCAGAGAGAACCTAGATCCTGGAACAGGGCATTCACACCTTCCTAAGCTGGAGGATTACTGGGAAGACTGTCCAGATGAATTTGAGGTCAGAAGAAGGCTGTGGTGTAGGTTTTCTTTGGGGCAGATAATTACTCTCAATTTGAGTATGGATGTTTCTAGAATTTTTAATGATGATGAATAGGTGATTGACCCACAGTTTGAGAGAGTAGAACAATTACCTATCCCAGAAGTTGACTGGAGAAAAAAGGAGGAAGATAGAATTGAAATTAAAACTCTTCCGGTGATAAGAAGAACTGAGAAATGGTTGAGAGAAAAGAGACAGGAAGGGCTTCGGGATATAAATACCCAACAAATCTCCTCAATGATTGGATCACCACTTCCCATTAGCTCTTCTAATCAACCTATTGCTATCTGTGGTGTAGGTGCTTCCAAGCCATCAACTGAAAGAAGCCCTACCACTAAGAGGTCTAGAAGAGTTCTCACAGATATTTTGCCATCTCGTGTTACCAGGTTGAGGACTAAAGGGAAAAGAAAGAAACAGGTTTCTGAAACAATAGTTGTTGATTTGAATTCAGAGGAAGATCTAGAAGAACCTATGGGTGACAAGGAGCTAAGTCCACAGAGAACAGAGGAAGTTGACACTGGGTCACAGTCAGGGACTGTTCTGGAGACCCCTGAAATATTAATGATTTCAAATGAATCCTCTGGTGGAGTGAACCCCGAGAAGACAACCTGAGCCCCTGCACCAAAGTAGCTAGAGAGTTCCATCTCTGACAAGAAAAAAGTGATTCCTTTTGTTGTCCCATTAGAGGATATGGTAAGCAAATGTTTGGGGAAAACCCCCAAGTCCAAGAAACTCAAGACGACATCCAGAATAGACATTGATCCAAACACTGGTAACTGGAGTGCTGAAATTGCTAAGCCAGTGACTGAGGAGGAAGTGCAGGATCTGACAGTACACGATTTTACTGTGAAAAGAGTGGATCTCGGTGCTGCTTCCAGAGCTGCAGATGTCCACCACCTTGAAGCATCTACTAAGAGGATGGTCAGTCAAACATGGAAAGATGAAAAGGACAAGAGGGAGTTGAAACAAACTCTGCGTTCAATGGCAGAGTACATTGAGGCCATTAACAACCCTAACCTGCAGCCAATCTCATAGCTCCCCTTGTCTTTTGACCCGAAATCACCTGTCAACCAAAAGATGTTAGACCAAGTTCATAGGAGCAAAATGGTGACAAAAACATTTGACAGTTGGTTGGATAACATTGAGTAGAAAGGAACTGAATACATCTGTGAACTCAAGGGCATATATGATCTGACTGCTGCTACTATCACAGATCTTAAAGTACAGGTTGCTGTTTGGGCAAAAGATGAGGGCAAGTGGGTGAATGTGATAAACCAAATAGATGAAGTTCAGAAATATGGGCTGGAGAAGTTTTTGGCAAAAAAGAACCTGACTGGTGTGGACGAGGATTTGTTATATGTAAACAAGAAGAATATTGAATGGAGGAATTCCGTATCCCGGCAAGGATGCTTTGAACTCACAAAGCTAATTAAAGAGAATTCACTCAATCACTGCAACATGACTTGCAATGTATTGATGTTCAATACATAAAAGATGATGGAACACCTGTGGAAGATGTCGACGCAGTGGTACAATCATTCAAAGATAAAATTGGCTTTATCAGAGAAAATGACAATATTTTAATTGAGGATTTCTCTCAGATTTCTAAAGTCGAGTCATTGCTTTATCTCTGTATAGACGGACTTCCATAACACAAGGAAATTTTTGGGAAAATGCGAAGGGAAAAAGAAGTTTGGAGGTCAAGAATGAAGCATATAGGTATTCCAAACTTCCTGAAGATTCAGGAGTTCGTTGCTACTTTTCAGGAATGGAAGACCCAATGTACTTCCCAAGCCACCGAGAACAAATCCGGAGATACAAACCCGTCGTCCCAGTCATGATCTCATTGGCCCATTTTCTTTATTTCAGTTCCTCTATTATGTTATTTTCAGCAATCTTGATCTTTAAAATTAGTTGTTAAAAACTAAATCCCGTACGGGTCAGAGTTATGTTAACTCTGGGTTTGATTTACTCAAAGACATGATTAAGACATTCATATATATATGTTTTTAAAATCTTTGAAGAGATATATATAGAAGTTTAGGAAAAGAAAAGAAGAAGGGAATTTTAGCTAAACTGTTCAGAGTTTTACATTATGTGATGACTGTCTGAGTAATTTTCATCTGTGAATGAGAAGAAGAAACAATTACTGCTTATTTGGATCTGTGCGTCTGAGTGTGTGGAATTAGATTTTCTGTGTGAAATCTCCTTTCATCTGGTAATTGCTCTTTATTTGGACAATTCGTCATATGTGTTCTATTCTTTATTGGTTCAGCAAGTTCGTATGAATGTATTCATGTATTTGAATGTACCAAAGTAGAATCTGTGCATTCTATCCTGTTACTGTATAAATTTATCGCATTCATGACATGGTTATGTATGAATGTTAGTCTGCCTTAAGCATTTTCTGGTTAAAAGTGCATTTGGATAGTTGAATAGATTAAATTCATTAAAAATCTTAAAGGGAGCTGTACCTAAATTCAGAGGGGAACTAATTTAAAAGGTTCACCCATTTGTTGTTTAACTCATTTGTTCTTTAAAAGAGGGGTATAGAGTCAGAATAAATTATTTTCAGAATAAAGACAAATCTGTTAGCCAACACCATCAAAGGCACTAAAAGAAAGATTATCACTGAAAGTTTGAAAACCATGTGATGAAGGATTATTGTCAATGGTAAGAATAGGATCCTCACATGTAGTGAGGGAAGAGAAGGAGGCTTCAACCTTTGTGAGAGATCTAGAGTTTGGACATGTAGATAAAGGAGGAAGAGAAGTGGGAATAGACATAAGGGCATGTGTAGAAAGATGGGGGACCAAAAAGTGGCCAAAACCACTTTTTGGTCCAAACAAGCCATAACACGCTCACGTTTTAAAGTAGTTAAAATGTGAATCCTTGAACTTCCTTCACTCTAGAGTAGGGTCATGTCTAGGAAGAGACCAGGGGTATATACATAAAATAAACATTAAAGTATAAGTTGGCATTTACCTTTATCATTTACCTTTCTTATACTTTAATTTATACTTTATGTATATAATGGTAGGATGTTTGAGAGTGGTTTTAGATCCATACGAATTAAATTGTAGATTCTAAAATTTGGAGATCCCTTAGATTTCAAACTTAGTCAAATTTTCAAGGTTTCAGGGTTTCATACTTAGCCAAATTCAGAGGTTCAACAACATGCATCAGGGTAAAGGCACAAGGACTCCTTAGGTCTCTCTTTCTCTCTCTCCACCTCTCTCCCTCCCCCTCCATCTCTTTCTTTCTCTCTTGCTATCTCTTTATATCTCCCTCTGCCTCTCTATCTCTCTCTCCCTTCCCTTTCTCTCTTTCTCTCTGTCTCTCTATCTCCCTGCCCCATCTCTCTCTTTATCTCTCCTTGTCTATCTCTATCTCCTATCTCTTTCTCTCTACCTATCTCTCTCCCCCTCTCCCTCTCTATCTCTCTATCTACCCCACTTTATATATTTTCCCTCTCTAACTCTAGCTCTCCCTCTCCCTCTCCCTATCTATCTATCTATGTAGGTCCCTCTCTATCTCTCTCTATCTCTCCCCCTACCTCTTTCTGTCTCCCTCTTTCTAACTCTATATATCTCTCTCTCTCTCTTTATCTTTCCCTCTCTCTAACACTACTCTCTATATCTATGTCTCCCTCTATCTCTTTCCACCTATATCCCCTTGTCTCTATATCTCTCCCTCTCTATCTCTATCTCTCCATCTCTCCCTCTCCCCATCTCTATCTTTCTATCCTCTCTATCTTTATCTCTACCCCCTCTTTATCTCTATCTCTCCCCAGCTAGCTCCCCCTCTCTCTCTAACTCTATATTTATATTTCTCCCTCCCTCTCTATCTCTCCCCCTCTTTCTATCTCTATCTCTATCTCAAAGCTTTAAAGAGGGAGGAAGAAAGAGGGGGGGAGAGATAGAAATGGAGATGAAGGGAGAAATATAAAGATAGAGTTAGAGAGAGAGATAGAGAGAGAGAGAGGCTAGAGAGATAGAGATGGGGAGAGGGAGAGATGGAGAGATAGAGATGGAAAGGGGGAGATACAGAGATATAGAGATACAGAGGGAGAGGCAGAGATATAAAGACAAGGGGATAGAGATGGAAAGAGAGAGAGAGAGAGAGAGAGAGAGAGAGAGAGAGAGAGAGAGAGAGAGAGAGAGAGAGAGAGAGAGAGAGAGAGAGAGAGAGAGAGAGAGAGAGTTCTCTCACATGTGCAATTAAATGGAACTTCCCTGCATAGGTTGTTGATTTGAAAATTTTGGCAAGCTGTAATTTGACATTTATATCAAGAAAGATGTCCATTTCATGTGCATATTCCTCAATAGGTGTTGATAACTAAGAGGGGGGTGAACCAGTTATCTTGATTAATTTAACTTTCTATTCTTCTTTATCCACTAGTACAGTATCAAAATACATAAGCTTAAATGAACGTGAAAGCAGAAATGAACTCAGTACACATGACACAATATTTTTGACGTGGAAACCCTGTTAAGGGAGAAAACCATGGGGTGATTAACCCAAGAATGTATTCTCTGTTAAAAGAATAGGATGATACAAAATGGCACTTGCCAATTAGGGCTCATTGCCCGAGCACACTGCTCACAAGAGGCTCACTGCCTACAATAGTTTATACAAGGAAACTAGATACTTGAACTGATGAGAAGCATCCACATATGCTGAGGTTCAGTTCTGGTTAGGCTCAATACACTAATCTACTGCACTTCATTCTTCCTCTTCTTTGGTGTTGTTGTCTTGTCACATACCGGACCTGTATTACTGTTGTTACTCTGCTCCTCTACTTTTCTTCACACACCACAATACACCACACACACTTTTACATCCAAATCCATCCGGTATATATATTTGCACCAATGAATTCAACACCTTTCTAGTCGGCATCCAGAATAGTCAATATTTTCCCAAACTCTGATCTGTCGGCTGAATCCTTGCTTACCACATGATGCGTATCAGGGAGATGCTTATAGAAGTCATCAATCATGTCGTCCAATCATGAGTGATACCTCAGGAACCTTGATCACCATCAATATCTCATCCGGATTAAGGTCTGATACTTTGCTGGTCAGTTCTTCCTCTGTCAACTCTGCCAAACAGGAACCCAACACTCAAGAGTTCATATCTCCTCACTCTTCCATCACCGGAGGCTCAATCCTTGGAATCTATTAGTCAAGGTACTCCTCTTGACTTCCCCAAGTCTGCACTTTACTAAGATACTTCCTTTTGAGAGATCTGGACCTGACTGTCAAACCCTGTTGCATGCTTTGTTCTTGCTTATCGGACCACAATACTTCTTCAATCTGACTTCCGGTAGAGACACACCATGTCCTATGGATGTGTGGGATGGACTTTGTTGCCATCAATGACAACACTCATGAATCCACACAGTGTCTCTTGCCAACAATAGGTTCATCTTGGGACTCCTCCTCATAAACACATAGTTCAGCAAGTGTTAAGCACATATACTCAATGCAACCCATAGCAAACTCTAAAACATACTAGAATCTTCTAGCATAAATAGAAAACCCATTTCCTAAAACTGTCAAGTTCATGTTCTCAATTTGAATGAAGCCACACCTTTGGATTAATGAAGCCCAATCACCTCCCCTTGAAACACCATATCCTTCCAAAAATGGATGTGAGAAATCTGAAATGGAAAAAATAAGATATGAGTTGGTTACCTTCATTGGCTCATCAAATACTTCTTGCATTCCATTCTCCTTCATGTTTGAAGTCCTATTGATATGATCCAAGTATGATAACTTTACAACCTTCTTGATGCTAAGAAAAATGAGGCCATCTTTTAGAGTCTTATCCTTCTTCTAAACTCCTCCATACATTCAATGGTAGAGAACCCGTATGAAGCTTGATCCTAAAAGTACCATGCCATGCTTAGTTTAATAAAATTAACAATATCAAATTGACACCTTCTTTCCTTACCACATTTCCATGATAATCATCTCATTGTGCCTATGTCCATTTGACCATTACCCAAAATCTTATCTTCAAGTGTGGTACTTGGCTTGCACAAGTGATCCATTAAATGTGAACATTGATCCTTCATAATGTGGTTAGAAATCACAACAAACCCTATATGAATCCTCATGAACTTCCTTTCATTCCAAATAGAAGAGATGGAGAACTCAATAGTGTCTCTAACTGCTTTAATCCTCAAGAGATTACCCGGATCCCATATGAAAACACAATTTTGGGCTTGAATTAAAGAGTCCTCATGCCCTATACTACAAGTTGTATCCCTCACTCTATCACCCTTTTTAGCATGTTTTCTATGATGGCAAGAATTTTTTAGTGACATAGAAGGAGACAAATCTGAAATATTTTCATACTTCAAACTACAATCAACATGCCCATCCACCTTTTCCATAAGAGACCTTGTTCCAGGATATCCTCAACACCTTCTTTCCTATAACTCAAAACCCCATTTGGAAGTTCAGAAGTAAGTGCATGAATCGGTGCATGTTCCTCCATATTGGCCTCTTCGCAACTGGCAAGTGACTCCTTTCCCTCCTTGACTTCATCAATACTTTCCTGACATATACAATCATTATAAGTCAAATAAACATCTTCTATTAACAAAGAATTTTTACCTTCCAACTGCATGTCAAGTTCTCTTTTTAGTACCTATCTCTCTTTTTACATGGTTCATGCAATTTAATACTATATCTATCTTGATGATTTTCACTCAAGATCTTCTCACTTGGGGGACAAGGTTGTTTATTTTTATAGGCTACATGCATTCATGATTTCTCAGGGGGGGAATATTATTACTAATCACTTTCAAGTTAATGTGTAGTTCACAGGTTAACTTTAGATCATGGCTCTGGTTATTCTACTTCTAATCATGTTCATATTTTACTTTTTCACTTTGGCAAGCTTACTCATGTAGATTCATGTGCACACCAAAGTGGGGGTAAAATGTAATAGTGAAAACTATTTGTTTTATGCAAATATTTGGTCCCATCACATTATCTTGACTAATTTGGCATCCTCTTTGACCCAAATTCTCAAACTAAATCTCAAAAATAGAACATAACACCTCCTAAGATATTCTTTAACTTTAATACTATCAGTTCACATTATTTGGTTAAATTTGTGAGCACAAAAGTGACCCATGTTGTTTTTGTGGCACCTACTTGACCCTATTGTTCAAAACTTTAAATTTCTCATTAGGCCTAAGGAAACACCTTCTAATTGGTTGTTATTCACTATTTCTCATGCCAAAGCATTTAAATTGTGTGTCTTGTGTCTACGTCAAGTATAAAAGGACATCACCTTTAGGTCATTTCACAAGGTAATCAAACCCTAATCCACCCATCATCTAAAGATCTATTTGTGGGTCAAAGGTTTATTTCCATGACTCAAGGATTATTTCCAAAGTTCATTTTTGTCAGTGTGGATTTGATCATAGGCCATTTTTGTGAAGTAAATTCAACACTAACCAAATTCTAAGAATGACCTAATTAATATTTCATTGTTATGCTTTTGACACATCTAAGTTTAAGCAATTCTAAGCTACAATTCAATAGTTATGATTAAAACAATGCACATGATGAGGGTGGACTCCACCCAAAACACATACAACAATAATTTATAGATTTCAAATAGACAAGAACAAGATCTCAAGAAAGATTAGTTAAACAATCTGTAAATTGGATCAGAATTTCTTCATTAAACTTGCTTGTAAAAGGCTACAAATCTGAAATACAATTTCCAGGTTCATATGCCCACTTATTACAGCAATATGGGTTGTCTTACAATAGAAATATCTGACTTATAGAGCCTTTTGATATCTATTTAACCTCCATATTTGCATGAACAGGACTTGCCAGTCACTTCCTTCGACCACTGCCCCCGAAACTATCCCAATATAGGCTTTAAATATTACACCTTGGAACTAGTTAGTGTAATTTCCCCAATGTCGGCTTACTTTGAAATGTGTAATTCCAATTTGGGCACCAAAATGAACCCAGCTACCCTTTTCCTGCCCATGAAAGAATTTTCAAATTTTAAAATTTGGCAGCACAACTTTCGAGAACCATAACTTTTGATCCGGGTGTCTAATTGACGAACTGTTTGAAGCATTAGAAATCTCATGAAGTAAACTATGATGCCGAAGATCCATCATAAACTTTTTAGGGTGTTTTGGGACCTCTAAGTACCTCAAATCTGATTTCAAAACTTTTTCAGGGACCTCACAAAATTGAAACTTTAATATCTTGAAATCTAGACATGATCTTGAGCTGAAATTTACCAAGAATGCTTATTTGACTATTTTGAAGCTTTGGGAAAAATTTGGATTCAACTACTTCTCTAATATAGGTTTTCTAAAAATAGTAAGTTTTGGTATTCTTAGCCCTGTTGGAAACTTTGAAGGTTCTGAATTATTATTCAAGCAAATGGGTATCTGAAAACACAAAAATTGAAAAGAACAAAAAAATAAATCATCATTTTTTTTGGGTGATGCAAGATTGCCCTTACACCACTAGATGCTCCTACATCAGACTCCAGGGTAATTTGAGAAGCGACCTTGTCACAACTCAGGTGTTCAAGGAAAACCCAAATAGTCAACCTCTGCCTTAGACAACCAGGAAGAATCTTTGATAGGTCCTCCTTTCCACTTCACCAGATATTCTTCATATTGTTGGTTCTGAGTACTTCCTCCCACATGACTATCCAAGATTTATTCTATCTCCTTTGAAGTAGATTTTAGGATACTCCACTATTCTTTTGTTGGTCCATCCTCTGTGCCATCTTCATGATACTCTGTCAAATCAACAATGTTGAACACAGGGGAAATGTTGATCCCACTCGGCAACTCTACCTCATATGCATTTCTTGAGTCATGCTTCTTTAGGATCCTACATGGTCCAAATTTCTTCATTTTCAACTTATTATATGTTCCCATTGGGAACCTTTCTTTCCTTAGGTGAACCATGACTTCATCACCAACCTTGAATTCCTTAAACTTTCACTTCTGATCTGCCTTAGCCTTGTATTGAGAATTCATTTTATTAATATGGTGTTGTACCTCTTCACGTAAGCTCTTCAGGTGCTCTGCAAAGTCTTTGGCCTCAGCAATACTCTTCTCTCCTCTATTTATCTTCCTCAACTCAAAAGCATTTCATAGCTGGTATCTTGTTGGTCACACCTCATGGAGACACAATTCCAAAGTCATCCAGACTACTCTTTCCATGTACCAACAATGTAGCAGAGTATGAAGCATTAGTCATTGGTCTTAAGATGGCTACAGAATGGAAAGTCCAAGAACTTTATGTGTATGGAGATTCACAACTTGTTATCAACCAAGTGAATGATGACTATCAAACCAAGGACGAGAAGTTAATACCATACAAGTGTATGGTAGACAACTTCAAAGAATACTTTGTTGTGATTTCTTTTGAGCAGATACCTAGATTGAAGAACAAAGTAGTAGATGCCATGGAAACCATTACATCTCTAGTCCTTGATATACCTAAAAATTAGTCATGCTACGAGTTCTTGGTGGAGCCAGTATCTCATCCTGCCTATGACATCCCCAAAACTAACATTATATGCCACATAGTAGGATTTGATTCTCCCTTGTATGGAAAAGTATATACATATCTAAAAGAGAACACCCTACCACCTGATCTATCTAATAACCAAAAAAGAACCTTCATCCAGCAAGCCTCCCATTATACCATAATCGCTAACACCCTATATCGTCAAGGACTAGATGGTACTCTCCTTAGGTGTCTCAACAGTGAGGAACATCAAACCGCCCTAAGCAAAGTTCATGAAGGTATATGCGGAACCCACTCTAGTGGTCCTACTTTGGCTAAGAATCTCATGCGTATGGGATATTATTGGCCAACTATGGAAAGGGACTCCTATCATTTTGTGAAAAGGTGCAAGAAATGCCAAATTCATGGGAACCTAATACATGCACCAGTACAAGTGCTTCAGCATTTAATGACTCCTTGGCCTTTCTATCAATTGGGACTCAACTTAGTGGGCAAGATACATCCCCTATCATCCAACGGCCATAAATTCATAATTACTGCCACTGAATACTTTACTAAGTGGATTGAATCCGTACCCCTAGCTAATGTCACAGGCAAACAAATCACTTCATTCATCCTGAATTACATCATTTGCCGCTATGACATCCCTCTATCCATTATCATTGATAATGGAAGACCATTTAAAAACCAAGATGTCAAAGAGCTTTGTGACAAATTCCACATTCAACACCACTTTTCCACCCCATATTACCCCCAAGGAAATGGTCAGGCAGAGGCATCTAATAAAACCATCTTGAAAATCTTGAAAAAGACTGTCAATGATGTCGGTCGTGATTGGCACATCTGACTGAATCCCACTTTGTGGGCCTACTATATAAGTATCCACACACCCATAGGTGCAACACCATATTCCCTAGTTTATGGCTTTGAAGCCATCTTGCCCATTGAAGTTGAGTTACCATCCTTGCGCGTATCATTAAAAGGCTTGATAAATGATGAAGAATACCGGGTTTCCAGACTACGGGAGTTAGAGCTACTAGAAGAAAGAAGACTAAATGCCTTTAATCATCTGAAAGCTTATCAACAAAGGATATCAAGAAGCTATAACCACAGAGTGATACCTAGGGTTTTTCAGTTTGGTGACCTAGTTCTTAAAGAGAATCCTAGAAATTAGCAAGACAGGGAAAAGAAAGGCAAATTTGAACCCAATTAGCTTGGCCCCTATGTAATCATTGTTGCCTATGGATCAGGAGCCTATCAATTAGCAACATCATAAGGTGAGTTGTTTGATGATCCCATCAACAGTATGCATCTTTGCAAATTCTATACCCAAACCCCAATGCAAGGGAATCAAAAACATGTAAAAAAAATCATGCAAATAAAAGAAAGTAGTGAAAATATGGAAACAGGTGCTAGTTGTGATAAACTGCTTCCTCCATCTTATAGGATTTCTATCTTTATCTACCTTTTCATCCACATCCTTCAGAATCCATAACGATTCCTACCATGGCTTGTTGTTTGCTTGCCCTTGTCACCTTATCACATCAGACTATCTATCTAATCCCTCATCCATCTTGTCATTCGTTAAGACCCCATCATTAGTACCATTGTCAAACTACGTCGCCTCTGAGCTATCATGTAGGCAAGGCCATCATTGATGAGCCCCCAAGTCTTCTCATCCATTCCATCCCTTATCACCCATCCTTTTATCCATCCAATTCCACCTAATTCCCATCACCTAGGTCTTAGGTCCACATAGTCCACACCCTGAACTATGTTGCCTCTACGTCGTCATGTAGGCAAGGCCATCATCGATGAGCCCCTAAGGCACTAGGTCAGTCCCTTAGGGCCCGTTACATAGAATCTACTATCAGTCCATCCCTATGTTTCATCCATAATAACTAGATCCTTTACTTGACTAAGGGAAAAATCCTTGACCTAGTTAGGAATTGGATTCTTGAATGCTACAAAATCTCAGAGGATAGAAAACTAGATCACGATATTATCTCCAGACAACATGCAACACTACAAACACACCCGTTCAACAAAACACTTGACACAAGACATTGACCTATATCAGACAATAATGTACCTAAAATATCATGATGATTATATCTATTTTCATTGCAAGAAAACTTATATGTGGCAAGAAGATTTGATGCTTGTTATAAGTTTAAGTCTTAGGTTTTGATTTTTGTTATCATGTTTCCTATGCTACTCAAGGATGTCAAAAACTAGAGGAGCTATGATGGGGGCATGATTATTTTCATTTGTTTGCAGTTTGTGGATCAATCTTTAGTAATGTGATGACTTCTCTAATGACATGATCAACAAAAGATCATCGAGGACGTTATGAGTCTAAGCATGAAAGAGTGCAATCTTTGTCTATTGATACATGCAAAAAATACTCAGGTAATCTAGGTTCAATTTTGACTAGATGCTTGTATTACCTTGCTAAATCAAAATCTATGTAAGAGACACTCAGGTCATCATTGTTTAATTATACCTAGATTCTTATATTTTCTTACAACATTTTAAAATCTCAATGATGAAAAAGTACTTCAAATACTAGTATACAAGATGGCAAAGCCTCATTTGTGCATTTTACGTTTGCATCTCATTTCATTTATAAGCATTTCATACATATCATTTTCCAAGTGGCTTAAGATCCAAGTCCTTTGTTTATCTACATCTCTTTATCTACTCACCCTTTTCTCTCTTTTCATTTCGAGAGCACACCAATTGTCCTCTTAAGGGGGCGTCATCATCATCATTCATCTTATTCATTAACTTACCATTATCTTTCCTTGTTACCCTCGCTCTTGCGTGACTGGGGCATCACCAATCATCAATCCAATCATCAAATCAATTCAATAAAATCAAGCAATGATCCAAATGCAAGTCATCCTTAATGCATACCAATCGAGTAAATCAATCTTGTCAAATTATTCAATCACAATCAATGGTCTTGATCCTAATCTTGTCGTAAACCAAATCAATCAATCATCATTATCAATGGGATATGTCTTTCTTGCATCTTTGTGTTGATCTAGGGATATATCATTCCCTGCAATGACAACACTATCATCATCAATCATTATCAATTAATCATTGGTTTACAGCTTGAGAGGAGAAATACCTTGTTTGTTCTTGTATCATTTGTGCATACTTGCTTGCTTGCTTGTGTGTGTTATCATTTTACCTTGATAGCATGTCACTCAACTCTTTCATCCATCCCATATCTTGCATCTTCCATTTTCTTAGCAATCGTTTATCATTATTGTTCATCATGAGATCGTTCGTCATCTTTTTTCTAAAACCATCCAACCTGACCAATCTCTTGAGGGAGCATCCTACTGTCATTAAACCTATACCAGGGGAAAACTGGGGCATGTTTCATAGTCAGAAAGTTTTAATTCTTTGAAACAACATGATAAAACACATTGCATCAAAGAGGGACAAAATGTATACACCTAAAAATGGCTCATGTGGAATTAAATAAATATTTTAATATTTATTTTATTCTTGTTCATCTATCAATTGAATAAATATTCTAATTTATTTAAATAGTTCATTATTCCAAATAATTAGATAAATATCAATTTATTTAATTATCCTAATTCCTCTAATGTCATATCTAATTAAATAATTCTAAATTATTTAATTATTTCCCCTAAGTCCTAAGTCCATAAATCCACATTAATTCCACATCACTTTCCACCTCACTTTACACCTCATCATATTGCACACATAATTAAATATTTTTAATATTTAATTACATAATTATCCTCACCCACATGTCCTATTTATCCTCTAACCATCCCTATTCTTAAGAACTTGGTCTCTCTATGTCACCATGGTCAAAGACACTTGTCTTTCAAATCCTATTTTCTCTCACATTCATACAAGCAAAGAGTCCTTCTCCATGATTGTCTCATAGTCTTCCACTTTTAACTCAATTGGTCTTTGAGAGCATTGTGACAAGTGGCCTCTTGTTCACACCTTTCTCTCCACCTTGTCATCGTTGGAGGAACATTCTCCACCTTTATCTCCCTCATCCCAAATAATCAAATCTCCACCGTACACATCACATGACTTGTTCTCCACTGTTGATCTTGTGACACTTGGAATTGGTCCATCCTTAGCCTATAAAAAAAGGTTCTCACACTCATTTTCACATTTCAAACTTTTGCAAACTTATGCTGTAGAAATTTCCGCATAGCTCCCAAGCGTGCCTTTGGCTCCACTCATTTGCATTATAATCCCATCATCCTCATCTCATTAGCATCAACCATGGCTACATATCATTATCTCCATCATTCATCTTAGTTATTGCATTGTAGTCTCATTGCATAATCCTCCACATATCTATTCTATCTTTGTCATCTTAACAGCAAGGAAGTACAACTTCTGAGAGCTCTATAATCACACAAGATCAAAGAAAGATAGGCAACAATGGAAGACATGAGGTAAGTTGGTGTGAAAGGTATATCTTTGTTTATTTGCATTTATCTTATTTTCATTGAAGTATTGACTGTTTTAGTAGTTTCTATAGTAGTTCACATTTTCAATCACGATCAGTACTCCTGTTGATAGAATTTGTTATAAGAAAACTTTACCTATGGTAATATCAAATCCCATCCCTTGGGCTTATCTCCTACTAAGCATCTCAGTAAGTTTCCCAAACTTTGATTCACTACCTCTGTCTATCCATTAGTTTGCAGATGATGTGCAGAACTGAACTTCAACCCAGTCTACAACTTCTTCCATAAGGTTCTCCAGAAATACCCAACAAACTTGGTATCTCTATCTGAAACTATATTCCTTGGTAGACCATGTAGTCTAACCACCTCTTTGAAAAACAAGTTTGCAATGTGAACAACATCACTGATTTTTTGACACGGAATTAAATGTGCCATCTTTGAAAATCTGTCAACCACCACAAATATTGAATCATGTCCTCTCTGTGTCCTCGATAAACCAAGAACAAAGTCCATGCTAATATCCTCCCATGGTCCCTCTTGTATAGGTAATGGCTAATATAGTCAAATATTTTGACTCACTCCTTTGGCCATTTGGCATACTCTACAACTTTGCACAAATTTCTTCACATCCTGATGCAATTGTGGCCAATAATAATTCTCACTAACAAGAGAAATGGTCTTATCTCAACCAAAGTGTCCTGCTAACCCTCCACTATGCTTCTCCATAATCAGGTTCTCTCTCATGGAACTCCTCGGAATGCACAACTAGCTTCCTCTGAACAACAGACCATCTTGGATTATATAATCTAACCATCTTATCCTATCCAGGGTAACAAGTTTCAAACAATCCTTCCAAGCCTCTGCAAAGTTTGGATCTTCAGGTTACAAATTCTTGAGTTAATTGAACCCAACAACCTCTATCTTCATCTTTGTCAACAAAATTTGCCTTCTGCTCAAGGCATCTGCAACTCTGTTGGACTTCCCACTCCTGTTCTTTAAAACAAAAGTATAAGTCTACAAAAACTCAACCCATTTTATGTGCCTTTGATTTAACTTTCCTTGACTATTAAGATACTGCAAAGCCTAATGATCAGTATATAAATAAACACTTTCAGCAGCAAATAATGTCTCCATTTCTTCAAAGCCTAGACTATAGCATAAAACTCCTGATCATAAACATAATACTTTCTCTTGGCATCATCAATCTTCTCATTGAAATAGGCAATGGGCTTACCTTCTTGATTCAAAACAACTCCTATAGCACTGCCACTAGCATCAAAATCTACCTAAAATACCTTGTTGAAATCTAGAAGTACCAAAGAAGGTTGCTCTGTGACTTTCTACTTCAATGTATCAAAACTCTTGGCTACTCTTGTAGTCCATTTAAACTTTTTTCTATCCCCTCTCATTTTATCCATTAGAGGTGCACAAATGTTACTAAAATTCCTGATAAATTTTTTATAAAAACTTGCCAAACCATGAAAAGACCGTACCTCCGTAGCACTCCTTGGAGTAGGCTATTTAATGATAGCCCTCACCTTCTCTAGATCTATTTTAATACCCTTAGCTGAGATGACAAGTCCCAGGTACACCAACTCCTTCACAAAACTACATTTCTTCAGATTAATAAACAATGTTTCTTCCCTCAGCTTCTCAAAAACTTTTTGAACATGCATCAGGTGCTCCTCCAAAGTCTTACTAAAAATTAAAATATCATCTAAATAAACAATGACAAATTTACCCAAAAACTCTTTTAGTACCTCATTCATGAGCCGCATAAATGTGCTCGGTGCATTGGTTAGCCCAAATGGCATGACTAACCATTCGTATAGGCCCTCCTTAGTCTTGGAGGCTATCTTCCATTCATCTCCTTCTTTGATTCGAATCTGGTGATATCCACTCTTCAAATCAATCTTCGTAAAGTACTTGGCTCCACTCAAGCAATCCATAATATTATCCATCCTTGGCAATGGAAATCTATTCTTAATTGTAATTTTGTTGATGGCTCAATAATTTGTATACATTCTCCACTCCCCATCTTTCTTCAGTGCTAGTACTACAAGTACTGCACATGGACTTAGCCTCTCTCTTATCAGTACTTTCCTTATTCTCTGCAAGAGTCATTCTATGGGCTACCTTATTTGGCAAACTAGCTCTTAGTATCAAATTCATTTGGTGACTTATCTTCCTCATCGGTGGTAAACCTTCTGGTACATTATCAGAGACAATGTCCTAAAATTCTTCCAATAGATTTGAGACTTCTGCTGGTACATCTTCACATTTCTTCTGGTTGACCTTAGGAATCAACACAAAGCCAATGATGCTTGTGCTTCATACCATCCAAAAATTTCTTACCATCTACCAAGCAAATTCTAGTAGTACTACATACCTTTTCTTCCACCTCTTTCAAGGGAGTCAACTTATGATGAACTCCGTCCTTTGTCAGGGAATAGGTGTTTGTATGGCCATCATGGACATCACACCTATCATACTGCCATGACCTTCCCAATATCATATGACATGCATCCATCAGTATGATGTCACACAACACCTCATCATAGTAGTCTCCAATCTTGAACTTGACTAAACACTGTTCATTGATCAAAGCTCTATGGTCCTTTTGCAACCATGCAATCCAATATGGATGTGGATGCATTCTCCTTGTCAACTTCAACTTGTTAACCATCTCCTCTAAGACAAGATTATTAGTGCTTCCACTGTCAATAATAATATCACAACATTTACCTTCACACTTGCATCTTCAGAATGCTCATACTACGCATCTACATGTGCAAATCATGCATTACCTTCAAGTCTTCTATTTTTCCTTCCTTGATGTTGCAGACACTTGTATGCTTGATGGCCTTCTTCGCTACATTGGAAACAGGTTCCTTTGAAACCCCCCTTCCAGATCCTTGCCCAGGTCTTCCTCTTCATCTTCCTCTTTTCTCACCGTTATTTTGACTAGTGCCTGCATCTTCACTTTTATTTTGATCTTCATTTCAGCCTCCATAGGACCTTCCACCAGTCCTTCTACCATGACCTCTTCCTCTTTGCTTGCTTTCAAATCTTTTATTCAGCTTCTCTTCCACCTTCAGTGAAAACTGGTATGCATCTTCTATGGTGGTCATTTTGACTAGGCTCAACTCCTCTTGAATACTTGGCCTCAACCTATTAATGTAATGGGCTACCTTCTCCTTGTTGGCCTCTGCATGGCCTATCTTGATAATAATCTTATAAAACTCTTCTGTATACTCCTTAACAGACTTGTTACCTTGCTTCAATCCTTGCAGCTTCTTCAACAACTCCAACTCATAGTCCACAAGAATGAACTGCTTCTTTAGTTTATCCACCATCTAATCCCATCTGGTAATCTTTCCTTTTCCTCTTCTATTTCTCTCTAACTTGACCTCCCTCCACCAAATACTTGCATGGCCCTTCAACTTCATTTTTGTGAACTTGACCCATTCTAGATCCTCCACATCATCATACTCAAAATGTTCCTCCATATCATTTATCCAATCAATAAGCTCTTCCGGATTCAGATCTCCAGAATAGGTAGAAACTTTGATCCTAGGCCTCTTTCCGATCTTTGAAATGACCCTCAACAACCTAACTTCTATAGGATCTCCTGCATCATCTTGTTCTTCCTCAGATAACTCTTCTTCTTTAGCTTCATCTTCACTTTATCCTCTTATTCTTGGCTCAAACCATCTTTGCAACTCCTCTTGCAATGCATCAATTTGCCTCTATAGGGCTCTAAAACCCTCTTCTGTCAAAGCATTTCTTCCACCATAGTTTCTTTGTGGAGGCATTTTGATCTCTACAACAAACCCACAACCTTAAGTCCTAGTACAAACTACCTCACGGTCGGTGATTTGTCTACACACTCAGGAACCCTTGCTCTGATACCACTTAATGAGGGTGGACTCTACCCAAAACACATACAATAATAATTTATAGATTTCAAATAGACAAGAACAAGATCTCAAGAAAGATTAGTTAAACAATCTGCAAACTGAATCAAAATTTCTTCATTAAACTTTCTTGTAAAAGGCTACAAATCTGAAATACAATTTCTAGGGTTATATGCCTGCTTATTACAGCAATATGGGTTGTCTTACAATAGAAATATCTGACTGACAAAGCCTTCTAATATCTATCTAACCTCCTGATTCACATGAATAGGACTTGCCAATCACTTCCTTTGACCACTGCCCCCAGAACTATCCCAAGATAGGCTTTAAATACACATTGGAACTAGTTAGTGTAATTTCCCCATTGCCGTCTTGCTTTGAAATGTGTAACTCCCATTTGGGTGTTGCAAGTATGTGTTAATCGGTGTTGTCATTGATGTCAACATGCTTGTGTTGTCATTGGTGTCAACTGTGTCTTCTGATATTGCTGGTTGTTGCTTGATTGAGCTGCCATGTTAAAGTTATTTGAATGCCTTATATTGGTATAGTGCTCTTATTGCTGAGTTTCCAAGTGCTTTTGAGAAAATTTTCTCTCCAAAGGAAATAGTGTGTTGCAGAGTATTCTGGCTTGCAGGATACTGTTTGAGTTTTTACTTTGCATTTCTTCTATGTTGAAGACCGGAGTGTGAGTTTTGGATATGTTTTAGAGAAGTATTTGAAGATGCTAAATCCAAAATTTGGTGGTCCAGATCATTGTGCAGTAGAAGTTATGCTCACTAGTTTGAAGATTGTAATTGACAGAGTTTCTATGTTGTGTAGAGGTGTCTGGGAGAAAGTATTTTGCTCGCATTTCTCCGCAGAGTAGTTTCAAGTGTTGCAATTTTGGACATATGTTTATAGGGCCATTAGCTATCTTCATTCCAAAGGATTTGTGATTTGATGCCTCAAAAAGTAAGTTCTTGTGTAGCAGAGTTCGACAGTGTTTGTTGTGAGCATCCTGTGATCTGTTTTCAAGTGATATTTGTTGTCTTCAAATGAGATTTGGTGCAGCTAGATTTGTTGGCTCACAAGTGATTTTATGTTGTTCTTGGATGTCTCCAAATTGTTTTGAAGGCTTGTGCTTGATCTGCAAGCTATGATTGAGTTCTTGGAAGTGTCTGCCTAAGTACTCTTGGTGTTTGCACAAGTTTGGATGACTTGGCTACTAACACTCTTTGCAGATGTATTTTGTGGATTGTAGAAGCATGTTGAAATGTGTGAAGATGTATTTGGGTCCAAGATAAGTTGTGAAGTGTTCAACCTTCATTCATTTGATTGGCAAGTTTGTTTAGGTCCAGACCTAATTTGAATTGTGTATGTTTGCTGACCTTGAAGACTATTCCAAAGGGTGTAGAATGTATTGCCAACCTTGATGTATGTTCTAAGGTTGATGATTGATATAAATAAGTGAAAAAGGATTTCTGTGTTTGAGAGAGGAGTGCGAAGATGCGAAGATAAAGATGTTTGTGTTGTAAGGCTGCAAAGTTGATATGTATTGCGCTTTAATGGAACTGAACTCAGGCATGTAGAAGATGCTATTATATCAGTTCATGGCAATGAGCCCTATTGGTAGTGAGCCGTATTACAGTGAGTATTTCTTTGGATAGTGAGTCCTTGGACATTGATCCCTTTGGCAGTGAGCCTCTTTGTAATTTGATATTGATACTACTATATATTGTGAGCTAATCCTCATTATGGTTTTTCCCTTTTAGGGTTTTCCATGTAAAAGTCTGGTGTTCTCTTGTGCATGGTATTGATGTGATTAAGTTTCTGTTATCTATTTTTCATGTTTAATCTTCATAACAAAATTAGGATTTAAGTGAATTGATGTGGATGTGATTATGCTTGTGAAGGTTTAAAGTTTTTGATACAACGGATTCACCCCCCCTCTCAATTGTCTTGTGCATTTAACAATTGGTATCAGAGCGAGGGTTCCTTGGAAGAGAGCTTAACATCTTAAGGTAGATTTGGGATGGCACACAAGAAGAATGTCTCCCTGTTTGATGGATCTTCAGAAGATGAATGCATGTTTGTCAATAGTGAAGAACTCAAAGTTGCTCTTGAAGACCTTGAAAGGATTGAAGAGGAAAACCTTGATCTAAAGGAAAGTATCAAGGAAGTAGATGAGTGCATCAAAAAGGTGAGGGAGCAAATCAATAAATTCAAAGAAAAGCATAAGGAGATTACTGAACAATTGAGATCAGCAAATGAAACCCTGAATGGTCTACAAGT
This sequence comes from Cunninghamia lanceolata, assembly GCA_027924645.1. Classification (NCBI taxonomy): domain Eukaryota; kingdom Viridiplantae; phylum Streptophyta; class Pinopsida; order Cupressales; family Cupressaceae; genus Cunninghamia; species Cunninghamia lanceolata. The sequence goes on along the minus strand of BSBN01000571.1, from coordinate 935,424 downwards.
GCAAGTTGAAGAAAAGGCAAAAGCAAAAGAATATCTAAATCAAATGGTGATAGGCAAATTTGAAGAATGTGCAAAGCTTGAAAAAGAAGTTGTGAACCTGAAGTCAGATTTGGAGCTATGAAGAAAAGTTCAAGATAAGTTCTGCAAAACTTGATGAGATGATTGCTAGTCAGAAGAGCCTTGATGACAAATAAGGCTTAGGATTTGAGAAAGGTGAAAGTTCCAAATCAGGTCAAGCAATGAATGCTAATAACAAGAATGACAAAGGCAAGCAGATCGGGAATCAAAAGATTAAATCTAGAAGATATCTAGTTAGCCAACCAAATTCTCAAAGGTATCCATCTTTCAATGGTTTTTGTCATTTATGCAATAAGTATGGACACAAAGCAATAGAATTTAGAAGTAGAAGCAATCAAAATGTCCCTTCCTTCTCTGGCTAATGCTTCACTTGCAATAAAATTGGTCACAGAGCTATTGAATGCAGAAGCAAAGTGAGTCAGAACTCTATTAGGTGTTTTGCATGCAATAAAATGGGACATAAAGCAAATGAGTGTAGGAATCAAAGAATGAATGACTATAACTATGGTAGAATGACTCAATCCTTCAATGGCTACTATTATACATGAAATAGATTTGGGCACAAAGCTAACCAATGCAGATCCAGAATGAATTAAAGGAATATTGGTTAGAGGAATGTTGTGTGCTACAATTCCAATAAGCCTAGACACATTTCAAAGTTCTACAGAAGCAGAAGCATGAAGAAGGATCATTCGATGGGGAAGAACAAGCCAGTACAAAAATTTGATCCAGTAGAGACTAAGAGAGAGATGAGTATGATTTGGATAAAGAAGGAAGTAACAGAGGTGAATAATGAACTTGTACGTACATCCAATGTAGATGTTCCCTCCAGGAACTAAGATGAGAGATTTGGCTTAGGGGGAGCTTTAATGGAAATATTTTCTCCCCTGCTAAAGAAATGGTGTTGATAAAGTAAAGGATTAGAAACAAAGGCTCAAGATAGGTAGAAGACTATGACTAAAATGAATAAAGGTAGAGCTATGCAGATTAGCTTGTCATGTAAGAAAACTTGATCAAGTAAGGAGACGTGTTATGAATTTTGGATAAGAATCTCTATGGTAAACTCAAGCTATAGTGTTTTGATAATTTAGTCTGCATTGCTCCACTATTGAAGATATTACTCTACGATTCTAGCATATGGTCATTGATCATTGGATACATCAACATCCAGAATTTTGTCTAATTTTAATGATTGGCTTGAAAATAATAAGTAACAGAAGTTCGTCTTGACATAACACAGTTGTTTCCAGTACAGAGTAGTATTCATGTTGTTTGGAAGTTTTTGGGATCTACAGACAATCTCAAAGGTCAATGGATATAAATCAAATGAGTCTTCAGGAAGAGAAGAAGAAGAAACCAAAGAAAAAGAAGTACATAATGAAGAACAACAAGCTCTGGAAAGAATCCCTAAAACCCCCAAGTATGTGCAAAAGAATCACTCAGAGGATCAAATCATTGGTGACAAAAACAAAGGAGTTCTGACAAGAAGAAGAGTTACAGAAGAACAAGTAAAGCTCTATTTAATTTCAAAGGTTGAATCATGTAAAGATGAACATTGGGTCAAGGCAATGAATGAAGAATTGATGCAAATTGAAAAGAACAAGACTTGGGAACTTGTCCCTAGGCCTACAGATAAGAATGTGATTGGAACAAAGTGGGTTTTCAGGAATAAGTTGAATGAAAATGGAGAAGTGATAAGAAACAAATCTAGACTTGTATGCAAAGGCTACTCTCAAGTGGAAGGAATAGATTATGAGGAAACTTTTATTCCAGTGGCAAGACTGGAAGCTATTAAGTTGTTTCTGGCTTATGCAACACGTAAAGATTTCAAAGTGTAACAAATGGATGTGAAGACTACTTTCTTGAATGGTAGGTTGAAGAAGACATTGTTTCATCTAGACTAATGATGGCTATCTCTCAGGGGGAGTTGGTAGCAGTGACTGATGATAGGAGGAGCCTACAGGAGAAAAGTTATAGATAGTGAGTGTTGATCTAAGGAAATTATTGGCTATATGTGTTGTCATTGTTATATTATCATAATATGTATTGTTTTCATAAGTTGTCATGAAAGATGATAAAAGATGTGATTTTATGTTCCAAAAGAAGAAGGAAATTTCAATGGTTGGATGTCATACCTTCATCTATGCAGAGTCTAGTCTAAAGTTTTGAGAAGACAAGATATGTTATTCTGGAAGTGTTAGTTTGTGAAGGTCCTGAGGTCCTCTGAAATGTGAGTAAGAGTTGATAGAGTTTAGAGTGTACTCCTAAGGGGAAGTATTCAAAGCAATTAAGAACAGTGCAAGTATGTGCAATATCATACTTAGGGGGAGAAAGATTGAAGAAGGTGTGTCACCTTTTGCCATTGATGTCAAAGGGGAAGAGAGTTCATGTGAAAAACAAAGGGAGAGTAAGATGTATAAAAGAAAGAGGAGAGTGAGATTAGTGCAAAGTCATGTCATGATGGTTTTTCACATCATATGTTGCCACCAATGACAAAGGGGGAGATTGTTGCAAGTATGTTCTAATTGGTGTTGTCATTGATGTCAACATGCTTGTGTTGTCATTGATGTCAACTGTGTCTTTTGACATTGTTGGTTGTTTCTTGATTGAGTTGTTATGTTAAAGTGATTTGAATGCCTTATAGAAGTGCTGATGATGTTGATATAGCACTCTTGTCACTGAGTTTCTAAGTGCTTTCGAGAAAATTTGCTCTCCAGAGGAAACAATGTGTTGCAGAGTATTCTGGCTTGTAGGATACTATCTGAGTTTTTGCTCTGCATTTCTTCTGTGTTGAAGATTAGAGTGTGAGTTTTGGATATGTTTTAGAGAAGTGTTTAAAGATGCTAAATCTAGAATTTGGTGGTCCAGATCGCTGTGCAATAGAATTTATGTTCACCAGTTTGAAGACTGTAATTGACAGAGTTTCTAGGTTGTGCAGAGGTGTCTGGGAGAAAGTATTTTGCTCCACATTTCTCCGTAGAGTAGTTTATGGTGTTGTGGTTTTGGACATATGTTTATAAGGTCCTTAGCTATCTTCATTGGATTTGTGATTTGATGCTCCGAAAAGTAAGTTCTTGTGTAGTAGAGTTCGATAATGTTTGTTGTGAGCAGTCTGTGATCTATTTTCAAGTGATATTTGTTGTCTTCAAGTGAGATTTGTTGCAGCTAGATTTGTCAGCTCCGAAGTGATTTTATGTTGTTTGTGAATGTCTCCAAATTGTGTTGAAGGCTTGTGCTTGATTCGTAAGCTATGATTGAGTTCTTGGAAGCGTGTGCCTAAGTATTCTTGGTGTTTGCACAAGTTTGGCCAACTTGGGTTCTAACACTATTTGTGGATGTGTTTCGTGGATTATAGAAGTGTGTTGAAGCATGTGAAGATGTATTTAGGTCTAAGCTAAGTCATGAAGTGTTCTACCTTCATTCATTTGATTCATACTTTGTTTAGGTGCAGACCTAATTTGAATTGTGTATGTTTTCCAACCTTAAAGATTGTTCCAAAGGGTGTAGAATGTATTGCCGATCTTGATGTATGTTCCAAGGTTGATGATGATATAAATAAGTGAAAAAGGATTCATGTGTTTGAGCAAGGAGTATGAAGATGTGAAGATAAAGATGTTTGTGTTGTAAGGCTATGAAGCTGATATATATTGTGCTTCAAAAGAACTAAACTCAGGCATGTGGTAGATGCTATTATATCAGTTCATGGCAGTAAGCCTATTGCAATGAGCATTTCTTTGGACAGTGAGTCCTTGGGCAGTGAGCCCTTTGGTAGTGAGCTTCTTTGTAATTCAGTATTGATACTACTATATATTATGAGCTAATCCTCACCGTGGTTTTTCCCTTTTAGAGTTTTCCATGTAAAAATCTGGTGTTGTCTTGTGCATGGTGTTGATGTGATTTAAGTTTCTGTTATCTATTTTTCATGTTTAATCTTCATAACAAAATTAGGGTTTAAGTGAATTGATGTGGATGTGATTATGCTTGTGAAGGTTTAAAGTTTATGATACAATTGATACACCCCCCCTCTCAGTTGTCTTGTGCATTCAACATTGGGCACCAAAATGAACCCATCTACCCTTTTCGCACCCATGAAAGAATTTTCAAATTTTAAAATTTGGTAGCACAACTTTCGAGAACCATAAATTTTGATCCAGGTGTCCGATTGACGAACCGTTTGAAGCGTTGGAAAGCTCATGAAGTGAACTACGATGTTGAAAATCTATAAATAGATTTTTGTAAATTTTTTGGGGCATTTTGGGACCTCTAAGTACCTCAAATATGATTTCAAAACTTTTCTGGGGACCTCACAAAATTGAAACTCTAATATCTTGAAATCCAGACATGATCTTGAGCTGAAATTTACCAAGAATGCTTATTTGACTATTCTAAAGATTTGGGGAAATTTTCAGGCTCAACCACTTCTCTAATATAGGGTTACTAAAAATAGAAAGTTTTCGTATTCTTAGCCCTGTTGGAAAATTTGAAGGTTCTAAATCATTATTCAAGAAAATGGGTATCTGAAAACACAAAAATTGAAAAGAACAAAAAAAAATCATCATTTTTTGGGTGATGCAAGATTGCTCTTACACCACTGGATGCTCCTGCATAAGCACAACTACTTATCAACAACTGAAATCAGCTAAGAACTTTCATTCCTTTAATTTCTAGTTTCTAGATTTAGCCATATGTTCTTACACAACTCTAAATTAAGTTAATTGAGTCATATTACATTTATAAAAAATATTTTAATATAAAAGAAAGAAGATAAAATCATTTTTTTTCCAATCCAAATCAAACTCTAAATTTTTTCATATAATTTTTTTTTCTTATTATAATTTTTGTATCGGTAAATGACGATCTAGGGGACCACTCCCTTTGTTTCAATAATCAAAATAAAATAAAATAAAGTGCATCAAACCCATAAACAAGGGTGCATCACAATTTAACTCTTAGACTAAAGGTTCCTACTTGTCCATAACTAAAAAACCATTATGTCCATTTTCCCCTTGTGTTTAGGGTTAAAAAGGGGGGGTTGTTTGTTTTAGGTTTCAAAGGTAAATCCTCCCTTCTCACCAAACATTCAAGGGCATATCAATCGAGTTGAATCTCCACTAAGCGAGAACAATCACCTATTAGGTTGGGCTACCACTTGGAATGATGCACGGAAGTTCAGAGGTATTAAACAATATCTCAATTTAATGCTCAATTAATCTTAAAACCCTAAATGCTACGCCCTTAATATTAGTGTACATAGGGTTATGAATAGTCAGCTTGTGGCTATCTTAACTCCTAATTAAGTCATGTTATCATTATTATATTATTATTTAGTTAGATAGGTCAGACTAGGTGTTATATAGGGGTGTGTCTATTCATCCTAAGCATAATTAGGTATATATAGGAGGATATGAGTCTTATTTCAGGATCTGGGAAGACAACAGAATGGATGAATATGACCTTTAAGGGAAACTTAATCTCACCCTAGATGATCTTGAGCAGTCCAAGGTAAAAGTTCAAGAGCTGCAAGATAATCTCAAAAGGGCAGAAGACTTCATTAAAGTTTTAAAAGAAAAATTGAGCAAATCCAATGCAAAAGGAATGGAGGAACCTCTTCAACTAGGAAAATCTTATGAAGACAAGGCCCTAGATGAGAAGACAAAGGAATGTGAAAAGTTAACTAAAGAAGTTACTATTCTAAAACATGAGATGGAAACTAGGGTGATGAGACTAACCAAGGAAATTGAATATAAAAAGAAAGTTGAAGAAGAGTTAAATCAAAATCTGAAAAAGAGTTCTGAAGAATGCTGCAAATTGGATACGATAGTTGGCCTTCTAGAATCTAATCTACAAGAAAGCAGAGACAATGAAAGGAACTTGAGAGATAGATTATCGCACTTAGACATGACCTAGAAGTTGCAAATGAGTATAAGGATAAGTTCAAGATAAGTTCAACTAAACTTGAAGCACTCATTGAAGGGCAGAAAAAGGATGTTGATAAGCATGAGAAAGGTGAAAGATCTGGATCCAGACAGAGAAACTTTCAACCTAGGAATGGAAGAAATAGATCTAGAAAGCCTCCAGTAAGACAACCAAATGCTCAAAGGTATCCATCATTCAATGGAAATTGTTTCAACTGCAACAAATTTGGTCATAGAGCTACTCATTGCAGAAGCAGAGTAAATCAAAATGGTCTATCCTTCTCCGATCAATGCTTCAAATGTAATAGGTATGGTCATAGATCAAATGAATGCAAAAGTATGAAAAATAATCCCAATATTAGAAGAAATAGCAATTCTTTCAATGGTTACTATTTTGTTTGCAATGGGTTTGGACATATGGCTAATCAGTGTAGATCAAGAGAAAATTAGGTTTATAAGAAAGGAAATGTTGTATGCTATAACTGTAATAAATCTGGTCATATTGCAAGATTCTGTAGAAGTAAAGACAATGAAAGAAAAGGTCTGGTAAACAGAAAACTGGATGAATAGAAACAAGATAGAGGCAAAAGTAAAATTGATGTGGATGAGATATGGAGTGAAATGAACAAGATTTGGATAAAGAAAGATACAGTAAACAATGATAATGAGTTCACATCGGAATCTGGTGCTGATAATTCCTCTAGGAATTAAGTCAAAAAACCCTAGCTTAGGGGGAGCTGCATAGAACATCAAATTCCCCCGGTCGGTAAGTGGATGCCTGAATCTGGCACATTAACAGAAAATACTCTAAGTTAGTCCAGAACCTATGGAAGGATTTTCAGAAGAAAAGATGTTGATATATGAGGAACTATCTAAACAATGTAACTGGATACAATTAGGGAAACACATTTATTGCAAAGGAAAATTAGGTAATCCAGAGCTTTAAAAGGTAACTTGATCACTCATTTGAATCACTTTGCATTCAAAGTAAACAAGAAGAAGAGCACTTGAGCTATAAAGTCCAGAGACTGAGGCATAGAACGAATTCAATCAGTAAGTAGTCAACCCTAACACCGCAAAAGAAAAAGGTACCTCTCTATAAATCTTTGAATCTAAAATCTACTGAAATGGCTACCCCTCATGTTATTGACATTACTGAAAGGCCTCGACCCAAATTCAAGAAGCATCCTCACAAATCAATTCAAGTCAATCCATTAGGTGCTTTCTCAAGCATTTCAAATGGGGTGCTACATGTAGAAGACATTGGGGTTTACATTCATGCAAATATAGATGAGTTTAGAGATTCAAGGTATGTAGATTTGTTTGAAAAACAACTCATGGATGAAAATAAAGAACTTAAACCCAAATACAAGGCTCTACAGGATAAACACTTTGTTCAGGTTATGGGGTTTCCAACATTTGATGAGGATGAATGGGTCTGATATGTCTTAAGTCAGATACATGATGAATTCATGTGGTTGTTAAAACTATTCAAGATTACCAGGGATGCTATCAGAAATGTAACCGGTTTGAACTCAACCAGAGGATTGCCTATGTTGAAAGCTGTGAAAAACTAGATAGTAATTGATGCTACCGGAGCTAAGTTTGACAAAAGAGCAATGACCATAAATGGCATTATAGAGCCGAATGTCAAATTCACCTCCATGGTGATTGGATACAAGATTTACCACTCAAGCAAAGAAAATTTTGTTTATGGAATAGCCATTTATGCTGCATACAAGATGCTAAAAGAAAATGTTGATTATGACTTGTGTGAACTATTACAGAATCAATTGATTAAAAATCTGAATAAGATCAAAAGGGACAAGAAGAACACCTTCAAGTATGGTACATTGATTTTATGTCTATTCTTTACTATATGAATGAGGTACCTGGGGTAAAAGGTGTACACTGGACTAAGGATGAGTCGGTTGCCATTCAAATTAAAAATCATCTTCACAGCATTGGTGATTTCAATGCTCAGAAAATGGCAATATGGGGTTACTTAAAAAAAATTCAGAATCTAATGCACTCAAGAGAAAGAATCCCCAATTCAATTGTTGACAAATACAAAAATGAAATATGCTTCATGGTTGATACTGATAAGTGTTTAATGGAAGCAGTGGAACCTAGAACCGTTTGGATCATGCCCATGGGGTATGAAGTGGATGAAAGGTTCTTGGATATGTATGCTCAACATCTACTAAGCAAGCCCAAAGACACAACAGTTGAAAGATTTGGAACTTATGAGGAGCTGAGTTTAAAGTTGCATACTGAGCTCAGAGAACCTGAAACAAATAGGAGAGTAAGAAAAGAAGTTGAATAGCTAGCTAAAAATCTTGGCCTAACAAAGGAAGCTATGAAGAAATTCAGAGAAAGAATAGAAAAGGATGAGAAAGAAAAACAAGAAAAGAGACAAACAAGTGATCTAGTGGAACCTTGTTCCACTTCAAGAACTACTATAAGTTCTACTACTGCCTCTAAATCTACAAAACCGAAAGTAGAATCATTTGGAAAACGCGAGAAAAGGAAGAAAACAAAAGCTTTCTGGACCTATGAAAGCATAAGAGAAGATGAAATAGATACAAACTCCGACATTGAAATCAAGGAACCAGAAGTCTCTGGAACAAAAGCTGCAAAGTTAACCAAAGAAAAGTCCTACGAAAGAAAAAGGACTAGCAAAAAGCAAAAGACTGAAGAATATGAAGAATATGTTGAGAAACCCACACTCTCGCTAGAAGATATGATAAAATCAGTCACTGTGGATGGTAATCTAAAACCCATGATTGAATTCTATGATGAATACAATGATATGGATAAAAAGGTGTTGGAGGAAGCAATGGTTAGATATCTCAACATCTACAACAAGGTACTGATTGAGATAACTTCTGAGTTACCACAAAGTCTAGCAAATATCTTGGAATTGAGAAAAGAAAATGCCAAGTGCAAGGATGTGGAAATTAGAGAACATGAGCTAATAAATCTCTGTCCTCAAATTTCTCCTGAATAACTAGATATGATATTTAAGGAAGTCAAAGATGATTTCGAAAGAAAAAGGAGAATGAACAAGATCATGCTTGGAGAAACAAGTGAAATAGTTGAAGAAACTCAAGGGATTCTTTTGAAAGCATTAAAGAAGCATAATTTTCATATAGTCACAAAAGAAGTGCCAGATTGTGAAGAAGAGAACATTATTGAGCAGCAATCTAAGTTGGGTGGAGCCTCTGTTCCGGAAGTAGAACAAGCAATTCAGGAGTATACAGAAATGTTGGATAAAATATTTGATATAGAAGATACTCCCAATCCATCTGATACAATAGGAAAGGAGGATAATGTTATTGTTTCACAGAGCCCTCCTGATCAGATAGCAAGTGATGAACAAACAAGAAAAAGTTCCTCTGCAGAGAACACAAAAAAGGATAAAGCAGAGTTAAAAGAAGAAAGAGAAAAGAAAGATAATACATAAGAAGATGGTGCAAACGTTGAAGCACCTCAAGTAGAGACCGAGAAATCAAGAGATCAAAAGGTTGATTCTGAAATGGCTGCAAGAGACACTGCATATACAGTAAAAGGTCTTCTTGGGAAAGAAGGAATTGAACTTGATGAACCGAAACTACTCCAAGGTCTAGCCAATCCAAATGCCCTCTCTCCAATTCAACTGATGAAGATAGCATCAGTCACCCAAGTAAAGGCTAGAGAGAAGATGTTAAAGTTCCACATGGAAGAGAACAAGCTACTGGGACTCGCAACCAAAGTTTTGGAGAAATTATTGCCAACCTATTAGAAGAATCAAAATGATTCCCCTTATGTACATCTAAAGAATCTGGTAAGTTTAGTAAATTCATATTTTGAATCCTTTGAGAAGTCTATGGAGGTGAAAGTTCAGAAAGAATTCTTAGATAAGAAATTCTGTGAAAAAGAACCTGATAGGAAATGATAGAAGAATACTTGGTATTGGCATAAAGAGTATTTAGAATGTCCTAAATGATGGAAGTGAGATGTACAAATTTTGTCTATCATGGCCCAAAGTTAATAAGGATATTGAGAACAAGATAAAGGAACAAGAACAAAATTTGTCAAATCTCTCTCAAAATTTTGATCCCCTAATGGTCTCGCCCATAAGTCAAGAATGTCAAGTAATTAACTTGATTGAGGAAATAAAGAAACTTGTCAAAGAGAAAAGCAACATTATGAAAAGAATGTGTGAGCTCCAGGGATTAATTGCCCCTAAGTTAGAGACAATGTATAATGCCTTATCTGAAGCTTAGACTATAGTTCAGACCAGTGTTCCATTAGATCTGTCAAAGGCAGAAGCATACTCATTTGTGTTAAATGGGCACATTTCAATTTTGGATGGAATGAAGAGCACTTGGGCCTCCGAACTTGTGCAAATAAAAGCTAGGTTTGTAGACATCCTCAAGTTCATGTGAATGGAACCTAATGGCTACTAATACATATGTGGCAATGTATACAGAAATTTTGGAGAATTTTGTAGATCCCACCCTTTGCCATTGATGTCAAAGGGGGAGTGAAGGGCAGTGAAAAATGATATACTTAGCAAAGGGTGGTGCAGGAGCACCAAGGGCTTGGAGCCCATGTGTATATATGTTTGCATTTTGTTGTGATGTTTTGAATTTTCAAAATAGGGCAGAGCGGGAAGAATTTTATACATGTGCAAAGTAAACCCATTGGAGTGAGCAAGCTCATTGGCGCAACGTTTTCAAGCTTTATCGATAGTTAAAGTCATACCGACAAAGGCACATCAGCATGAAAGACATATCGTGAGATAGCGAGAATGTCTGACTGATGTAGGGAGTCACACTGACGAAAGCACATCGGCATGACAATGGGCAGCGGAAGAAGAGTGGAAAGTCATACCGATAGTATCGGCTGGCCGATGGTGCTAACCATCGGGGAGAGGTGACATATCGGCGAAGGGAGTTATGAATTGGCCGATGTTGTATGTCAAGCTGATGGGTTAGAATGGTCGGTGAGACATTGGTCTTCGGCGTAGGTATTGTTTGCTTCACCGATGGTTGTGGTCATTCCGATGAAGGCGTTCTGTAGGTGTTGGTGAGACAAGGGCCGTCGGAATAAGTATCAAAGGTTTGTCTGATGCTGAGTAGTCACCCCGATGACATCGGCGGGAGTCTGAGGTTCGGTGTGACTTTTGAGGTCTTGTCCGATATGGGCTGTTACACCGATGGTGCTTTAGGACATCGGCGGGAGGACTTCTGTCGGCGTAGCTTAAAGATTTGAGGCCGATGCACAGTGGTCACGCTGACGGAGGGTGAAGACTTGGTATCGGTGAGACAAGGGACTATCAGAGTTCATGGTTGAATGTTGGCCGATAGTTTGGGTTGTGCCGATGGGGGTAGACAGGGGTCGTCGGCGGCAAAAGTGCCGACAATAGTTTACTAAGCCGTCAGATATATAAACTGTAGTGTCTGACTTGAATGGGTGCATGTGGGACTAAAAGTTCTCATGAATGCATATCGACAGGGGAAGAATATGATCGGTGTGACAAAGAATCTGTTTTGCCGATGGGAGCCGAATAGACAGAAAACCTAACTGTTTGATAACTGAAAGGAAGCCGAACAATATAAAAGCTAGTTTTTGCTTTGTAAAGTGGTTGGAACGTTTTTGAAACCTGAGAGGAGGGACTTCTAATAATAAAAACATTGACAGTTGAATCCATTTGAATTTTATCTGTAGAGTACTTGCATAATCTGGTTTGCAGTAGAGTAGACAGTTTAATTCCTGTTAGTTTTGTTTCTATTTGTACATAATGACTCTAGTTTGATGTCCTCGCATATTCTTTGTACAGTCATAGGGGGAAATCAAACAGAGTCTCTTTTTTTAGTTTTTCTTTCTGTTGTTGTGAATGGGTTGATAGAGAAAGGCCATGTGAACTTGTACTAGGCGAGCTGTGCCATAGCCCGGCTAGTATGCAAGTTGCAGTCTGGAGACAGAGGTGAAAACAGAGTGGAAGAATTGAGTACCAAGCAATCAGAACCCTGGACCCAGAGAGGAGGGTTGATAATGGGCTCAAGAAGGCTATGAGCCTTGGAGATTATGAATCTTGGAAACAGTGAGGGTAAAGAAGAATACCTCACACCAAGTAAGCAATGTCTGTATTGGGAACAACAGGCAAACAGGTCTTTCACCTTTGTAATAGACTGGTTAGGTTGATATAGGCATTTTGGGGTAGAAAATGTCTTTGAGCACTTGAATTGGTAGGGAGACTTGGGATTGATATAGGTCTTGAAGAGTTGTGTCAAGATAGGTTTGCTAAACCCATAGGCCTCCCCATCAAATTGGTATCAGAGCTCGTTAAAGATTTGGGCTATTCCTAGGTTGGAATAGAAGAAGTTGTATGTCATCACCGAGTTCAAGTGAGTTTGTAGGTTCAGCCAGAGAGATGGTGACTAATGCAGAGTTAGCAAAGAAGGTTGATGATCAAGAAGAGGAGAATAGACTCGTACGGGAAAGATTTGCAGAAATGGAAAGTAGACTGGGTGTAATGATGGAAAAGACTGAAGAAGTCAGGCAAAAAGTAAACAAGGAAAAAGGTGTGTCTATAGAAGATGAAGAGCCCACACCTGATCCTAAGATGGAAGAAGAACCTTTCTTGAAGGCCTTGAAAGCCATGAGTGGTAAGACATTGGAAGGAGTTCCTCTTTTCAGTGGAAAGATGGAACCTGATTTGGTTATGGAATGGATAGAAGGTTTAGAAAATCACTTTGAATGTGATGGAGTGAGTGAAGCTCAAAAGGTTAAGGTGGCTAAATTAAGACTCAGAGGAGCTACCTTGACATGGTGGAAATTTGTTCAAACTGAAAGAGAGAAAGAAGACAAGAAACCTATAGCTACTTGGAAGGGTACAGTGGCTAAAATCAAAGAGGTATACATGCCTGGTGATTATGAAGTCCAGTTGTATAAGAAACAACAAAATTTGAGACAAAGAGAATTAGATGTCAGTGCATACACTGAGGAGTTTCAAAAACTATGCCTGAGGTCTAAGGTGATGGAAGAGGAAAATGTGAAAGTAGCAAGATATCTCAATGGTTTGAGATGGAGTATTCAAGAGGAAATCAGCTTGTTCAGCCCTACAACAGTGCATCAAAGCTATCAGCTAGCACTCAAGGTAGAGGAGAAGGGCAAGAAGAAACAAGAATCAAACAGCAGGTCAAGAGGAAGAGGCAGAGACAGCAGAGGAAGAGGAAGTTATGGTGGTAGAAATACTGAACAAAGACCCCAAGGAGAATCCAAACTCACAGAGCAGAGTGGAGAGACTAGTAGTAGAGGAAACTACAGAGGAAGGGGATCTAACAGAGGAAGATCAGGAGGATCAGGCAGAGGATCCTACTTTGCCACTATGAAATGCTACAATTGTGGTCAGTTGGGCCATCCAGCATATAGGTGTCCTGATAAGGGCACATCTTCTTCTCAAGGAGTTGACAAAAGAAATCATTATGTGCAAGATGATGCTTCAAGTAGCAAAACACTTGAAGTCAGTCTAACCTCAGAAGTGGGAGAGAACATCATGGTAAGGAGAACATTGATCAAAGAACCAGTGAAAGTTGAACCAAGCCAAAGGAGAGCATTATTCAGAATCAGATGCAAGATTATGAACAAGGTATGTCAAGTAATCATAGACTCAGGGTCTACTGATAATATAGTGTCTGATGAAGCAGTTAGAAAACTAAATTTGCAAAGAATACCTCATTCAAATCCATATAGAGTCACATGGTTAAATAAAGGTCAACATGTGATAGTCAATGAGCAAACTTGGGTAGAGTTTGGTATAGGTGGATACAAAGACAAGGTACTTTGTGATATCCTACCTATGGATGCATGTCATCTCTTATTGGGCAGACCATGGCAGTTTGACCGGAAGGCCATACATGATGGTGAGAAGAATGCATATTCTTTTCAAAAAGATGGTGTCACCTATAAAATTCAATCTTTGGAAGATGAAGAAGCAAATAAGACTAAGAGTCCTAGTATCTTAGTTGTGAGTGGTAAAGAGTTTTTGAACACTCTTAAGGAGGATGGTATTGGTTATGCTATCATAGTGAAGCCTAAGGAGGAGAAGAAAGACAAAAAGGTAGTGATCCCAAAAGAGATGCAGACTATACTGGAACAGTATAAGGACATCATTAGTGATGGAACACCAGCAACACTACCTCCACAGAGGACTATAAGCCATCAGATAGATCTGATTCTAGGAGCATCTTTGCCTAACAAGGCTCCTTACAAGATGACTCCAGAACAACATAAGGAAATAACCAGACAAGTACAAGAATTACTTGACCAGGGGTTGGTTAGAAAAAGCATAAGTCCTTGTGCAGTACCTACGGTGTTGGCACCAAAGAAAGGAGGAACATGGAGATTGTGCACGGACTCCAGAGCTATCAATAAGATCACCATAAGGTACAGATTTCCAATTCCCAGAATTGAAGATCTTATGGACTGTTTAGGAGGAGCTAAGTATTTCACTAAGATAGACTTGAAAAGTGGTTATCACCAGATTAGAATCAAGGAAGATGATGAGTGGAAAACAGCCTTCAAAACTACAGAAGGACTGTATGAGTGGCTTGTTATGCCATTTGGTTTATCAAATGCTCCCATCACATTCATGAGGCTCATGAATGAAGTCCTTAAGGACTATACGGGTAAATTTGTAGTTGTTTATCTAGATGACATCTTGATTTTTAGTCAAACTAAAGAAGAGCATCTTGAACATGTAAATACTGTTTTGAAAAAGTTACATGATGAACAACTAACCATAAATTTGGAGAAGTGTGAATTCATGAAGCAGGAATTGGTATACCTTGGTTTTGTGTTGTCCAAAGGAGAATTGAAAATGGACAAGTCAAAGGTAGAAGCCATATTGAGTTGGCCTACTCCCAGAGCAGCAACTGAGGTGTGAAGTTTCCATGGTTTAGCTCAGTTTTATAGAAAATTCATTAAGAATTTCAGTGCTATTTGTGCACCCATGCTTGATATGATCAAAGGTGGAATGAAAACAAAGTTTCAATGGACACAAGCAGCTAATCATAGTTTTGAATTGTTGAAGAAAGAAGTAGCCACACAGCCAGTGTTAGTGCTGCCTAGTTTTGATAAGCTGTTTACTTTAGAATGTGATGCTAGCAATATTGCAGTAGGGGCAGTACTTAGCCAAGAGAATAGACCAGTAGCCTTTTTTAGTGAGAGGCTAAATGAAGCAAAGAGTAGATACTCTTCATATGACTTGGAGCTCTATGCTCTAGTTCAAGCACTTAGAAAATGGAGACATTATCTCCTACCTAAGGAATTTGTTGTGTATACAGACAATCAAGCTTTGAGTTTTCTAAACTCACAAGATAAGTTGAGCCATAGGCATATCAAGTGGATGGAGTATTTGCAGTCTTATACATTTACAATTAAGCACAAGAAGGGACAGCTCAACAAAGTAGCAGATGCTTTAAGCAGAAGGCTGCTCACAGTACAAGAAGTGCAATTAAGAAGCATAGGAATGGAAGAGTTCAGAGCTCTCTACAAGGAGGATGAAGATTTTACTGAGGCATACAAAGTCTGTCAAGACTTTGAGAATCACTTTCATAGTGAATTTGCAGAGTACACATTGCAGCAGGGTTTGCTATTCAAAGGTGGACAGTTGTGTGTACCAAAAGGATCCATGAGAGAAAACCTTATACAGGAGAAGCATAATGGTAGTTTGAGTGGACATTTTGGTCTGAACAAAACATTGGAATTAGTCCAGAGGTTCTACTATTGGCCGAAGATGCACAAAGATGTCAGAAAGTATGTGGAGCAGTGTATCATCTGTCAGAAGGCCAAGGGAACTTCTTCAAATGCTGGACTGTATCAACCATTACCCATTCCTTCCAGACCATGGGATTGTGTAAGTATGGATTTTGTAGTTGGTCTACCAAAGACTAAGACTGGTTTTGATAGTATTTTTGTAGTTGTTGATAGATTCAGCAAGATGAGTCATTTCATTCCTTGTAAGGTGACTCATGATGCCAGTCATGTAAGGTGACTCATGATGCCAGTCATATAGCTCATTTGTTTTTCAAAGAGGTCATAAGGATTCATGGACTACCAGCAAGCATCGTGTCTGATAGAGATGCTAAGTTCATGGGACATTTCTGGAAAACTCTATGGCAGAGGTTAGGAACAAATCTGTCTTTTGGATCAGCATATCATCCACAGACAGATGGCCAAACAGAAGTGGTGAACAGGACATTGGGCAACCTGTTAAGGTGTTTGACAAAAGAATATGGACAGAGTTGGGATCAAGTCATTTATCAGGCAGAATTTGCCTATAATGACAGTGTGAACAGGACTACTGGCAAGAGTCCTTTTGAAATCATCTATGGAATGCACCCGAGAGGTGTATGTGAACTCAGAATTCTTGGAGACATGGAGTTTAGAAGTGGTCATGCAGAGGATTTTGCACAGTCTATGAAGGAGATTCATGACCAAGTGAAGCAGCAATTGATGGATAACACCCTAAAAATCAAAGATAGGGTAGATGCACACAGGAAGGATATTCAATTTACAGTTGGTGATTTGGTCATGGTTCATTTGAACAAAGCCAGATTACAGAAAGGGATACCAACCAAATTACAGATGCGACGGATTGGTCCTTGCAGAATTCTAAACAAGTATGGCAACAATGCCTATAGGATTGATTTGCCAGCAGACTTGGCAATTTCCCCAGTGTTCAATGTTCAGGACTTGGTGCCATATAAAGGTCATCATTCAGCAGTAGGGGAATCTTGTGCAGAAGCTACACAGACAGTGAATGATGTCACCTTGCCTCTAAAAATCACACCACAGGCTGAGAGAATTCTGGATTCTCGCGTGCAGAAACAGACCAGACATGGTGTGTACATGGAGCACCTGATCAAGTGGAAACAGTTGCCTGAAGCAGAGGCTACCTGGATTGCAGAATCAGAGTTCAAGAAACGGGGCATTGATTTTGCCTTGTTGTCACCGGAGGTGACTTGACTTCTTTCGCACAGGGGGAGTATGGTGCAGGAGCACCAAGGGCTTGGAGCCCATGTGTATATATGTTTGCATTTTGTTGTGATGTTTTGAATTTTCAAAATAGGGCAGAGCGGGAAGAAGTTTATACATGTGCAAAGTAAACCCATCAGAGTGAGCAAGCTCATCGGCACAACGTTTTCAAGCTTTATCGATAGTTAAAGTCGTACCGACAAAGGTATACCGACAAAGGCACATCAGCATGAAAGACATATCGGGAGATAGCGAGAATGTCTGACCGATGTAGGGAGTCACACTGACGAAAGCACATCGGCATGACAATGGGCAGCGGAAGAAGAGTGGAAAGTTATACCGATAGTATCGGCTGGCCGATGGTGCTAACCATCAGGGAGAGGTGACATATCGACGAAGGGAGTTAGGAATTGGCTGATGTTGTATGTCAAGCTGATGGGTTAGAATGGTCGGTGAGACATTGGTCTTCGGCATAGGTATTGTTTGCTTCACCGATGGTTGTGGTCATTCCGATGAAGGCGTTCTGTAGGCGTCGGTGAGACAAGGGCCGTCAGAATAAGTATCGAAGGTTTGTCCGATGCTGAGTAGTCACCCCGATGACATCGGCAAGAGTTTGAGGTTCGGTGTGACTTTTGAGGTCTTGTCTGATATGGGCTGTTACACCGATGGTGCTTTAGGACATCGGCGGGAGGACTTCTGTTGGCGTAGCTTAAAGATTTGAGGCCGATGCACAGTGGTCACACCGACGGAGGGTGAAGACTTGGTATCGGTGAGACAAGGGACTATCAGAGTTCATGGTTGAATGTTGGCTGATAGTTTGGGTTGTGCCGATGGGGGTAGACAGGGGTCGTCGGCGGCAAAAGTGCCGACAATAGTTTACTAAGCCGTTAGATATATAAACTGCGGTGTCTGACTTGAACGGGTGCATGTGGGACTAAAAGTTCTCATGAATGCATATCGACAGGGGAAGAATATGATCGGTGCGACAAAGAATCTATTTTGCCGATGGGAGCCGAATAGACAGAAAACCTAACTGTTTGATAACTGAAAGGAAGCCGAACAATATAAAAGCTAGTTTTTGCTTTGTAAAGTGGTTGGAACATTTTTGAAACCTGAGAGGCCGTGAATGTAATAGAGGGACTTCTGATAATAAAAACATTGACAGTTGAATCCATTTGAATTTTGTCTGTAGAGTACTTGCATAATCTGGTTTGCAGTAGAGTAGATAGTTTAATTCCTGTTAGTTTTGTTTTTGTTTGTACATAATGACTCTAGTTTGATGTCCTCGCATATTCTTTGTACAGTCATGGGGGGAAATCAAACAGAGTCTCTTTTTTTAGTTTTTCTTTCTGTTGTTGTGAATGGGTTGACAGAGAAAGGCCATGTGAACTTGTACTAGGTGAGCTATGCCATAGCCCGGCTAGTATGCAAGTTGCAGTCTAGAGATAGAGGTGAAAACAAAGTGGAAGAATTGACTACCAAGCAATTAGAACCCTGGACCCAGAGAGGAGGGCTGATAATGGGCTCAAGAAGGCTATGAGCCTTGGAGATTAGGAATCTTGGAAACAGTGAGGGTAAAGAAGAATACCTCACACCAAGTAAGCAATGTCTGTATTGGGAACAACAGGCAAATAGGTCTTTCACCTCTGTAATAGACTGGTTAGGTTGATATAGGCATTTTGGGGCAGAAAATGTCTTTGAGCACTTGAATTGGTAGGGAGACTTGGGATTGATATAGGTCTTGAAGTGTTGTGTCAAGATAGGTTTGCTAAACCCATAGGCCTCCCCATCAAAGGGGGAGCATCGAAATAAGTGAAGTGCACAAATGTATAGACAAAGGGGGAGTTACACAAGGACACTTAGTCATTTTTCACTAAGTGTTGCCATCAATTCCAAAGGGGGAGATTGTTGGCAAGAGGCACTACATAGCATTGATAGGTGTTGTCATTGATGGCAATTAAGATTGTTCCACACATTTGTAGTGCAGTATCTGATCATACCGAAAGTCAGAATGATAATCTATCTAAGTTCAGGAGCCTGAAACAGAGCATATAGTAGAGTCTAGTATTTTGGTCAATGGATCTCTCCAACTAATCATTATGTGTTGCGGATCTGAAGGAGTGTAGAGGGACACCAGAATAATGTAAATCCAAGTTTTTAGCCTCCGGTGATAATGGGATCAGAATTTATGAACATATGAATACTAGGTTCTTTTATGATAGAACAGTTCAGGGAAGAACGGGCAAACTTATGTAAATCCTTGTGCGGACCCAATAGAAGTGTTTTGATGAACTATGTATGAGATAGGATGTTAGTGGCTGACATGTATGATGATCTACATGTGTTATTTTTGGTACGCATCAATATTGGTGTACGGATCTAGCCAATACAGTAGAACACTCTTAAAAGGTTCTAAGTGTTTGTTGTTACTGACTCGTGAGTGATTTCAATTCAAGATAAGTATATATAGCCGATAATTGTGGATATTTTGTGAAATAAAAAGTGATTATGGAGAAAATGTGAAAAGAGCAAAAATCTAATATTCGAATGAAAGCAAAATAGAGAGAAGAGAAGAATAAAGATGAAGTGTACAAAGTCAGTATTTACACTCAACTGAAACTGATCTCTAGCATTGGTAGATGCATTTTACCAGTTCAAAATCTCTATAAATCTCTTGTAAACTTTCTGTAGGTAGTGAGCCTCCACTTAAGCAATGATCTCGGGGTAGTGAGCCTGAATGCATGTGCATTCTCATTTGAAAAATACTTTTAATAGGGTATTAATTTTGTGGGTTAACCCCCACCATGGTTTTTCCCTTAACCGTATTTCCACGTCAAAATCTTGGTGTCAATTGTGTTATTTATGTTTCTATTTATGTGATGATGAAATGCTTATTTCATTTATTTGTTATTAAGTTGAATAAAAGAAGAAAAAGTTAAATAAGTATCAACTGATTCACCCCCCCTCTTAGTTGACCGAACCTAATCCAATAGTATTTCAGTTTGTGGTTCTAGAGTGATGTCTGGGATGATTATATGTACCTATAATTGCAATGGTTCGTGATTTGTCAGTCTGTAAGCAATCTTTCTATAGTGACAGTTGATGACAGTTGAGTTCTTATGCTTTGGTTGGAGAAATCTCATGATTCAAGTGGTTAGATGTTGTACGGATGTTCCTAGCAACTAAAACATGCTTGCGGATGTCTCCTAATCATATTCCTACTTTTCCATTGCTCCGTGAGGAGTATTTTGGATAGAAATTGAAGATTTTTCTCAAATAAACAGTCTTAGTTGACTTGGTTAATTCCAGTTATTGTGGAGATCTATTGGAGATTGTAGAAGTGTGTTGTGACATGGAAGATCATGTTTTGATTCCCACCTAAGGCATGGTGTGATCCGCATACATCTTTACTACATTTCCTTAGCATAATTTTGTATTAGGTCAAGACCTATTTTGTAAATGTTTGTAATGTTGACCTTAGAGATTATTCTAACAGTTGATGAATGTAATGCTGACCTTGATGTACATTCTAAGGTTGATGAATGATATATATACTTGTAACTTGGTCATGGAAAATAATGTCCTTGTGTGAAGATGCGAAGTTAAGTGAAGAAGTGTAGAAGGCAGAGCAGAACAGAGGAAGAGTATTGCACTTCAATGGAACTGAATTCAGGCATGGAGTAGATGCTATTATCTCAGTTCAAAACCCCTTCACAGTGAGCCATCCCTTGGTAGTGAGCCTTTTTTTCAGGCAGTGAGCCTCTGATTTTTAGTATTGTTATAACTTATATATCTTGTGGACTAACATCCACCATGGTTTTTCCCTTAACAGGGTTTTCCACGTAAAAATCTGGTGTCTATTGTGTATGATCTTGTAGTTGTGTTAGAATTCTTGATTCTGTGATTTCATATTCTAATCATAATAACAATAAATAAGTGAATGATGTTTTAAGATGTAGAAATTATTTAAGTTTTGAGACAACCGATTCACCCCCCTCTTAGTTGTCTTGTGCATTTCAACAATTGGTATCAGAGCAAGGTTCCTCAGAAGAAAGCTTCACCACTTGAGGCTGATCCAGGATGTTGTCTAAGAATGAAAGTCCATGGTTCGATGGAATGAACCACTCCGTCTGGAAGATCCGCATGAAAACCCATCTCCTCTTCTTGGGTTAAGTGTGTAAAATAACCAAAGATAAGTATGAAATACCAAAGAATGGTCCACAAACTAAAGATGAGATTAAGCAATTTGAGTTGAACATAAAAGCCAAAGATGCCTTGGTAAGCACCTTATCCGACATAGAAGTAACAAAGATCATGGAGCTAGAAACTGCTTATGAAATCTGGGATAAGCTAAAGAATCTATATGAAGGAGATGAATCTGTGAAGAGCACCAAGTTGCAGAGTTTGAAGTCAAAATATGAATGTTTGAAGATGACCGAAGATGACAAAATAACATCCTTCATGCAAAAGATCAACAAACTTGTGAGTAGCATTAGAAGTGTGGGAGGAAAAATTGAGGATATTGAAGTTGTGAACAAAATTCTTAGATCACTGCCTAAATCATATAGTCATAAGGTGGCCACAATTGAACAAATAATGACAGTGACAAAGATTACAAAAGATCAGCTACTCAAGAAGGTGACAACCTTTGAAATGAGAGAGCTTGGTGATTCACTTCCGAAGACAAAGACTGCTTTCAAGGCCAACAATTCAAAAAGAACCCCCAGATTTGACAAGTACAAGGTGGAACCAGATTATGAGCTTGAAGAACTTGAAGCCAACTTTGTTAACAATCTGCTTAGAGGTACTCCTAAGTTCAAAGGCAAACTACCTTTTAAATGTTTCAGTTATGGTAAAGTTGGTCATTATGCTTCTAGATGCCCCACAAGAGTTCCTAAGCAAGACCTGATAGACCTAGGATTCCAAAGAAATGTTACTATGTTGAAGATCTTGATGATGATGGAGTATCAGATGGTGAACCAGATAATGCTAGTACTTCTGGTAATGAATGCTTGTTTATTGCTATTAAAGAAGAACCTGTTTCTACTAATCCTACTAATTGTGTGAAGGAAGAAAAACTAGTAGAAAGTGCCTTGGTTGTTTAGGTTGTTGAAGATAAACATGAATGGGTTATTGATAGTGGATGCTCTCATCACATGACCAGTGACAAAAGTAAGTTTGTAAGTCTGGAAAGATATGATGGAGGACTGGTTAGGTTTGGAGATGACACAGCTGGTAAGATCTGTGGAAAATGATCCATTTCTTTTGATGGTAAGCATAATATTGAAGATGTTTTGTATTTGAAAGGGTTAAAGCACAATCTTTTGAGCATTGGTCAGATGTGTAACGAAGGTTATGATTTGAGATTCAAGGACAATGGATGCAAGATCATGGAAATCTTTGGAACAGTGATTGCAACTGGTAAAAAGACTAAAGGAAATATCTATCACCTAAAAGGAAATGATAACTATGGCTTGTTGGCTCAAACTAATGAAAGTTGGCTATGGCACACAAGGATGTGTCACAACAATTTTGACAACATTGTGAAGATAAGTTCCACTTAGGCTGTAAGAGATTTGCCCAAGCTTGTGAAGCCTGTTGATACATTGTGTAAGGAGTGCCAATTTAGAAAACAGACAAGAACAAGCTTCAAGAGCAAGGACCAATCTGTTGAAGGTCTATTGGAATTAGTGCATATAGATCTATGTGGGCCTACTAGAGTAAGAAGTCTACAAGGAGATAGGTATTTCATGTTGTTAATTGATGACTATTCTAGAATGACTTGGGTTACCTTCTTAAAGGAAAAAGAAGAAGCCCTAGAAAAGTTCAAAGCATTCAAGGCAATGGTTGAGAATGAGATAGATTTGAAGATCAAGTGCTTGAGGTCTGATAGAGGTGGAGAGTTTACATCAAATGAGTTCAACTTCTTCTGTGAGGAACAAGGGATAAAGAGACAATTATCTGCACCTAGGACTCCACAACAAAATGGAGTAGTGGAAAGGAAAAATAGGACAGTTCAAGAGGCTGCTAGAACAATGATGAAGGAGGCTGACCTACCAAAAGTATATTGGAGAGAGGTAATTCACATTGTTGTATACATCCTAAACAGAGTTTAAGTCAAAGGTAATAGTTCCAAGACTCCTTATGAATTGTGGCATGGTAAAGTTCCCACTGTAAAATACTTTAAAGTTTTTGGTAGTAAGTGCTATATCAAAAGAGATGAAGATCTAGGTATGTTGATGCAAGATGTGATGACGGTATCTTCCTTGGATATTCTACCAAGAGCAAAGCCTGCCGGTGCTATAATAACAGGTTGAAGAAGATCATTGAAAGTACTATGTCAAAGTTGATGAAAGGAAAGAAAAGGTATCAAGCGGATATGAATCAGATGAACCAGATGTTCCAGCAAGCCAAGTAGTAGTGCAACAATAAGAAAACTCAGAGGAAGAAGAAGAAAAAGCTCTGGAAATCGTTACTAAGACACCCAAGTATGTGAAGTTAAATCACTATGAAGATCAAATCATAGGAGATAAGAGCAAAAGAATTCTGACCAGAAGAAGAGCTGCAAAAGAACAAGTAAATTTCTGTCTGATCTCCAAGATTGAACCTAAGACTGTGAATGAAGCTTGCAATGATGAAAATTAGGTAAAGACTATGAAAGAAGAACTGATGCAGAAAGAGAAGAATCAGACTTGGGATCTTGTTCCCAGACTAGCAGATAAGAATGTAATTGGCACCAAATGGGTCTTCAGGAACAAGATGAATGAGAATGGTGAAGTGATAAGAAAGAAAGCAAGGTTGATATGCAAAGGATACTCTCAAGTTGAAGGAATATATTTTGAGGAAACATTTGCACCAGTGGCAAGGATTGAATCAATAAGAATGTTTTTAGCATTTGCAGCCCACAAAGATTTCAAGGTATATCAAATGGATGTGAAGTCTACATTCTTGAATGGAGAATTGGAAGAAGTCTATATTGAACAACCGGAAGGATTCCAGTCATCAAATCAAGGTGACATGGTGTGCAGATTGAAGAAAGCATTGTATGAGTCCCTAGGGGCTGGTATGCAAGATTGGATAAATATCTGATACAATTAGGGTTCAGTAAGGGTACTACTAACAAAAATCTCTATTTCAAGATCAATGATGAACAAATCCTAATTTTTGCAGTCTTTGTTGATTGCATTATCTTTGGAGGCAATGAAGGTATGTGCATGATTTTTGCTAGGGAAATGCAAAATGAATTTGAAATGTCCATGTTTGGTGAGATGAATTTCTTTTTAGGTCTCCAAATTAATCAATCAGATAAAGGTATCTTCATTTCTTAGTCTAAGTATGTGAAAGAGTTGTTAAATAAGTTTGGGATGGAGGACTCTAAACCAGTAAGCACTCCTATGGTAACTGGTTGTAAGTTGAGCAAAAATGATGACTCACCTATGGCAGATTAGAAAAGGTATAGATCTATGATTGGAGGATCACTTTATCTGACCCAAACCAAACCTGACATAATGCATGCAGTTTGTGTTCTGGCAAGATTTCAAGTAGAACCTAAAGAGTCACATGTGATGGCAGTCAAGAGAATACTGAGATATTTGAAAGGCACAATGGATTATGGTTTGTGGTATCCAAAAGACAATGATTTAACTCTTAGTGCATACACTAATGCAGATTGGGTTGAGGATGTGGATGATAGTCATAGTACAAGTGGAGGTGCATTCTTCTTGGGAAAAAGGTTGGTATCCTTGTTAAGCAAGAAACAAGACTCAATATGTATGTTTACTGCAGAAGCAAAATACATTACAATAGCATGTAGTTGCACTCAAGTGTTATGGATGAAGCAGACATTGAAGGACATCAAAGTTGTGTATGAAGATCCAATTGCAATCTTTTGTGACAATACAAGTGCCATAAACATATCAAAGAATATAGTAATGCATTCAAGGGCAAAGCATATATCAATAAGATATCACTTTCTAAGAGAGAAAGTGACAAAGAATGAAGTCAAGTTAGAGTATGTATCTACAAAAGATCAGATTACAAACATTTTTACCAAGCCTCTGCCTAAGGATACTTTTGAGTATCTCAGAGAAAAGTTAGGGGTTATCACCCCTCTTTCTCTAAACTAAGATGCACAAGAGTTCATCAGTCTGGTGGTGCTTAGAGTTCTACCTCCAGATCTAGATTCATGCTTGTAAGGGTTACTTCTCAAGGGGAGTAGTCAGATGAAGAGAGTTTGGTTCAGAGCAGTAGAGTGCAAGTATGTGCCATTTTCTATTGATGTCAAAGGAGGAGAGAAATCAGGTAAAAAACTCAGAGAAGAAGGAATGCAGATGTGTCAAGAGATATGGGGAGAATCTTGGCTTGACGACTGTTACAGTTTTTCACATCATATGTTGCCATCAATGACAAAGGGGGAGATTGTTGCAAGTATGTGCTTAATCGGTGTTGTCATTGATGTCAACATATCTTTGTTGTTATTGGTGTCAACTGTATCCTATTTTGTTATTTGTTTAGAAGCTTTATTTGTTGAGGATATTGCAAAAATTTGCCCCTCCGAAAGAAACAGTGAGTTGTAGTAAATTGTAGAGAAGACAGCGTGTTGCTGACAAAAGAACAATGTAGAAGATTACTCTGCATTTCTTGTTGATTGAATAGCTTGGTCTGTGGATTGAAATATATTTAGAGGCATGTCTGAAGATGCTGCATTCTAATTTTGAGCCTTCGATATGAAGAATTGTGGATGTTGTGTTCACCAGAGTAAAACCTACTTTTTTGTTCATTCACTGGTGTCTGGGAGAAAGTATTTTTCTTTGCATTCCTCCATAGTTATGTATTTTAGTCTGCAGTTCTAGAGTGATGTCTAGGATGATTATATGCACCTATAATTGTAATGGTTCATGATTTGGCAGTCTGCAAGTGATCTTTCTTTAGTGACAGTTGATGACAATTGAGTTTTTATGCTCTGGTTGGAGAAATCTCATGATTCGAGTGGTTAGATGTTGTGCGGATGTTCTTGGTGACTAAAACATGCTTGTGGATGTCTCCTGATCGTGTTCCTACTTTTGCATTGGTCCACGAGGAGTATTTTGGATCAAAATTGAAGATTGTTCCCAGATAACTTGTCTTAGTCGACTTGGTTAATTCTGGTGATTGCAGAGATCTATTGGAGATTGTAGAAGTGTGTTGTGGCATGGAAGATCATGTTTTGAGTCCTAGCTAAGTCATGGAGTGATCTGCATACATCTTTACTACATTTCCTTAGAATAATTTTGTATTAGGTCAAGACCTATTTTGTAAATGTTTGTAATGCTGACCTTGGAGATTATTCCAATGGTTGATGAATGTAATGCCGACCTTGATGTACATTCCAAGGTTGATGAATGATATATATACTTGTAATTTGGTCATAGAAAATAATGTCCTTGTGTGAAGATGTGAAGTTAAGTGAAGAAGTGTAGAAGGCAGAGCAGAACAGAGGAAAAGTATTGTGCTTCAATGGAACTAAATTCAGGCATGGAGTAGATGCTATTATCTCAGTTCAAAACCCCTTGGCAGTGAGCCACCCCTTGGTAGTGAGCCTTTTTCTGGTCAGTAAACCTCTGATTTTTGATATTGTTATAACTATATATCTTGTGGACTAACATCCACCATGGTTTTTCCCTTAACAGGGTTTCCCACGTAAAAATCTAGTGTCTATTGTGTATGATCTTGTAGTTGTGTTAGAATTCCTAATTCTGTGCTTTCATGTTTTAATCATAATAATAGTAAATAAGTGGATGATGTTTTAAGATGCAGAAATTGTTTAAGTTTTGAGACAACTGATTCATAGCCCCTCTTAGTTGTCTTGTGCATTTCAATAAATTTAGCATTTGCAATTCAGCTTCAGACAAATTGAAGTCCTTGAACTCTGTACACCTGAACCACCTAATATCCAATGGGAACTTCATCATTCCTTGGCCCTGCTTCCTAACATACTTCTCAAAGGAGGGGATAATTTTCTTGGTTATCTCAAGGAGTAGTACCTTGTTAGTAGGATACCTTGGCAACATGTATGGGTGACCTT
Organism: Cunninghamia lanceolata; assembly: GCA_027924645.1. Lineage (NCBI taxonomy): Eukaryota > Viridiplantae > Streptophyta > Pinopsida > Cupressales > Cupressaceae > Cunninghamia > Cunninghamia lanceolata. The sequence goes on along the minus strand of BSBN01000571.1, from coordinate 908,340 downwards.
TGAACCCCTCCATCCGAATGTATGTGAAAGTTGGAAATTGTATGAACTGGGATCCATGGGGTGTGATGACCACCTGGGCCTCTATGGATATTCTCTTTGCCCTGTCACTTTCCATTAATCTGACCGACCACATTAGGAAGCAATCATTCACTCTCTTGAAATGGGTGATGGATTGATTCCTCTCCAATTGAGGGTAATGTTATCATACTAGTTGTTCTATGTCCTTTTTTCCCAACTTGCCCATTGTATACAGGGCATCAAATTGTGACTTGAAAGTGTAGGAGTAAACAATGTATGAGGTCATGAAGAACCTCCTCTTTATCTTCTTCTAACTGACCAAACCATTATGTATTGCATCACTGATCAGTTGTGCCCAGTGCACAAATCCTCCATTATCCTTCACTGCCCTAATCAATCTAAACATCTAAAGTTCTAGGGACCCGACATCTTCATTCTTGACCATCCTATTGAGTGAGGTGATCATATACTAGACTTCATCATGGTACATCATAAAATATGTACAATAGCATTTTACACTTAGTTTAGAACTTGGTTGGACCTAAAATGTTACCTTTGTTAATCAGGACCTATTTTAACACCTTTTTGAACATTAAATGACAAAATCTTGATCCCGATGAATAAACAAGAGAGAACAAACTTAGGACTGGACTAAGCCCATGACATTTGATACTCCTTGGAGTTTGTGGGGCTAGACTAGGGTGCTTGAGCGCCCTAGTCCCAAATGGGATCTTTAGCGCCTCTCTTGTAGTGTCAGCTTGGGACACTTCCTTAGTTTATACTTGTCGGCCCCATATTGTTTTATTTGTTGTAAGTGAGCGGGTATACATATATAAAGGAGTTTTATAATTCATTTTATACCTAGACGATCACTAGCTTGTTATGAGGAATTATCTTATGCTCATATGTTTGGATCTTCTATGCTAAAGTATTCTTCATGCTTGGACTGCTATCTACTTGTGGGATTTTTGAAGTTTGTTTGTAGGCCTTGAAGGAAGTTTCAAGCCTTCTCCATCACTTTCTTGGTTGGTACATGATCTTGATCATCTACTCCAACTAATTCTTTTCATCTTGTGGTGATATTCATCATTATATTTCATACTTTTATCACATATTGATTGATCTTGCCTCTGCCCTCCTAGGGCACACACTATTGGATCTAATCATCATTGCAGCGGAGGTAGAAACACCAACACAAGGTTTGATCGAGGCAAGACCTTATATACTATTGGAATAGCCAATGATTCTCTATAACACTTGATATTCACTGTCACAATATGGAAATCAACAAATAGAGATAAGAAATCAATGATATTGATGAACCTAATTTGAGCATAAACATATATTAATCTCACTTAATAATTTACATAGGAATTCTTTATTATATAGGTATGGATGAGGCAATCCACCTTGCATGTCGATTAACAAGTCCCCCATGATGTGGCATATGCACATGGAAAAGTGTCCTATAGGTGTCAACCTTTGGATCGCTTGGAATATGCAAACCAACAACCTTTTGACCAAGTCATCAACCATGGTGACAAGTGTTGGATGACTATAAAGTGCCTATTAAGGTGAGATGGAAAGTCTTCTAACCTCAAAAGGTATGCACATGAGGTTAACCAAACTACTAGGTAACCTTTAAAGGCCTAAAAGGGCAAGCACATTCAGTTAGACAAGATGTTGTCTAACCTCATCAACCTAAGTATACTTAAGCTATATTGAATAGATAAATATCCACTCTAACACCCCCCTTAAGTGATACTTGAGGAGATCACAAAAGTGCAACATATACATAGATATGGGTCCCGACTACTAGACCATGTTAGTTACCCATGTACAAAGTTTTGTTGAATACACCAAGATATAGAGAGGGGGGGTGAATCGGTATCCAAACAAATCTCAAATCCTCCAGAGCAGATTAAAACTTAAACTTTATAGCATAAATCAACACAATCCATGACAACACATAACACTGGATGTATGTGGAAAACCCCAAAAGGGGAAAAACCACGGTAAGAATTAACTCACAATATATGAAGCTCACTGGTATAAAAATTACAGCTTTGTTTTAGGGCTACAACCCAATGAAACTACCACTCCCTACTGACTTTGTTTTAGGGCTACAACCTAAGGAAGCTACTACTCTCTAAAGGGAGGTTTTAGGGTCACTCCCAAGGAAGCTACATCTCCCTGCTGACTTTGTTTTAGGGCTACAACCTAGGGAAGCAACTACTCCCTAAAATGAGAATAAACTCATTAATGATTACAGCATGATAGTCCTTCTACTACCTGAAAGTGACAATGAAGCTCACTCTTTTGATGATTGTACTACTATCTTTTCACTCCTCTTTTGATGATTTCTCTTCTACTTTGACAACTTCTGCACTTTCTTCAACAACCTTCTCTACAGCTTACTAACTCACTACTTTCAGCCTTCAAGAAGTTTTGCCTTTGGCTCACTAACTCCAGCAATCAATTAGGCACACTCTTCACTTTCCTCCTATCACAAAAATGTCTTCAAGATGAATCAGGACAAGCTTTATTATTTCTGCTCTTTCTCCTTTAGTCACACATCATAATGCATTACATATACATATTATGCTTTTCATACACTCATATTCACAATCATACTTCACCTAGATAAACTAGGTTTAGAATATATCCATGATATTACATTGGTTACATTAAAATTCAGCCAATACAACAAGAATATTACAATTACAAGTCAGCCAAAGATCACAAAACATAAAACTTGTAGAGGGCAAGCCCTAACATGAACTACACGCAACTCCAAGAAGAGAAACACGCCTTGTGGATCCCAACACATGCTTAACCTAGTCCTAAACATTCTTCAAAGCATCATGCTTCAAAGAATAACATTCACACATCTCGCACATTTGAATTAGGTCGTCCTAAAGAAAGAACACATGAATCTTGTAGCACATTGATCATTACAACTTGGTAGTACTCATGGATGATTAATCATTACTTATGCTTCTCCCACATCAGTCAGCATGACCTTCACAACATCTCCAAATACTCCTTGAACTCTGCACAACAACAACTTTGTGGAACATACCTCCAACATTCCCAAGTAGGCCTCAACAACAGTAACTATTCACAAACTGACTTGAAAGCTTTGTGCGGGATTGGAAACATGAAAGATCTACATGAGATTTAAACCTAAGAAACATAGAGACATGTAGAATATCCTCATAAACTCATATAGCTAATCTGTATAATCTCCAACTGGCTCAAGTACTCAAACATGTGTCCTGAGAACATCCAGATCTCTGGTGGTTTGGGTGGGGGAATTATAGCCTGATGAGATGCCAAACTTGATTTGATGAACCGGTGGATGGCGAGTGTTGCTTCACCCAAGCCTCAATAGTTGTGGCCAACTGACTAATAATGTAATTTGATTTGTGTGAAGAAGCCTACTATTTGACCTGATAGGGTTGAGAAATGGTGGTTGAGAGATATCTAGCTTCTTCACCTCCTGCTTAGGGGACCAACTACTCTAGTTTCTATGGATGGTAGTGGACCAACTAAATGCATTGCATTGGATGGACATACGTAGCTACTTGGGTCAAGTTGACTAATGAACCGACTATCCCTTGAATGATATCTAGATTTCCATGATCAGAAGTGGGATCAAAATAATCAGAAGTAGTTTCCCACAAACCCATGAAGGCATGACCAGTCGGATCATTTATGCTGGAATCGACCCAGGTGAGATGAGTTCCAGCATCCAGCATTGTAGCTCCCTCCCCACCCCTCATATACAGATTAACAACTTCACTTGGGGCCCCTAGCTTCTCTCTTGGACATTAGCATGCATCTATTGCTACCAAGCAAGATGGGATCCAGGAAAGGAAGATCTAAATATCAGTGAGCAGGTGACTGACTAATGAATCCCTGTATCCATGCAAATTCTAGCATGCCTTCCCTAGTCCTATGCATATCTACTGGTTTGATGCATATCTCATGGCCAATGAATAGAGGGCTCTTGTTTGAGTGGTTTTGCCCCACCAACTATTGCCTCCCACCCACCCCTAATTATTGGGGGGGATTATAGTAGATGATTTCTTTCCGAATGATGCAGATTCGTATCCATTTCTCACCTCAAATAATTGATATGAGTGGAACAGAATCCACTAAGGTTGGAGCAAGGTGAGGATGAGCTAGGATGGGGAGGTACCCCGAGTGAGGCTATAGTGAACAATGGTGGACCCCAAAACTAGGGCATATCAAACAATGGGCAATGGCCCACGCCTACCCCTACCCCAACTACCTATGGATAAGCTACTGGATCAATTGGTCAAATGGTATCTAGTTGCCCCCACCTTTGACTCTTGATATCGATATGGATGAAGACCTGGAACCTAATGAAGCTATGGCACAACCCCTTCTATAATTGTTGGTGTTGGCCCCCCGGTTGCTAGTATAGTTTTCTAAGGGGATTTTGAGCTAGCAACTAGAATTCTTCCCACCTGATATTACTACTCCCATCGCTACAGCCTAACCCAGTCAAACATTCTCTACATGTATGATCAGCTACCTCTATTGACCTAATCCATTTCTTCCATTCGGTGCTTGATCTAGATATGGCTAGCCACATGCTTAGTCTGGAGAATTGGTTGAACTACGAAATACCTAGCATGACTATGTAGACTACAATGTAAGTAAGATTGGTGTTCTACAACCCCATAATAGTAACTAGTCCAAGAATGAGATTGATCTGGTCAGGTGAATAGCAGTCAGTCTTGTATACGCATTATCCACCATAAAGCCAGCTGACTATACCACCCACCCAGCCCCACACATGCTACCACGTGCCACTGCTTCACCACTCTCTAGTACTATGGGTTATTGTCTTAAAATCATTCATCTCTAGGCCTAACCTCTCCCCATTATTCGTGCTAGTGAATCTTTGACCTAAACTGACGTTTCTATGGGGAGACCTTCAATAATATTTTTGGAGGGAAATGGACCTACTTCTTCATCTAGGTGTTTATCATTCTAAACTGGTCCTCCCCTCTATTGAAAGGCACCAATAAACTCTTGATCCTTTCATGCTGGGGAGTTGTTCTCCATCAATAAAAGCTAGTTTAATCTGAGCTCCACAGCCCACATGTTGAACACAACTATAGGGCCCGAAACCGGCTGATCAAACTACCACCGAGTCTTCATTCTCAAATAGAGTTTGCCAACTATTACTGCCCACCCACCCACCCCAGGAAGGAATTATAGGGCAAAAGCAACCCTACTTTATTTATAGTGGCATGAACCATTGGGAAAGGAGAATTGGATGAAGTTATGAATGACCAACTATTTTGGATTCTGAGTGGGAAAGTTTCACCTTGGTTTGATAGGTCGGCAACTCAACGTGCTCCCATGATTATTTCCTCTAGCTCCCTTATGTGGTTCATTTATCGGGAAGGTGCGGCTCAATTAAATTGAGATGCCATTGCCTAACTTGAGGCACCTATTGGACCTACCTCTACTACGAAAAAATGAATCGAAGTGACGAAATTGATTCCCCTGAGAGACCTATGGAGTAGACCAATGTGAAGCGATTTGAGAATGACCAATACAATGTAGTTTCCCATATCTATTAGTTCGATCGTTCCCCAAAAACCACATGGTTCGCTTTAGCTGCTTCATAACAAAGTTGAATCTGAGAAAGGTGGGTCCTATGGGTGGGTGGGAAGAGGTAGGGGCCCACCCGGTTGACCCAAACCTATAGCATAAACCCCTCAAATGCTGGTCTATATAGGGACATAGCTCAACGATTCCCTAAGCCAAATGATCTTTAAGGATTCTAAGATAATGGAAAAAATGCCTTATTTAGTTACATAATGGGGTTTATTCACTCTAAGAAAATGAACTGGACTCTTCCACTCAACCCTGCTAAGTCTAATGGAGCCACCAATCCTCTTATATACTAAATAGTTGACACAAACTAGAGATATGATTCACATAATCTAGGAACTGCTGGAGGTTGGGCCCTAATCCTATTACCCCTCACCCACCCCGGGTGGGAGGAGGATATAACGGGGGGAGAGTGAAATACATTAGATGGCCGCCCATGCCTTCCTTCTCGTGGCTCACCCAGCATCTGCACTCTATCTCACTCCGAATAACCATATTGGAGATAGGAGGTGCAAGATTTGATGTATATAAGACTGGGTGCATCTGGCGTGGGTGGGAGGAGGAGAGGTATAGTGGCCTGGTGCACTAAATAAATGAATGCTATACCTTTATTGCTCTAGTCCCACATATGTAACAACTAATAGTGTTTCATTATCCGTTTATCCACTTCGGTGAGATTGGGGTTGGGGGAGGGGGTGGGGCAGGGGACGTGCTCCCTCCTTTCCCTAAATCAACTACTTGAGTACTTATAGTACATATCAAGATGGGGCATGTTAGGTATAGGACATTCCATTGTCACATCTATGGGATGGGCCCTAAAGAAACAATAGCCCCCCCCCCTTTAAAGTTGGTAGGCATGCATATTGGGCCCCTCTTATCTATCCTCCATTCATTGTGTGAACTATATTCCCCCTATAGGGGTGGGTGGGAGGTCGGCACCATCTCCCCCCACCCACCCAACTTTATTTCCTCCCACCCACCCCAGGGCCTATCTCAAAGGGCCACCCACCCACAAGATAGGCCCAGCAATAGGTTTACCTAGAGAGAAAAGAAACTTTAGAAAAGTAAGAGTAGTAGATCTAGAGTTGCACTATAGTTCACTAATCCAATCCATGTAAGAGAGAGAACAACTATATCCTCCCACCCATAATATAAAACCCCACCCATCCCACTAATATTATAGGAGGGAATAGATGGGGTGGGCCCCATTCATTATATATAGGGAGGGCTTTGATGGGTTAAGTCTCGGTGAACACCGAACCTTCTTGTACCACCCTCCAGCATTAGTATTTACTTATGGAGCAGCAAATGAATAAAAAAATTGATGATTAGGGTAGCCCAGGGAGGAGAAATGGTAGTCCTTGGGCTATCTATTCTGAGAGAACACAAAAAGTTCTTCCCTGCCAGTCCTGCCAGTGCTTGCATTCCAGCCTCTTCGATCTGACCATGCTACTTATTCATTATATATTTTGACACATCATTTTTTGAGATGGGACAGCGTATCTCTCCCTAGGCAATAGCCAAACCAAACTATGAAAAGCTAGATTCCTGATTGAATAGAGGTCTAGATACCCATGCCAAACCCACCTCTATCGAAGCTCTGATTCACAACCAAGCTGGAATAAGGGCCAGCATCAACGAACGATGTTATTCCAACTATGATACTATCAATCCATTATGCAGAGATAGAGAGAAGCATAATATTTCTCAAGATGATAACTCAGCTATTGTTTGAGAGAAATTCTCCATCGATAGGAACTACCTACTCATTTATGGCTATGATTGGATGGCAAAGAAAACAACCTTCCTTTGAACCAAAGCTACTCCCTCCCATCATGCTAACATTGCGCAGAGAATTTTCATTCATTGACAAAGACAAAGGAAACATGTTTCTCTAGATTAACAGTCCTTCCAACAACATTTGGGGTGTTGTTAACGACTCAACCAAATTCGAAATACCTACTCAAACAATGCCCCTAACTGCAACACTTGAGTTGCCAGAGGCAAGCACTTGAGTTGTAGTAACATGTGTGGGGTGGGAGGGAGATTATAGTGGAGGTAGATTAGTTGTGGGGGGCAACTTAACGTCCCACTCGGGTGGGTGGGGGTTATACCAAACTACTTGCGTCAATTACTAGAGGACCCTATGATTCCCTCCCACCTAGGCCTAATTTGAGAAAGTTGGGTTGGGCCCAACAACATGTGTGGGGTTGGGTGGGGGCATATGGAAAAACCTCCCGGCTAACAACTATGGAAAGGGGTAACTCAATTCCAAGAGGAGCCTAGGGAACATAACCCCCCACCCATCCCCACACACATGAAACCCTAGTTTTGCCATAATCTTCACTTTGTTTAGTTTACAGGGAGACCATAATCTAAATGGAGATTCTAGTTTTACCTTAATCTTCACTTCATTCAGTTTATAGGGAGACCAGGGGAACATAACCTGCCACCCTGGGTTGGGTGGGGGATGGTTTGTGAACCCCCGATATTACCATAATCTATAGGAGTTTAGTTATTACGGGAAGACCATAATCTTTTAGGAGTGAAGACTACGGGTTCTATGTAAACCCTCGAGTGGTTATAGTTGGGTGGGAAACTATATTGCCCACCCAACTCTCACCTTCATGACAGTGAAGGAGAGTATGGTTCCGAGGTGGGTGCGTGGATGATAGTTGGGTGGGGGGTGGAATAGTTGACTAAAGGTGGTATTGATCCATCCATCAGACCCAAGTAGCTATCGACTGGTCGAGGAACCTATCATGAAGCCAATCGGACTATCCTAGCATTATCATAGTCCCATCCATTGGTAGGAAATCACTGATGGTAGGGATTCACTAAAGGGGGACTAATGGGTTGGATTGGGCTTCAATTTGATGGACGTAGTGAAGTAGAAAATAGTAGGGAGTCATGCATCAATGGACCAGGGGTTTGGGTCCCATGATACAAGACCCAACAACTCGTATGATCGAAGACTATAAGCACAAAAATCATGCACTACCTCCATGAGGACCCCTATGATGATTCAAATCCTTGTCACATACATGTAAGCATGAAATAAAATCCTTTAAGCAGCAAGCCTCTTGATGATGTGTCCTCTTTCCTTGTCTTGTGTTGTTTCTTCTTTGTCGATTTCCCTCTATCCCTGTTTGCAACGCTTTCGACACTTGTTGCAACACTTGTCGACTTGCATTTTCTAGCTTTTGACCTTGATCCAAAGCCTTGTGAGTGTCTTGTAGGTGATTTCTCACCTTCCCCTTTGTTTTTCATTGTGTGCACCTCCTAGAAGCCTTCTATAGGTCTCCCGATCCATCTCCTACTACCAGTTTTTAGTTCCGACCAACCAATCCAAATCTCCCCCTATTATTTCTAGATCTCCCTTGGAAGATCCTATAGACACAAGTGGAGATTTGGATTCTTCCACATGACTGACCTATTTCTTGATGCAGAACCCATCCTTTTCCTCTCTTCTTCCATCTCCCAACCTATTTTTCTGCATCTGACCCTATCTAGCTCGGATCTCCCCTAGGTGACCCTACCATTTTTTAGCCCACAGAAAAACTCTAGTTTCTCTCTCATTTTTGCTCTATTTTCACCCATTTTTCTTTTTGTTTGCATGATTTTTGATCCCTGATATAGAGTTAACTATTTCATGCACCCACACATGCATAATTAACTCTATTTTATCTCAAAGTAACTCTCTAATCAATCTCATGCATTCCCTCACTTCTATTTCCTCTTCAGTGATAAGCTATCATTGCTTCATCACTCTGTAATTAGCTGAGTTCACTAGGTAATCAACCTTGTTAACTCCCCAATCTATTCTTGTTAAATCATCAATCAAATGAGTTAACTCTTCAATCAATCCCTTCTTCTAAACCTATAAATACCTCCCTCCCTCAAGCACAAAGGGAGGCAAATTCATCGTGCACAAAGCTCTTGCCAATTTTTTCTCTCCAACTTAGCATTCAAATGCTCATACAGGATGAAGGTGCCTTTTGCTTTATTTGTTCAACCAAGCAATGCTATGCTACTTCATTCTATGCCATTGTGCTGAATCCAAGCTCTCGTTGAGCTCATACAAGCTTCATCAAAGCTTATTTTTGCTTCTTTGGGTCATTTTGTTGTCAAGAGGATCACCTGCTACCACAAAAGGATTCGAGGTTGCCTATCACAAGGATTAATGAGGGTAGTGGAGTCAACAAATCTTCATTTCTTCCAGGTTCCTTCATTGTTTTTGCTTAATTCATAGTAATTAGAGAATCAAATTTTCTCTTGGGAACAATAAAACATTGATTTTTCCTTGATAGTTAGATCTTGCATGTTAGATTAATCGCTTTCATATTTATAGATCTAGATTGTTAGGAGAAGCATTTTCCCTTTTCTTTATATTAGATTGAATTCAAAACACCAAAAACCCAAAAAAACATAAGTTAACTTTGCATTGGAAAGTCATATAGGATTGCACACATATTTCCTTTTCATAGATTACAAGGACTTTTATTTATGAAATACTCTAAAAAATACCAAAAAAAGACATTTTGCATATCATTTAGCTTGCATACATATAGATACCCTAGAATAGACAAAATTGCAAATCCTTGATTCCATCACAAGGTAATCATAGTTAAACAAAGTCAAACCCTAGGTCAACAAAACCCTAGGTCAAAACCCTAGATCTAGTTAAAGTTAGAAATTACACAACTTCCTCTATCCTGATTCACGAACGTGCTTAGGAGTGAGAGGAGAGTGGGTGAGGGCTATCCGTGATGAGATCGAGGAGCTATATCCACAACCACAATAAGAAACGTTTGTTCTACCACAAGGAGACCCATTTGTCCTCTTATTGTTAGAAGAAACTAGGCGATTACAACTGCAACGATCATTCCTTCAAGACATTGAAATAGAAAAAGCGATCAACAAAAACAATTGTCTACCCACACAGAGGTGGAATCTAAGGAATCCAAATAGAAGAAGAGAAACTAGTGACCCTTCGGGTCATAGGGTTATCTCAACTGTAACAACTATTGAATGAAACATAAAACAAAATGCACAACAACAAAGGCCACAGAACTTGCCGAACCCCCTCTGCGAAGTCCAACTCTCCAATGATCCAGACCTCCACCATGTCTTTCCTCCTCTCGACTGGCTACTTCCATGTGAGTGAGAGTGGTGTGGTGGATCACCCCGTGGCAAGGAGGGAAGGGTCTGTGTGCGTGCCGAAATCCAACTTGATAGCCCCAGGCAACTGGAGTCACAATTTTGAGCGTACATATTTTGGTGAACCCAACGTGAAGTACAAAATCTTCTAGTTTTGTAGTTTACGTTCCCATTTCAAAACATTTTGAAAAACATTTAAACACTTCAAAAACATTCTTTCACTGCTTTTCATAGCCACTTCGACTTCCATCATTTGCGCCATCATCCATTCCATTTATTCTATGGTATCTATGGCACCCCGAATATTGCAGAACCAACTTAAACCAAGGGAACGTTCCCTCAACTGAGCCAGAAACCCCCTCCTTTGATAGGTATGTGCCACTGCATCTTGATGCACTAATTACCAATTGTTATGACTATGAAGACTCTGATTATGAACAAGGTCCAAAAGAGTCCAGGTGTTCTTTATCCTTCAATAACCCAACTTGGGAAAATTACTCAGCCATACCAAATGCACTACATAAAGATACATCGACCCAAATGACCTTCCACAAGTACATTGAATGCTCACCTTGATGAAGAGGTTAGAAGGTTGGAAAAGTGCCTACAAGAGACCAAAGATGCTCAAGAGGCATTAAGGATTGCCTTACAAGAAGAAAAAAAAGAAAATGCCACATGAGAGGAAGCTCACCACTATGAAAATATTTGAAAAGAACATCCTAGAAATGAAGAAACCCCTAGAGCTATAACTCTTGCAAATTTAATCGCAACTCTAGTGCAAAGAATTAGAATCCTAGAAGTAGAGCAAGTTGTTCCAGAGAGAAGACTTAAGTCTCACGAACAAGACCAGGGGGCATCTCAAAATCCCCCCTACCTTAATTATTATTCATGACATGCTAGTAATGACACTTATCTGAATGGGAACCCTCCTATTCAGAACAATCCAACGAATCCGATAATAGGTTATCAAAACCCACCTATAGGGTTATTACTAACAACCCTGCAATCTCAAAGCGCCTTCTTAGGAACATATCTCAAATATTTGAAAGAGCCTCTATACCAAAACATAAGAAATGTGCAACTACCTTGGCCATTGTGAGATCTCTCGAAGTTCAAAGGAGAAGGAGATCGAAATTCGCACATCAAATCCTACACCACGACCATAAGAGAACTCCTCCGTTGGGATGGGGTTGTCACAAAAAATTTCTTAAAAACTCTTGAAGGCATCACTTTGGATTGGTATTATCATCTCCCAGAGGCTTCAATCCATTCATTTAGACAATTATTTGGAGAGTTCATCATGGCATTTGACATGAACAAGCTTGTTGAAATGGGGATCAGAGAATTCCTTATAATGAAACAAAAACTAAATGAATCTGTAGCACATTTTGTTACCCAATGGAGGCAAGTACTCTATTCTTTAACTAGTGCTCTGAATAAGGACCACCGAGAACTATGCAATCTCTTCTTACATGCCCTTAACAAATCCATGAGAGAGGATGTTCAAAAACTGCCATACAAGTCCTATGAGGAAGCATTGGAAAGTGCTTTAAGAATTGATCAAGCTACCATCAACAATGGTTGAAAAGTCTATGGGTCAAACGGAAATCTAACAAAATAAGACTCAGGAAACAATACCTCTATTGTTAAGATCCTCAAAAACAATAGAAGTGTAACCACAGATGATGTGACAAATCAACCCCCCATCAAAAAGATAAAAGATGATTATAATGGGAGGGATTACTATCCCCCTAATATAAATACCATAGATTGACCTAGAAACAATGGGTACTACCCTTGGGATAGCTACCAAAGTTGGAACTGCAATGGAAACAGGAACATAAACAAAGGAAGATATGAGAGACCCCCATATGAGTTCAACCAATTTTGTTATTTTCATAGAACAAGGTGCCATAGCACAAAATCTTGTAGGGAATACAACAGCATCATAGCAAAAACTCTAGAAGACCAACAATGTTTGTTCATAGAAATGTTCTTAAACCCACAGGAGGTCACACCAGATATCAAAGATACAAGACAAAATCAAGCTCCCGTAGCACCACAAAATGTAAATATGAGAATTTATCAGGACCCATTCCCCGCACACAAAAATATAGAAATGACAAATCAAAACAAAGCAACTTAGAATAGTAACCCCGAAGTCCCACCACAACTAGGACAAAAGGGAGAAACCAAATTGATGGGATTGGTTGAGATTATGCATAATGAAGAACAAGAGGAAGATCATGAGGAAGACAATGAACAAGAAGAAGCATACGAAGGCACCATTTCAGTAGTAGAGTCGATACTGACTCCAATCGGACCTTATGAGCTCATAGAACATCTAAAGAAAACATATGCTCACATCTCATTCATTGATTTACTCGGGAATTCCCGTTCACATCACTCAGCATTGCTAAAGGCAATAGGCCTAAAATATCTTGACCAAATCATGCCACCACCTAGTGAACAAATCAATCATGTGGACTACGATCTTAGCCCACCAAACTTAGAACTTAAAGATCCAGGCTTCTTCTTCGACCTACAATAGATGCCCTCTGAGGCAGAGTTAACTAAGAAAGGGGACCTCGCACTATATCTTGAAGTGTGGGTCTATGACACATGCATCAAACAAATGTTAATCGATGATGGAGCTGTAGTGAATATAGTTCCTTTCTCCCTTTTAGAGAGAATGGGCTATGGACACACCAACATCACCGCTTCAAGAGATACCCTAAGCGGGTATGATAATCTGAAAGCAGTCACCATAGGAAAAATTACCCTTCCAGTGACTTTGGGACCCAAAACCATTCCAACCACTTTCTATGTAATAGATAAGGACACAGGATATAACTTGATTCTTGGAAGGCCATGGATACATAGGATGAAGGCTGTGTCATCAATGTTGTTTCAAGAAGTTTGATTTTTACACCTAGGGAAGGTATATGTCACATAGGGAGATCCAAAACCTTTTAGCATGTTAAAGTCAAATACTCCAAATAAATCCATAGCTATTCCCATAGACTACAAACTCCCTACCAACAAGTTAACCATCCCAAATCCTTTGCCTCAGTTGATATGCGTCAAATGGATGGAAACTCCAGAAAGGACCATAAACATAGCAAAAATCAAAACTCTAGAGAATGGGCCACCACCAAAGCAAAGGGAAATGATCCCCAAAGACAAAACAATTGAGATCATGGAGTTGATCGAAAGGGATGGACCACTCCAATTCCCCTAGAGATACTCACGATTGACATCCAAGAGGCCTATAAACTCTTCCCATGCATAGGAGAGAAACCTCATAGAACCGAAGGACTAGTGTTTCAGACCGCTATGCTAGATCCGAGAAATGCAGACCCACATGCTTTCTTAGATGTAGAGGAGGATATAATAGAAGGTTATACACTATTGTCACCACTAAGTAAATCACATCTTCCTAACACACCTGAAGAAACATAATCGTATGAGTGCCTCACACCAACAAAGGACTCATATCAACCAATAATGCCCATGGAGGAGGCACATTCCATAGATAATGAATCAACCAATGCTATGGGGGTGTTGCCTAGGATGTTTATAGTATCCAAACCACTAGAAAAACCAACCACTTCTGCCTTAGTTCAATCAAATGAACTCGGTGAATGGGAAGCACCTCGGGTACAAATAGAAATGGTGGAGAGATTGCCAGATGAAGATGAAGAAAGTGAAGGTATCTTTCATAGAGAGTGGAAGATGAGAGTGATAGTTGGTATCGATGACCCTGTCATTTTTGAACGACCAAAAACTTATATTGGGTATGCCATGGATTTGAGACCAGAACCCAATGGGAGGACAAGTATAAGCTTTGTCCCTCCTAAAGAGCAAAGGGAGCCACAAACTCCCCTTGAACTATTCCAATTCTTACAAAGAATCCAAGAGAGGCCAGAGGTAAAGGTCTACATGCAAGAACAATTTGATCTATTGGAAGAACTACTAAATTGCGATAGAGTCCTATATTGGACTCCCTCCCACTAGCGTGCCTTTCGAGACTTACTTTGTCTCACAATCCTGAGAGAAACCACCGAGTTGGTAGTAATGGACTCAAATGATGAACCATACCGAATAGGAGAACGTGTCCTAACAAGAGGTAGCATGAAAAACAAGAAAAGGAGATGAAAAGAGCCTTTTCGAAAGACTGGAAAGGCCCCTACATGGTTAAAGAAGATATCGAAAATGATGTTTATCTCTTGTGCACAATTGAGGGAGAGGAATTTGGCAAAATAGTGAATGCCTTTCACCTCAAGAAATACTATGTCTAAAAAATAAAAAAAATCATAAAAACATAAAAATACAAAAAAAATATAAAATTCAAAAATGTCAAAAATAGTTTGTTTCTTGCACTTTTACATCATTTTGTTCATATTGCATTATAGTTTGTGACTTTCTCTTGTACTATTTTCCTTTTAGTAAGGAGTCTAATGTTTCCTAGATATACATCATCCTTTTAGGACCTAGAGATTCCTCATTTTTCACAAATTTCCATTATCCCCCTTCATTCCTAGTGATTTTAATCAAAGCCTAGCTCTTAGCTTTACACTAATCCCAGTCTTAATGAGTCAAGATGTTAGGTCTAAGAAAAGTCAGTATTCAAACCTATAGTGTTCAAAGGAAGCTTGCAAGTAAACCTTCCCAATTCTTCCCTAGTAGTAGAGAAGTCCAACCAGATTACAAAAACTTTAGGTGGCGCTCAACCCCTTATCCTTCTTGGCCAAAAATGTCAGGAAGATCAAAAATCTGAAGGAAGCAATCTAAGATATGAGTGAATAAAAAAATGAGTGATCAAAATAAGAGTGTTGAAAGATTGAGAATTGAGAGATCAAGCTTGCATATCAAAAGTTCCAAAAAGCATTCATTTCTTAAAAAGTCAAAATAAAAAAAAATGAGAAAGATCAAGTGAGGAAAATACCAAAAAAAAAGCAAAATACAAAAAAAAGCGTGAAAGAGAGAACATTGTCGAATGTCCATACTCTTGGGTGGAGATCAGTCTAAGCTTGAAGCCTCAAGAGTGACATTCTAACAAAGAAAGAAAGGTACAAAGCACACACATGCTCTAGCTGAGCAAAACAAAAGAGTCTACTTGTCTCTAGGATCATCTTCTATCTAGGGACCCTTGTTCTTTTCCATTTATCTTCTACCCTGGGTCTACTTTTCTTTCCATTTATGATCTAAGTCTAGCGAACACCTATAAAACTTGCTACTTGTCTGAAGCTGAAAAATTATCAATTTGTCTTATTTAGATAAGGATTAGTGTTTAGCCTTTAGCGAAGTCTAGAAAGAAGAACCACTCCATATTCATGTCACTCCCCACTTGAGTTTTCCTAAATCCTATCTCATAGCCTTGAATAGATCTCTTATATCAGGACAACTCGCAATCCCCTGTATCAAAAATCGTATTTAAGAGCAGTTACATTGTTTGTTCCACGCTGCATCCATACCAAAAATCAGAAAAGGAGTCTCAAAGCAATAAAGTCAAATGTCATATCTCATGATAGTCTAAGTATTATAGTTTCATTTAAAGCATAGCTCATGTTCTTGCATTATCATATCGTAAATTGCATATCATATATATGTCCTAAAAAACTACAAAAACATGTCATCGTTGTCATACTTGCATTTGTTAAAAGAGTTGAAAAGGTCAAACATGATCAAAAAGTTCCTAAAAACTTCCAAACATGCGCAAGAGATGAGTACAGATTTTGATAGGAGAAAACTATAGAAAGGATAAACTTCCATAGATAAATCCAAAGTTTGCATATACAAAGGTATCAAAGAGCTAAGACCAAATGCTCTCGAGAGAAGTAGAGGCTCCCCATGCAAGGGGGCATGAATTTCAAGAAAAGCAAGTCAAGGGCGGTTCCCTCCAACAGAACCCTCAGGACTTTAGCTCCTCCATCTACGAATACCATTCATTGCCCCATTGAATCTATGAGAATGATGTGCTCTACTATGAGCATGCGACTATGAAGGTCCCATCATGCTAGTGTCAAGATGCTCAAAATTAAGGTGAGTCATCTCTCGGAGTACTTTGTTCTCACCCTGAAGCATGTCAACCTAGGTCTTCAACTATGTAGTTATCTGGCACCCATGGTAGATAGGAGCAAAAATGTTAGTGTGTCATCCTACAATGGGGGGCATATCAAGATCATCCAAAAGATGGTCAGGAGTCATCCTAGTGAAGGGAGAAGTTAATCCAACATTGACATCGTGAACAAAGTCCCTCCACTCTTTGATATTACTTGAAATAGCAAATCAAAACAAGACCAAGTCAGTTTCGCATGAAAAGAGAAAAGGCAAAGTTAAATGAAAGAAAATAGACAAAAACTTACGTGGATCTCCAGGCTGCCAATCAAGGTCAAATTGACGCATCACCTCATTTGAATGAGGAGATTGAGGAACAATAGGAGGACCCTTGGGGATGTCAAGAACATTATCTGAATCATCAATGTCGTTGAAATCCTCATCCTTGAGAGGGGCCTCATCTGACGAATCATCACTATCTAGAATGCAGTCCTCATCAGTGGACTCTAACTCAATAGTCACAATTAGAGATTAGGAAGGAGTCCCTCTCCCTCCCCTCCATCCTCCTCTAGAGACCCTAGTAATGAAGACACCTGGAGTCAAAGGTGTCCAAGTGACATTTCTCTGCCCAATCTCACCTATCTCCTGAACGATCCTGTAACAAGTAGACACTAGGGGCAAGTCCTCAGGGATTTCCTCACCAAACTGTTGTATGACACAGTCCACCCAATGAGCCTCAACTTGACCATTATGATCTGTGATCTCTGAAACCTCGCAGCAGTACTCTCTGATCTCACCATCTCAGGCCCAAGCCCCCTCCATGTCGTGATAGGGATCAAAGATCATATCCTCGTTAGTAAAGGTAGCAACAATGGGTAGAGTAGCATCAAAATGACCAACATGTACCCACCTCACTGCCCTTGGTAACTATCTGTCTGGAAGTGGAATAAGCTTCTGGTAGGGCCTCATGTGCTCAAAAATCCATGTCATGATCAAAGAAGAGTGGCTAAAAGCTACAGCCCCTCACCAAGAAATCTTATAAAAAGCCCTATAAACCATAGCCAAGATGTCAGGTCCCCATGCATAAATTGTGCCCTCCTCTATTTCACAAATGATGGGTACCTAACACCATCTTAGACAAGGTGAGGCCTTGTCTCCTGCTAGCCTCGAAGCAGTCAAACCAATCAAGAACCTCCTCAAGAGTGGGATACGGAGTCGTGGCATAGAGGTAAGATGAACCCCTGTCTGGTCCCCAGGGTGATTAACCCCCATGAATGCAGCCCAGGAAGCCTTGTCCTCGAAAGACTCGCTAACTAGAAGAAATAGAGGTTATCCCCTCACAGGAATCCCAAGTATGCAGTACACATCATATAGAGTTATATTCCACTCTCTAGAAACTTGTAGAAACCTGAATGTGTTTCTGTCTGAATCCCAATAAGTCAAGATATCATAGCATATGCAGGATACAAGATGAATCATAGGAACATGGCAAACTCTAGCAAGACCGGCGCTCTTCAGTACAGCACGATCCTCGGTACTCAATGAAGAAAACATCCCTAAGAGCCATCTCTACTCTCGACAGGCATTCCATTGGATATGCATGACCTACAAAATCAAAAGAGAACTTTAGATTAGATCTCGAAAACTTGTAAAACCCCTAAAAATTGTAAAACTGCAGAAAACCTTACACAAAAAAAATCGTATAAACCTTCAAAATTGTAATAAACAGGTAGATTTAGTGACCAAATCATGTCAGATAAGAGAAAAAGGGATGTTAAACAACATCAACTGCAATCAAAAATTATTCCAACAGGGTCGCCTCCAGGCGATCCAGGTATTATTCAGGTTTTGCCCCGGGTGACCCTGCTACTTTTTAGGATCTCCCCTGGGCGACCCTACTGTTAGATAAGATCTCCCCCGGGTGACCCTACCTGACAAAAGGGGTGACCCTAGGAGAGAGTCCCTCAAGCAAAAATCACTCTAAAAAACTCATTTCTCGACCGCTTTCAGAGAACGAAAGATCAATCTTACTCTAAACGACGAGACAAATGCAATGCATTAGGAAAAATCATCAAAAATAGATAATTTTAAGAGATTTTTCACAAAGTTCAAGCTAGGGTTTAGAGAAGAGTTTTTCACTGATTGCATATCCAATTCTCTGTGATTAAAGAAAAGGTGGCCATCTCTGTGATCTCCTTGACGATACCTCTCTATCGACTGCTCACATGAACGATTCGGTCACTGTTTTGCTCTGATCTCACAATTTGGCTCTCTTTGTTTGCTCTTAGCTTAGTTTGATTTATGCATTTTAGATTAGTTCTTTGCTTTTATGCATCTATTTCATGCATTGTTTTGCATGCTCTCATTCTTACAGGTCCAAACCGACAAAGGCAAGCAACTAGTCAAACTCGAACGATCCATGGTAAGTTCTGTTGCAAGTATGAGGTGAACCAGTGTTATCATTGATGTCAACATACTCATATTACATTGACAAGACGGATTGGATGAGCAGTGTGCTGAGGATATTGATAAAATTAGCCTCAGTCAGGAACAGTGAAGAACAGTGATAAGAAGAAGGCAAATGTACTGTATAGGATGAGAACCGGAGGATGCGGATTAAAGGGTTTGTAGATATGAGTCTTGAGATGCTTCAGTTAAGATTTCAGAGGTCCGCACGAAGATCTGAAGGAGTTGTGGCTGCCGGTATGGAACCGGTTCCGGCAAGTGTTCAGAGGTGACAGAGGATCACAGAAAGGTCCGGTGAGGTCCGGAATTGTATTATCCTAATCTGCAGATTGGAAGGAGTGTTTGGGATGTCCTTGTGATGTGTCATCCTGATTTGTGTATGATTTGGAGGTCCGGAAGTACCTTTTACATTATGACAGTGGCGACAGACTGTGTTCTTGAAGTTCCGGATGAGGAAGACAAGAGATTCCAGTAAATAGAGGAAGTGCGGATGTATCCGGTCATTCAGGCAGACTTGTGAAGGTTCTTGGATCATGTTGAGGTTGTGTTGTTGGTCCGCATTGATAGTAGAGCCCGGAATTGAAGTTATTCTTCCGGATGAAGTTCTTGCTCTGTTTAGCCGACCGGATGAGTTGTTCATCCTGCGAATGTTCTTGTGGTGGCCGACCGGATGTGTTATTCATCTTGCGGATACTCTTATGGTTGTTTGCCGACTTAGATGTTTGTTCCTAAGTCGATGTCTTGTATAAATAACGGTTTGTGAGTTCATTTCGATGTGTGGATTGTGTGGATAAGTGTGGCATAGTGAAGAGAAGTGCGAAAGGCAGAGCAGAAGTTTTTGGGCTTAAATGGAACTGATCCGGACATGGTAGAGATGTCATTCTCCAGTTCAAGATTGTGATTCTTATCACTTTGTAGACAGTGTGTCTCCTTGTAGGCAGTGGGCCTCTTTGTGAGCAGTGTGCTCGGGCAGTGAGCCCTAATTGGCAAGTGCCATTCTTTTTCTTATTCTTCTAACAGAGAATAATCCTTGGGTTAATCACCCCGTGGTTTTTCCCTTAACCGGGTTTTCCACGTCAAAATCTTGGTGTTCAATGTGTTGATGTTTATCTGCTCTTGTGTTTATGTATTATGCTTTCATGGATGATTAATTGATATGCTGTTAACTAACAACCAAGAATAAAGTGTTTGAAAGAACAAGAAGTTTTATACAACTGATTCACC
Source organism: Cunninghamia lanceolata (assembly GCA_027924645.1). Classification (NCBI taxonomy): domain Eukaryota; kingdom Viridiplantae; phylum Streptophyta; class Pinopsida; order Cupressales; family Cupressaceae; genus Cunninghamia; species Cunninghamia lanceolata. The sequence goes on along the minus strand of BSBN01000571.1, from coordinate 887,754 downwards.
CCCCCCCTCTCAGTTGTATGCCCTAGATCCAACAAGTTCGTCATTTCAGTTTTCATTATTACTTTTTTATACATTTGAATGTCAGATTAATACTAGTTATTGCAAGTACAAATTGTGGAAAAATCGACAATAGTTAAGGCCTAGTTTGGGAATGGTATCTACCTTTCATGTAGACTATTGTCCTCGAAGAGGACAAATATGTAAGCACAAAAATCATGCACTGCCTCTACAAGGACCCCTATGATGATTCAAATCCTTATCACATACATGTAAGCATGAAATAAAATCTTTTAAGCAACAGGCCTCTTGATGACGTGTCCTCTTTGCTCGTCTTGTGTTGTTTCTTCTTTGTCGATTTCCCTCTCTCTCTGTTTGCAACGCTTTAGACACTTGTTGCGACACTTGTCGACTTACATTTTCTAGCTTTCAACCTTGATCCTAAGCCTTGTGAGTGTCTTGTAGGTGAGTTCTCACCTTTCCCCTTTGTTTTTCATCTTGTGCACCTCCTAGAAGCCTACTACAGGTCTCTCGATCCATCTCCCATTGTCAGTTTTCAGTTCTGACCAACCAATCCAAATCTCCCCCTATTATTTCTAGATCTACCCTGAGAGATCCTATAGATGCAAGTGGAGATTTGGATTCTTCCACATGACTGACCTGTTTCTTGATGTAGAACCCATCCTTTTCCTCTCTTCTGCCATCTCCCAGCCTATTTTTTTGCATCTGACCCTATCTAGCCTGGATCTCCCCCGGACGACCTAGGGTCACCCCCCAGGCGACCCTACTGACAAAAGGGGCGACCCTGCTATTTTTGAGCCTGTGGAAAAACTCAAGTTTCTCTCTCATTTTTGCTCCGTTTTCACCTTTTTTTCTTTTTGTTTGCATGATTTTTGATCCCTGATATAGAGTTAACTATTTCATGCACCCACACATGCATAATTAACTCTATTTGATCTCAAATTAACTCTCTAATCAATCTCATGCATTCCCTCACCTCCATTTCCTCTTCAATGATAAGGTATCATTGCTTCATAACTCTCTAATTAGCTGAGTTCACTAGGTAATTAACCTTGTTAACTCCCCAATCTATTCTTGTTAACTCATCAATCAAATGAGTTAACTCTTCAATCAATCCCTTCTTCTAAACCTATAAATGCCCCCTCCCTCGAGCACAAAGGGAGGCAAATTCATTGTGCACACAGCTCTTGCCTATTTTTGCTCTCCAACTTAGCATTCAAATGCTCATACAGGATGAAGGTGCCTTTTGCTTTATTTGTTCAACCAAGCAACGCTACGCTGCTTCATTCTATGCCATTGTGCTCAATCCAAGCTCTCATTGAGCTCATACAAGCTTCATCAAAGCTTCTTTTTGTTTCTTTGGATCATTTTGTTTTCAAGAGGATCACCTACTGCCACAAAAGGATTCGAGGTTGCCTATCACAAGAATTACTGAGGGTAGTGGAGTCAACAAATCTTCATTTCTTCTAGGTTCCTTCATTATTTTTGCTTAATTCATAGTAATTAGAGAATCAAATTTGCTCTTGGGAACAATAAAACATTGCTTTTTCCTTGATAGTTAAATCTTGCATGTTAGATTAATCATTTTCATATTTCTAGATCTAGATTGTTAGAAGAAGCATTTTCCATTTTCTTTAGATTAGATTACATTCAAAACACCAAAAACCCAAAAAACATAAGTTAACTTTCCATTGGAAAGTCATATAGGATTGCACACATATTTCCTTTTCATAGATTAGAAGCACTTTTATTTCTGAAATACTCTAAAAAATACCAAAAAAGATGTTTTGCATATCATTTAGCTTGCATGCATATAGATACCCTAGAATAGACAAAATTGTAAACCCTCAATTCCATCATGAGGTAATCACAGTTAAACAAAGTCAAAACACAAGTCAAACCCTAGGTCAACAAAACCCTAGGTCAAAACCATAGATCTAGTTAAAGTTAGCAATTACACAACTTCCTCTATCCTGATTCATGAATGTGCTTAGGAGTGAGAGGAGAGTGGGTGAGGGCTATCTGTGATGAGATCAAGGAGTTACATCCACAACCACAATAAGAAATGTTTGTTCTACCACAAGGAGACCCATTTGTCCTCTTGTTGTTAGAAGAAACTAGGTGATTACAACTGTAATGAGCATTCCTTCAAGACATTGAAATAGCAGAAGTGATCAACAAAAAGAATCATCTACCCACACAATGGTGGAATGTAAGGAATCCAAACAGAAGAAGAGAAACTAGTGACCCTCTGGATCATAGGGTTATCTCAACTACAACAACTATTGAACAAAACATACAACAAAACACACAACAACAAAGGCCACAGGACTTGTCGACCCCCCTCTGCAAAGTCCACCTCTCCAACAAGCCAGACCTCCACTGTGTGTTTCCTCCTCTTGACTGGCTACTTCCATGTGAGCAAAAGTGACATGGTGGATTGCCCCATGGAAAGGAGGGAAGGGTTTGTGTGCATGCCAAAATTTGACCTGACAACCCCAGGCAACCGGAGTCACGATTTTGAGCATACAGAGGCAGGGAGGGCTAGGGACAAGCATGGAAACCTAGCCCTGATTATTTGTCAATGGTCCATTGATCTGTCCTTTAGAGGGAGAAGTGGTAAGCTGGTGGAATTAAGGGCCCATGCATCTGATCCCTTGATTGCATCTTCATATCTCCTGATTAGTCAAGGGATCGGTAGCCCCTCCATCGAGCAGTTGAACAGAAAACATTGATCCCTCATCTTTACTTCATGAAGAAGAGTGTCTCCCCATGGGCCACATCCAACTCCAGAAGCTGTAGATTAGCAAGTGGGGATGGAGATCTAAGCTAAGGGATGGAGATCGATAGCAGTAAATGGTCGATCGTTCCTCTCCTAGTGGTCAAGTTACTTTGTTCCTTGGGACCGAATGATTGGCTTTGATTGATGGATCCAGCAATGCCCTTTATATAGTAGGGGGGTCAAGGAGTTTAGATAAGGCTTTATGAATCCCTACATTTCCTCCTCTCTTTGGACCTAAAGAATGGGTCACTTTGAAGACTACACTATAATCCCCTACCGGCTAATTCCCCCTACTACTTTAGTTGGGTTAGGATGATGGTTGGGTGGGGGGGCTATCGAGTCTCATGTTGGAGGGAACTATAGGGAATAGTGGGAGGTGGGGTTTGGAGGATTGTAGTGCTCTCGGGGGATATAGTAGGTGGGACTAGATTGGTAGGTATAGTGCCGATCAACTAGACTCTAGAGGGGTGGGTCCCCTACCTAGTGTGACCCCAATAAGAAGAATAGGGCTTTGCTTTGCAGCTCCTAGGTTCACTTAGAATCCCTTGCCACCCTATAGCCGATGTGACATAGATTAATAGTAGTAACCAAGAGTGGGTTGGGTCTATACTATCCAACCCTACTACCTACTATGGATGCTAGCTATTGTTTGAGATTGGAGTATAGAGCCCCACCCATGAACTATAGCTCCCACCTGGGGTTTAGTTGGGAAGAGTTGGGTAGTTGATCATTGCAGCTGCACTGATTTGATTGAAATCAATTCATTGGTGTAATCTATCCAGATGTGAATGAGGTAATTGAATGAATTAACAACAATATTAGAAGAAAAATGTAGTTGCACCATAGCTTCATCCCTTTCTCCCAAATGCTCCCCATTGATCTAACAATATACTAGGTATATCTGCCATTGTCCCATTGGACCCCATGTGGACAAGGTACATTGCATAGTGTATGAACTAGAACTCCGCCTTGAAAAATGGTTTTGCGTATTCTCCATACCTGCGTCCTATACCCATGACAAGATTGAGAATTTGAAAAAACTTGATTGATTGGGTGGCCCAGGAATTGGCTTACCTTGGGCATAGTCATCGGTGCCTTGGCCGACCTCATCTACGAGGATTGAAAGGAGGGTGTGGGTATGGATTATTCACTATAGAGACCCTTCTTTTCCACTACATGGACCAGGTTACCCACATCTATCATTGGATAACTGACTCATTTGATGGTGCAAATGACAAATTTGAACTTATCATCCACCCACCCATCCCGGCCCACCCAACAACTAATCGTTGGGAATGATATAGAAGCCTAGAATTCTTCTATAATTCTAGGTGGGCAGGAGACTATAGTTTGGTATAGCAGATTCCCTCCCACCCGCCACTATAGTTCCTATGGGAAACTATAGTTCCACCCCTAGAGGAATCTAGAAGGCCTTCTGAGGCAACTGGCTCCACCTACTATTCGGGAACCCTTTTGCTTACCCTTTCATGGACCAAACTACCAGAGACATTAGAATGTTTCGATCATTCTCACATGTCCCCATGATGAGCATCTTAAAGGGTTCCTCAGTGGAGCTCAATTTCAATATATTGATCCACTCTTAGATCACATCACCCTGGAGAAATCCTTTACTACCAATCTGGATCCAGATGCTCTTGACAATGAAATGCAGAGACGCTTCTTCATGACTCTGCTCAATCTATTATGAGAGCACATTGGCCACTGGAAATTCCCCAATAAAGAACAGTAGGCACTTCCTCAATTATGTTCGACTTAGCAGTGTGGTGCATTGAACGGGGCACAGTCTCATAATGACTAATGGATGTTTACGCTATGATTGTAGATATTAGCTTGGTGAAAGGGCATGCTAGGTGGATATGAGATAAATGGTGGAGCAAGTAGGTAGGAAACTCAGGCTTGCCCGAGTTACCTCTGCCATAATGATCCCAATTGAGGGGAGGAGTGGTTGTCATTTTGAGAGATGGCACATTCGGTCAAGGGATCTGTTGGGTGAATATTTTGTCGTCAACTCACTGAAGACAAAATGGTTATATCAACCTTAGTGTGATGAGATAAATCTCTCCTCTCAGAAAGGGGAGGCTCCATTTGATTGCAAACCATTACAAACTAATAACTGATAAAACTTATTTGCATTAAGAACTATAATTGGGGTGATTCTATTCCATCATATTCTCTTTTTATAGAATATATGTTTACACAATGATTTCAACAAACCTACTACTTATGCAAGAAACTATGAATTACCACAAACCCATGGAAACACAAAGTCTTTCGTTGCTTCCTTCATCAACTGGAAATAAAATGATTTGGAGTAAAGTGCAGCCCAAAGTCTTCACTTATAAGCCAAGATGAGATAAATAGATCAAAGATAACAACTTGCAGCACAAAGTCTTCAAGCTATTTCTCATTCACAAACATAAAACAATTCTCACAAATGATTTTATAGCTCAAAGTCTATTAAAATTAGATTTGGAATACTCCTCAATCACTTGAAATAAACCCTCACACTTCAATTACTTATCAAAGATAATATGATATCAAAGATGTAAGAACAATTCTATCATAAAACAAATTATTCCAAGATAAAGATTGGAATTAAACTTGTTCTCTTGTATTGATAAATATTTGAAAATTTATTTTTACAAATAAACACAAAGTCTTGAATTGTTTTTCAATTCGGCAGAGTTTTCTTGCAATAGATAAAAGATTAAAAATTACATAGAGGCCCCCTTTAATTATAGGGTGAGACCAAGAGCTAATCTAGGAAAAATTCTAATTACTTTGACTTATTCAATAAAAGAGTCCTTATTGAGTTAGGACTTCCTTTGTTCACACATGTAATTACATCTTTGAAAAGTACATGTGGAAATGTCCAAAGCTAAATACAAAGTACATATGAAAATATATGACAAATTTACTAAGGCATGAACATCTAAATTAACTTTCACCCCCATCCTTCTTGAGAAAATCTTCATACATTATGAACAGTGTTTGCATTTCAAGATGTCAGGACCAACAGTGTTCTTGGAAATAACTTGGGCTCTAGTTATTGCATCTTTCACTACAGTAGCTGCTTTCTCATGACTTATCAATTTACCCTTTAGATTATCTAGAGTCAATTAATTGTCTAGTAGATTATCCAGAGAAGTGACTGAAAAATCTTTCTCTTCAAAATCTCTCAGGGTCATATTTTTGAATTCTTGGACCTTTTCCGCAACTAATAGAAAATGATGATCATCACCTATTAGTTTGGATGGAAGCTCCTCTAACTTATGAAGAAGATCAACATTGCTATCCACATTGAGCTCCAGAGCACTTTGAAAATCTTTGATCAAATCTTTCAACACATTGCTACGATGAATCAATGACTCGGTTTCTACATATGATTCATGGTTTGAAATGATGCCAATTAATACCAAGGTTTTCACCTTCATCTTCTTCATGTTAGTCCACTTTTCAAGGCTTGTATCTAAATACTCAATCTTCAGAGACAAAGCATCAACCAAGTCATCCAATTCAAATCTTACCTTTTCCATTTTTCTTTTCTTTTCAACTGTACTTTTTAGAAGTACCCCTTACTCATGCATCCTTTCAAGATATTCTTCAACTACTTTTCCCTTAGCATGAATCTTTACAGCTTTCTAGATAACAGGATCCTCCATAGTGATTGCTTCAAGTTCTACTGATTCAAGAGACAAAGTGATCTTCTGTATTACTATAGCTAGCTGCTCTGCTCTTGCCTTGTACTGATCTTTCATTTCTCTCTCATGATCAAATTTCATAATCAAATAATTGAGAGTTGATTGCACATCGGCCTTAGCACATTCATGAGTGTTTTTCCCTAGCTCAATCCTAGAGATTGAATAATCACTCATGTTGAAATTCTCAATGGTTTCATCTGGTGGAGGTTGAGCAATTTCTACATACTTATGACCTTTATCATCTAGAAGCCAGGAAAGAGTCTTAGGCTTCTTTTTGGTCTTTGTCTTGACATGTGCTAGCTTCTCAAAATTGAATTCATCTGGAGAGATGGCTTGCTTTTTCCTCTTTGGAGTGTATGACGAGAGCCACAAAGGAAGCATAGATAAACTAGCATCCAAATTTGAATCCATTACTTTCATAGAAGGAATTGCTTAAACTAGCATCCAAATTTAAATCCATTACTTTCATAGAAGGAATTGCACCCACACTAGTTGTAGTAATTATCAGAGAAGTGTTTGTAAAGAAAACACCTGACACATTAACATTAGCAGCTTGCTCAGTACTTGAAACAAATTGGTCCAAAATTGTTTGATCACCAATGTCATAGGAAGGAGAAGACAAACTTGGTAAAGATCCTGAAGAACCAAAAATAACATCAAAAGTAGCCTTAGGACTATCAAAAATTGTCCTAGAAGAAGATGGTGTAGAAGAACTGGAAGAAGGTATGATAATAGGAGTAACTAGAGTACTAGAAACAATAGGCATAGAATCTGAAATAGGTATAGTGGGCAAAGGAGAAGAAGTTTGAGGTCCTTGGGTCATGTCGTTTTTAGAATACATGGTTGGTTCCTCTAGTTGTTCCTATTTGTCTTCTTTCTCTGCTTCCTATTCATCCTCTTTTTCCTCTAAATATTTCTCCTCAGTATCCATTTCCACATCAGTAGGCTCCTCAGTTACATGTTCATATATTTCCATTTCTCCTCCACTTGGATCTTCTTCAGACACTTTAGCTCTGCCACCTTTTCATACAAATTTTATTTTAGGCTTAGGAGCCTTGGAAGAACTAGGTGCATCACTCTTATTTTTTGTTCTTATTTCTGCCTTTTTACCTATTTACTCTAGAGTTTCCTGCTCTGAGCCAATGATAAAATCCTTCAACTGAATCCCTTTGCTTTTTAGCCACACACTTGTATTTGCCAAGATAGGATCACATATTTTCCTTATTGAAGTCAATTCTTTCTTTGACCCTAAAACTACAGGCAAAGGAGAAATAGCAATATTTTCATTAACATACTTGGGATTCACAATGTCTTCATCATGTATAATTCCTTCTAGAATATCAGCTAATTCTAAGTCCTCAATTTGACTTAGGGTTAACCTACAGTAGTCTATTTTCTTGATTTCATCTTGAGTCCTCAAATCAACCCATATCTCTTCTACCATTGGGATATGTGATAGAGTCTTCCTCTTGATTTTGTCTTTTACCCTTCTAAATTCAAAATTACTTCTTCTCTTGAAATGTTTCATTGTTACCAATTGCATTTCAGTCTCAAGATCCTTAGCTTTAGTAGAAGTAATAATGGAGTACCTGTCAATTTCTATGGGAAACTGTAAGGCCTACTCTTGTCTCACTAGTATGTATCGACTCATCATATAGTTCTTGATTAAAGGTTAGAATGAATTGATTATTAGATGATGTATTCAAATGATGGATATGAACCTAGTTGAATATGCATCCTTATTGGTCATTATATGTTTCTTCGGTTATGATTTCTATTGTTGGATTTGATGTGTTGTCTTGAGTGTGCAGGTGGTTATGATACGGGTACTGATCAATGGGTGGATGTGGGGAAGGAGACATGGAATCACTAAACCCCTAGGCTACCTCCCTACCTAATCCTTCGGTCAAATGGTTGACCTGGTGGCCATGCAGTATGTTAGACTTGTAAACCCCTTTTGTTTTGATTGCAAATAGAGGACTTATTCGAGTGGGTTTCCCCCTTTGCCTTCAGTCAGAATCCTTCACGAGTCAGAATTCCTATGCCTTGTGTACCCCGTATGTTTGTGTTTATTGCATATTCATAAGGGGTCTTGATTGTTCTTGCACCTTGGGGTTGCCTTTGAGTTGGTTATGGTATGTTTGCAAGTAACCTTCTTGCTTAAGGTGTGAGGTTGATATAGTATGACGACCATCGTGGGTCGGTCTGTTGCATTATATTCTATGTTATGACCTGTCAGTATGATTGCGAAGGTGTGTTGCTTTTATTCCTTGTGCCTTTCTTGTGTAGTCGTTTAGTGTTGTTCCTGTCTAGTGGGAGGATCCTTGTATTGCTATTATTGTTCTCGTAATCACTTCCTCAGTAGTAAGATAATCGGCGAGGTAAACAATTAATTAGATTTGCCTTATCTAGTATTAAATTTAGTTAGTTATGATCTTAAGTTAGTATATGAGGCTAAGATCCCATTGGTCTACCTTGCTTGTCTAGCAATTCTCTTACAATATTTATCTATGCAATTCTTTGATTATATTTTTATATTCAATCCTTTCGTAATAATTATCATAGTTCTATTCTTCTATTACATTATCTATTCTATGGTCCCTTATTATACTAGGGCATATCTTAATCTGTGTAATACTTATGCAACCGAATTTATGTAATTATGGTCATATATTTAAATGTGATCTTGGAGCATTAATAAAAAAAAATATATATCTTGAAGATACTGAAAGTCATCAACACGATTAAACCATACCTTCACTATATGTGAAGTTTTGAACCAGATATTTCTTAAACAATTGAAGAGTTTAATCAAGACATGCAAGCTCTTGAACTTCCGGGTACTTTTGAACAAACAAGCTTGTATGAAGGATGTCATTTTTCACAATACAATTGAGCATGGTGAAATTACTTGTCTAAAGGTAATTTGTAGATGGCATATGAATCAATTTACCAAACATTAATGCAATCAATTTCACCTGTCGATATGTTGGTTTACACTACCCCACCGGGTGTCCTCGAATCGGTGTTGGGTGGGGAGAAATGTAGTGTATTCAAGGTGTCTCGGTCTAGAGGATGATTTCCTATCACCTTCTTCTTTTATGTTGGAAATCTCATCTACTATGGATAATGGTGGCTATATCATCATGAGTAATGGAGGTGGGTGTCTAGCTATCACTCACAACACTTTGGTTGTGAAGAGTAGTCTCTGCTTTATTCTTGAGGAAATTACCTTGGTGGTGGAGGCTCATGGAGTTTCCACTTGAACCCAAAGCATGGGTCATTTAACCTTGTTGATCCTTAGACAAGTATCACTCATCAGCCTTCTAGCCTGCCTTGTAATATTCTACATAATGGGGTCATCTTGTCTTTGTAAATAGGGGCAAGTTGTTTTGAGAAGAACTCTTTAGCTAGTTGTAATTGTTTATGAAATAATAGAGGGTTTTTGTGTTCATGGGAATTTGTATTGGTCATTTTATTTAGATTGAAATAAATGATAAATGATTCATTTTCATGATGTAGTCTCCTTCACTGTGTTATTATTTTTTTTGAAGATATATTATCAACGATAATATGTCTTGACATTCACGTTTTGTTGAATGTGTTTCTTGTCTCAAAGAACGTACAATAAAGGAAGAGAGAGAGGAGGGTTTGGGGGGATAACCTGCCGCTAAGGAAAGGGGAGGTGCAGGGGAAGAGAAAGGAGCGGATGAAGAGTGCGAAGGAGGAGCAAGAGGATCGCCCTCAGATGAATCAACCCAGAATCGTGGAGGAAGCCTCATGTCCAATAGGAAGAGCGTCCCTTTGATAGACAGAGCATCTCTCACATTCCCATGTGAGATTAAGGTTAGTAACGCAGAAAATGCAGGTCTATATTCCTTTTGGGAGCGCTCACACAAATGGATGATTGTCTCTCTGTTTCCCCTTTCTGCAAACTATTTGGAGATAATACGCTTATTTTGTCGAACTGCCCTTGCTATTAGGGTATACCGGAAGTTGCCCACTATTTTGTAGCACTTTAGTTAGAGATTCAGAGTGCTAGGTATATATTTACTGTCTGTGGGTGAATCGTTTGCCTGTGAAGAAGAGTCTGGCCGATGGGAACAACCGGCGAGTTTGAAATTTTTTTTTTTTTTTTCTGCATAGACTTTTTGGTGCAGCGAATAAATTTGACAGTATATAGCTGTATTTAGACATTTTAGATGTAGAATACGACTGCTGTTTTAATTCGATAGCGTATATCTGTATTTTAGACATTTTCGCTATAAAATAAGACTGTTGTTTTAGTTTGACAGTTGTATAGCTGTGTTTAGACGTTTTCCTTGTAAAACACAACTGAAATCTTTTAAAAGACTGCCCCATTTGAAAGGAGACCCCGAGCAAGGCTTAAATTAGATAGCTGTATAGCTGTGTTTAGATGGGTTGGTTGTTAAATACGACTATTTTTCTTAAAGACATCAACAGTTTCTGTCCTCTCGTTTTCAGTGATAGTTTATGGGCAGTGGTTTGGAAAAGAAATTTGCATCAAAAAAATTCTATTGGATCCTAGCCAAAAGACTTAATATTTTTTTTGCATAAAATTTAATATCAGTCCTAAATTGGTCCTGCATCGATTGGTCTACAAAAAAAAAATTCCATTAAACCTTAATTCCCATCATACTAGGTTCCAACGAGTCTGACAGTTCTCTTGCTATCCCTGCATATATGGATGATTGCATATTTATCAAAATCCCTGCCTCTCTTGACAGTACCGTCCACCAAACTCTAGTAATTCACACTGCAACTATTTGGCTTTAGTAACCATTTAACAGCTTCAGATATCAGCTTGAACTCCCCCAAATCCATAGCCAGATCTCTTCATGCTCCTCCCCTTTGTCCCTTAATCAAGTTTTGTTACTGCCAATTTGTTCAAGTCAAATTTGTTATGTTTGATATGGCTAGAAGTTTCTTTACCATCAACCAGAAACCAATTTGCACCTGCCTATCCTGCGTTTGTATTTGATACCCCGTCAGAATGTAGTCTCTGATAACCAAGATAATTAACATCAACAGAGGAGTCAGTGTGTGGGCACAGGAGGTTCAGTTTTCAGTTTCCTCTAAATACGTGGAATTTGCAATCTTTAAGAAATTTAAAATTCATCACATTTTAGCATCAGTCACGGGACCTCTTTGTATTCATGACATGTTTACTCATGGCTCCTTGTTTTGTAAAATAAGCTCATCTGTTTTTCCCAGATTGCACGAAGATCAAATTTACGATCTAGTGAATCACATGCATCATAAAAAAAAATTAAAGAGACTATTTTTTTTATTTTGGGTTTTAGTCAACAGTTCACATGCCTTGTCTTCGATTTCATAATTTGTATGCATTATTACCAAGACAATGGCAACTAATGACTTTGACAAAATTTCCCTTCAGTGGTTGTGGAGTTTTGACACGGTGTACATTATTAAAGTCTAAGCCAATTATTTTAGATTGTTTCATTTTGTTTTCTTGTAATGGTTTACCCTACGTTTGGATGTGTTGTCATTTGGCATATGGCTTGTATCTTGAATAGTATAAGGGTGTATACATATATATCATATGGATTGCTCCAGTATTAATATACTTAGTAAGTTTATTTAAGGATGCATAGATCTTACATGATTATAGTTTCTTAGAACATGTACGTGTATGTTTTACTTTGAGTATTAATAAGATTTGTTTTATTAGAAAGTTTTTATGAAAATTTATGTGAATGGTCTTTTGCATAAATCCTTAACCCATGTATTTACTTTTTAACTTATCTTTAGTAAGTACCTTTTTATGAGGAATATTACTTTTTAACTTTTTAATAAGTACCTTTTCATGAGGATTATTAAGTAGGGATGTATTATATGTAATTATTAATAAAGAATAATATTACATATATAGGGATTTATTCAAATATTTATGTAATTATTTAGTTTATTCAATGATAAATTATCTTGTTATTTAAAAGAAAATATGAATTTTGTTCTTGTGAATAAAGAAAAATATTTACTTGCTATTCATAGAAAGATTTTATTTAGTTTTTATTTATAGAAATGATATAGATGTAGAATGTGAATTTATTTATTTATTTAAATGTAAAAATTATCTTATACATATGGATGAATATATTAGTTTACTAATTTGTATAATGTTTGGAAGAGAATACTGAGTGTGTTTCCTTTTGAAATTGCGAATACAAATGACATAATCTAATGTTATCTATTTACTTGAATGAATTTGGAAAATATCGTTTACGTTTTGTGAGATTTGTTGAGCTTGATTAATAGATTAGATTATTCATATTATCACTGATAGTTTTATGTTTGTTGCAATCCTTGTTGAGACAATATCAATCCGATTATGGGTAATTGGTATATTTAAGATGTTTTAACTTAACATGGTAACGTCTGAAGTGGAAGATTACTCTTATTTAGAGTGGATTGCTAATTAATAGTCACTAATTATGGAGTTGTCTAGTTGTGGGTTAAGAAGATTGACAACCCTTCTCATTTTGTATACCTGTTTATGTGAATTTTCTAATATCAGTATTGTATAAAACTAGTTGTGGTTACAAGATCCAGTCCTCGAACTACGAAGTCTCTGCGCTACACGTATGTAGGCAAGGCCAACATGAGCCCCCGAGACATTAGGTCGGCCCCTTAGGGCCTTAGGATTGCCATTTTGTGGGATTAATATTATGTGGGACTAATGTTTCTTTAAATGTGCAGTATGAAACCTTTAGCCATGCAGGACTTAGAAGCTAGGGAAGCACCTTCCCAATTGGCGTATGGATGATCATCTGGAACTAGGGTAAATGGGTATACATATGTATAATTTAATTTGATATACTGTATCTAACATTTCAATTACGATGATTGTGATATACTCTGTTATGAAATCTGAGCTTTACTAAGTTAAGAATTGTAAATTATATTTATCATGCAATTAGTTCCATTATTGTTATCTACCAATAGTTTCAGAGATAAGCATTACAAAAAAAAAAATGTGTGTGTATGTGTTCAATTGATGCATTAGACTTAGAACAAACCATGGTTATTTTGATTGTGATCGTGTGTAGTAATAAGTTTTGATATATAGTTGAATGTTGCTCAATTTTCATAATGTAGTCATGTTATCCCTAGAGATGTTAGCTAACTTGTTGAATCAGACTATGTTATAGTTTGTTAACATTATTTCTATTTTAAAAAAAAATATTCCGCCTTTTTATTGCTTTAGTCGACTTATCTCTAGGGTTGCATGGCGGGGCATTACAGAAACTTGAAGCCAAGTTTCTTTAACTCTATCTGCTTGTTATGCACAATAATCATTTGTCAGCATAATTCCATTAAGACAATTTTATCACTAGGAAATTTTGGTAACATGTATGAATATCCTTGGAAATAGCCAACCCTCAGATAAGTAAAAGTTGGGAATTGGAGATACAAACAACCAAAATTGTTCACAACTTCCCAGGCTTCATCTAACACTCTCTTATGCTCTTCTTGGGAATCAAAAAGACACAAAAATACTACAAAGAAAGTATCATTTACCCTCCAGAAGTGATGGATCGATCCCTTTAGAGTCAATTGGGGGTAATATTCATACACAGGTATAACTCTCTGGTCTCCTTCTGATGTTAATCCTAGAAAACTTCTCATGGAAGTAACTGCATAGACCATGTAAGATGTCATATAGAATTTGAAAGTTGTAGAAACCTTGGTCAATTTCTCATGAAGAGCATTACTTATCTGCTCACCCCAAAAGATCTTTTGTTTTCCTTGGAAGATGATTTTGATATAAGGGTACATCCACTCATGAAAAGTGGAGGGAGAAGAAAGCCCTCTAACTCTACTAAGAAAAGTTATCAGGTCACTAACCTCTTCAACAAAGTCACTTGGGAAACTTTTAGGCCATCTGGAAAGATTAGGCCTTGCAGTTTTCAACCATTTAGTATTCATAACCCTCTTTGCCTTCTCAGTATCTTTGGCATACTCCTGAGCAATATTGAAATCAAATTTTGTACGATCCTCTGTACCAGGACACATGAATACTTTGTCCATGAATTCTGCATCTAACCTCATTATCACATTACCTTATGTATCTACAATTGTTTTATTATCTCTGTTATAGAAATGAGCCACTTGAAGAATAAACTCAGTATTGTGTGCTGCTACAGGAAAAGAAACAACCAAATGAATATTACTCTTCATGTAATCACTTGGATTTTGTTGCTTTGTCCTCTCTACAAACTCAGCCATATCCACATGACAAATATATGTATCTCGTATTTCATCCACATTGGATGTGACTGAGGTTACATGAAACACACCCTGGTATTTATACTTCATAGCTTTATCTTTCTTAGGTGAAGGATCGGTCATTTGAAAGATGAACTCACTTGATTGAGAGAAAGACCTTGACAGTCTTGCATAAGCAATTGCAACATAAAAGGCATGATTTTGTAGTGTTAGGGAAAATTTGGCAATTGGGGAAATGCAATGTTGAAAGTCATGATCAATAGCACAAGCTTGGCGGAGCTACAGAGCAATAAAAGCGATCAACTAAGCGAAAGCGATCAAAAGTTAACAAATGTTAAAATTCTCCAGACTTAAAGAAATTTTCAAGATATGATGTAATGGTAGTAAAAACGACCGCCTTTTCATGTAGAGGGTATTGCTTTGCATGTCAAGGTGGCAAAAATTGTCATCCTTAGATGTAGAGGGTAAAACTTACAAACATGCATGAGCAATCAAAATCACCACCTCTGCATATTATTCTTGGTATGATAAAACTTTACTGTGCTTCGGACGGTAAAAATAACCGCTTCTACATCTCATATAAAATATATCCTTCGTGTATGGGTGGAAAAAATCACCACACCTACATCTAAGATAGCTGGGAACAACATGTAAATTGCTGCCCCAACATCTAGGATAAAAACAAAGATATGCATCGGTGGTGAATATCACCACCTTTGCATGTAATAAAAACTTAACTTTGCTGTATAACCGGCGAAAATTGCTGCCATTGCATCAAAGTTGAACTTCAAAGAAGGGAAAGTCTGTAGGGAGTTGAGCTAGCCATTTCTCCCAAAAGGCGCACCTATCAGGAAACCGCTACGATCCCAGATAAAGACCAACGGGAGGCGGTTAAGCCATGTCATGAATCCTAAAGGGGGACGCTAACTTTTTTGCCAACAATCCCCCCCTCAGCGTTACCCGAGGGGATTTGAACCCATGACCCAGCTCTAATACCACTTGTAGGGAGTTGAGCTGGCCGTTTCTCCCAAAAGGCGCACCTATCAGGAAACCGCTACCATCCCAGATAAAGACCAACGGGAGGCGGTTAAGCCATGTCACGAATCCTGAAGGGGGACGTTGATTTTTTTGCCAACAAAGTCGACAAAAATCATAGACCAAAATCAAAGAGAAATTCAATCTAAGAATGAACCTAAAACAAAAACCTTATCATAAAATACACAAAGAAACTTAACAACGATGAAAAATCACTTAGTAAGAAAATGACTAGGGTTTTTAGAAAAAAATGACATAGTTTATTTTAAAAACTAATTTTAACTGAGAAAAACAATAGTTTCAAACAAAAACATTGCATACCAAAATTTCTAAACACAAATATAATCATAACACATAATGCTAGAAAGGAAATGAAAAATGAACTAGGGAAATAAAGAAACAAAATCCTTACCTAGTAAAGAGAGTTGAAACAATCGATGAAAAACCTAACTCAAGTCATCATTCAAATTTGCCCAACCATGCACAGGTAGCAATTTCAAGAGGTCTCCAATATGATGCAAGTTCTCAGAGGCAAAAAGAAAAAGAAAGAACAAAAATAAAAACTCATCAAAACCTTTTAAAATGTCATAAAAAGAAAACTTAAAGTACATTAATTGCACTTCATGCGAACTAAGAGATGCTCAAGTGGTGAAAATCACCGCCCAAACATACAAGTGAGACAACATGCACGAGTGGTGATTTTTGCCGGCCCTACATTTTTTTCTAAAACACTAACATTCTTTAGCGGCAGAAATTACTATCAATACATAAAACTAGGACATCAACATGTAGTGATGGGGAAAAATACCGCCCTTGCATGTTACTCAAAAAACTCTAACTCCTAAAAACATCAAACTTAATTTTCTAATTCGTTTGCAATCTAACTTGATTATGCAAACTTCAAGACACCAAAACGAGGAGGGCTCGAATAGACTTTTTGGGGCTAGGGAACCACACACAAGGGAACAAGACTTGCCTCATTTTGTGTGCTTAGAGTTGTAGGCTATGAGACGGACAAGTTTCATAGGGGCCATCTTACAAATTGAGTGCAACTAAATTTGAGAATAACAGGATCTTCACCTTCACTCCTAAAAGATGTAGGTCTCCCCTGGAATCTACATTCAGATTTTGGTAAAATCCCCATCTTTACTTCATGAAGAAGAGTGTTTGCCTGAATGGAGAAATGTTTTTGTGTTTTGGTCATTGTTATGGAGGTGTCTGGTTCTACTGGCCCATTTGCTGAGCTAGACAGTCTGTTTGATTTCGGGCAGGTGCTAGGGAATGATCTCGAGTGGGGGGGAGGAAGTAAATCTCTACCACCTGGGGGTAGGTTTAGAAGCTGGTGCCTACCTTTCTCTTCTGGGTGGGGGGGAATTCTAGGGTGGGGGGTTAAGGGGCCTCCCACCCAAGGAGGGTGGGTGGCTATAGTGGCTCCCACATGCATTCTATTGATTCTTAGGTTTCCTGATAGACATAAGATTTCCACAGTCCATAATGAAATAGTAATTAGTGCTTCAGGATTTGACAAAAAATAGGCACACAGTCAAATCCTGAAGCACTGATTACTATTTCTTGGGTTTCCTGTTATCATGCTTATTGGGTCTATTAGCCCGAAGGGCTATCCAATCTACAAGATAGCTTATTGAACATTGAGTTGGGGGAAACAACTAGAGAGAGTCTGAAGACGGTGATGGCATCCTTGAATACTGAGGAGAAGGAGCCTTCAGGAACTATTCCTACTTTCTCTCCCATCCCACCCAATTATGGCTAGTGAGACAAAATCAATAGAATTAGGAACTAGGACTTGCATGGCTATAGAGGGAAATGAGTGTGTGAAAGAGCTAGACTTATGTAAACTCCTAGAGAAATGTTGGGAGGATTTGTATGAGACGAGCACGCCACAGGAGGTGGGGGAACAGGCTTGTGGGATCCTATGTCCTACGGAGGGGGATGTGGGTACTATAGGGGGAATTCAAGGATTCTTGATTTTGTAGGCACCGAGTGCCCTATTGTATATGTGGTTTTAGGGTTGCAGATAACCATACTACCCTCTGGTCATCTTGGGTTAGCGGCTATCCTAGAGTTGGGTGTTAGTTCAGAGGCATCTTTGCTCCCTAGTAGTGATCTTCACCTTCACTCCATGAAAATGAGGTCTCCCCTGGTGTATTAGATCTTTCATAGATCCACAGCAAGGAGTTGGAGGTGATTAGGAAGAATTAGGAGGTGGGAACTATGGATGCATGTATGGATAGTGGAGTCTAGTTCAACATGCATCCATGGCTAGTGGGGTCTATATAGTGATGGCAGGGGAAGTGGCTACGTTGGGGAAGAAGGGGCCTTTGCATTTGGATTCATTATTGAGAAAGCATGAGAACGAATGGAAAAACCCAGTGGTCTACCCACTCAAAGATTCTAGTTTGTAGCTTTGTAGTAAAAGCGGATAATGTGTGATTATCCACTTCATTATATGCAATATTCGCTTCATTGGTGTTAGTGGGATTATCGACTTTAATAGTATTGTGTCTAGTGTATTGATAATAATGGAAGGGGCCTTATTTGAAGTAGATAATTTAGTGTTTATCTGCTTCAAGTTGCTGGATTTAGGTTGTGATGAGAAGGTAAGTTCTACTGAACTCCTAACAGATGTAAGTATAACTGTAATCTTCATTCAAATGAGGTCTACCCATAAACTGAACTCCTAACAGATTAAGGTATAACCTCAAAAGGCTTTTCTAGTTGGTAAATCCCCATACTTAACCTCCCACCCTCCCTGGGGCCCCCCCACCTAGGGCCCATTATAGTTAGGTGGGGGCAGCGTTTATAGTTATAGAGTGGAGGCGGAGTTCACAACAGGCTGCTATTGGGCCTAATCTAGAATAGGAGGTTGGGGGCTTATTTCTTCTAGAAGTCCTAGCATATTGAGTGAAATTCATCCATAATGAATGAACTCAAATGGATTCCTATTCTGGGGAATCAGAGAGTCGATAGATATAGGGATCTACTCCTATGATAGATGACCCTCCATCTTGGTGGTAGGTGTAGGTCGCATAGCTCATTTAAGATATGCTCAGAGTTTGATGCTTAGCACATATATTCAGGTGTAGTAGCAGTGACTAAGGGTCATGTACAGTGTTGGGAATTAAGGTGTCTCAACCTTTGCAAATTCCTAATGTTGTATTTATTTATCCCATGTTGAGTTGGCATAGTCGGTACCTTGTGTACATCCAGTAGGATAATTTTTGGTGACTTTGGCAGCCGCGGTTTCCCCCTTGAATAATTAACGGGGGTTTGAGGGCAGCGCCCCCAAGACAGGGTCAAGGGGTGGAGCCCCTTGCAAGGTCCGAAGGGCAGCGCCCCTGGTGCGCTCCCTGTCGCAGTACAGGGCGGGGTCAAGGGGCAATGCCCCCGAAACCTCAAATGACTTTTATTTAATGACAAGTGTCGATGAGTATCTTTGTATGAGAGAAAGGCATCTTTGGGTAGTCAAGGGAGGTTATGACATGTTGTAAGAGGAATATTATATTTTTAGTCAGTGTATGACAGATTCTCTTACAGCTATAAGTGTTGTCAGTTATGACAGATTCTATGATAGCTGTAAGGTGCGTAAGAGTATTTGTCGTAACCTATCTTGGGACTAGGTGCCCACATTGGGATGGGATGTGGGATAAGTGTCCTTAGGCATGGGTTTTGAGGCATGGGTTTTGAGGGTTTTGAGGGATGGGATGTTGGATAAGTGTCTCTAGAAGGTTCCATATTTGCCTTGTAAACTCTATAAAAATAGGTGCTTAGATGGGAGATAGATAGCGTTTGTACAAGTATTGTTATGCTGCTAGAATATCTCTAGATTTGACATTCGAAGACTCCTGAAAGAGCATTGGCTCTGAAACTATATTGTAATCTGTTATTATTTACTGTAATACATTTGATTTGTGTTTTGGAGTGTGGGGTTTTTCACCCGTAAGGGTTTTCCCCACGTATATCTTGTCTCTCTCTCTTCTGTCTATTTTTTGTGTGTATGTGTATTGCTACAATATCTCTGTTATTGTGTTAATAATGTTGTAACTGGAAAGGTTAATTTGAATTTACACTCTACTTTCCTCATTAGATTAGCATAGGAAGTGTGTTCCGTGTACCTTGCTTCCTTTCATATAGGAGGGCACCAACTATGTCCTCCCTCCCACCCACCCCAACCTTGGGATAGTGTGCCAACTAGAAAACTATAACTAGCCATGGCTACCAAAATCATGAGAGCAAGCCCCTACTCTATAATGGGAGTTGACTATCTGCTATAGCCTATAGATAGCAGGGCCTTGTTGGTAAGACACTCTATGTGGCTTTATAAGTGTTGTCATTGATGGCAACAAAGTCTATCCCACACATCCGCAGTACATAATATGCCTATATTGGAAGTCAAATTGAATATTGTTTTGGTCTGGTGAACAAGAACAGAGTATGTAACAAGGTCCAACAATCAAGTCCGAATCTCTCAAATGGTGTAACTCAGTAAGTTGCAGACTTGGACAAGTCAAGAGGGGTATCATGACTATTGTATTCCAGAGATTTAGCCTCCGGTGATAAAGCATGAAAAAGATATGAGCATCTAAGTGTTGGGTTCCAATCAGGTAGAGCAGACAAAGGAAGAATTGACCAGTAGAATATCAGACTTCAATCTGGATGTATAAAAGGTATTGATCAAGCAATTTGTGGCATTAGATGATTTTGGCCAACATAGGTAATGACTTCTATGCCTAAGTTTTTGGTGCGCATCATCAATCAAGTATGGATTCAGATGACTAAATAGTAACTTGCAAATATCCTAAGTGTTCTTGTTGCCGACTAGAAAGTTGTGGGAAATCTTTGATGTGGAAATATATACACGATGGATTCAAGCTTGTGAGTGTGCTTAAGTGATAGTATGAATGATTTAGTGTGAAGAAAAGTAGACACAAGTGTGAAGGCAATAATTCAAGCCCAGAATGTGACAGGAAAGTAATATTGAGTAGAGAAGAATGAAATGTACCAGATTAGTATACAGTGCCTAACCGGAACTGAAATTTTGCATGAATAGATGTTGTTCATTAGTTTAAGTACCTTAGTATCATTTGTAAGCATTTGTAGATAGGGAGTCTCTTGTAGGCAATGTGCCTTTTGTGAGTAGTGTGCTCGGGCAGTGAGCCCTAACTGGCAAGTGCCATTTGTACTCCTTTATTCTTTTAACAGAGAATACAATCTTGGGTTAGTCACCCCGTGGTTTTTCCCTTAATAGGGTTTCCATGTAAAAATCCTTGTGTTATGTGTGTTAATTTCATTTCATCTCTTATGGTTCCTCTTGCTTTCATGTTTTGATATTACATTGAATATTAAGATAAGTAAAGAAAGTAAAAATAAGAGAACTATTAAGATAACTGATTCACCCCCCCTCTCAATTATTTGCATTGTTTCCAACAATTGGTATCAGAGCCAAGTCTCTCAGAAAAAGCCTAACAACTTGAGAAGGATCTAGGAATCTTAATGGATGCATATGGTATGAAAGAGCAACTTTAGTCTGCCCTAGATGATCTTGAACAATCTCACTCTGAAGTCAATAATTTGAGAGAGCGACTCAAGGAAGCTGATGATTTCATCAATGCGCTGAAAGAGAAATTTAGTATTTCTATGAAAAAGAGAAAGGAATTACTTCAGTAACTAGCAAATCAGAATGAGGTCAATAATGTTGATGAGGATCTGAATGAGAAAAATAAGCTATGTGAGAAACTATCAAAAGAAGTCATTATGATAAGGCATGAAATGGAATCAGGGGTTATGAAATTCACCCAAGAAATTGAAGAAAAGAGAAAGATTGAAGATAATCTAAAACAATCCATTAGGGAGAAAACAGAGGATTGCCACAAAATGGACAGAATAATCAGGCATCTTGAATCTGATCTTGAAGAAGCCAGAGATAATGAAGAACAACTTGAGAACCAGATAGACACTCTTAAACAAGATCTTCAATCTACAAATGAATACAAAGAAAAATTCAAGATAAGCTCAGCCCAACTTGAATTTATTCTTGAAAGTCAAAAGAGGGTAGATGATAAGTGTGGCTTGGGATATGAGAAAGGTGAAAGCTTTGGATCTGGTCAGAAGAACTTTGGATCAAGAAATCAAAGAAACGGGCCTAAAAGACCTCCGGTAAGACAACCAAACACTCAAAGATATCCTTCCTTCAATGGATACTGCTTCAATTGCAACAAGTTCAGTCATAAAGCAATCCAGTGCAGAAACAGAATAAATCAAATCAATCCATCCTTTTTCGGTCAATGTTTCAGTTGCAAAAGGTATGGTCACAAATCTCATGAATGCAGAAATATGCAAATGAACAATTCTTTCAATGGTAAATGCTTTGTATGCAATAGAATTGGACATAAGGCTAATTAGTACAAATCAACAGAATACCATTCAAATAAGCAAAGAAATGTTGTGTGTTACAATTGCAATGGATCCAGTCACATAGCCAGATTCTACAGAAGCAGGAGTCAAAATACAAAAAGGTCCGGCAGATCATGATCAAAAACAAGATAAAGGTAAAGGTAAATTAAATGTGGATGAAGTTCAAAAGGAGATGAGCAAGATTTGGGTAAAGAAGAGTACAATGAATATTGGGGATGGATCCACATCGGAATCCGGCGCTAATATTCCTTCCGGAAACTAAAAAGTAAGCTCTGGCTCAGGGGGAGCTACAAAGAAGATCCTTTTTGCCCCAGCCAGCTAGTGAGTCCCTGAATTCAACACATTGAGTCAGAATAAGAGGTTACGGTTTAAAGGGTTTGAAGAGATTCATTTAAAATTTGTCCAGTCAAGATTTGACAAATTTGCATGCAGATTTGAGGAAGCTATGAGGAGATCCTATATCGGCAGCTATCCGGTAAAGTAGAATTTCATAGACAGATCTGGTATGATCCAAAATTGAAATGTTTTAATCTGTAGACCTATGGCATGTTTGAAAAAGGTGAAGATATATTTTCAACCCTCATAGACAATGATTTTAAGATCTGCGCAGTGATTCAGAAATTCTCTCTCAAAATAGGGTAACCGGATGACTTAAGTTGTGCATTTATTACAAAGAGAAATTAGGTTTTTGGGCAAGGTTAAAAGGTTTCTCATCCATCATTTGCAACACTTTACACTCACGAAGAAGGGAGAAGAGCTCTAAGAAGAAATCCAGCAGAACATTCAAAATTAGTTGAAGATCGAATCCAAGTGCAATATGTTCCGGTAGTCACTCCAAATCCTAAGGCGTGAAGAGGTATTTCTTTTGTAAATCTCTCCAATCTTCATTGATTAGAATGGCTACTCCTATGGTTGTAAATGTTTCTGAGAGACCAAGGCTAGTTTTCAAGAAACATCCTCACAAGTCTATTGAGGTTGATCCTTTGGGTGCGTTTTCCTGTACCCCATATGGTGTTCTCCATGTAGAAGACATTAGGGTTTATATACATGCAAACATTGAGGACTTTGGAGACCTAAAATTGATGAAACTATACCACAATCAGTTAAGCACTGAGAACTTTGATTTGAAACTGGAGTTCTAGACCCTAAAAGATAAGCATTTTGCACATTGCATACATTTTCCATCTTTTGAAGAGGACAAATGGGTCCGGTATATCTTAAGCAGGATCCATGCTAACTTCATGTGGTTAGTAAGGCCTTTCAAAATAAACAAAGATGTCATCAAAGCTGTAATTGGTTTGCACTCCATTAGTGGGTTGCCTGCTCTTAAGTCTGTGAAGAATCAAACAGTATATGAAGCCACTGGTTTAAAATTTGATAA
Source organism: Cunninghamia lanceolata (assembly GCA_027924645.1). NCBI lineage: Eukaryota > Viridiplantae > Streptophyta > Pinopsida > Cupressales > Cupressaceae > Cunninghamia > Cunninghamia lanceolata. The sequence continues at coordinate 864,113 of BSBN01000571.1, read as the reverse complement.
GAGGGGAATGACCATTGATGACACCACTAACCCGGATGTCAAGTTTGCCTCAATTGTGATTGAATACAATATTTACCATTCAAGTAGAGAAAACTCTGTATCCGGTACTGCCATCTACATTACATACTAGATGCTAAGAGAGAATGTAGATTATGACCTGTGTGAACTCCTATTGAATCAGTTGCTAGAGAACCTACAAAAGATCAAGAAAGATAAAAAGAACTCTTTCAAATATGGTGATTTGGTGTTATGCTTGTTTTTCTACTTCATGAATGAGTTACCAGGATCAAAAGGTTTGATCTGGGAAAATGACAAAATGGTTGATGTACAGATCATGAATTACTTGTATGAACTTGGTGACACTCAAACTTGGAAGACAGCTCTTTGGGGTCACTTCAAAAACTTCCAAAGCATGATGCAAGCAAGAGAAAGAATTCCCAAAATAATAGTGGAGAAGTACAAAGACATAGTCTGCTTTATGGTAGATACTGATCAATGCCTAATAGAGGTAGTTGAGCCAAGGATAGTATGGATATTGCCCATGGGCTATGAGGTTGATGGAAACATATTAGAGACTCATATTCAACATTTACTGAGTCAACCCAAAGACCCCAAAGCAGAGAGGTTTGGCACTTTTGAAGAATTAAACATAAAACTGCATGTTAAACTAAGAAGGCCTGAGATAAAAAGAAAGGTGAGCAAAGACATTGAAGAAATGGCTGAGAAATTTGGCATCACCAAAGAAGTTGTTACTGCAAACAGAGAAAGAATAGAGAAATTTGAGAAAGAAAAAGAGGAAGCAAAGAAAGAACATGTTCCGGTAGAAGCCTCCATCCGGACTAGAACTACCAAGAGTTCTACCTCTGGGAGCTCTAAAGCTGCAAATGTGGAAGCTCATTCATCTGCAAAGAAAAGACAAAGAAATCCAAGGCCAAAAGAGCCTATGTGAGTCTCAAGGATGATGATGAGACTGAGTAAGATGTAGAGATTAGAGATTTGAAGAAAGAAAAAGTAAAATCCCCCAAGGTTGATGTGGAGAAGAAGTTAGCAGAGTATTTTGAGAAGCCTACTCTTTCTATTGATGATATCATCAAGGCAGTTACTGTGGATGGGAACTTGCAGCCTATGATAGAGTTCTATGATGAATACAATGCTGCTGACAAGAGAATTTTGGAGGAAGCTATTGTAAGGTATCTGAATATCTATAACAAAGCATTCATTGAAATAATTTCATTAATTCCAAAGAGCCTAGAAGATGTATTGGAGCAAAGAAAAGAGAATGCAAAGGCAAAAGACTTGGAGATCTAGGAGCAGATAGTGATACAATTATGTCCCTCTATCACTCCAAAACAAATGGACAAGGTTTTTAAGGATTGTAGAGATGATTTCCAAAGCAAGTCCCAGATGAATAAACTCATGGTTTGAGAAACTGACCAAATAGCAAATGAAACAAAAGAAACTCTCTGGAATGCCTTGAAGAGATTTAATCTTCCCATTATAGAGGAAATAGATGAAGAGCCTTCTAACATGGATGTTGAAGGATTAAACAAAAATGATGAAGAACCATCTGAGGCATTAGACTCCTCTATTCTAGAAGAGGAAGGACAAGTAGAAGAAACAAATATCAATAAGCAAGTCAGTCCAGCTGCCCCCAAAAGGAAGGAAGTAGAGTCAGCAAGAGACACTGCAGAGATAGTACAGAATTTCCTAGACAAAGAATTAATGGAGCTGGATAAACCTGAGTTAATTCAAGGGCCACTAAACTTTGACTCTCTCTCTCCAGTTCAGATAATGAAAGTAGCATCTTTTGCTCAGGCCAAAGCAAAAGAGAAACTTCTAAAATCACACATGGAGGATTGTGAGTTGTTGGAGATTGTAAGGAAAGCAGAGGTGTGGAATACAACTTCCCTAATGTTAATTCAAAGGGGATAATGTAGACATGTAATGTTTAATTCAAATACAAAGATAAACACACCAGAAAATACTAAATAAACATACAAGATAACAGAGAACAACACCAGATGTACGTGGGAAAACCCTTTCAGGTAAAAAACCCACCACCACAAGAGAGACAATCTTTATTTACAGTAAACTTAAAAGTTACAACAAAGAACCCAACCTTCTTGCTCAGGTATCAATTCTCAAATCATACATACAACTCTCTTCATCTGTACATCTACAGAATGAACAATTTGATCGAATCTCATCATCATCATTTGACGACCTCACCAAATCTATATATACCATAGTCTTCAAGAGAAAAATAGTTTGAACTTCTACCCTAACTGTTCGTTCCAACTGACTCAACATCATTGTCTTCCAACCATCGCATAACTACCATCTGACTGTTCACATTCAAGAGGACTCATTAGTCCCACATTCACCAGGTCGAGTTTAACATCTAGGTTTATATACCCGAACACACTGTAAGACTATTGTCAGCAATTTTGTTGCCGACGATGCCAGTCTAAGCTTCATCGAGATAGCCCAAAAAATTAGAGATCACTTCATCATTTACACTGATGGTTCCTTGTCCCACTGATGCCAATGCTTCACCAACCCTTCATTGGAGTGACAGTTAACATCGGAAGGACTTCCAAAACTCAGACCAACAATGCTTCTCACATCGACGCTAAGACCTCATCGGAGTAGCCCGAAGTGTCAGAGAGACTCATACTGAAGTGACATGTCTCGTCGATGTCAAACCTTTGTTAGTGTAACATGCAGATCAGCCAAAGACTCCTCACTCCCGCTGATACAGAAAATCTACCTGATAGCTCACTACCATCGGTGAGACCAAAGCAATCAGTGTAGCAATAACAAAGTCTGCCGATGCTCCAGTGTGGCCGATGACCAAGCAACTATCAGAGAGACACTATCCATCGGTAGGACAAAACAAGGGTTCATCGATAGTTCAAACCTTGTCGATGAATGATGAACGATAAACGATGAACTTATACTTGCTATGAATAAAACCAACGAATGAATGAGGTTCCAAGCAGTAACTTGAGACATTAGGTCTCTTCAGAGATTACATCTAGGATGCTGGAGAAGATTATGCCAACCTATCAAAAGGATCCTTCTTCCTCTCCATCCAGTAATCTGAAAAACTTAGTCAATTCTATTAACACTCATTTTGAATCCTTAGAGAAATCGGCAGAAGCTAAGGTCCGGAAGGAGTTCTTGGGAAAGAGATTTAGTGAAGTACAAGGACTAATTGCTAATGATAGAAGAACCTTAGGCATTGGCATAAAGAGCCTTAAAAATGCTCTTAAGAATGGTGGGGACATATACAAATTTGTTTAACTTGGCCCAAAGTGACAGAGGACATTGAGAAGAAAGTGAAAGAACAAGAAGGAAAACTGTCAAATTTATCTCAGAATTTTGATCCCCTTACTACCTCTTTGGTGAATCATGAATGTCAAGCTATTGCTATAATAAATGCAATTAAAGAACTAGTTAAAGAGAAAAAGAACATAATGGATAGAATGGGTGAGGGATAATTATCCCTAAGTTAGAGGCAATGCATGATGCCTTGACAGAGGCACAAAATACAGTCTGGACCAGTGATCCAATAGACTTAAAGAGGGCAAAACCATATGCATTTTTGTTAAGTAGACACATCTCCATTTTGGATAGAATGAAGAAGAGTTGGGCCATAGAAATCATACAGTTGAAGACAACCTTTGAAGATATACTTAAGTATATGTAAGTATAACATATGATTTGTATATACTTATGTAGCCATGTATATAATAATTTTTACAAAATTTTGGTATGTGGATTCCACCCTTTGCCATTGATGTCAAAGGGGGAGTGAAGAGTAATGAAAAATGAGGAATCCAGCAAAGGGGGAGCTCCATTAAATTAGTGCAAGAGACAGAGCACAAGCAAAGGGAGAGTTACTGCAACACTTAGCCATTTCTCACTAAGAGTTGCCATCAATGCCAAAGTGGGAGATTGTTGGCAAGAGACTCTGTGTGGCTTCATAAGTGTTGTCATTGATGGCAACAAAGTCTATCCCACACATCCACAGTACATAATATGCCTATACCGAAAGTCAAATTAAAGATTGTTTTGGTCCGGTAAACAAGAACAGAGTATGTAACAAGGTCCAACAATCAGGTCCGGATCTCTCAAATGGTGTAACTTAGTAAGTGGTAGACTTGGACAAGTCAAGAGGGGTATCATGACTATTGTGTTCCAAAGACTTAGCCTCCGGCGATAAAGCATGAAAAAGATATGAGCATTTGAGTGTTGGGTTCTAGTCAGGCAGAGCAAACAAAGGAAGAACTGATCGGCAGAATATTAGACTTCAATCCAGATGTATAAAAGGTATTGATCAAGCAATTTGTGGCATTATATGATTTTGGCTGACATAGGTAATGACTTCTATGCCTAAGTTTTTGGTGTGCATATCAATCAAGTATGGATTCAGTCGACTAAACAGTAAGTTGCAAATATCCTAAGTGTTCTTGTTACCGACTAGAAAATTGTGGGAAATCTTTGATGCGGATATATATACCCGATGGATTCAAGATTGTGAGTGTGTGTAAATGATAGTATGAATGATTAAGTGTGAAGAAAAGCAGACACAAGTGTGAAGTGCGAAGGCAATAATTCAAGCTCAGAATGTGATAGAAAAGTAATATTGAGCAGAGGAAGAATGAAATGTGCTAGATCAGTAAATAGTGCCTAACCGGAACTAAAATTTTGCATGAATATATGTTGTTCATCAGTTCAAGTACCTTAGTATCATCTGTAAGCATTTGTAGATAGTGAGTCTCTTGTAGGCAGTGTGCCTTTTGTGAGCAGTGTGTTCGGGCAGTGAGCCCTAACTGGCAAGTGCTATTTGTACTCCTTTATTCTTTTAATAGAGAATACAATCTTGGGTTAGTCACCTCATGGTTTTTCCCTTAATAGGGTTTCCACATAAAAATCATTATGTTATGTGTGTTAATTTCATTTCAGCTCTTATGGTTCCTCTTGCTTTCATGTTTTGATATTGCATTGAATATTAAGATAAGTAAAGGAAGTAAAAATAAGAGAAGTATTAAGATAACTTATTCACCCCCACCTCTCAGTTGTCTGCATTGTTTCCAACAAGCCCCCCACCCTATACTATGATAGTTATAGTAGGGACCCACATCTATAGCCCCTATGGGTGGGCCCTACTCTATAATGGGGGATGGGGGGGCCCAACCAATGAAGGCTAGGGTGGGTGGAAGATAGTTGTGGAACACACATACATCTACATCTATGTGGTGTGGCCCACTAAAGAGAGATAGGGCGCCCCCCACCCCTCCACCCCCTATCGCTACCTCTATAGTGTTCGTGGTTTATTATCTGGGTGTTTCATCAATAAAACTCCTGGGGCCCACCCACCCCCCTTTTATATTATTTATCTGTAGGGGACTACCTACTATAGTTAGGGATTACACATAGGCCCCGAGGGTTGGGAAGGGTACCTAGAGGGGAACTATGGAAGAGGGGGGCATCATTGGAACACACACACATCTATGGGTATGGGAGAGGTAGAATTTGGACCTATGTAGAAAATCTCCAATAGATTTCCCACACATGGGTAGTTGAGTTACACATCCTTTTTTAGCTTTTTGTGCCACCTCTCATAACCACTATTTTGTCCTTACCTAAGTAGGTTATGGGGTATTGTGCCACCTCTCATAACCACTCTTTTGTCCTTACCTAAGTAGGTTATGGGGTATTGTGCCACCTCTCATAACCACTATTTTGTCCTTATTATGGGGTAGTTAGAGTTCTCACACTCTTTTGTCTTTATGTGCCACCCCTTAATAACTCTTTTTTTGTTTTTATGTAAGGAGGTTATGCCACATGTTTTGGCATTTTGCTCATGTACACTTTGGTGAGAGGAGAGTATTGTATATATAGCAAAAAAGGGCATATACATCCAAGAGGTGTCATAACTCCCATATCCCATAAAAGGTGGGAGATGGCACAATACCCCATGTGGCACAACACCCCATGTGGCACAATACCCCATAACCTACTTAGGTAAGGACAAAATAGTGGTTATGAGAGGTGGCACAAAAAGCCAAAAAAAGATGTGTAACTCAACTACCTATGTGTGGGAGAGAGTTACACATGTAGCTGATGTATTTCGCCACGTGTCCTCATATTAACCACTTATAATAAACCTTCTGGAGAAACAGAAAAGTGTGGAGAAAACTCTAGTTTCTGGGGGGGTTCATATTTTGACTTGCCAGTTGCAAGTTTTTTTCATAGCTTCCTCAAGACTCTTTGAGCTAAAATCTAACAATCAGCTTGCATTTTATTTATTCTGATCAATCTTGCAGGTTGCAGCATATCTTTGTTTGTCTTAGGTAGTTGATTCAATCTTTGCATGCCATTTTTTTGGTGCAAAACACATTTTTTTCAATTAGAGTCACATTTTCTATAGATCACAAAGAAAAATGCCTTCTGGGTTTTGTTCGCAGCACCAAAAAACCATCTGGGTATCTGTTAGTTTTTGCATACAGCTTATATATTTTAGAGAAATGACATCAAAAAGCTACAGCAAACCCCTCTCCATTGGCGTTTTGGAAATTGTCACACTAGGTTAAGCTTACTTAGGGACTTTTTCACTTTATCCCACATTGGTTGTGTATTGAGTCTCTTGGGTGGAATATCATATATATACTCACCTCTTGCTCTCATAAGAGCATCCCATTCTATTGTAATGTTGGTTGTGTATTGAGTCTCTTTGATGGAATATCATATATATACCCATGTCTTGCTCTCATATGAGCACACTATTCTATTGTAATGCTTTGCATTCTCTTGAGTTGAATACATTTTATTTAGCTCATATCTAATTTCTATTTTGCTTTCTCTCAATCATTAGAAATGCCTATAATGCGTGCCTGCTGATCGAACCACCCCTATCCAAATAGGCCCCACTATAGAAGATAGGTGACCGCCCTATCCCAAGGCCCCCCTTACTTTCCACCCACCTGACCCCCTATGAAATAGAAGTTCCAAGGGTCTGAGCCCAGGGGAACATAACCCATCCCCACACATGTGAACCCCCAGGGAGTCTGAAATATTTAAGGAGATTCTAGGGAGACCATAATTTAGGAGTTTAGACGTAGGGGAGACCTAATCTTTTAGGAGTTTAGTTTACGGGTTTGCCTGAACCACAATAATATACCTCCCTTTCCTAATCTATTGAAGCGGGGGGGGGGGGGGGGGGCGCCCTACCCACCCCATAAACTCAAATTCCCTCCCTCCCCACGAACCACTTCTTCCCACCCACCCCGTTGGGTGCGGGGTTAAGGCTCCGAGTGTTCTAATTAAACCCCTCCCATTTACTTCATTCAGAAGAGTGTAAACCCAAAATCTCTGTTTAAATTTCAATATTACCATAATCTAAACTTCATGAAGATGTAGGGGAGACCTCATCTAAACTTCGTTTAATTTACAGGTTTGCCTAGAACCCTCAGTAATAGTTGGGGGGCCCGAGTGGATGGGAGGACTAAAGGCTCCTGTAATATTTACTTCATTCAGAAGAGTGTTTCCCCTCACCTTCATTGGCATTCAAGAGAACATTAACCACCCACCCACCCCGTTGGCAAACCCAAAATCTCCCTTTAGATTATGGGTTCGTTGGCAAACCCAACTCAAATTCCCTCCCCCCAGTGGGGGACTAATGTTCCTCAGCCCCCTCAAATCTATTATCAGTGGGGTGGTTGGCCAGATTCTATATGTAACATGCCCCCCGCCCCAACAACTATAGACAGTACATCCGAAGGCCCAACCCCAACTATCTCCCCCCACCCACCAACTTTGAGCCCCAGGGTGGGTGGGAGGCAATAGTTGGACCCTCTATTAACTTTCCAAGAAAGCATATATTTATTCATTACATTCTAATTGATGAAATGAGCTTCATTGGACTAAGGTTGTTAGAGCACATTGATAGTAGGCTATGTGAAGCACTCCCATATCATAATCAAAGCCCATTTGGTGGGCGCTCTATTGTTCTTGTTGGTGACCTAAAATAATTGCCACTGATATGTGACATTCCAATGTATGTTGGATTGTCATATGGGACAACACTTTAGAGAATATTTCAAATAGTGGTCACACTAGACACAAATTTTTGACATGGGGATAAACCTATCTAAATCAAATTTCATAAGCTTCATAAAAATATAGAACTGCTAAGGGAACACAAACAAATTAGCAACTCCTCATGTCACATACCAATGACAACCTATTAGGAAAGGAACAAGATAAATTTTGTTTGTCTATTATTTGGTTGTAACACAACAAAAAATGTTAAAATTGATGGCTAGGCCAGTAGCACGTTCAATGGCTGAGCAAAAAAGGGGCACAATAAATTCAATTTCAAATAACAAACAACTACAAACATAGGTGTTATTATGTGTTGGACATGAAGTTATGTTAAATACAAATTTGTGGGTGTAAGGTCAAAAATTGCATACACTACAATTTTGACATTACAAATTGTACTTTAGTGCATGCTTTTGGCATATGTTTTAGAATGTGTTCTAGACCATTTTTATGGTATTTTTCATAGACCAAATGTCAAAAATGTTATGTCATAGTGTCTTCTATCTATTTCAATGTTTTCATGTCTTTCTTCTTATGGATGTTACCACCAGAGCACACACATATGTGTAGGCGCATTAGCATTCATCGACTGCACAGTTGTATGGACTCCATTTGGCACTCAAGACAAAAGTGGTTTTGATGTTTCCTATTCGTAACCGACATCAAGCTTGATTCTGTACACCTCCATCAATGATCCTTGTGATATCTTTTTAAGTTTATCAATCTTCACATGCAAGTAGGAATGACTCTAGCTCTCACATCTTCCATGACTAATTTTTGATACAGAGCTTCAATCTTCTTGCAACTCCCAACATCTTCTTGTAATTTTCAACTTCTCTTACAAAATCCGCAACATTTTCTCACATTCTCAAGCCTTCCATATCACTTGCTTAAAATATTTTCACATTGTAAGGATTGTTAATTTTTTTGCATTAGATATTCTTATTGTTATGAAACACTCTTCTTAGCAGAGATCCTCATTGGGTAGATGCATCTCTCTCTCTCTCTCTCTCTCTCTCTCTGGGTGGCATAATTCTAACATTGCAATGGTTATAGCTAGACTTGTCAATGGTGCACTTGGCGAAGTGATTGCTACCATCTACAAAAATGAAATCAAGCCACCAGATCTACCTCTCTTTGTTGTTGTGAGATTTTAACAATACATTGGACCTACATGGAGAAAACTAGAAAACAAATGGTTCTAATTTCTTCAATCAAAAGTGGTGTCCACTAACAGAACCTACTAAAAATGACTTGGGCATTGACAATATATAAAGCACGGGATCTAACTATAAATATAGTAACAATAGACATTGGAAACATAAACCTTCGGGAATTCACCTTCACAATAGTGTCAAGAGTTTGAAATTTTATAGTTCAATACTTCAAGAATAAACTGTGTGCAAGTTTTTATCTCAACGTTTTAGATCAAACTCGATGATCCATCATCAAGAGAAAGAGCAGGAAAAGAGAGCAATAGAAATGGTAATTTGCAGACTAGGTACTCTAAAATAGGAGGGGCACATGAACCAAACAGTTACTAAGAGAATAAAGAATTAAAAAAAAAGAATAAGATACATTCATACATCAAAAACCTCAAGATCTTAAAAGTACAAGTGAGAAAACTATGAAACATAATAAATTAAAAGATAAAGATGTAAGAATATGAAAAAAATATATAAAAGAAAGAATTAAATAAACTAGGACAAAAAATATAATTGAAAAAAAGAAGAATAAAAAGATTAAATTAGTAACGCAGAGCTAATAAAAATATGCAAACTAAGGGATACCAAGATCACAACAAAAACCTTTTATAAACAAACTAAAGAGGAAGAAATGAAAGAACCTTGTAAGTAAAACCAACTGGTGAACAATTACAAATAACTTAAGGGGGAAAGAGATAAATAAGTCTTAAGAAGCCAAACACAAGTGAAACACACTACCCTGTCACCATACACACTAAAAAAGCCAACAACAAAAACAAGGTAAAGATTAAAAAATACATACAAAAACATAAACCAAGAATAAAAACAAACTAACACAGTAGTAAATAGCAAATCAGAGACCAAGGAATAAAGAAAGTAAATATATTAGAGTATGGGATTATATATAAAAAAATAAATGTCTATATATAAGTGTAGACACCCAAAATTGTCCATGTCTTGTAACACCTAGTCAAAAATATTATTAAGACATCATGTAGCATTTTGTCCTATTCTATCCTAAATTCCACTCTTAATCCCACTTATCTAATTTAGCCAATTAATTAAATAAAATTTATTTAATTAATTAATTCTCTATCATAATCCCATTTATCCTATCCTAATCCCACTATCCAATTAATTAAATAAATCTTATTTATTTCATTAATTTTCTATCCTTTCCTCTAATTTAAATAAATAAAATATTTATTTAAATTATCCCTTTCACATATTCCAACTAATTCAAATAAAATATTTGAATTAGGTCCTCACCTTTCACCACATTGCAACACTTCTCCACCTCTCATTTAAATCATGTGTGGTAGTACATTCCATCTTTCATCTCTTATCATTGCTTGTCATCACACATATCAAACTTGGGCTTAAAATGAACATTGTTTTCTATCACATCATTGAAATTGGGTTAAAACAAACCATTGTATTCCTTCACATTTGGATTTGGGATCTAAAAGAACAAGTGCTTGAATTGTCTTTCACACATTTCATTTCTAAAGGGTCAATTAACAACTATGAGTGTGAATCAAGTGACATCTCATTTGGTTCACTTTTGTTCACCTACCTTAGAGGCCTGCTTTGAGACACACCACTCAAAGGGATGACCTCAACTGAGGCTGAATTGAAAGACACCCTCATTGGGAGTTGTAAATCTTGTCACTTTTGGCTAAGCCCCAAAGAACTTTATACCTTTGGGAAGTGAAGGTGAAGGGTGGGTTAACCTTTTCTCCCAGCTGTGTGGCAGGATTTCACTTTCATTGCATCCTTAGTCAACCTTGTGCAACCTAGCTTGAGACCTAATTGGCCATACCCACTTGACTAATCATTAGGGCTTGTTGTTGTGTCTTCAAGTGCTTACTTAACAATCATCACATATTTCAAATTTAAAATTGCTTATGTGTCTTGCGTGAATGATTCATGTGTGTATATGCATAATCATTTGTTTGAACATTGCCTAAGTCAAGCTATCAAAACACACATTCCACATCATCCTCAACATCCTTGTCACAACATCCATCCTACGCTAAGTCATCTTCATCGTAATCCAAATCCTAATCATCCTACTTGTCATATCCACACCATCATAATCATTATCCAAATCAATTCATTTCAAGAGTCTACCCGTGTCTTTAACCCCACCTATCCTCTTGAGGGGGCATCATTCCACATCATCCAATCACCATCATCCTAGTCACGTATCCAATCCTTTTATTCATTCATATATTCATTCTAATCATTGCCTTCATTGTCCTAGTCATCCACCTAATCATCTAAGGGCATCATTCCTAACCATCTGTTGGTTAACAGATTTGCCCTTATTCTGAAAATTACTTATTCTGACTCTATACCCTTCTTTCAAGAACAAATGAGTTAAACAACAAATGGGTGAACCCTTTTTGTATTAGTTCCCCTCTGAATTTAGGTACAGCTCCCTTTATGATTTTTAATGAATTTTAGCTTATTCAACTAACTGAATGCATTTTTAACCAGAAAACGCCTAAGGCTGACTAACATCCATACATAGCCATGTCATGAATGCGATAAATTCATACAGCAGCAGGATAGAATGCACGGATTCTATTTTAGTACATTCGAATACATGAATATATTTATACAAACTTGCTGAACTAGTAAGGAAAATAACACATATGATGGGTTGTTCAAACAAAGAGCAATTACCAGGTAAAAGAAGATTTCTCACAGAAAATCAAATTTCACACATTTAGACGCACAGATCCAAATAAGCAGCAATCGTTCCTCTTCTCATTCACAGATGAAAATTTACTCAAACAATCATCATATAATGTAAAAAAAATAAACATAGTTTTTCTGCAAATCCCTTCCTCCTTTCTTTCTCTAACTTCTATCTCCCTTTTTAAAAATTCTGAAAAACATATATATATCAAAGCCTTAACCATGTCTTTGAGCAAATTAAACCCAGAGTTAACATCACTCTGACCCATACGGGATTTAGTTTTAACAACTGATTATAAAAGATCAAAGTTGCCAGAAATAACATAAATTAAGGGACTTGAAAAAGAAAGAGCTAATGAGGTTATGACTGGGGCGATGAATCAGCATCCCCTAATTTGCTGTCGAGAGCCTGGGAAGCATGCTGGGTTCTCCACTCCTGAAAGGCAGCCACGAACTCCTGAATTTTAGGAAAGTTTGGTATGCCTATATGCTTCATCCTCAATTTCTAGACCTCCTTTTCCCTTCGCATTTTCCCAAATTTTTCCTTGTGTTCAGGGAGTGCGTCGATGCAGAGGTAGAGTAGGGATTCGACTTTAGAAACTCTGGAGAAATCCTCAATCAAAATATTATCATTTTCTTTAACAAAACAGATTTTATCTCTGAAGGATTGGACTACTGCTTCAACATCTTCTACAGGCTCTCCATCATCCTTCAAGTATTTTACATCGATACATTGTAAATCATGTTGCAATGACTGAGTGAAGTCCGTTATCTCCTTAATTAGCTTTGAGACTTCAAAGCGTCCTTGTCGAGATATGGAGTTCCTCCATTCAATATTCTTTTTGTTTACATACAATAAATCCTCATCCACACCAGTCAGTTTCATCTCTGCCAAAAACTTCTCCAGCCCATATTTTCGAACTTCCTCTATTTGGTTCATCACACTGGTCCACTTGCCTTCGTCCTTAGCCTAGACAGCAACCTGTGCTTTAAGATCTTCAATGGTAGTAGCAGTCAAGTCATATATGCCTTTGAGTTCATGAATATACTCAGTTCCTTTTTGCTCAATGCTGTCTAACCAGCTATCAAATGTTTTTGAGACCATTTTGCTCCTATGAACTTGATCTAACATTTTCTGGTTGACGGGTGACTTTGGGTCGAAAGACAAGGGAACTTGTGAGATTGGCTGTGGGTTAGGATTGTTAATGGCTTCAATATATTCTGCCATTGCACGCAGAGCTTGTTTTAACTCTCTTTTGTCCTTTTCATCTTTCATCGTTCGATTGACCATTCTTTTAGTGGAAGCTTCGAGATGGTGTACATCTGCAGCTCTGGAGGCAGTACCGAGATCTATCTTCTCCACAGTGAAGTCATGCACTGTAGGATCTTGAACCTCTCCCTCGGTCACTGGCTTGGCTATTTCTGCACTCCAGTTACCAGTGCTTGGGTCAACATCTATCCTGGACACTGTTTTAAGTCTCTTGGACTTGGGGGTCTTCCCCAGACATTTACTTACCATGTCTTCCAGAGGGAGAACAAAAGGAATCACCTTCTTTTTGTCAGATATAGAGCTTTCCAGCCATTTTGGTGCAGGGTCCGAGACTGTCTTCCTGGGCTTCTCTCCGTCAGAAGGTTCATTTGAAATCATCAACACCTCAGGGACATCTAGAAAGGTCTTTGACTGTGAACCGGTGTCAGTTGTTTCTGTTCTGTTCGGGCTTGGCTCTTTGTCCCCCATAGGGTCCTCTGCTTCTTCCTCTGAATTTAAGTCGACAATTATTGTCTCAGAAACTAGCTTCTTCCTTTTCCCTTTGGTTCTCAGCCTGGTGACACGAGAAGGCAGAATATCTGTGAGGACCCTTTTGGATTTCTTGGTGACAGGGCTATTCTCAGGTGATGGCTCAGAAGCACCTGCACCACAGATAGCAAGAGGTTGATTAAAAGGATCCAGGGGAAGTGGTGATGCAACCACTGAAGATAATTGTTGAACATTTTTATTTTGAGACCCCTGTTGCCTCTTTTCTTTCAACCATTTTTCAGTCCTCCTTATCACCGGGAGGGTCTTAATTTCAATCCTGTCCTCCTCCCTCTGGAATGGGTAAGTGCTCCACCTTCTCAAATTGTGGATCAACCACTTCTTCATCATCAACAAGAATTCCAGAAATGTCCATGTCTAAATTAAAGGTAATTATTTGCCTTAAAGAAAATCTGCACCATAACCTTCTCCTAACTTCAAATTCATCTGGACAATCCATCCAATAATCCTCCAGCTTAGGAAGGTGTGAGTGCCCTGTTCCAGAATCTAAGTTATCTTTAACAAAACTTTTACTGTCGAATTTGGCCCTAGCAGTGAAGAATTGAAAATTGAACCTCTTGAGGTTCACCTCCAGATTTAAAGCATCAGAAGTTGATAGGCATGAATAATGCCCAAGTTCAACAGGAAAAGAAATACCACAACCCCTTTTTGATGGGAATTTTTTATCAACATGTGCCAATTGCCGACATACCTCCATTAGTACAAAATGATCAAATACATATCTGGGCAACTTCATTGGTTCACCATCGAATCCCCCAACTCTGATATAAGTGAACTCAGAGAATTGGATGAAAAAGCTACCGTAGATACTGATTAGCTGCATTGCTTCACTGGTCATTCTCTTACCTGGGTTGCCTGTCAATTCATAGGTCATCTTCCCAGTGAAGACATCATTGATCCTCTTGTAATTTTCATAACAATTTTTTCTTTGCAACTGTGAGTAATATTGATAAATTTTGCTGCTCTCATCTAAAGGCTCATGAGGCAGGTCAAACCAATCTCTTGTGGATGCTAAACAGTAAAATAGATAAGAAGACATAAAGAAATCCCTGTTGCCCAGATGATTATTTAAACTCTGATGCAGACAGTCAGCTATTATCTCAGCCCAATCCAAGTATTGTTCACCCTGAAGGATGACTTGTATAAAAAATTACATCCAGTCTTCCCAGTAATAGGCATGTTGATTGCCTCTCAATCTGTTAAATAACACCACAATATCCCTTACTTCCTGTATTAAATGATCTCTAGTAAGGGGTCTGGACAGCCTTGAACCGCCTTTTTGAAATTTTAGCAGCCAATTTCTTGCTATCACACTTCTGTACGTTGGTCTCTTTTCTGAGAAATACCCATTGGAGGAAGTAATGTCAAGATTAGAATACGCCTCCTTAGGCGGTATCTTCATCACAGACATGAGGGTTTATCTGTCAACGTGAAATAACACATCCCCATTTGCTTTTCTGACACACCTGTGTTGGGGATCATATCTGTTTATACACTCTTGAACCAATTCGGGGCAGAATATAGCTTGAGGAAAGGCTGTGGCTTCAACTAAACCACTGTCCACAATTTTCTTCATGGAGGGGGTTTGGACAGGATTTCTAGTTCTTCCTGTGAATTCCTCTAAGTCATATTGAACCAAAGCAGTATCTCCAAACTCTGAGTGGGAATAAATAAGACTGGGGCCGTGTTCATCCCCCAAACATGTAGACTTCAAAGACATATTTGGAAGACTATGATATAGCAATTCGAAATTCGAAAATAACAGAAATTCCAGGGGCTCTTCTTTCCAGTATAAGAATTTGGAATAGTACAGGGGAAACAGAACTCACCTTCAGGAAATTTGAATTCACTGCGAAAACTTGAAAAACGAGAGCCTTACACTTCCAGCGCTATTCTTCTCCGCGTCGCACAGTATGATTACTTGCTAAAATTGGTTTGTTCTTGGTTAATAATGGCACTTACCAGAATGAATGATTGTTGCTCGGAACAATACGTGCCAAAAATATTTGAAGAGACGTGAACTCTGATTTGTTCATTAATAGCAAGTAATGTTCACGCGCCATCATGAGGTACAATAATTATCCATAGCCTCTGTTAAATTAGAGCTCTCGCTTTTATGATGAGTTTCTGACAAAATCTCCTCCAACTTTCTCGCTAAATTTGGCTTGGAAAACCGCGGGAGCAAATGGGACCAAATTTATCAAATCCTTGAACCATTGAACCATTGAACCATTGAACCTTTGAACCTTTGGTACATGGTTCAACGCGGTGGTTCAATATGAAGGTTTAAAACATGCCAACTGGACCTTATGGATTGGGTCGAAAAACTATCTTACGGAAACAAGGACTTGACTCGTGAACCTTTGAACTTGGGAAGACATGGTTCAATATGAAGGTTCAACGACACAAGGGTTATATAGACCGACAGAAAGTTACACGGCTTCTAGTATAAGGCCCCGAATTATGAAACAGTGAACTCTTTGAACTTTGAACTATTGAACCCCATGGAAGAGTTCAAGCGGAAGGTTCAACGACACATGATATAAGGCAACTGCGCGACCCGACGGATGAAAAGGCTATGAATATTGAACCTTGAACTCTGAACCTTGAACCTCGCTGAAGAGTTCATGCGAAAGGTTCGAGTTCAACCCGAAAGTTCCAAGACGCTTGAGGCAAACACAAGACAACTTGCTTTATATGACACTTCAGACACATTGAACCATTGAACCTTGGACTTTGAGAATGGTTCAGGTTCAAAGGTTCAAACCTTAAGTAACTTTGTTTACAAAGGCGACGCACGGGTAAAAATTGAAGGACCAAGAGCCGATTTACGGAACAAGGGTATGACCGGAAATATAGCATGATAAACTGGCTTTTGTTCAAGAAATATTACCGATACATAAATAAACAAGGGCAACTCAAAAGGTAACACCATCCAACTCATCTTCCTTGTCATTCCATATCAAAATCCTAGTCTTATCCATAATCTAATCCATTTTATCCATCTCATTATCCTAGTCTTTATCCACAAGCCAATCAATTTTATCCATCTCATCACCCTAATCATAATCCCATTCTTGAGCCCCACCTAATCCATCACTTGTCACAATGGTTGTGATCATTAACGAGCCTAGGACAAACTCAAAATCCAAAATCACAATTAAAGGAGCCCCTCTTCCTAATCCAATTCATGAAGACAATCCATGACCAAAGATCATAATTAAAGGAGCTTCTCTTCCTAATCAAAATCATGAAGATAAACCAAGACCCAAGGTCACAATTAGACGAGCCCCTCTTCCTAATTCCAATCATGAAGACAATGTAAGGCCCAAGG
The DNA here is from genome assembly GCA_027924645.1 of Cunninghamia lanceolata. NCBI lineage: Eukaryota > Viridiplantae > Streptophyta > Pinopsida > Cupressales > Cupressaceae > Cunninghamia > Cunninghamia lanceolata. Next base: position 846,940 of record BSBN01000571.1, on the reverse strand, counting down.
TCACAATTAAAGGTGGCTATCCTCCTAATCCAAATAATAAAGACAATGTAAGACCCAAGGTCAGAATTAGAGGAGCCCCTCTTCCTAATCCAAATCATGAAGACAATGCAAGACCCAAGGTCACAATTAGAGGATCCCCTCTTCCTAATCCAAATCATGAGGACAAACCAAGACCCAAGGTCACAATTAAATGTGGCTATCCTCCTAATTCAAGTCATGAAGACAATCCAAGACCAAAGATCACAATTAAAGGGGCATCTCCTCCCAAGCCCAAGTTTATACTTCGAGTAGGCTATCTCTTTAGTTATGATGATGAGACAAGTCTAAAACCCCATTCCTCCACATGTCAAATCAATTCCACATCAATTTATCCCACTTCATACCAATCCAATCCATCCACACATCAAATCAATTTCACATCAATTTATCCCACTTCATACCAGTCCAATCCATCCACACATCAAATAAATTCCACATCAACTTATCCCATTTCATACCAATCCAATCCATCCACATGTCAAATCAATTCCGCATCAACTTATCCCACTTCATACAAATTGAATTCATCCACATGTCAAATCAATTCCACATCAACTTATACCACATCTTTCCATGTCAATGACACATCAACATATCCACCCACATCACAACAAGAACATGTGAGCCCAAGTCCACCTTGTAAACAAGATCAAATTCCCTCAACTTCATATCAACCCCAAGATCTTTTATCTACATATCCCACCATTTCACCTTACCATGAAATTCATTCACAAGACTATCAATGGCCTTCACAACAAGAACATGCGAGCCTAAGTTACTCTATGCAGCAAGACCTAATATCCTTTGACAAGGGAGATACCAATCTATAATATGTATCCTATGAGTACCCTTCATCATTATCTACTCAAATGCCAATCCACAAGCCTGATAGTCCTATACCAACATCATCATGTACTTCCAATCCTAATTCATTAGTGCATCAACCTTCTAATCCATCAAGCCCTTCATTAACTTCGTCCCCATGTTCCTCCAATCCTCCACAAAAGGATTCTTGGGAGATAACCCTACAACAATTGGTCCAAGTACAATTACTTGAGCTACCCTTGATAAAACAATCCAAGCCAAGTCCCACTCCATCCAATCCAAATCCTAATATGTCCAATCCCATCATCCCTCTATCCAATAAAAATCCTAATCCTAAGCCTACAACACCTTCCACCCCTATTATCCTTCCACCTAATCCAAATCCTAAGCCTACAACACCATCCACCCTTATTATCCATCTATTATATTGTCCATCCACCCATACACTTATGAAGGATGTGATCCATTGTCTATTAGCAAGGAATAAACTATCTCCATGTCAAACACCTATTCTTGAGCCTATCAAAGAGTTTCCAAATGCCATGTCCAATCCCACAACCCCTTCATGTAGTCCACAACCCCTCAAGTCTATTGAAGAGTCTCCAATGATAAGTCCAAGTCAAGATCCATCATGCCTTCATGTCAATAACCCTCAAGACCATTTCAAGCCTATCCAAGAGCCTTCCACTACCATTAGAGAAAACCAAGATTTGTGTCAAGAGTCTAATCTAAAGCATGTGGAAACATCAAGCCCTAGTTTTAATCAAGATCAAATCCCTTCCATTCAACCCATCCACAACCTCTACCTTCTTTATGATCAAGATATTACCTATGAAGAAGCTATCTATGAACAACTTGATCATATACCTATCCATGAGCAAGAAATCTAAATCCAACCCATCCATAACATATATCTTTTCCATGATCAAGCTATTTATCATGATGAAGAAGCTATCCATGAGAACATTGATCTTATCCATAATCCTATACCTATCTTGTTAGGGTTAGCCAGCAAAAGATATCAAATAAATGCAAATAAAGATTAAACAGAGGAATGAAAATACACAGAAATAATAACAACGAGAGACAAGTTTTAATGTGGTTCACCCAAACTCGGGCTACATCCACCAACAGAGAGTCCAATATTATTATCCAGCAAATCAAACCAATTACAACCAGCAATCCCTGCAACTCAATACCGTTGCAAAAGCTACAATACAACTATATCAAAAAACCCTAACCTTTAGCCACTTTTATCAAGCCTTATGTCAGTTACAAAATAGGGTTTTTTTATGTCGGTTCAAAAACAAAAAAAATTCTTGGGGGCTGTGCCCCCAAACCCCTACTTCTTCGGGGCTGCCGCCCCAAAACCCCCGCTCCTCGGGGGCTGCCTCCTCCGAACCCCAACGAAGATACATGGCTAGTGTACAGTACTTTCCTGATCAGTCACCACCTACCAACAATCTCCCACTTGGAGACTAATCAAGCTCCATACCAAACAATCTCCCACTTGGAGACTGATCAGGCTCCATACCAAACAATCTCCCACTTGGAGACTGATCCTGGATGACACCACTGCGCATGCAGCTCCCACTGGAAATAAGCACCCTGGACTCTATTGTTCTGATTTTATTGTTTCAGTCTTGAAGACCGATCGAAGCTGAAGAGGAGCTCAGCTTCTCCCTTGTCACTGCCTTTGTAAACATATCTGCTAGATTTTCATCTATATGTATCTTTTCCAGCCTTAACTGTCCATTATCCAACACTGACCGAATAAAGTGATACCTCAACTGTATGTGTTTGGTCTTTGAATGTAGCGCAGAATTCTTTGCAAGATGTATGGCACTCTAACTGTCTGTATACAAAGAACTGTTAGCCTATTGTTTGCCCAATTCTTCCATAAAAGATTGCAGCCATATCATCTCCTTGCTTGCCTCTGTTGCAGCTACATACTCTAACTCTGTGGTGGATAAAGCAACCACCTTTTGCAACCGTGAGATCCAACTCACTGCTGTCCCACCTACAGTAAAGACATAACCTGTAGTACTCTGCCTGGTATCAATATCCCCTGCCAAATCTAAGTCTACATAGCCTGCTAAATCAGTATTAGAGCCCCCAAAACATAAATGTGTATTGGATGTACCTCTCAAATATCTGAAAATCCATTTTACCGCATGCCAATGCTCCAATCCGGATGACTCATATACCTGCTAACAACTCCTACAACATGTACAATATCCGGTCTCGTGCATACCATGGCATTAAACTTCCTACAACTAAAACATATGGTACCTTGGACATTTTCTCTTCCTCCTCTTGTGTCTTAGGACACATCTCCTTAGTCAATTTCAAATGACTAGGCAAAGGTGTGCTGACAACTTTTGCATTCTCCACATGGAATCTCTGCAACACCTTTTCAACATAAGCAACTTGAGATAGAGTCAATTTTCTATTCTTCCTATCTCTGCAAATTTTCATACCAATGATTTGTTTTGCTGCCTCCAAATCTTTCATAGTAAATGATTGTGCTAACTGATGTTTTAACTCTCTGATGTGATCCATGTTAGACCCAGCTACAAGCATGTCATCAACATATAAACATAAAATAATGTAGCTGTCATTATCCAACCTCTTAAAATAAACACAATGGTCAGAGTTACACCGACTATAGCCTTGCTCAGCCATAAAACTATCAAATTTCAAATACCATTGCCGAGGTGCTTGTTTCAGGCCATACAAACTCTTCTTCAATCTGCACACCAGTTTCTCCTTTCTTTTGACCTCAAATCCTTGGGGCTGGTCCATGTATATCTCCTCCTCCAAATCACCATGGAGAAAGGTAGTTTTCACATTTAGCTGTTCCAAATGCATATCTTCAGCAGCCACAATACTTAAAACAGTCCGAATAGAAGTCATCTTGACAACCGAAGAAAAAATCTCATCAAAATCAATGCCCTATTTCTATGCAAATCCTTTTACTACTAACCTGGCTTTAAATCTTTTCTTACCTCCATCTTCCTCTTTCAGCCTATAAACCCTTTTGTTTGGTAAAGCCTTTTTACCTGCAGGTAACTTACATAATTCCCAAGTCTAATTTTTCAGCAAGGAGTTCATTTCTTCTTTCATTGCAAGCTCCCACCGAACCTGTGTATCCCCCTGCATAGCTTCATCATACCCTTTGGGTTCACCAGCATCTGTTAACAAATAGAATACAAAGGGGGAGAAAACCTTTCAGGAGGTCTACTTAGCCTTGTTGACCGTCTAACATTCACTGGAGTTTGTGGTATTTGTGGTTGCTGTTGCGGAGCATGAGGAACCACTGGAACATCACTGTTTGGAGTATCATCCAGCACCACATAATCTTTTTCTTTCTTCTCATGCTGTTGCAACTGATCTTTGTACAACACTTTCTCATTGAATATAACATCCCTGCTTCTCACAATTTTCTGATTTTCAAAATCCCAAAGCCTATAACCAAATTCATCAATGCCATATCCAACAAAGGTACACTTTTTTGATTTTGCATCTAGCTTGGTTCTATTTTCAGAATCTACATGTGCAAATGCTTCACATCTAAAGGTTTTGAGAAAAGAATAACTCACCTTCTTTCATGTCCATGCTTCCTCTAGAATACCACAGCCCAAAGGAACTGAAGAACCTCTATTAATTAAATATACAGCAGTGTTGACAGCCTCTGCCCACATGTTTAAAGGCGGCCTAGCATGCAATCTCATGGTCCTTGCATGCTCCATTATTGTCCTATTCATGTGTTCAGCCACTCCATTTTCTTGTGGAGTCCCTGGAACTGTTTTCTGCCTATGAATTCCATTAGAGGAACAATAATCCTCAAATTCTTTGCTGCAATACTCACCACCGTTATCAGATCTGAGACATTTTAATCTTTTACCTGTCTCATTCTCAACCAAGCTTCTCCATTTCTTAAATGTTTCAAATACATCAAATTTTTGCCTAAGGAAATAAATCCATACCTTCCTAGTTGCATCATCTATGAATGTAACATAATAACGAGAGCCACCAAGAGAAGATACCTGAGCTGGTCCCCATACATCTATATGCACAAGCTCTAACTTTTCATTTTTCTTTTGCTTCCCATCCTTGAGAAAACTGACTCTCTTTTGTTTGCCATACACACAACTTTCATAGAAATCCAAATTAATACATTTCAGACCTGGTAAAACTTTCTTAGAATGAAGTACCTTCATACCTTTTTCACTCATATGCCCAAGTCTGTTATGCCACAACGTTGTCTCAGAACCTACAGCAACTGTTTCAGTCTCTTCCTGCAAATCTGTAGCAACTGTTCCTGAACCTGTTTGTTTTTTCTCTGCAATAGCTAAAGTAGAAGGAACAGTATGACCTGTACAAAGATATAAGGTTCCTACTTTCACACCTTTTGCTACTATTAAGGCACCTTTTGAAACCTTCCAATTTTTATCAATAAATGTAACAATGCAACCTTTTTCAACTACCTACCCTACTGAAATTAAATTCCTACTGAGCCTTGGAATGTGCCTTACCTCTTATAGTAGCCAATGATTTCCATTCTGCAACTTAATTTTAATTCTTCCCTTTCCAATAATCTGATAGGGTTTGTTATCTCCCAAATAAACCAGCCCAAAATCCCCTTGGACATAATCAAGAAAATAACTTCTATGGGGTGTAGCATGAAATGAGGCCCCTGAATCTAAAACCCATGAATCATCAGCATTATCTAGGGAAAGAATCAAAGCATCATCTTCAGATTTATTACTTACCACATTTGCCTCCTTATTTCCTTCTTGTTTGTCTCCTTCTTTATTCTTCCAAGACTAGCAATCTTTCTTCAGATGACCTGGTTTCCCACAGTACCAGCAATCCTTCTGTCCTCTAGTTTGGGACATCTTATCCTTTGATTTTCCATGTGACTTCCCATGACCTCCAGAACCTTTTCCTCTCTCCTTTGATCTACCCCTACTTTCTGTATTCAAAACACTGCCTGATGTGGATCCACCTGAGCTTTTCCTACGAATTTCCTCACTCAGAATAACACCAATAACATCATCAAATTTTAGGGTATTTGAACTAGAAACAGAGTTACTAACCGCCATTACCAAACTATTCCAGCTTTCAAGCAAAGAACATAATATCAAGAGAGCTCTAACTTCTTCATCAAATTTTACATTTACAGAAGTCAATTGACTGACAATCATATTAAATTCATTTAAATGATCTATCACAGATCCACCTTCAACCATTTTTAGATTAAACAAACACTTCATGAGAAATACCTTATTTGAGGCTGAGGGTTTTTCATACAATTTAGCCAAAGCTTTCATTAGACCATCTGTTGTCTTCACTTCTATTATATTGAATGCCACCGATGGTGCCAGGCACAACCAAATGGTTCCCAATGCCTTTTTGTCAAGAAGATTCCAATCCTCATCACTCATTATTGCCAGTTTCTTGGCTACTCCTTCCAACGGCATCCATAAATCCTTTTGATAGAGATAATCCTCCATCTGCATCTTCCATAACTGATAGTTCTGCCCATTGAATTTATCGACCTTCAATTTACCCTCGTCCACCATTGCTCCCACTCAACCATGAGACCTTCCTGTAGACGATAATCACAACCCGCTCTGATACCACTTGTTAGGGCTAGCCGGCAGAAGATATCAAATAAATATAAATAAAGATTAAATAGAGGAATGAAAATACACAGAAATAATAACAGCGAGAGACAAGTTTTAACGTGGTTCACCCAAACTCAGGCTACATCCACCAACAGAGAGTCCAATATTATTATCCAGTAAATCAAACCGATTACAACCAACAATCCCTACAACTCAATACCGTTGCAAAAGCTACAATACAACTATATCAAAAAACCCTAACCCTTAGCTGCTTTTATCAAGCCTTATGTTAGTTACAAAATAGGGTTTTTTTATGTCAGTCCAAAAAACCCGACATAAAAACCCCGGCGAGGATACATGGCTAGTGTACAGTACTTTCCTGATCAATCGCCACCTACCAACATATCCATGAGCAAGATATCCAAATTACTCCAATCCATCCTCCATCTAGCCCTATCCATAATTCCATAACATCTACTTCCCTTGATGAGACACTTGGCTCCCAAGAAAACATAGATGATCAAACCAATAGCTTGGATCTTAATGAACACAATGCTAATCAAGCTCCTAATGACCCTTCCACATCAATCATCAACTCCACTTCAAATCCACCATCATATCCACTCAGTCTATCCAGTCTTATTCATGAGTGTTCTTCCCTAGGAACACAACAACCTTTGTCCTCCACTTCACTTTCTCTATCCAATAATGAACTCAAGTCTAGTGTCCAAAACAAACCTAGTCCCATTGTTAATCGTATCCTCCAAAAAATGAACTACCAAGTTAAAGGCCTAGGCCTTCATGAACAAGGTATTTTGGATCCCATCCATGTCAAAATCCCTCCATGCTCATATGGCCTTGGATACACACCCCAAGGTAAACAATCTAAAGATGTTGGTAATTCCTCCATGCATCCTAAGTCCGATTTCCATTACAAACCACATCATATACCCAAAACATATGTTGCTATTCCACCTCCCCCATCCCACAAATGTCAAAAGCATGTGATCATACATCTTCCACCCCCCACTTTATGTCTACTCCTTCCAACTCCTACTATCCCACCATCTAATTTACCGCCATTGCTCTCAACACCTAATATCTCTATCTTCCATAAATTCCCTTACACTCCTAATCATTACCAAAAAATGCACATATTGTCTAAACATGAAGCTTCCACTCATTCCACCCATCCCATGGGATTCAAAAGCACAACTTTAGATGCCTCTACCTATAAAGCCAAAAATCTTACCAAAAATCATACAAATCCTCATGCCATAGGGCATCAATGCAAAAAGTCAAAGCCAAATCCATCCAAAAAGCTATCTAAGCCCAAGCCTTCACAAGAAAGGGCTAAAAATAAATGGTTTGGGTCCCTAAGCAAAGAGAAAGAAAATCAAATGAGGCATCCACCTCTCAAAACTCCCAACCATCCCTTTCCATCCAAAAATCCCAACCATCTCCTTCCATTCAAAAATCCCATTCCATCCAAAAATCCCACAAGTTAAATAAAAATCATACAAATATTAAGTCTATGTGGGTACCTAAATCACTACATCACCCATCTCCTAAGAAAACATCCTCATTGCTTTCTACACCGCCTTCCCATCAAAAGCTTCAATGTTTAACACGGTGTGTGCAACCGTTGGTCATGATTCCCTTCCATTCCAAAACATTCCCACATACCTCCACCTCCCCATCTTTCATCCATTATTCTACATATTTCACCAATCAATTTCCTATGGTACATGATTTTGCATAAGTCTTCCATCCACTTTTGCATAAATCCTTCATAATCCACATCATAAATCACTATCCTTCCATACATAATCCCCATCATCATCCACTATCCCATCCATCCATCCTTGCATAAATCTTGCATAATCCACTCCATAATCCACTATCTACCTACTCCATCCCCCTTTCATGAAATCCCCTACCAACATCTATGAGCATAATGACATTTGACATGGTCTATGTGAAGAAATTCATCTAATGGCCTATGATTCAGGCTCAATTAAAAATTTGATTTCCATTGAAATGGTAGACAAATTGAAATTGAAAAGACTTCCTCATGTTAGTCCTTATAAAGTATCATGGTTGAATAAGGGGCAACAAGTTTTGGTAGATGAACAATCATGGGTAGAATTTGAGATAGGGGAATATAAGGACAAGATTTTGTGTGATATAATTCCCATGGATGCTTGCCATTTGCTATTAGGATGCCCATGACAATATGATGCTCAATCACAACATGATGGCAAAACTAATTCTTTCATTATAACTAAGAAAGGTAAAAAGTATAAAATGGATCCATTGCCTAATGAGAATGTAGAGAAGAATGTTGGGTCAAGTATCATGATTGTGAGTGGTAAAGAGTTTTTAGACACTCTTAAGGAGGAAGGAACCCAAGGATATGCTTTGATTTTGAAGCCTAAAAATACTCCTAGTTTGCATGATCCTAGTAAGGAAGAGGTCCTTAAGGAGGTACAACAATTGTTAGAGAGGTATAAGGGGATTATGGTAGAAGAAATGCCTAATGAGTTGCCACCTATTAGGGACATAAGCCATCAAATTGACTTCATACTGGGATCTACTTTGCCAAACAAAGAAACCTACAAGATGACACCTTCTCAAAATGAAGAGATTGCTAAGCAAGTGCAAGAATTGTTGGATAAGGGATTGATAAGAAAAAGTCTTAGTCCATGTGTTGTCCCAACAGTCGTAGCTCCTAAAAAGGATGGTAAATGGAGGTTGTGTACGGATTCTAGATCCATTAACAAGATTACCATAAGATATAGGTTCCCTATGCCAAGGATTGAGGACCTAATGGACTATTTGGGAGGGGCTAGATACTTTTCTAAGATTGATCTTAAGAGTGGGTGTCATCAAATCAGAATAAAGTAAGGGGATGAATGGAAAATAGCTTTCAAAACTAATGAGGGTCTTTATGAGTTGTTGGTGATGCCATTTGGTCTATCTAATGCCCCAAGTACTTTTATGTGCCTTATGAATGAGGTATTGCAGGATTTCATTGGCAAATTTGTTGTGGTATATCTTGATGACATTCTTGTGTTTAGTAGAACAAAGGAAGAGCATTTGCATCATTTGGATTAGGTTTTGAAGAAGTTGCATAATGAGAAGTTGATGATCAACATGGAAAAGAGTGTCTTCATGAAGGAAGAACTCACCTATCTTGGTTTGGTCATCTCCCAAGGTAATTTGAAGATGGATCTAACAAAGGTAGAGGCTATTTTGTCATGGCCAACTCCAAAAACAGTAGGTGATGTGAAAAGTTTTCATGGTTTGGAAACATTTTATAGGAAGTTTATAAGGGGATTTAGTCATATTTGTGCACCAATCTTGGATACCATCAAAGGGGGGCAGAAATGTAAGTTTTCTTGGACACAAGCAGCCAATGATTCTTTTGAAGTTCTAAAGCAAAAAGTAGCACAACAACCCCTCCTTGTTTTGCCTAATTTCAATAAGTTGTTTACAGTGGCATGTGATGCTAGTAATCTTGCTATAGGGGTTGTTTTAGCCAAGAAGGTAGACCTGTTACTTTCTTTAGTGAAAAATTGAATGATGCTAAGAGAAAGTACTCTACTTATGACTTGGAATTGTATGCAATGGTGCAATCTTTGAAAAAATGGAGGCACTATCTTTTGCCTAAAGAATTTATTGTTTATACTAACAACCATGCACTTAGTTTTTTGAATTCATAGGAGAAACTCAACCATAGGCATATGAAATGGGTTGAACAACTCCAAGCATATACTTTTTCAATCAAACACAAGAAGGGGCAGGCCAACAAAGTGGTAGATGCATTGAGTAGAAGGGTGTGTATGGTTCAAGAAATTTAGTTGCAAAGTGTAGGGATTGATGCTCTCAAACATATGTATCAGGATGATGAAGATTTCAAGGAGGTATATGAAGTTTGTTCACAATTTTCAGACTCTTATCATTCTGATTTTTCTGAGTTTTTGTTGCAGCAGGGGTTGTTGTTCAAAGGTAGCCAACTATGTGTTCCTAGGAGTTTCATGAGGGAGAACATCATCAAGGAAAAATATTGTGGTGGACTAGGAGGTCACTTTGGGCTGGATAAAACATTGGATCAGGTGAAGAGGTTTTATTTTTGGCCTAAAATGCAATTAGATATTAGAAAATTTGTTGAATGTTGTAGTATTTGTCAAAGGGCAAAGGGTACTTCATCTAATGCTAGTCTATATCAGCCACTTCCTATTCTTAATAGGCCATGGGAAAGTATTAGCATGGATTTTGTCTTCAGTCTTCCTAGAACTCAAAGAGACTTTGATAGCATATTTGTTGTGGTGGATAGATTCAGTAAGATGGCTCATTTCTTGCCATGTAAATGCACTAATGATGCTTCACACATTGCTGGTTTATTCTTCAAAGAAATTGTTAGAATCCATGGTTTGCCTCTTAACATTGTGACTGACAGGGATCCAAAGTTTGTAGGCCACTTTTAGCGCACTTTGTGGAAGAAGTTGTGTACTCAATTGTCATTTACTTCAGCCTATCACCCTCAGACTGATGGCCAAACTAAGGTGGTGAATAAGTCCTTGGGAAATCTTCTTAGGTGTCTTACCAAACAACATGGAGAGGCATGGGATATGATCATTCCTCAAGCTGAGTTTGCTTACAATGATTCCACCAATAGAAGGACAAGAAGGAGTCCATTTGAGATTGTTTATGGTGTTCATCCAAGAGGTATTCTTGAATTGAGAGATCTCCATGGATTGGAGAGGAAGAGTGCTCAAGGTGAGGACTTTGAATTGGCCATGAAGGACATCCATGATAATGTAAGAGAAACTCTTCAAAGAAACAATGACAAGTACAAGGAGAAAGCCAATGAGAGAAGGAGAGATGTACAATACAAGCTTGGGGATTTGGTCATGGCACACTTGAAGAAGGAAAGACTTCTAAAGGGGCAGCCAACCAAACTCCTCATGAAGAAGATAGGACCATGCCAGATTGTGCACAAATTTGGGCCCAATACCTATGAGATTGAACTTCCTCAAGGCTTGGCCATATCTCATATCTTTAATGTTTCAGACTTGTTCCCTTTCAAAGGTGATCATAATGCAGATTCAGAGGTAGATATGACAGCAGTAGGAGATGAAGAATGGGTTAAGGGTCTTCCACCCAATCAACCATTGAAGTTGAAATCTATTCTTGACACCAAGGTCTTAAAGAAGACTAGAAAGAAGACATACAAACAGTTCCTTGTCAAATGGAGTGGCTTACCCATTGAAGATGCCACTTGGATGAGTGAAGAAGACATCTTGAAGCATGGTGTCACTGTTGCTGATCTACTTCCTTAAGAGACTTGAGTTCTCTTTCCACTCGGGGACTATGGTGTGGGAGCACCAAAGAAGGTCATAAAGATTCATGATGTTTTGTTGGCTCCATGTTTGTTCATAAGGTCTTGAAGACCATTTTTCCATGTTGTAATAAGGACCATGTCTATTCCTTGTTGATATCATAAGGTATAATAGGCATTTTTGTAATAAGGCATGTTTGTAAGCCTTCTAAGGCATGTAAAAGGCAGTCATAAAAACATAAGGGCAGTCATATGTTTTCTCATGTTGTAAGCCTTTTGGCATGTGTCAAAGGGTGGTAGAATTTTCAAAGTATTGTCAAGGGTTTAATACAATTGCCAAGTGTTTTGAAGGCTTCACTAAGCCTAAACAAGTCGCTGCAGTCCTAAACAGGGCAGTTGCAACAATGGCAAGTAGTTGTTGTTTTAAATCTGACAAGGCAGTTCGATGGTGGAAGAATAGTTATGCAACCTCCATCGAGCCAAACTACCTCTCAAACCACTGTATATGTTTTCTAAGACTTTGGACTAGAGGGAGAAGTCTTGGAGAAGTCATTTGAAGGAGGAAACAATAATAAAACTCAGAATTTCTGCATTTTCTGTATAATTCTGCTATTACAGGCCGTACCCTATTTTTGTACGGATAGGTTGTGAAGGATTATGGGGGTGGTATGAATCTAGAGTGAGTTGAAATTCATTTGCATCTGATTTGGCATTTTGAAACAATTCTAGAGTAGAATTACACTCGTTTTCCTGCAAATAGTCTAAGAAACCCTTATCTAGGGTTTTGGTAGGAATTATGCTTTTTCTTGCCATTCCACTGGTTTGATTCACCTTTGATCAATGGAATGGATTGTACTAGGTCTATGCTAGTATGCTATGATGATTTTTTGGCAGGCAATCTAAGGAGAAGTTTTCTTTGAGGAAACCTAACATCCTCATGTGTTAGGTGATGTTTAGAGACATAGAGGAAGAACAAAAGAGGACCAATCAGTTGTAGTCCAATTTGGTACCCTAAAACCCACAACATCCATAGTTTTGACATGTACCCTAAGTGCTCAAATATTTGGTTGGGTTCTGTGCTTGAATTTTAGAGGGGTCTCTTTGTATTTTTGGCCTAATTGAGGCTCTAGGTCATTGAGAGGAGTTATAGGTTGAGTCATATCGTCCAAAACAACCTATACCCAGTTTTGGATATGTGATAGGGAGTCCAAATGGGTATCTCCCAATTGTCTAAGATCTGTATCAAAAGTTATGAAGGATTGTTCTCTTTTTTAGGGCTACAAGCAATTTCTTAGGTTTGTGAAGGAAGTACTAATCCTGAGTTTGGTCTGCCTTTGCCAATGATTGGAATGAGTCCCACAACATTTGAAATGACCTTTTCCATGAAAAATTCAAAGCCTCTAACTGTTGTTCCCACTTTTCTATGAAGAACCTTGAACTTGGGCTTTTTCGTATAGTGTAAACATTGTCAATTTGTCCTATCTTCCTCTTATCCAAGTGCCTCTACATCAATTTATGAAACACACGTCGACCCAAGGATCCATGAGGTTTTTTTATGAGAAGAATGTCTAGAAAGGGGAGCTCATTGTCAGTTTCAAGCTCTTTGGTAAAGGAGATGCTCTTAGCTATGTTGTTGAGATGTGAGTGGAATTCTTCAAGCTTTTCAGGGCCATGCGGCCAACAAATGTTGGTGTCATCAACATAGTATTTCCACCATTTTGGTTGGAGTGGAAAGGAGTTAAGGGAAATGTCTTCAAAATGTTCCATGTAAAGGTTGGAAATGATTGGGGAGAGAGGGGATCCCATGGCAACTCCATCCAACTATTCATAGACAACTCCTTGGAAAGTGAAAAAGGTGGAATCTCATCGTTGGTTTTACGTCTAATTATTTCAATGGAGTCAAGAATGGGGACTTTGGTGAAAAGGGAGACCACATGAAAGCTAACAAGGAGGTCACTACTTTCTAATTTTTTGTTCTTGATGAAGGAGTTGGCCTTACTAACAAGGGGAGAAATAAGCTTGGCTAGGTGGGCAACAAGTTTGTACGTAGGAGAACCAATGTTGTCAACAGTTGGGCACAATGGGATGTTAGCTTTGTGGATTTTAGGAACCCCATAAATGTGGGGTGGACTCTTTGGAGGGCATAAGATGCTTCTCAGTGGTATCGTTGAAGGAAGAGAGAGAGATGGCAGTCTTGACTTTTTTCAAAATTTTGGAGATCGGGTTGAGGGGCAAGACTTTGTAGTTGCTCCTATCAGATAGAAGATCAAGCATCTTGGAGACATAGTCATGCTTTTTCATAATGACAGTGAAATTACCTTTCTTTGTCTTGACAATGATGAGGTTACTACTGTTCAATAAACTCTTGAAGGCCCAAAGTTTAGTTTTGGGGATGTTGCACTTAGGCAGCTTAGCATGCTTTAAAGCAACTGCACGATCTTGATGGATTTATTTGGTAATATCCACTAGAAGGGAACAAACTACGTTTTCAATCTTGATCATGAAATTAGCATAAGGAACATAGTGAGGGGTGATAGCAAAGCCAAGACCTCACTTTAAAAAATTGAAGACCAAAGGGTCTAAGGGAACATTAGAGATGTTGACCACTAATTTATTTTCCCAGTCAAGAATGGTATTGGGAACAGGATGAGGACATCTAGCATAGGAACAAGGACAAGGGGGAGAGATATTTCAAGGGATCTAGGTTGAGTAAATGATTGGGTAACAGGAGTGGTTGGCTAGAAGAGAAGCACAAACATCAAGAGAGGCTTGAGGGTTGAGAACTAAGGTAAACATGGGAGAAGAAGAATATGATGAAGACATGTGGACTGAAGGAGGGTTACGTAAAGGAAAACCAATAAGCGTAAGAGAAGAACTAGGGATGACTGCTTGAGGGAAGCCTGGACCAGTTGGAGGGATCAAATCACCATTAAGGAAGTGAGAAGAATGTTGAGCAATGGAAGGGGAGGAATGCACACCTAGGAGAACATGGAGTAGACCGTTGAGGCTTGGTTGTCCCTGGAGCATGGCGAGGTCGTAGCGGTGTGAAGGATGAGGCTTGGTTGTTTCTATATCTTTTTATTTATTTATCTTAACCGACCCCCTTGTTGCCATGACTCTGAGTGTCTATCCTCCATCACAAACCAGTCTAATGGTCCTTTTCCTAACCTAAGTTTAGTTAAGGTGCCTTATTGCTCATCTGGTGCTATCTCTGTGCCAACGGAGACCTGCCCCTCACCTTGACCTTCTAGACTATCATCCCCTCTCATCCAACCCATGGAGGATAGACACTCATCCTTCACACCACTGCAACATCGCCATGCTCCATGGACAACCAAGCCTCAACGGTGTACGTACCTTCCCTTCTGTTACTCAACATTCTTCTCACTTCCTTAATGGTGATTTGATCCCTCCAGCTAGTCTAGGCTTCCCTCAAGCCGTCATCCCCAGTTCTTCTCTTGTGCTCATTGGTTTGCTTTTACCTAACCCTCCTTTGGTGTGTTGGACATAGGTGTTATTGTGTGTTGGACATGAAGTTATGCTAAATACAAATTTGTGGGTGTAAGGTCAAAAATTGCATACACTACAATTTAACATTACAAATTGTACTTTAGTGCATGCTTTTGGCATATGTTTTAGAATGTGTTCTAGACCATTTTTATGGTATTTTTCATAGACCAAATGTCAAAAATGTTATGTCATAGTGTCTTCTATCTATTTCAATGCTTTCATGTCTTGCTTCTTATGGATGTTACCACTAGAGCACACACATCTGTGTAGGCGCATTAGCATTCATCGACTGCACAGTTGTATGGACTCCATTTGGCACTCAAGACAAAAGTGGTTTTGATGCTTCCTATTCATAACCAACATCAAGCTTGATTTCCTACACCTCCATTAATGATCCTTGTGATATCTTTTTAAGTTTAACAATCTTCACATGCAAGTCAGAATGACTCTAGCTCTGACATCTTCCATGACTGATTTTTGATACAGAGCTTCAATCTTCTTGCAACTCCCAACATCTTCTTGCAATTTGCAACTTCTCTTGCAAAAGCTGTAACATTTTCTCACATTCTCAAGCCTTCAATATCACTTGCTTAAAATATTTTCACATTGTAAGGATTGTTAAATTTTTTGCATTCGATATTTTTATTGTTATGAAACATGCATCTTAGCGGAGCTCCTCATTGGGTAGATACAACTCTCTCTCTCTCTCTCTCTCTCTCTCTCTCTCTCTCTCTCTCTCTCTCTCTCTCTCTAGTATAATTCTTACATTGTAATGGTTACAGCTAGACTTGTCAATGGTGCACTTGGCGAAGTGATTTCTATCATCTGCAAAAATGAAATCAAGCCACCAAATCTACCTCTCTTTGTTGTCGTGAGCTTTTAACAATACATTGGACCTACATGGAGCAAACAAGAAAACAAATGGTTCTAATTGCTTCAATCACAAGTGGTGTCCACTAACAAACCCTACTAAAAATGACTTGGGCATTGACAATCTATAAAGCATGGGATCTAACTATAAATATAGCAACAATAGACATTGGAAACATAAAATGTTAGGAATTCAGCTTCACAATATTGTCAAGAGTTTGAAATATTATAGTTCAATACTTCAGGAATAAACTGTGTGCAAGTTTTTATCTCAACATTTCAGATCAAACTCCATGATCCATCATCAGGAGAAAGAGTAGGAAAAGAAAGCAATAGAAATGGTAATTTACAGACTAGGTACTCTAAAATAGGAGGGGCATAGGAACCAAACAGTTACTAAGAGAAAAAAAGAATTAAAAAATAAGAATAAGATATATTCATACATCAAAAACCTCAAGATCTTAAAAGTACAAGTGTGAAAACTATGAAACATAATAAATTAAAAGATAAAGATGTAAGAATATGAAAAAATATATAAAAGAAAGAATTAAATAAACTAGGACAAAAAATATAATTGAAAAAAAGAAGAATAAAAAGATTAAATTAGTAACGCAAAGCTAATACAAACATGCAAACTAAGGGATACCAAGATCACAACAAAAACCTTTATAAATAAACTAAAGAGGAAGAAATGAAAGAACCCTGTAAGTAAAACCACTCGGTGAACAATTACAAATAACTTAAGGGAGAAAGAGATAAATAAGTCTTAAGAAGCCAACCACAAGTGAAACACAACCCTATCACCATACACACAAAAAAGCCAACAACAAAAACAAGGTAAAGATTAAAAAACACATACACAAACATAAACCAAGAATAAAAACAAACTAACACAGGAGTAAATAGCAAACCAGAGACCAAGGAAAAAAGAAAGTAAATATATTAGAGTATAGGATTATATATGAAAAAATAAATGTCTATATATAAGTATCGCAAAAAAAAAACTAAAGACTAATGCAAACTTCAAATATATATATATATATATATATATATATATATATGTATGTATACTAGTTGTATGTATGTATATATATATATATATATATATATATATATATACAACACAAATATAAATATATATGGCTATGCGATTATATAAATATTAATATATATATTTAGTCCGCCCAACCTTTGCATGGTTGTTTTTGGACAAGTGTAACATGCTTGTAAGATGGTAATTAATGTTTATAGGTTGGAGAATCTTAGGAGAGAGAAGGTGAATGCCTAGGATGAGTTGGAAAACATTTCTATAAGTATTTGCCATGTACTTGTTGCTGCAATACAGATTTTAGGTACTCAGGTGTTGCAGGAATGCTATCGGGTTGAAGACTGAAGGAGAGATTGGTGGTGTTGTATTGTATAATCTTTTGTAGATTAATACAAACATTGGACCTCTTTGTTGTGTGGAATTTTTTACCTGCAAGGGTTTTCTCCATGTTAAACACTGTGTCATTGTGTCTTGTGCTGAGTTCTTCATTTTTGGCATTTTCTCTATAGTGGGTTTTATGTTTTGTTACAATCTCCATTGTTAATGCACACTTAAAGAATGCTGAAATTTATCTTGAATCAGATTTCCATTGAAGTAGTGTTGCTTTCATTTCTAACAATCAATTCTTCTACTACTTCTTCAACATGTGATTACACTTCTTATTTTGACAAGATTATTAATGTGGCCTCTCCTCCTCTGTCTAATTTGCAGACACATTATGGGCCTAGATTCAAAATCCTTTCTAAACATGGATACAATGGAAATATTTTAGGGTGTATGGAACAAGGAGTTAAGGTTCCTGTGAAACTAACACCACACTTTTCTAAAGTAGGTTTAGACTTTCATCCTTCTGCTCTACCTACATCCCCTTTGTCATTGTCTAAGGTCTCTATGGCTTCTTATTTTTAGAAATCAAACTTCTCTCCACAATAGAAAGGGTTGCTTCCTAGTCCATCTACTTCTTCTCTTCTATCTCAACAAGAGTGTATTTTTCCAAGTCTACTCAAGGCTCACTTGATCACTCTTCCTCCTCTGACATGAAAAAAGTGAATTCTGAGCCTTGCGTGACAAAAGTTAACACTTTCATGACAGGTATGCTCGCACTTTCTCTTCTGTTGTAACACCTATTCTTACTTTGAATAACAAGCGATAGTGAGGATCACCCCCATCTAGTTCATTTTGCATAAAAAACATTCTTTTCTCTACACCATTATGATTGAGTCTCCTTTGTTATGGCATCGAGCACCTCTATCATCACATTGCGATAGACTAGAATTTTACATAAGCAACATGATCGTTGCCCTCACTCCTATTTTAGGGGCAGTGACAACTTGTTTCGGAAGCAAACACCCTTCATTAAACACTCTTATTTTTCTACCCCCTCTCACTTACCTTAAAATCAATTGCATACATTGCTTTATGCAATTATTTTAAGGGGGCATATATTCTGCTCACATCTGCATTCATACATGCACCTTGCTTTATTTTTACCCCTTGAGGTGTTGCATATTAATTCACCCCCTATGGTGTTGTTCATTTTAAATGCTCCCTGAAGCATTCACCCCTTGTGGTGTTGGTGTTTAATACGCTTATTGAGGCATTGTTCATTTTTACACTCGTTGAGGCATTGTTCATTTTTACGCTCCCTAAGGCATTATTTACTTTGACTCTCCCTAAGGCATTAGTAGTCTATAAATCACCTAGCATAATATAGCTTGCTAGCATGTGATCCATGTAGTCTCCAAGCCACCTAGAATAACACAACTTGCTATTCTATGTGCTTTGTATGGTCACCTAGCATAATACAGCTTACTAGGCTATGATTCATGTAGTCTATGAGACACCTAACATAATGCAACTTGCTATCATGTGTGCTTCATATGACCCAACTTGTTACACTCATGGTCACCTAGCATAACGCAGCTTTCTAGCCCATGATCCATGAGGGTATTGTAATTTGCATGACCCCTAGTGACAGAGGAAGATAGTGCCTGAGTCATGTACTTTTCTTTGTCCATATTGATTGCTTCTCTGTCTATTTGTATGTCTTCTCTCTTTAATGCAATCGATCGACTCATTATGTTCTTCCATCTCCTTTTTAGAATTCCTCTATTTTTTGTTTTCTTTTATTTTCATTATATTTTGGGGACAACACATGGTATTGAGAAACCTTTCATACCGAGGTCTCTTTACTTTTGACTCAATTTTTTTCTTTTGTTTGCTTGTGTGTTTTTCTTTAGATAGTGTTAATGGTGTATTGGATCATATGGTTTACCAACTTTGTTGTATGTATGTATGCTTTACCAACTTTATATGGATCATATGGTTTACCAACTTTGTTGTATGTATGTATGTATGCTTTGTGTATGTTCCATGTATGCTTCATGTATGCTCCATGTATGCTATGTATATGCTTTGTGTGTATATGTGTGATTTTTGCCTTGCATCTTGTGTATGTGTAACCTCTTTATCTAAGCGCTGTAGATTGGTATAATCCTAAGTTTGGGGGCTATTGCATCTCTCGACTAAGCGACATTCTACATCTTCAACATTTTGGTGAGGAGATTTGGCCCTTCCGTACTTTAATGTGCATATCAACATAATTTCATACCGCCGCTAAAGTGGGGGCTATATGTACTGTCGTAAATTATCGTCGCTTACAATTTCACGCCTAGTGTCTTGGCAATTGGCAATCCAAAAGATTTTATTTAAATGTCGGCCTTGTTGCCTTGAGTGATGCACCTTGTCGGCCTCAACCCAAATGGGCCCTCAAAAAGTACTTTGGATTCATATATAAATAACCCTCTCCGCCTCATTTGGACACATGATCTCTCTCTCTCTCTCTACAAGTCTTTTATTTGTGAAGACTATTGTTGTATTCACTAACCCTTGCATGTGTTGGAAGAAGCTTCTTCCTCCATCAACTCCTTGTGGGTGATTCATGTTGCGACATTAATCCAACAAGGGTTTCACACTTATGGTAACTCTATTTCATGGTATTTGTTTATTACAGCCTTTATCATTTGTTTTGCCTTTATTCATTGTGAACATGCACTCTCTATCATCATTATCATTGTTGTTGTGGAGGTGGGAACACCAACACAGGGTTTGACTGAGACAAACCCCTATACAACACAACCATTTTTCCTCTTTTGTTTGTGCAGATCCAAATCAGAAGTTTTAGACATCGAGGAGCGATGGGAAGATAGAAGGATCTGATACAAAAATCGTTAGATAGGAGTGCAGACCATACCAAACCTTAAAGACACTAGCATTGGACGCTAGTGCCTTGCTCATTTTTCTTCCACTTTCAGTGCTAGGTTCCATTGTGTCTACTCATTCTTGTTCTATGTCTGATTTCTATAAACAATAATCGTTGTTTGTACTTTGGCTTAGTTAATCAATTAGATCTACACATTGCTTAGTTTAATCAATACATTTTTTTATCAATCTCTCATCATTACAACAAAGGAATAGAGCCCCCACCAGCACATATTGGCTCTTCTCTAGGGACAGAAGCCAAGCATAGAGTCATTGGTGGCTTGTGTTCCAATGTTTGATAGAGAAGATTGATCTAATTAGTTCATAATTGATTAGGTCATCTTTTACTATCTTACAATAGCAAACCATTGTTCTCTCTTCAAGAAGATCCTCCATTTTTAGCTTCCACAATTCATAACCCATTCCATTGAATTTTTCGATGTCCAATCGGGATGAGGATGCAACCATGGATTCTACACAAATTTGCAAAGTAAGTTCAATCAGAACTCTCACTATAGCTCAAAAAACCCTCACACTTCCACCCAAGACACAAAACTAACCAAGATCTAATACCAAATGTTAGAAATGAAGGTGAACAACTATAGAATGGAAATATGATTACAATTGTAACTATTATTCTAGTGCAGAACCGAATGGAGATTATAGGAAATCAAATCAGCAATACAAAGAAATAAAGGGATAGAAGAACTGAACACTGTTAGAAATGAAGGCAACAACTACCCAAATGGAAATCTAATTATAATATGTTATGATCTTAAAGCAGTGTAATATGAACAGAGATTGCAAATGGAAATGAAATTACAACATGGGAATAAACACCATAGAAGAATAAACCATATGAACACTAGGTATAACATGGAGAAAACCCTTTCAAGTAAAAACCCCAAGAAAAGAGGCTCAAGTTGTATTATCTTCAAAATTTGAAATACATAATACATGCACTTCCTATGTCTCTTCAATCTTCAATCTGACAGAGCCTATGTACAAGAAAACTATGATAAACAACACATACAAGGCACTATATTTATAGATGTTTTTAACTCCCCAAACTAGGAGTGAACCACTTTTGCTATCCTTGGAAAATCTAGCATGCAACATTAAATGACACAAAACAACCTCTGCCACTTGTCACAAGTCAACTATGCAATATTGGGCATCCGTGGACAAGAATAGGCACTTATGGGGTAATAAATGTTGTCATAACTATCATAGATTCTATCATAACAACCCTTGAATAGTACCTCTCCAATATAGGTGCCTAGTGCTAAGTATAGCAACTTACAAGCAATAAGCATCCGTCATAAGTTGTCATATCATCATAGAATCTTATGACAACTCACAGTTGTCAGATTCTCTTACAACCGCTTACCAACTTTATGATAGGTGTCATAACTACCAAAAATAGTAGATTCCTCCAAGGTGGCGCCTACCCTCAATAACTCTTGATTTTTACAATTACCATTAATAAATGTTAATAACTACCGTTGGTAACTCTAAAACTTACCGATACAGTAACTATGTAGTTACCGTCCTCGATAAATAATTTTTACTATTGCCAGTGAAACTTATACATCTCTTATGGGTGATTTACAAACAATATTAGGAAAAATAATTACAAGGATTTACAAGGTTAATGGCACCTTAATCCTAACACACATAACACAGTGTTTATGTGGAGAAACCCTTACAGGAAAAAGCTCCACAAGGAAAAGATGCACCAGTCTATATTAACTTCAATAGAGTTTACAATACATCACTAACAACCTCCTCTTCAGTCTTCAATCCAACAACACTTGTTTTTCTATCTCAACTCTCTTTACCTATACATAGTTGTAATATAATATCCTCATAGAGCGGTTGCCTTCTAGAACTTGAAAAGCCAACATAACTTCTACCATCAGATATGTGACTTAATGATGAACGGTCCATATTTACAATAAAAATTTATATATAATGTGGCTTTCGAGGGCGTTGCCCCCAAACCCCCACAAGGGCGCACGGCCCCCGGACCCCGCAAGGGAGGTACCCCCCTGCACCCCCGAATTGAAATATTCTCAATAACCAACATCCATCAAGTACCGAGATCAAACATGCTATTGAAACAAGATCGCTACTTGGTGAAACCTTTCATCCCTTATGGATGATTTACAAACAATAATAGGAATAATAAGTTACATTAGATTTACAAGGCTGATGGCACCTTAATCCTAACAAATCATACTTAATAACATTCAAATAACACTCCATAAATCTACCCATTGCACAAAATCCCTTTCTTTTCTCACCCAACAAGTGTGGTTGCTTTCAACATCAATGCATCAACCATTCATTTATCACTTCACGTATTGATAAGAGACATGAACCCTCTTCAAAGCTCTATCAACTTTCCAAGAAAGCATAATTACATTCTAATTAATGAAATGAGCTTCATTGGACTAAGGTTATTAGAGCACATTGATAGTAGGCTATGCGAAGCATTCCCATATCATAATCAAAGCCCATTTGGTGGACGCCCTATTGTTTTTGTTGGTGACCTAAAACAATTGCCACTGATATGTGACATTCCAATGTATGTTGGATTGTCATATGGGACAGCACTTTGGAGAATCTTTCAAATAGTGGTCACACTAGACACACATTTTTGACATGGGGATGAACCTATCCAAATCAAATTTCATAAGCTTCATAAAAATATAGAAATGCTAAGGCAACACAAACATATTAGCAACTCCTCATGTCACATACCAATGACAACCTATTAGAAAATGAACAAGATAAATTTTGTTTGTCTATCATTTGGTTGCAACACAACAAAAAATGTTAATCAATGGCCAGGCCAGTAGCATGTTGCATGGCTGAGCAAAAAAGGGGCACAATAAATTTAATTTCAAATGATGAACTACAAACATAGGTGTTATTATGTGTTGGACATGAAGTTATGTTAAATACAAATTTGTGGGTGTAAGGTCAAAAATTGCACACACTACAATTTTGACATTACAAATTGTACTCATTTTAGTGCATGCTTTTGGTATATGTTTTAGAATGTGTTCTAGACCATTTTTATGGTATTTTTCATAGACCAAATGTCAAATATTTTATGTTGTAGTGTCTTCTATCTATTTCAATGTTTTCATGTCTTGCTTCTTATGGATGTTAGCACCAGAGCACACACATCTATCTAGGCGCATTAGCATTCATCGACTGCACAGTTGTATGGACTCCATTTGTGATAGGGAGACCTATGGGTTTAGCAAACCTATCTTGACACAACACTTCAAGACCTATATCAATCCCAAGTCTCCCTACCAATTCAAGTGCTCAAAGACATTTTCTGCCCCAAAATGCCTGTATCAACCTAACCAGTCTATTACAGAGGTGAAAGACCTGTTTGCCTGTTGTTCCCAATACAGACATTGCTTACTTGGTGTGAGGTATTCTTCTTTACCCTCACTGTTTCCAAGATTCCTAATCTCCAAGGCTCATAGCCTTCTTGAGCCCATTATCAGCCCTCCTCTCCGGGTCCAGGGTTCTGATTGCTTGGTACTCAATTCTTCCACTCTGTTTTCACCTCTGTCTCTTAGACTGCAACTTGCATACTAGCCAGGCTATGGCACAGCTCGCCTAGTACAAGTTCACATGGCCTCTCTCTGTCAACCCATTCACAACAACAGAAAGAAAAACTAAAAAAAGAGACTCTGTTTGATTTCCCCCCATGACTATACAAAGAATATGCGAGGACATCAAACTAGAGTCATTATGTACAAACAGAAACAAAACTAACAGGAATTAAACTGTCTACTCTACTGCAAACCAGATTATGCAAGTACTCTACAGACAAAATTCAAATGGATTCAACTGTCAATGTTTTTATTATCAGAAGTTCCTCTATTACATTCACGGCATCTCAGGCTTCAAAACGTTCCAACCCCTTTTACAAAGCAAAAACTAGCTTTTAAATTGTTCGGCTTCCTTTTAGTTATCGAACAGTTAGGTTTTCTGTCTATTCGGCTCCCATCGGTAAAATAGATTCTTTGTCTCACCGATCATATTCTTCCCCTGTCGATATGCATCCTATCGATACATTATTATTGGCCAGACATCGTGACTTTCGCACCGAAATGCTCCTTCCCCTTTCCATCGGCCTGATCCACCTTATCGGCCACCACTTAACTTCTCCCACCGAGAGACCATTTCTCTCTGACGGCTAAAGTATTCATCGCTCAGACGTTACACTGTCGGCGTAGCTTTTCCTTGGTTTGCCGATGTTTATTGTTACTCCGATGGACCTAACAACCCCCTCATCGGTCAGACCACATTCTATCGGCAAACCTCAAATTTGTCCCGCCGATATCAGCGGTCATGCCGATGCTCCTTCTATCGGTGTAACTTCACCGTTCGCTACAACTTCAAAAGGCGTCGCCGATAGGTTCTCTCACACCGAAATGCATTCTCCATCGCCCAGACTTGTGGTTGTCGGTGAAACTATTTCCTTTTGCTCCGATATCGATAGTCTTGCCGACCATTCTAACCCATCGGCTTGACATACAGCATCGGCCAATTCGTAACTCCCTTCGCCGATATGTCACCTCTCACCGATATGTTTAATACCATAGCACCATCGGCAAGACCTTTTACTTTTCTCACCGAAGCAATCCCCCTCTTGCCTATCGGCAAGACACTATTCTATCGGTGGGCTCCTTGAATCTTCTGCCGACGCCGCGGGTTACGCCGATAGTCTTACCATCGGCAAGACTTCTCGAATCTCACCCCGATCGGTGAGAGTTCCTTCCGTCGGTCCAAAATGACTTTCCTATGCCGATGGCATTTTCGAAAACAACTGTCGGTGTAACTCTTTCCTCTCTCACCCCGATGAATTTCAAAAGTGAATAAGTATAAACTTCTTCCCGCTCTGCCCTATTTTGAAAATTCAAAACATCACAACAAAATGCAAACATATATACACATGGGCTCCAAGCCCTTGGTGCTCCTGCACCATACTCCCCCTGTGTGGAAGAAGTCAAGTCACCTCCGGTGACAACAAGGCAAAATCAATGCCCCGTTTCTTGAACTCTGACTCTGCAATCCAGGTAGCCTCTGCTTCAGGCAACTGTTTCCACTTGATCAGGTGCTCCATGTACACACCATGTCTGGTCTGCTTCTGCACGTGAGAATCCAAAATTCTCTCAGCCTGTGGTGTGATTTTTGGAGGCAAGGTGACATCATTCACTGTCTGTGTAGCTTCTGCACGAGATTCCCCTGCTGTTGAATGAGGACCTTTATATGGCACCAAGTCCTGAACATTGAACACTGGGGAAATTGCCAAGTCTGCTGGCAAATCAATCCTATAGGCATTGTTGCCATACTTGTTCAGAATTCTGCAAGGACCAATCCGTCTCATCTGCAATTTGGTTGGTATCCCTTTCTGTAATCTGGCTTTGTTCAAATGAACCATGACCAAATCACCAACTGCAAATTGAATATCCTTTCTGTGTGCATCTACCCTATCTTTGATTTTCAGGGTGTTTTCCATCAATTGCTGCTTCACTTGGTCATGAACCTCCTTCATAGACTGTGCAAAATCCTGTGCATGACCACTTCTAAACTCCATGTCTCCAAGAATTCTGAGTTCACATACACCTCTAGGGTGCATTCCATAGATGATTTCAAAAGGACTCTTGCCAGTAGTCCTGTTCACACTGTCATTATAGGCAAATTCTGCCTGATAAATTACTTGATCCCAACTCTGTCCATATTCTGTTGTCAAACACCTTAACAGGTTGCCCAATGTCCTGTTCACCACTTCTGTTTGGCCATCTGTCTGTGGATGATATGCTGATCCAAAAGACAGATTTGTCCCTAACCTCTGCCATAGAGTTTTCCAGAAATGTCCCATGAACTTAGCATCTCTATCCGACACGATGCTTGTTGGGAGTCCATGAATTCTTATGACCTCTTTGAAAAACAAATGAGCTATATGACTAGCATCATGAGTCACCTTACAAGGAATGAAATGACTCATCTTGCTGAATCTATCAACAACTACAAAAATACTATCAAAACCAGTCTTAGTCTTTGGTAGACCAACTACAAAATCCATACTTACACAATCCCATGGTCTGGAAGGAATGGGTAATGGTTGATACAGTCCAGCATTTGAGGAAGTACCCTTGGCCTTTTGACAGATGATACACTGCTCCACATACTTCCTAACGTCTTTGTGCATCTTCGGCCAATAGTAGAACCTCTGGACTAATTCCAATGTTTTGTTCAGACCAAAATGTCCACTCAAACTGCCATTATGCTTCTCCTGTATGAGATTTTCTCTCATGGATCCGTTTGGGACACACAACTGTCCACCTTTGAATAGCAAACCCTGCTGCAATGTGTAATCTGCAAATTCACTATGAAAGTGATTCTCAAAGTCTTGACAGACTTTGTATGCCTCAGCAAAATCTTCATCTTCCTTGTAGAGAGCTCTGAACTCTTCCATTCCTATGCTTCTTAGTTGCACTTCTTGTATTGTGAGCAACCTTCTGCTTAAAGCATCTGCTACTTTGTTGAGCTGTCCCTTCTTGTGCTTAATTGTAAATGTATAAGACTGCAAATACTCCATCCACTTGATATGCCTATGGCTCAACTTATCTTGTGAGTTCAGAAAACTCAAAGCTTGATTGTCTGTATACACAACAAATTCCTTAGGTAGGAGGTAATGTCTCCATTTTCTAAGTGCTTGAACTAGAGCATAGAGCTCCAAGTCATATGAAGAATATCTACTCTTTGCTTCATTTAGCCTCTCACTGAAAAGGCTACTGGTCTATTCTCTTGGCTGAGTACTGCCCCTACTGCAATATTACTAGCATCACATTCTAAAGTAAACAACTTATCAAAACTAGGCAGCACTAACACTGGTTGTGTGGCTACTTCTTTCTTCAACAATTCAAAACTGTGATTAGCTGCTTGTGTCCATTGAAACTTTGTTTTCATTCCACCTTTGATCGTATCAAGCATGGGTGCACAAATAGCACTGAAATTCTTTATGAATTTTCTATAAAACTGAGCTAAACCATGAAAACTTCTCACCTCAGTTGCTGCTCTGGGAGTAGGCCAACTCAATATGGCTTCTACCTTTGACTTGTCCATTTTCAATTCTCCTTTGGACAACACAAAACCAAGGTATACCAATTCCTACTTCATGAATTCACACTTCTCCAAATTTATGGTTAGTTGTTCATCATGTAACTTTTTCAAAACAGTATTTACATGTTCAAGATGCTCTTCTTTAGTTTGACTAAAAATCAAGATGTCATCTAGATAAACAACTACAAATTTACCCGTATAGTCCTTAAGGACTTCATTCATGAGCCTCATGAATGTGCTGGGAGCATTTGATAAACCAAATGGCATAACAAGCCACTCATACAGTCCTTCTGTAGTTTTGAAGGCTGTTTTCCACTCATCACCTTCCTTGATTCTAATCTGGTGATAACCACTTTTCAGGTCTATCTTAGTGAAATACTTAGCTCCTCCTAAACAGTCCATAAGATCTTCAATTCTGGGAATTGGAAATCTGTACCTTATGGTGATCTTATTGATAGCTCTGGAGTCCGTGCACAATCTCCATGTTCCTCCTTTCTTTGGTGCCAACACTGTAGGCACTGCACAAGGACTTATGCTTTTTCGAACTAACCCCTGGTCAAGCAATTCTTGTACCTGTCTGGTTATCTCCTTATGTTGTTCTGGAGTCATTTTGTAAGGAGCCTTGTTAGGCAAAGATGCTCCTGGAATCAGATCTATCTGATGGCTTATAGTCCTCTGTGGAGGTAGTGTTGCTGGTGTTCCATCACTAATGATGTCCTTATACTGTTCCAGTATAGTCTGCATCTCTTTTGGGATCACTACCTTTTTGTCTCTCTTCTCCTCCTTAGGCTTCACTATGATAGCATAACCAATACCATCCTCCTTAAGAGTGTTCAAAAACTCTTTACCACTCACAACTAAGATACTAGGACTCTTAGTCTTATTTGCTTCTTCATCTTCCAAAGATTGTATTTTATAGGTGACACCATCTTTTTGAAAAGAATATGCATTCTTCTCACCATCATGTATGGCCTTCCGGTCAAACTGCCATGGTCTGCCCAATAAGAGATGACATGCATCCATAGGTAGGATATCACAAAGTACCTTGTCTTTGTATCCACCTATACCAAACTCTACCCAAGTTTGCTTATTGACTATCACATGTTGACCTTTATTTAACCATGTAACTCTATATGGATTTAAATGAGGTATTCTTTGCAAATTTAGTTTTCTAACTGCTTCATCAGACACTATATTATCAGTAGACCCTGAGTCTATGATTACTTGACATACCTTATTCATAATCTTGCATCTGATTCTAAATAATGCTCTCCTTTGGCTTGGTTCAGATTTCACTGGTTCTTTGATCAATGTTCTCCTTACCATGATGTTCTCTCCCACTTCTGAGGTTAGACTGACTTCAGGTGTTTTGCTGCTTGAAGCATCATCTTGCACATAATGATTTCTTTTGTCAACTCCTTGAGAAGAAGATGTGCCCTTATCAGGACACCTATATGCTGGATGGCTCAATTGACCACAATTGTAGCATTTCATAGTGGCAAAGTAGGATCCTCTGCCTGATCCTCCTGATCTTCCTCTGTTAGATCCCCTTCCTCTGTAGTTTCCTCTACTACTAGTCTCTCCACTCTGCTCTGTGAGTTTGGATTCTCCTTGGGGTCTTTGATCAGTATTTCTACCGCCATAATTTCCTCTTCCTCTGCTGTCTCTACCTCTTCCTCTTGATCTGCTGTTTGATTCTTATTTCTTCTTTCTCTTCTCCTCTACCTTGAGTGCTAGCTGATAGCTTTGATGCACTGTTATAGGGCTGAACAAACTGATTTCCTCTTGAATACTCCATCTCAAACCATTGAGATATCTTGCTACTTTCACATTTTCCTCTTCCATCACCTTAGACCTCAGGCATAGTTTTTGAAACTCCTCAGTGTATGTACTGACATCTAATTCTCTTTGTCTCAAATTTTGTTGTTTCTTATACAACTGGACTTCATAATCTCTAGGCATGTATACCTCTTTGATTTTAGCCACCATACCCTTCCAAGTAGCTATAGGTTTCTTGTCTTCTTTCTCTCTTTCAGTTTGAACAAATTTCCACCATGTCAAGGCAGCGCCTCTGAGTCTTGATTTAGCCACCTTCACCTTTTGAGCTTCACTCACTCCATCACATTCAAAGTGATTTTCTAAACCTTCTATCCATTCCATAACCAAATCAGGTTCCATCTTTCCACTAAAAAGAGGAACTCCTTCCAATGACTTACCACTCATGGCTTTCAAGGCCTTCAAGAAAGGTTCTTCTTCCATCTTAGGATCAGGTGTGGGCTCTTCATCTTCTATAGACACACCTTTTTCTTGTTTACTTTCTGCCTGACTTCTTCAGTCTTTTCCATCATTACACCTAGTCTACTTTCCATTTCTGCCAATCTTTCCCGTAGGAGTCTATTCTCCTCTTCTTGATCATCAACCTTCTTTGCTAACTCTGCATTAGTCACCATCTCTCTGGCTGAACCTACAGACTCACCTGAACTCGGTGATGACATACAACTTCTTCTATTCCAACCTAGGAATAGCCCAAATCTTTAATTTGGCTCTGATACCAATTTGATAGGGAGACCTATGGGTTTAGCAAACCTATCTTGACACAACACTTCAAGACCTATATCAATCCCAAGTCTCCCTACCAATTCAAGTGCTCAAAGACATTTTCTGCCCCAAAATGCCTATATCAACCTAACCAGTCTATTACAGAGGTGAAAGACCTGTTTGCCTGTTGTTCCCAATACAGACATTGCTTACTTGGTGTGAGGTATTCTTCTTTACCCTCACTGTTTCCAAGATTCCTAATCTCCAAGGCTCATAGCCTTCTTGAGCCCATTATCAGCCCTCCTCTCCGGGTCCAGGGTTCTGATTGCTTGGTACTCAATTCTTCCACTCTATTTTCACCTCTGTCTCTTAGACTGCAACTTGCATACTAGTCGAGCTATGGCACAGCTCGCCTAGTACAAGTTCACATGGCCTCTCTCTGTCAACCCATTCACAACAACAGAAAGAAAAACTAAAAAAAGAGACTCTGTTTGATTTCCCCCCATGACTGTACAAAGAATATGCGAGGACATCAAACTAGAGTCATTATGTACAAACAGAAACAAAACTAACAGGAATTAAACTATCTACTCTATTGCAAACCAGATTATGCAAGTACTCTACAGACAAAATTCAAATGGATTCAACTGTCAATGTTTTTATTATCAGAAGTTCCTCTATTACATTCACGGCATCTCAGGCTTCAAAACATTCCAACCCCTTTTACAAAGCAAAAACTAGCTTTTAAATTGTTCAGCTTCCTTTTAGTTATCGAACAGTTAGGTTTTCTGTCTATTCGGCTCCCATCGGTAAAATAGATTCTTTGTCTCACCGATCATATTCTTCCCCTGTCGATATGCATCCTATCGATACATTATTATTGGCCAAACATCGTGACTTTCGCACCGAAATGCTCCTTCCCCTTTCCATTGGCCTGATCCACCTTATCGGCCACCACTTAACTTCTCCCGCCGAGAGACCATTTCTCTCTGACGGCTAAAGTATTCATCGCTCAGACGTTACACTATCGGCGTAGCTTTTCCTTGGTTTGCCAATGTTTATTGTTACTCCGATGGACCTAACAACCCCCTCATCGGTCAGACCACATTCTATCGGCAAACCTCAAATTTGTCCCGCCGATATCAGCGGTCATGCCGATGCTCCTTCTATCGGCGTAACTTCGCCATTCGCTACAACTTCGAAAGGCGTCGCCGATAGGTTCTCTCACACCGAAATGCATTCTCCATCGGCCAGACTTGTGGTTGTCGGTGAAACTATTTCCTTTCGCTCTGATATCGATAGTCTTGCCGACCATTCTAACCCATCGGCTTGACATACAGCATCGGCCAATTCGTAACTCCCTTCGCCGATATGTCACCTCTCACCGATATGTTTAATACCATAGCACCATCGGCAAGACCTTTTACTTTTCTCACCGAAGCAATCCCCCTCTTACCTATCGGCAAGACACTATTCTATCGGCGGGCTCCTTGAATCTTCTGCCGACGCCGCGGGTTACGCCGATAGTCTTACCATCGGCAAGACTTCTCGAATCTCACCCCGATCGGTGAGAGTTCCTTCCGTCGGTCCAAAATGACTTTCCTATGCCGATGGCATTTTCGAAAACAACTGTCAGTGTAACTCTTTCCTCTCTCACCCCGATGAATTTCAAAAGTGAATAAGTATAAACTTCTTCCCGCTCTGCCCTATTTTGAAAATTCAAAACATCACAACAAAATGCAAACATATATACACATGGGCTCCAAGCCCTTGGTGCTCCTGCACCAATTTGGCACTCAAGACAAAAGTGGTTTTGATGCTTCCTATTCGTAACCGACATCAAGCTTGATTTTGTACACCTCCATCAGTGATCCTTGTGATATCTTTCTATGTTTAACAATCTTCACATGCAAGTAGGAATGAGTCTAGCTCTCACATCTTCCATGACTGATTTTTGATACAGAGCTCCAATCTTGTTGCAACTCCCAACATCTTCTTGCAATTTGCATCTTCTCTTGCAAAATTCGCAACATTTTCTCACATTCTCAAGCCTTCCATATCACTTGCTTAAAATATTTTCACATTGTAAGCATTGTTAGATTTTTTGCATTCGATATTCTTATTGTTATGAAACACTCTTCTTAGCAAAACTCCTCATTGGGTAGAGACAATGTACTCTCTCTCTATCTCAATTAATCTATCTATAAATCTAAGGGTGGCATAATTTTTACATTGTAATGGTTACATCTAGACTTGTCAATGGTGCACTTGGTGAAGTGATTGCTATCGTCTACAAAAATGAAATCAAGCCACCAGATCTACCTCTCTTTGTTGTCGTGAACTTTTAACAATACATTAGACCTACATGGAACAAACAAGAAAACGAATGGTTCTAATTGCTTCAATCACAAGTGGTGTCCACTCACAAACCGTACTAAAAATGACTTGGGCATTGACAATCTATAAAGCATGGGATCTAACTATAAATAGAGCAACAATAGACATTGGAAACATAAATCACCATCACAATAGTGTCAAGAGTTTGAAATTTGTTAAATGTATAAGTATTCTCTATATTTTCATTCCAAAGATATAAACATATGAATAAAATGTTTATAACCCTGCATAAAGAAGACCAAAACTACTAAATCTATATTTGAAATTGTAAGGGTAAAATGGTGATCAATCAAATGAATTAAACAAGACCCAAACATCAACAGAATAGAGAAACTAGGAAGATTCAATAAACAAAGCAATGAACAAATACAGTGCAAACCTCTCCCGTTTTGATGCTTCTGTTGTTCGCCTATCACAAATCATCCTTTTGCAGATGAAGTGATCCCTCAGAGAGTACACTCTTTCAGCTTTGTGGGAAGTCGATGGTGAATGGCTATGGTGTGATATGTAATGAAGGTGAGCTCCAATGCAACAATGGTGATCTCAAGCTTGTAGATGACAAAAGGGTGCCAAAGGCGCGCTGGTGATATTTCTGCAGAGTAACAATATAGATAGCTTGGATGAATAGAATGAAGGGATGAAGCTTCATTTATAGACTTGGAAGAATGGGAATCAACGGTTGAGAGGAGATATGAAGATCAACGGTTGAGGATGGTTGAGGAATGTGCAACCAGTGGAAATTTGACAAGTGTCCCAGCTCCATCATGAAAGGGGGGGATGTGACAAAATTGATTGGAGAGTTAACTCCATTGACTGGTCTGTTAACGGATTTGATTGATCAGTTAGAAGAGTGGATTATGGAACTGACTGAATTGATTGAGAATTTGACTCAATTGACAGGTTAGTTAACAGATTTGATTGATTAGTTAACTAACCTCTGATTGGAGAAGAAATAGGCCATGTGGGTGAGGGAAAATAAGGTAATTAAATATTAAATATATTTAATTACATGTGCAACCCGATGAGGTGGACAAGGTGAGGTGGAAAAGGTGAGGTGTAAAGGTGATGTGGATTTTTGAAATTAGAACTTAGGATAGAGGAATTATGATTAATTAAATAATTTATGATTATTTAATTACGTAGGACATTTAGAAGAATTTTAATTAAATAAATAGAATTTATTTAATTATGGGATAGTGAATCTATTAAATAAATTTGGAATTTTTATTTAATTAATAGACGAAGGGAATAAATATTTAGAATATTTATTTAGGATGATTCGTGTCATTTTTAGGCGTATACATTTTGCCCCTCTTTGATGCAATGCAGTTTACAGCGTTGCTTCAAAGAAGTCAATAGTCTGACAGTGATATATGCCCCAATTTGCCCCTGGTACAGGTTTAATGACGATAGGATGCCCCCTTGAGAGATTGGATGGGAAAAAGGGCGAAAGATTTGGGAGACGGACAATCTCACGACGAGGAAGGGGTTAGGATAGGTTGGAGGAAAAGGGACGAGGTCAGGGATGCGGGAAGAAAACGGGAGGAAAAATGGGCACGGGAAGTAGTCACAGTCATCGCCTAGCCAGAATTAGGGTTTGGAGGCTATAAATAGGAGTTGGGTCCACAAGAATAGTCATTTGTACACTTGTTTGATATGGATTGGAGAAAGAGAGCTCAAAGCAACTTGGAGCAGCATGGCAGCCAGAGCAGCAGACATTCCACGCGAGGAGCACTGATTCGAGCGAGTCCGACGATTCGGGCGGCCAGTAGAGGCAGGACCCCCGGTATGTGCTTCAAAAAATTTCTCCTAGGGTCGACTTAGGATGTCATAAATGCTCTTAGAAAATAGGTCAAATGCATGCACTGAAACGCAGAATGGCGCATATGCCTCATGAAACGACGCTTTTGTCGTTTTGCGGCGCATATGCCGATTTTGACAGCGCATCCGTTAAAGTGGCGCATATGTGTATTTTTGCTACGCTTCTGTAGTTAGGCTGCGCATTTGTGATTAGGCAGCGCATCCGTGCAATGTAGCTGCGCATATGCGAAAGCTGCGCATATGTGGAATCTAGCGGCGCTTTCGTAATTTGGCGGCGCATACGTTGAATTCTGCGGTGCATGTGCAGAAACTGCGCATATATGCACTATAGCGGCGCATTCGTATTTAGCAGCGCATACGTGTATTTTTGCGGTGCATACACCAAGAAACGGCGCATGTACCACCTGTAGTGGCGCATTTGCCATGGATAGACAATTGACTTAGCCAAAGTGATTCGATTAGCGTCCTGTTTGACGCGGGAATCGATGAGCTATCTCCGAGATTACAGGAATCTAGTCAAGAGATGTAGTGTGCTATTTTGATCAATTT
The DNA here is from genome assembly GCA_027924645.1 of Cunninghamia lanceolata. Classification (NCBI taxonomy): domain Eukaryota; kingdom Viridiplantae; phylum Streptophyta; class Pinopsida; order Cupressales; family Cupressaceae; genus Cunninghamia; species Cunninghamia lanceolata. The sequence continues at coordinate 811,944 of BSBN01000571.1, read as the reverse complement.
GAAATGCTAATTTTAGTTGATATAGTTCAGTAGATATGTTGAGTATGGTATATGCAGCTTGAGACTGACGCCTTGCTTTGCATGCTTGCAGGAGGATATACGAGACACTCTGCAGTCGAGGGAGATGTTCCCTATGCCCTTATTGCAGAGATACATGCTGACGGAGACTGATAGAGTGGCGCTTGGTGCCATGGGTTTGGATTACGTATGCTTCATGCCCGAGGTACGGGCGAACCGGGGACTACTGACGGCTGCTGTGGAGAGATTCCACAGTGAGGACGGGACCTTCCACTTTCTGACTGGAGAGATGACCGTGACCTTGGAGGACGTCTACAGGATACTGCACTTACCCGTGGTAGGCAAGTTAGTAGAGTATGATGCACAGTGGGACGCGGGACTCGCCGAGTGCCAGCGAGTGTTCGACGATCCTGAGCTAGTTGGACAGGTTATCCCGTGGCAGGATATATATGACTGCTATGACTACTTCCCGGGGATTGTGGCTGGACTGATTGGGGGCGTTGTATGCCCGGACAGGAGATCGCATGGGTTCCCCATTAGATGGGGCAGGATCATGGAGCGGATGCTGACCGAGGGCACCCGATATGCATGGGGAGTTTGCGTACTGGCCCACCTATACCATGACATGCATCAGGTAGTGTACCACCGCAGCACGAGTCTATCGGCTGGGGTGTTGCTGTTACAGTTCTGGTTGTGGGAGCACATAGCGGTGACTAGGCCGATAGGTGTCTTCGCGAGGTAGCGAGGAGAGCCATACAGCTATGGCTATGCAGGAGTGATTTCCCAGCATAGGCTAGGGAAGCTAGAGTACTGGAGGCATACCTTGGATGGGGTAGATGTGGTCATCTAGCGACCATATCTGGACTGCGAGCCCTGGGATGACGAGGGAGACGAGTTGCCATACTGCTTTCAGACCAGGTGGCTGATAGGCCGGACACGGCATATACTGGAGAGGCAGATGGTGGGCCGAGTGCTGAGACAGTTTGGGAGGAGACAGGGCATGCCACAGGGGCAGGCTATGTTCGCACGGACACATGCAGAGAGGGTCCGATGGGGGCCGATGGCTTCCTACGAGGAGGCTTTGGCAGAGTTCCAGCAGACGCCTTATGTGGCCTGGGACATGAGGAGAGAGATAGCAGATGCGGGGGTTACACAGGAGTATGAGGACTGGATCACTGCACATCCTTTCCTGAGATATTCAGGACCCGGCATGCTGGTGCCTCGTATTGATGAGGCGGACTCAGAGGAGGAGGGAGAGGCTGGCCCAGGTCGGAGGGGAGCTAGAGGAGGACGAGGACGACGGGGTGGTAGAGCTACAGAGAGGCCGAGGCAGCGGAGGAGGATAGGTCAGGCTGGGCAGGCAGTGCCAGGACAGGTAGAGGTGCAGTAGCAGATACCTTAGCAGGCACAGATGCCACCACCCCAGCAGGTACCACAGCAGCAGGTGCCCCAGCCACAGGGGCTAGGACAGGCAGAGGCAGCACAGGGGCCAGTACAGGGAGAGGCTCATGAGAGGACTATAGCTAGCCTGAGGGGACAGGTGCAAGAGCTGCAGGCACAGCTAAGGAGGGTGGAGAGGAGGTGAGATACAGACGCAGCGGTGATCGCTGGGTTGACTCGCGAGAGAGACATGGCAGATGCACGGGTACGCCTTATCCGTGTAGAGCGGGATACTGCTGTGGCCACTATGGGGACAGATGCAGCGAGTTCATTTTTGGTTGGGCAGGTGCAGCAGGCACAGCACAGGTAGGCTAGTTGCAGACGCAGTTGGCACAGGCGCAGACAGATCTTGCCAGAGCACAGTCACAGGCTCAGTACTACTAAGGTTTATACCATGGTGCCGTGGCATCGAGCCAGAGGGTAGGGAGCTTCAGGAGTCAGTCTGGGGTGCCCCACAGAGCAGGTCCATCACAGTCAGGGGCATCCGTGATGGGACCCCAGCAGTCAAGAGCTGGCAGTGGTGGCCCACAGTAGCAGGGGTAGACACAGACCAGATTTTATACATTTTGGGACATGTATCAGTGTCCATTTGGACGTTTATTGTATATGACACTTTGATTTTGAGAGAGATGGTGATATTGTACATTTGGACCTCTTTTATTATGATAGTATATATGATGATGCAGCTTTGTGTATCTATTGCATGTGTTATGAGATGATGATTTACTTCTATTGTATGATGTGATGTATGTGCATAGTTAGATGGTCTATCTGATGCTATATGGGATACATTTTGATATGCTGCTATATGATGTCTATATGATTCAATGTTACAAATGAATGCAAAATGTGATATGATTTCTATGTGATGATGCAACTGTGTACGTGATGTCTATATGATTTAATGCAAATGTATGTATATGGAACATGATTTCTATGTGATGATGCAGCTGTAGTATATGATGCATGCATATATGTTGTTGATTTTCTGTGCTTTTAAGATGTGATGCAAATGCTAATGTATGGATGAGCTAATGCACTGGGTGATGTATTTTACTGACTTAATTGTGTTCATGACTTAGCTCTACATATGATATGCTCCTACATGCTTTGTTTTTGTGAAGTCCAAATGTACCCTATCAACACAAGAATGACATGATGGATAGAAGAATGGTTGTGATAGAATGACCTAGAAACTTTACTTGATATCGTTACTCTGCATAGTTTGGATGATGAGGATTGTATGGGATACAGATACATGGATGTGTATATGGATATAGGATGGGTGCTTTTCTTTTAGAGTGCTTTATTTCATCATTGGGCATTTTGTTTTTGGTACTTTTCTGAAATGTTGTAAGTGAATACAAGCATATAGGTATAATTGAACCGCGATGACCTGAGTATCGCTTACATAGAGTGTGATTTAGCAAGTTAATACAAGCATCTAGTCAAAATTGAATCTAGATGACCTGAGTACTTCTTGCGTTTCAACAAGCAAGGATTGCCCCCGTTCCTGTTGGACCTTTGATGTCCTCGATGATCTTTTGCCGATCATGTCCTTAGACAAGGCTTCACATTACTAAAGTTTAATCCACAAACAACAAACAAAGAAAGTAATCATGCCCCCATCATAGCATCTCTAGCTCTTGGCATCCTTGAGTAGCATAGGAAGGTATGATAGCAAAAATTAGGACTCGAACTGTTAACCATGTTTCCGATCTACAAAAGCATATTTGCGTTGATATGTGTTTATTTCTTGCCTTAATTTGCATAAAATCATTTAGAAGACCTTGGGTATTTGCATTGCATAGGTTAAGATGCTCATAGTCAAGATTGCTGCTTGAAGCGCGGGTTTTGCTTGCATTTGCTTGCTTGATGAGAAGATTGCACAATCTTTATTGGGAAGACGGACCCTAAGGGACTGACCTAGTGCCTCGGGGGCTCATTGCTAAATGGCCTTGCCTACGTGACGACGCAGAGGCAACGTAGTTCGGGGTAAACCCTAATGGACCATGGATGGACTAGAAGAAAGACGACAAGAATGAAGACAAGAAAGGGGACGAATGGGACCTTGGGAGAGATGGAAGCCTCGGGGGCGCATTAGAATAATGGCCTTGCCTACGTGACGGCGCAGAGGCAACGTAGTTCACGGACGCAGACCATGGACACCGACGAGAGACACTATACTAGGCTCATATTGAGGATACGGTATGGGACAAAACCTTGGTTGACAAGGCCACAAGGAGAGGATCAAGCCATGATAGGTAACTGTCGAGTGTGTATTTGTGGGATAGATATGGGTTGAATGGGGCAAAATGGAGAAAGAATGGACGCAAGGTGATTGGATTCCCAAAGATGGAGAAGGCGGTTTATCACAAGTAACGCCTGTTTACCAGGTTTTCATCACTTGCTTTTATTTGCACGAGAAGTTAGAAAGTAACCTGACGCCTGATTGTCAGGTTTTCATCATGATACCTATCCAAGGTGCCTGTTTACCAGGTTTTCACAAAAGGACAATTTTTTTGTATGCTTTCTTATTTTTTTCAATTTTTTTGGTATTTTCTCTTTTCATTTTTTTTTTTTTTTGATTTTTTGACTTTATTGTGCCCCCTTGCATTGGGGTTCTCCTAGGTATAGAACCGGCGAAGGTGCATGCTGTTGATTGGATCATTAAACAACTCACCCTCTGATGTGGCCTACTGATATGCCCCCGATCCGTAAGGAGCTACAATCACATAGGGCCCAAACCAGTTAGGCTCGAACTTACCTTTCTTTTCTCTGTCCTGCTGATTGCGAGGGTTCTCTTTTAGGACGAGGTCTCCAACCTTGAAGCATCTTGGTCTAACCTTGTGGTTGTAGCTTCTTGACATCATCTGTTGATAGGCTTTGAGATGGTCAAAAGCTTTCTGGCGCCTTTCCTCTAGCAGCTCTAGCTCCTATAGCCTGGAGACTCTGTATTCTTCATCTAATATGAGACCTTTCAACGACACCCTAAGGGATGGGAGTTCGACCTCAATGGGAAGGATGGCTTCGGAACCATATACAAGGGCGTAGGGTGTAGCACCTATGGGAGTGCGTATACTGGTTCTGTAGGCCCACAGATTGGGATTGAGTTGGATGTGCCAATCGCGACCAGCTTCAGTGACAGTCTTCTTTAGGATTTTCAGAATGGTTTTGTTCGATGCCTCAGCTTGGCCGTTACCTTGGGGGTAGTATGGAGTGGAGAAACGATGTTGGATTTTGAAACGCTCACAAAGTTCCTGGACATCCTGATTTTTGAAGGGTTTCCTATTATCCGTTATGATGGATGAAGGGATGCCATATCGGCAGATAATGTAATTCAGAATGAAAGAGGAAATTTGTTTTCCTGTGACGGTGGTTAGGGGAACGGCTTCAATCCACTTTGTGAAATACTTAGTGGCGGTTATGATGAATTTATGGCCGTTGGAAGAAGGTGGATGGATCTTTCCCACAAGGTCAAGTCCCCACTGACAAAAGGGCCAGGGTGTCGTTAAAGGTCTCAACTCCTGAGCAGGTGCATGAATCAGGTTCCCGTGTATCTGGCACTGTTTGCACTTTTTGACGAACTGATAGGAATCCATTTCCATGTTTGGCCAGTAATAACCCAAACGCATGAGTTTCTTAGCTAAGGAAGGACCACTGGAGTGTATTCCGCAGATCCCTTCGTGTACGTCTCGTAAGGCAGTTATGGATTCTTCTTGTTCTAAACAACGGAGTAGAGTACCATCCAGACCACATCGGTAAAGGGTATTGGCGATAATGGTGTAACGGGAGGCTTGTCAGATGAAAGTTCACTTTTGGTTGGAAGAGAGGTCTGGTGGGAGAATATTATCCTTGAGGTAAGTGTAAGTCTTACCGTACCAAGGTGAATCAGATCCTACTAGGAGGCAAATGGAATGGGTTTCGAGGAGATCATAAGCCGGTTGTCGAATGGTTTCTACTAAGAACTCATACCGTGACCCATGTTCAGGTATTTCAAGAAGAGAGGCTATGGTCGCCATTGCATCTGCTGCTTTGTTCTCTATCCTGGGTATTTGCTCAAACGAGATGGTCCCAAAATGTTCTTTGAGGTCGTTGACCATCCGCTTGTATGGGATGAGCTTCTCATCTTTGGTCTGATACTCGTCGTTGCCCTGGTTATGATAAGCTGAGAATCACCGTAGATACATAGTGCTTGGATTTTCCACTCAGTGGCCATCTTGAGACCAATTACCAAGGCTTCATATTCTGCTATATTGTTAGTGCATGGAAATAACAACCTGTAGGACTTTGGAATTGTGTCGCCTTGGGCAGTGATAAACAAGAGACCTGCCCCTGATCCATGGTGTAAGACCCGTCGAAGTAGAGTTTCCAAGGAGATGTTGACAGAGTGAATAAAGACTCATCAGGAAACTCAAACTGCATTGGTGAAGTGTCCTGTAATGGTGCCTCGGCCAGTTGGTCAGCTATGATTTGCCCTTTGATGGCTTTTCTGTCCACATATTCTATGTCATATTCACTAAGAAGCATAACCCATTTTGCTAGTCGACCCGTGAGAGCTGCTTTGCTGAGAAGATATTTTAGTGGGTCGATCTTGGCAATGAGTTTGACAGGATGCGCCAACATGTAGTGTCAGAGTTTTTGTGAAGCAAAAACCACCGCAAGGCATGAACGTTCTACCTGTGAGTATTGCAACTCGTAGCCCACTAAGGTTCGACTGATGTAGTACACAGCTCTTTCCTTGTTCTCATAGTCTTGCTGCGCTAGGAGAGCCCCAAGAGCAGTAGGTGTAGCGAATATGTAGAGAATTAAGGGTTTTCCTTGGATCAGAGGCATGAGTATAGGAGGATTCATAAGGTACTCCTTTAGCTTGTTGAATGCCTCTTTGCACCGCTCATCCCATTTAAATGGAACGTTCTTATGTAGGAGATGGCTGAAAGGGTGGCACTTGTCTGCCAGCTGTGAGATAAACCTGCGGATGGCCTGCAGCTTGCCCTGTAAGGATCTCAACTATGTTAGGGTTTTGGGCGGTGGCATGTCCATTATTGCTTTAACCTTGGCTGGGTCTACCTCTATTCCGTTTGCTGACACGATGAAGCCTAGCAGCTTGCCTGATGTTACCCCAAACACACACTTCTTCGGGTTCAGTTTAACTTGGAATTGGTCCAACCGTTGGAAGACTTTCTCTAGGATATCCAGGTGTGAGTCCCTGGTGAGAGATTTTGCTAAGATATCGTCAACATAGTCCTCCATAGTCACATGCATCATGTCATGGAATATAGTTGTCATGGCCCGCTGATATGTAGCACCTGCATTTTTCAGCCCAAACGGCATGACATTCCAGCAAAAGGTACCCCATGGGCAAGTGAAGGCTATTTTGTGTTGATCCTCTGGCGCTATTTTGATTTGGTTATATCCTGAGAACCCATACATGAGTGACAGCATTGTATGTCCTTCCGTGAGGTCGACTATGATATCGATGTTAGGCAATGGAAAGTCATCCTTGCGGCATGCTTTGTTTAAGTCTCAAAAATCATTGCATAGTCGAACTCGGCTATCTGGTTTAGATACTGGCACAATGTTTGATATCCATTCAGGATAGTCTATGGCTCTGATGAACCCCACATCTAGCAATTTCTTGAGTTCTTCCTTGACCAGAAGGGCTATATGAGGATGCATCTTTCTCAGCTTCTGTTTTACGGGCTTCACCCCTGGATCCAATGGCAAATGATGTAGAATTAGGTTTGGGTCCAAACCCAGCATGTCTGCATATGACCAAGCAAAGCTGCCTCTCTTCTTCTTAAAGAATGGTACAAACCTGGTTTTCTCAGGTGGTGTGAGAGATTTTGCAAAGTGGATAATCTTGGGTTGCTCTTCAGTTCCAATATTCACTGGCTCTGTTGGTTCCACCACGATCTGTGACCTTTCCTGATACATATCACTAGGGAGGGTGTCAAGCATTCCATCGTCAGGTGCCACAGTTGGGTTTTCACCTTCGGATACGTCCTTTCTTTTTACTGTTTTATGATCTGACACTGCCGCACGGCGGTTTTCACCGTCAGATCCATTTTTGATCTTAATATTTTTGCGACTAGAAGGCTTGGCACCCTCCCCGAAGTAAGCCACGGTATTCAGTTCGATAGCAAAACCTGCTTTATGATCTCCTTTTGGTAAGTGATCCCTAAGTTCCATATAGTCAATGTAGGCATCATCATTCTGGAACATATCTAATTGGGGGGTTCCTTGCAGATCCCAGTCAATAAGCTCAGGGTGCAAGAGGGGAAGGGAGTCAGATGAGAGACCTGATTCATTAATGGTGTGGATGGAAATGTTAGGAGCATAGGTGGGGGTAGTGTTCTGGGTGGTACTTTCCTCCAAGTTGTTTATCGCAATGGAATCGAAACTTTCCTCGAAAGCCATACTCTCAGGGAGGGGCAAATCAGACTCTAGTGGTCTGTCCCGTTGTGTTTGTCCCTCATGGTAGGGGCTAAGAGTTTGGATGGTGTCAACCTCTTTGTCATCGTAGGAGTGTTCCGTTAGCTCGTCCCACTCATACTCATTTGAATCATCTAAATCTGTGTCACTGTCCACTTGGAGTGTTTGGATTGTCTCCACAAGACAGGCATTTTCCTTGGCTTTACCCTTGCCTTTGTATCCCAAGCCAGTGGTGTTTCTAGCCGAAGAGGATGAAGAAGGTTGTATAGGTTCAATGATTCCTTCTTTTCTGAGGCTGATAGGGCCTTGTCCTTCATACCCCATCCTGTGCAAGATAGTCTCACCTCGTCCATAGAGTTCTGTAGGGAGTCTAGGTGGATCTTGGGGTGTGTTTTCTTCTTTAGCATAAAGCCATTGCAGGAGATCTCGCTCCTCTAATTCATCAGATAAGGTCCCCCATTTTACAAAGGGATTTGCGGGAGTTATAGGAGGAGCAGATGGCTTTGGAAAATGCCTGGGTTGATGCTTGGGTTAGCCAAAAGAGCGAGGAGACAGAGGCATTTTTGCAAGGTTGAGGCTGTGCTCAATGGAGTATTCCCCCACGCCATTTTCTTTTATGGTGATTTTCATTGGTTTGGGTCGTGAGGAGGAAGCTTCAGCAGTATGGTCCTACTGCGGGGTAGGGGAAATGTGGGCTCTATTGTTGGGTATGACACATTCAGGTTTTTCTTGGAAAGAATTACAGTGTTGGTAGGGATCGGGGTCGCCTTGAATGGTAACTTGCTTGCCATTGTGTGGGAATTTAATGCATTGATGATAGGTTGAGGGGACAGCCTTCATGGCATGGATCCATGGTCTCCCTAGTAGGATATTATAAGCAAGCTCCTGATCGAGGACTTGGCACACCACATCTTTGATTACCGGTCCCACTTGAATAGGTAGGACAACCGTGCCCTTTGTGGTTCTTTCCTCCTCGTCATAGGCTTTTATGGTAATTTTCCTTCTTGGATCAACTGCCTGTTCGGAGAACCCCAATGCAAGGACTAGCTTCAACGTGCAAATATTTAAACCAACACCCCCATCAATGAGAACCCTCTTGATGCGGTGCTTGTGTATGAATGCGACAATGTGCAGAGGGGTGTTATGAGGCTGGGAAACAAATAGGTCATCTTGCTCAGTAAAAGATATGGAGGTGGAAGATGTCAAATTGCCTACCATGGTCTGAAACTTTTCTTGGGCCAGATTAGTGGGGACAGTAGTTTCCACTAAGGCTTTCTCGAGAATCTCTTTATGAGGAGATAGACGCAAGAGCTCCAATATAGAAATGTGAGCCGTGGTTTTCTGTAACTGGTCGATGACATTGTATGGACGGGAGTTGGACGGAGATGGTGACGACCTTGGAGAGGTGGTATTGATCGTGACTTTACCACTGTGGGTAATTATACTACAACCAATTCTGTTAGGTCCTGGTTGTTGGTTGGGGGAGACGACATTGACCTGCGGAATATGTTCTGAAATGTAGTTAATGGTGTACTCAAATGGAATGCTTGCATAGTTGGCATTACTCGACCCGCTGTTCTGATTTGGCCGGTTGCGATTGTTGTCGTTATTGGGATTGCCATTGGAGTTGTTGCCATTGTGACCATTGTTGTTGTTGTGGCCGTTGTTGTGATTGTTGTTATACGGCCTGTTGTGATTCAGAAGAGGATCCTGGTAGGCCACATGAGATTCATTGGAGGTATGCTGTTGTGTCCCTCCCTGATTCTGATCCAGTATATCCTGTATGACATTCTTAAGACGGATGCAATTGTTGGTTGTGTGCCCCCTTCCTCGATGGTACTCACAATAGTCTGTGTCCTTCCAATAGGGAGGTTTGACTATAGGCTCATAGTCACTTGTTGGCGGTAGAGAAATTTCATTGTTAGCCAACAACTTTCTGAGGGCAGATTCTTGAGATTCTCCTAACGGTGTGAATTTCCTCCGTGGATTTGAATTGAACCAAGGTCTAGGTTCCCGAGGGGGGGTTTGTTGAGTGCACCGTTATTTGTTTCTCCCTTAAGAGTGAATATGGGTTGTTGTTTAGGGGCTGCCGCCTTGGCATCCACTACTCCATCGTTGACCACATTCTTGTTCTTGGTCCAAAACTTTGACTTATCCGTTGTGTAATTGGAAGGAGGTGTGTCCTTGTAGAGCTTGAGAGTTCCTTTAGCGATCATAGCTTTTTCGATGAATAGGCCCATTTCAATGACTTTGGCGAATGAGGTAGGGCATTGTATCTGAATTTGATAGCTAAGATCAGTATTCAAATTGTGGACAAACATTTCCAATAGTTGCTTCTCAGGCATGTCGTAAGAACACTTACTAGCTAGCTGTCTCCATCGTTGTAAGAAGGTGGCGAATGACTCACCACTCTTTTGTTTGGTGTTACATAGATCTAGCATAGATACCTCGTGTTCTATGTTGTAAGAGAAGTGCGTTATGAATTTATTGACAAGTTCATCAAAAGTTTTGATTCCTGGTGGGAGACGCGAGAACCATTCCATAGCTTGACCTCCTAAAGATCTTGGGAACAGTCTCATTAAGTAGGTCTCGTTGTGAGCTACTTCTAAACATGCTGCAGTGAATTCCCTGATATGATCTCTAGGGTCCCCCTTCCCTTTATATTTGTCAAATTTTGGAATTCTGAACTGGTAGGGGAATGGTTTCATGACCAAACTTCTGTCAAAGGGGTATGGTGCTATATCTTCCAAAGAGTAGTTCTTGGAACTTGAACCGATCTTAAGGTTGGATATTTCCAGCTTTAGACTTTCAATTTGTTGTCTCACATCCACCATAGGAGCATTTTGATCTATGGGTTGTTTTCCTCTATCATTGGCATGGGGGAACGTGTCATTTGTGCCTCTCTCATGTGCATGTGGGACTGTGTCATTTGTGCCCCTCTCATGATCATTGTCCGCATTTTCCATGATGGAGCTAATGTCAAAGTCTGCGGGGAGTTTGATTCCGAGACTAGCAAGATGATGGAAATATTTATGGGGGTCTTCGAGGATCATCTTCTCTACGACGCGTTGGAATTTTCTATCTTGCATGTGCACCACCAATTCTTCATGAGAAATCTCTTCTTCACCATCATGTGGTGGGAGAAGGTGATCGGACGATTCGGCCATTTCTATTTGTTTGTTGTATTGGGATCGAGTAAGAACCATGCAAGGTGACGCGGGATGGAGGAGGTGAGGACTAGAAATTCTGGCAAGGTGCCGACTAAGACTGTAATGAATGGGATATCTATGACAAGACTTGGACAAAGGGGTTTCTCGCTCAATGACTTCAAGTAAGACGGTTGACACAAGACTCTAGCCACTAGCAAGGGTAGTCAATACCAGTCTTACTGTGTAGGGCTTAGTCGTTCAAAAGACTACTAGCAAAGGCACTGTGACCTACTAGGCTTACGTGAATTCACTAATGAAATGAAGAAGGACCTATGTCGAATCGGTATGGGATAGAATGACTTTGGGACAAGAGTGACTTGGACAGAAAGTGAATGGGACGATTGACGAAAGAGAGAGAGTTGGGTGAAATAGATAAAGACTGACTGCAAGGCTGACTCTGACCTCAAAAAATGAAACTAGGCTGAAATGGGTGCTCCGAACAGTTGAAGATAGTTTCTCAAAAACAGGGCAAATGCTCACTGTCACACATGCGCAGAAACAGATGCGCAACAAGAATTGACAAATGCGCCGTAAGTCGTAATATATGCGCAGCTTTGGTAAATTATGTATGCGCAGCAACAGTGCATAAATGCGCAGCAAAAAAGTATATGCGCAGCAAGTCAGTGTAAAAGCGCAGCAAGTCGCTGTGAATGCGCAGCAGGAATGTGTAAATGCGCAGCTCTGGTATTTTTGCAAAATTTTTAGATTTTTTCTCTGTTTTTGGTATTCTTTGGCTGGAAAAGGTCTTCCTGATCTGATATTATGAATTAATAGCAAGAAAACACGGCAAGCACAAAGAATATTTTGTAGTTTTCCATTGTTTTTGTAGTTTTTCCGACTCTGTTTTGGACAAAAGCAAGTACAAAATCCTAGGCGAGAAATGGACTATAAGGGATTTGGGCCACTAAAACAAGAGGTGTTTAATGCGGGCAACCGTTCAAGTGGTTACACATGCGGCGGCACTACTCTCCGTTATGGAGTCTCCTAGCCTCAAAGGGTTACGCCTGAGAGAGTTTTAGGGGAGGTTGGCCGTCGGTGTAACATAACAGCACTCGTTGCAGGAGGTTTTCACCTCAAGCACAATTTATTTTAAGTGGCTCGGTAGGGCTTGGCGTTAGCCTGTTACCACTCAGGGTCGTTCCCGCTTGGACAAGCGTGCATCCAATGTAAGGGTAAAATGGTGATCAATCAAATGAATTAAACAAGATCCAAACATCAACAGAATAGAGAAACTAGGAAGATTCAATAAATAAAGCAATGAACAAATACAGTGCAAACCTCTCCCGTTTCGATGCTTCTGTTGTTCGCCTATCACAAATCGTCCTTTTGCAGATGAAGTGAGCCCTCAGAGAGTACACTCTTTTAGCTTTGTGGGAAGTCGATGGTGAATGGCTATGGTGTGATATGCAATGAAGGTGAGCTCCAATGCAACAATGGTGATCTCAAGCTTGTAGATGACAAAAGGGTGCCAAAGGCGTGCTGGTGATATTTCTACAGAGTAACGATATAGATAGCTTGGATCATCTTCTCTACGACGCGTTGGAATTTTCTATCTTGCATGTGCACCACCAATTCTTCATGAGAAATCTCTTCTTCACCATCATGTGGTGGGAGAAGGTGATCGGACGATTCGGCCATTTCTATTTGTTTGTTGTATTGGGATCGAGTAAGAACCATGCAAGGTGACGCGGGATGGAGGAGGTGAGGACTAGAAATTCTGGCAAGGTGCCGACTAAGACTGTAATGAATGGGATATCTATGACAAGACTTGGACAAAGGGGTTTCTCGCTCAATGACTTCAAGTAAGACGATTGACACAAGACTCTAGCCACTAGCAAGGGTAGTCGATACCAGTCTTACTGTGTAGGGCTTAGTCGTTCAACAAGACTACTAGCAAAGGCACTGTGACCTACTAGGCTTACGTGAATTCACTAATGAAACGAAGAAGGACCTATGTCGAATCGGTATGGGATAGAATGACTTTGGGACAAGAGTGACTTGGACAGAAAGTGAATGGGACGATTGACGAAAGAGAGAGAGTTGGGTGAAATGGATGAAGACTGACTGCAAGGCTGACTCTGACCTCGGAAAATGAAACTAGGCTGAAATGGGTGCTCCAAACAGTTGAAGATAATTTCTCAAAAACAGGGCAAATGCTCACTGTCACACATGCGCAGAAACAGATGCGCAGCAAGAATTGACAAATGCGCCGTAAGTCGCAATATATGCGCAGCTTTGGTAAATTATGTATGCGCAGCAACAGTGCATAAATGCGCAGCAAAAAAGTATATGCGCAGCAAGTCAGTGTAAAAGCGCAGCAAGTTGCTGTGAATGCGCAACAGGAATGTGTAAATGCGCAGCTTTGGTATTTTTGCAAAATTTTTAGATTTTTTCTCTGTTTTTGGTATTCTTTGGCTGGAAAAGGTCTTCCTAATCTGATATTATGAATTAATAGCAAGAAAACATGGCAAGCACAAAGAATATTTTGTAGTTTTCCATTGTTTTTGTAGTTTTTTCGACTCTGTTTTGGACAAAAGCAAGTACAAAATCCTAGGCGAGAAATGGATTATAAGGGATTTGGGCCACTAAAACAAGAGGTGTTTAATGCGGGCAACCATTCAAGTGGTTACACATGCGGCGGCACTACTCTCCGTTATGGAGTCTCCCAGCCTCAAAGGGTTACGCCTGAGAGGGTTTTAGGGGAGGTTGGCTGTCGGTGTAACATAACAGCACTCGTTGCAGGAGGTTTTCACCTCAAGCATAATTTATTTTAAGTGGCTCGGTAAGGCTTGGCGTTAGCCTGTTACCACTCAAGGTCGTTCCCGCTTGGACAAGCGTGCATCCAAGGGCAGGCCCCTCCTAAAGGTTAAACAAATAGAATGACAAGTCTAGCACTCTGATCACCCAGAAGAGGGGAGAGCATAAGCCTATTGTCATTCGCAAGCACAGAATACATTGATTAATCCACCCTAGTTAAAAGTGAAAAACTAAATGGGCTAATCTACTCAAACAGAACTTTGAAGTGATTCCAGCAATATCGCAGTGGTTCAATTTTAAATCCCAGAAAGCAGTGGTGAGTTCAGTTTTAAATCCACGTAGCACGAGATTGTTAACTTTGAAATTTAGATCTCACGATATAGCAATGGTTCATTTTAACTTTCAAAAGCAGTGATGAGTTCAATTTTTAAACTGCGTAGCACGAGATTGTTAACTTTGAAATTCAGGTCTCACGATATAGCAATGGTTCATTTTAACTTCAAGGTTAGTGATGAGTTCAATTTTAATTTTAGATAGCAATAACTTGGAAGATGTTTGCAATGCAAGCAAGAAATAGTCCAGTTACTTCCTCCCTAATTAGAACTAGATGAAGATTTGAATGAAAAACAATTTTACTTTCTCCCTAAAAATGAAATGTGAACTAATTAGATGCAACTACATATAACTAAACCCGGGCCTATCCTGCAAAAACCGCTCTAGCAAACACCTGTGAAAAGGTTAGCATTAGCAACTTCCCCTAGAAAAGTACTAAAACCTCAGCTTGTTACAAATGCGCAGCTTCAGTGATCAGATGCGCAGAAATGATCAACAGAAGCGCAGTATTGATGAATGCGCTGCAATATTGAACATATGCGTAGTTAAAATGAATAAATGTGCAGTATTAATATATGCGCAACAACAGTCTTCAGAAGCGCTGTGAAAAACAACAGATGCGCAATAATAACAGAAGCGCCGTAACAGTGCGCAAAAGCGCCACAGAAACGCACAAATGCACAGAAAGGATAAAAGCGTCGTAACAGTCTTTATATGCGTCGTGGAAATGAACAGATGCGCTGAAGTAATCTGTGCGTGACTCTGCGTGACCTCTACGGAACCTACCTTCAAAAAAGCTCAAAAAATGGTAAAATAAAGGGGCAAAGGCCCCACGGTGGGCGCCAAAAATGTAAGGGTAAAATGGTGATCAATCAAATGAATTAAACAAGACCCAAACATCAACAGAATAGAGAAACTAGGAAGATTCAATAAACAAAGCAATGAACAAATACAGTGCAAACCTCTCCCGTTTCGATGCTTCTGTTGTTCGCCTATCACAAATCGTCCTTTTGCAGATGAAGTGAGCCCTCAGAGAGTACACTCTTTCAGCTTTGTGGGAAGTCGATGGTGAATGGCTATGGTGTGATATGCAATGAAGGTGAGCTCCAATGCAATAATGGTGATCTCAAGCTTGTAGATGACAAAAGGGTGCCAAAGGCGCGCTGGTGATATTTCTGCAGAGTAACGATATAGATAGCTTGGATGAATAGAATGAAGGGATGAAGCTTCATTTATAGACTTAGAAGAATGGGAATCAACGGTTGAGAGGAGATATGAAGATCAACGGCTGAGGATGGTTGAGGAATGTGCAACCAGTGGAAATGTGACAAGTGTCCCAGCTCCATCATGAAAGGGGGGGATGTGACAAAATTGATTGGAGAGTTAACTCCATTGACTGGTCTGTTAACGGATTTGATTGATCAGTTAGAAGAGTGGATTATGGAACTGATTAAATTGATTGAGAATTGACTCAATTGACAGGTTAGTTAACAGATTTGATTGATTAGTTAACTAACCTCTGATTGGAGAAGAAATAGGCCATGTGGGTGAGGGAAAATAAGGTAATTAAATATTAAATATATTTAATTACATGTGCAACCCGATGAAGTGGACAAAGCGAAGTGGAAAAGGTGAGGTGTAAAGGTGATGTGGATTTTTGAAATTAGAACTTAGGATAGAGAAATTAGGATTAATTAAATAATTTATGATTATTTAATTACGTAGGTCATTTAGAAGAATTTTAATTAAATAAATAGAATTTATTTAATTATGGGATAGTGAATCGATTAAATAAATTTGGAATATTTATTTAATTAATAGAAGAAGGGAATAAATATTTAGAATATTTATTTAGGATGATTCGTGTCATTTTTTGGCGTATACAGAAATGATTTTATATTTATTGTTCACCTTTACTTATGAAATTACAATGAAGTTTTCTTAATTTTTAGAACTTGAATTTCGTAATTTGGTAAATTATTGTCTGGGTACAAAGTATTATTTTAGTGCTGTGTTTAACTATTCTTCTAGTTTACAATAAGTCCCAATCCTACAAATAATCTATTTAATAAATTTGTATATACCTTTATATCATTTCCATATAATTAAGGATCTTACTATGAAATGATTATATCAATGTAAGAAAATCTTTTTATAATCAGGGGGCCCATTCCTATAGGTCCAATTGGTAATTGTTGAGTCTTTAGATTCGGTGGAGATAGGCAACGAGGTCCCTTTTTTTGGGCCTCGCGTGTATATATTGCAATCCGATTACTCCTCTTTACTGAGCACAGAAACTCGAAGCGGAATATGAACCTGAGCTGGCAAGCATGACAAGCCTATATCATGACAAATACAGCAAACATTCCCGGGTCAGAAGTTATGCCACCACAAGTAAACACGCTTTTGCAAAGGTCAATTCTGACTCAAATTTTGGCAGGCAGTGTACATGACAACCCATAAAATGAAAATACTTCTCCACATCTCTTATTCTTCATTTTAGTTTTATACCCCACTTCAGATTAGGTGTATGGACAAATCTCTGCCAGTCCTCCTCTATGAAGACCAAAATTGATTGAAAATCTGGACCATCGTTATCGCGACAAACTGATTAAAAACTTGGTTTTCATTATGAAGGCCAAAGAATCAATCAGAATTACAAACAAACAAACAAAAAGGACCGTGACCCACATGCATTGTAAGTAAATTAATAATATTTATCTGTCCCCCAACACACAATGATGACAGAACTAGCAGCTTATTCCAGAGATGTAAAGCACATGATGTACACATACATTACTTGTTCAACAATTTTATGTCATTTTCTGTCCAATTGCTTGTAGAGTTGCCCCACGCTCACAAAATCATAGATGCGGAAGGCTACCGTTCACCGAGAAATTTAAAGTTGATTTTTTTCAGCAATTGATGTCAAGACCTCAATGGACCCGATGTTAAGAGACCAATTTGTGTCCACTTGAGCATGGAACAGAAGGCTTCGTAGACATTAAAGACATTTCCTTCTAAAAACTTATTTTTCTCTACCACACTAGGATGGTTTAGTGATGCTTGTATCTTTTGTGAGTCCCCTTGTCTTTGTAATGTATTTCCATTCTAGAAAAGTAAAACTTCATTAAAATACAATGGGGCATTCCTTGATGAGGCCTTTGTTTCACATTAATACCTACATAGCTCCAATATTAGGAGTGGAATTGTGTTCATGGGCCTTTTATCATGTTCACTAACAATCAAGTGTTTTGGCCCCCCAAAAAAAAGTTAAATACTTTTTTCCAGCAAATGGCATTCCCAACTTCAGCCAGTAGTTAAAGTCAATGTAAACTATGTATATCCTTTACCCAACAATAAATTTTTTTGAATGTGTATAGGGTTTGGTAAATACTAAGCAAAGCATACAAACAAAAGGAAAACAGGGACTCAGCTGCATCGGTTGTTGCTTATGGTATGGTCTAGAAACTACTAACCATCATGGATCTGCTAACACATTTACCATCGACTCACATATTTGGCTATGATCATCGACCTTGATGATGAAATAACCTATTAAGTTTCGAGCCTAGAAATAGAAGTCATTTACTGATCATCTTCTGTCAGGACCTACATTGGAATCCAACTATTTTTCTTTTTCAATCATAGAAGTAGGTGCCGGTCATGAAGATGCATACAAATGAGAACCACGAGCTTATACAAATCAGAACCACGAGCTTGTAGCCATGATAAGTCCACAACAAACATGTCAGACTAAAAAGTTAGGAACAGCTTTTGTAAAAACCACTGACACAAAAATTAAAAGGCTGCCATGTAAACCTATTAAAGCATTAGAGAACATTCTCCATATTTTTAAATTATCATTTTACTTACCCTTAAAATAAGGTAGAGTCAAATCCTTTTCATGTACTCTCCTTATCATTTTCTGTAAAATTCCTTTTAATTAAACTACACTCACATTCACAGACGTGGAAAACTAAACTACACTGAGAAAATAGCAGCCAGCATTTTTCAACTTACAGAAAAGGGCCCTACAAAATTAAGAGAAAAAACTTGTTATAGATACATCCAGCAATTTCAATTTGTTTCGAAAATATAGTGCTAATGCATACTGATTGAAAGAAAAAAATAATCTGTATATGGTGAAAAAAAAAGGGTTACAAACGTTACATGTGAAAAAACAAGGAAATTAAATGCTGATGTTTACTGAAAAACCATATAATTAGCTGGCCTTGATAATCAGGATAATCTGCACACAATGCCGTTGGAAACCATCACCATTCTATCAAAACAAAAATGGCTAATTCAAACCAGACCTGCTCTGCTTTGCTTCTTTAGAAAAGAAAACCCCAAAACACTCGGAAGCAGCACAAGGAGCATACGGAAACCATGATACCAAGTAGATTTTCTTTTATCAATCCAGAGGTTTCCTTTCCGAAACTTACAACTTATGTTTGCATATTTCACCGGCAATCTGCAGACGTAAAGGACTCTGCAAATCCCATGGGCTTATTAGGAATGCTCGCCAGTGTATTATCCAAACTCCTGAGAGAATCATCATCCATGATTGAAGACCCCTCAAAGGCCTGCCATTTTCTGAGTGCTTGAGGTAGGGTCATAGCAAGGTCTATTCCTTAGCAGTCATCCCCATCTATGTCAATTGGCTTCCATTGCTCAACAAGAGGAGAGAGCACATTCACGGCATGACCCATGTGTCACGGCTTAGGTACACACGGCGGAACCAAGTGACTAGATGCATACTTTCCTCAGGTTGTGTCTCATCCAATGCTTTGCGGCCTGTTATGAGCTCCATTAACACCACTCCGAAGCTGAATACATCCACCTTGGTTGTCACACGGCCAGTCACTGCAACAGTATCAAAATCGGTCATTAGTCCAAAATTTGATGGCATTGGAGAAAAACAGAAAAATGGAAACAATAGTTCATGCAAATTCAGTGGTATCAGAAAACAATGGAAATACAAACAGAATAACACAACCACCCACTGACCCCAATAAATTGACACTGGAAAACGATGGACTAATTAGACCAACCTTCAACATAAATTGAGTCTTTTTGGAGAAATATGGACGGCAAAATCAATCATTTGGACAAAAATTGAATGAAAAATTTGCCGTTGGCCAATTCAGTAGCAGCAAAAAACAATAAAATAACAAATTTAAACATTTGATAAAAACCATGGAATGACAAATCAAACATTAACTAATATCCGATGGCACTCTAGCAAAAAACTTAACAAAAAAATCAACCATTTAACTCAACTCACAATGACATCTAAAAACCCTGAAATAACAAAAACACCCTTTAACTGAATTTAGTAGCACCCGAAACCGTGGAATAAAGAAAAGGTAAATTTAATGGCATTGCAGAAACATGGCTAACAAATCAACAGTTCGCCCAAATTCAGTGGGCAATGAAATGGCTCCAAACATCAAAGTCAACCACAACCATTAAACCACATCCAAATAATGAAATATCAGAACCAACCAATAACTCTCATTCAATGACACTGGAATCCCATGGAATAGCAAAGCAACCTTTAACACAAATTCAATGCCATTGTAGAAATATAGATAACAAAATCAATCATCTATCCAAATTCAGTGGCATCAAATTACCAGGGAACAGAAAAATCAACAATTAATCCAAATCCGGTAGCATTGGAAAACCACGGATGAAATCCACTCCCGCAAATGCAATGGCATTGGATACTATAGAATGTGCTGGTGATTGAAAAGTATAAGCATATCAAGATTTGAAATCAAGCACTACATTATACAGTCCAAAACCAGATGAATTATCTACCTTGAAACAAAGAGTTGAATCTTAAAGCCCAAAACCATGGATTGAAAAACAGTATATGCATTCAAGCACAAATCCTCAAGAGAAAATTTATGAGAATACGAATTGATGAGATTTGAATCCATCCCAAATACAGAATACTGCATTCAAGACATAAATCCCAAATGGAAAAACATATGTAAGTGCACAATAATAAGAATTGAAGGTCCAAAATGCTGCACTGAACAATCAATTTAAAAACCATAATACATTTGTATCAAAAAATATGTGTTCGAAGCATTCAACCCCAAAATTCTAAGTTGCAAAATGATTAACCAAACCACGGTTGCAATCTTAAAATTCTAAGAGCAAAAATTTATGGGAAATTCATAATATTAATATGTTACAAAATCATGACAGCTCAAAAAAAGGATCATTTATATCAAATGGTGAAAAAAGTAAAACTGAAGGATTTGAAGTATTGAAGCCCAAAACCAACCATGCATTGAAAGTCAAAAACCTTCTGATCACCTAAACAGAAAAATATAAGAATTGAACATTATACCCAGCATTAATAATTTGACATACAGGATACTTATGTATAAAAGTAGTGTATTGAATTATCTACAAGTCCAAAATGCAGATAAATGTACCAGAATCTGGCCACATGCAGCTATCTATAAGTAATAATATAAAGCTCTGCAGATGTGAGTCTGACCGTATACAATTCTATTTATGCTCAAATCCAGATATATAAAGCTGTATACGGCTAGATTCTAGTGTGCTAATCCTGATGGAAAAAAATCTTGGATGCAGAACACAATGAATGTTAATGCTTTGCAAAACCAACCAACCATTGACACCCAAATGCATGGAATTTTATTAGCAATGGATTTTAGTAAAATTTCTGGTGTTTACCTGCATATTCTGGTGCCAAGTACCCAAAAGTCCCTGCCAATTTAGTCTCGACAGAGTATTTCCCCTCAGGCGCGAGCTTGACTAGGCCAAAATCTGACACCTTGGCTCTCATGTCATCACCCAGAAGTATATTTGATGGCTTGAGGTCCCTGTGAATGAAGCTCTTCTGTGCTAGGCTATGCAAATACTCCGCACCCCTTGCAACATCTAGTGCAATTGTGAGTCTTTGTTTCCAGTCCAGGGGAGGAAGCCCTGTCTGTGCCCAGTCAAACAAGTGCTGACTAAGAGGCCCCTGTGGCATGTACTCATAGACAAGGAGCTTCTCATTGCCATCAACACAGTATCCCAGGAAAGCAACAAGGTGTCGGTGTCGAACTTTCGTAAGGACTGCAATCTCCGCCTGAAAATGAGTAAAATTTTAAAGCACACATTCCTTAGCTTTAGAAATCATGCCCAATCTTTTTAATTTTGAAATCTAAATTTATCAAGTTGGGGATAATGCATTTATTAAAAAAAAAATTTTAAAAACATTGAATGAAAAATTTTATGTATCTTGCAGTGCAATGTTCCCATGAAATATGAAATGTCTAGCTCTCTATAGTTGTTCAGCACTCTGTGTTCAAAACTATGAGTATAAAAGTTTTAGGAATGAAAAAAGATCATTGCAATATTCTGTATAGGTAAAGATAATTCCTTAAATATCTGAGCTGAATTGCAAAGTTCCATCCTTGCACTATGGTAGATTCTCAAAGCTTCTGGCCAAATAATTACAGTTCCTAGTTTAAAAGATAGATTCAATTTTTTTCTGCTATTCAGTTTAGAGGTTTCAGGGGGCCATGCAGGAAATGTTAGAACAGTGATCCTCCATTGGTTGCATCCTAAGTTCCAGCACCATAGAGGAGCCAGGGATCCTATTTTTCTGTGGATGATCCCATTAACAGATTTTCAGCACTCTGTGAACTCAAAACCAAATAAACATTTTTTTAAAACCAAAGTCCCTAAAAGATGTGAGAAGGAGCTGCAGTGTTACTTCTCCCCATCCCCAGTTGCTTCTTGCCATCTTTGGCCAAAAAGAAGTGGCAATATGAATACAAGATTCAAATTTTAATGTTTTCTGACTCAGAGATTTCATGGGGGCACTGGTACAGGAAAAACAGGAGTGGTATCCCCTTGGGCCTTCACAGGAATGCATCCTAAGATCAGGTCCTACAGATAAGCTACTACTGCTTCTATATTCCCTGTGGGCAGTCCCATTAACAGGAAAACATTAATAGTCTCCCAAAGCTGCAGGCAGGCCTTCAGAGTTTAATTTTTTCAAAATTAAGCTTTGAGTTTGCAACATCCAGTGAGATGTTTCCAAATGCATAGTAATAGAAAAACACTGTAGCAAATGCTATGAAAATTAATTTTTCTTTGAAAAACTTCTGAGTTGATTTTTAATGAATAATAATAAAAACACAGGAGAAAAATATTGTTTCATAGTTGAGGCAAATCTTCATTTTCAGATATAACCAAAATAAACAACTAAAGAATATTAACCACAAAAATTTTCCATACCTGGAACTCATTGAGCCCTTTACTGCTCACAACCCCACCCTCCATTCTTTTCAGAGCTATCTTTGTCCCATCATGGAGCTCCCCCTTATATACCACCCCAAACCCACCACGGCCTAGGACATTATTCTCACTGAAATTATCGGTCACATCACGGAGCACTTGGATAGATATGACCATGCTGCCAGCCTCCACAACATGCAGGTCACAAGATTGATGATACTTTACTGTTCCTTGGATGCATTTCTAAAAAGACATTTGATGGCTCTGTGCTGCTGTATGGTAATTTTAAAGTTTGTCATACCTGCACTTGTGCCTTCAGTCCCATTAGCACCACCAGGTACACTAGAACCAGAACCAGGAGAAGATGGCGAGCTGATTCCAAGCTTCGGGTTCCCGTCCTTCAAAAATTGCACACCACTTGGAAACACTGGAATAATCCCCGAAAGATTGTTATTGGTCACATCCAGCAGCTTCTGTTGAAATGTAATCTCAACAACCGTATTAACTCCTCGTCCTGTTCATCCTCCAGCATTGCAGCAGACAAGACATTGCATACCATTAAATTCTGAAGACTTTTGCAAAGAAATATATTGACTTCTGCTATCTCCGTTCTGCTCTCTCCATACCTATTAAATTTTTCATTTACATTATCTGCAGGGTACTGCCACGGGCATGGCCTTCCTCTCCACCGTATGGAAGAAGGCAGTATTGTGTAATATCTATGGTCAATCATATTATTTAAAAAGAATGTTGTTTTTCTTGTATGTATGCATAGGATAGCAAAAAGAAAGTGAGTTTTGTTTTATTTGTCTTCTTATGAAAAAGAGCAGCAGCTCTATTTTAAAAAGGAGAATACTCTATTTTTATCTTAGCAACTCTGTTTTGGGTCTGTATGTTTTTGTTCTTTTGTAATCCTCTGCCTCCCCTCAATCTGGTATCAGAGCATGGTTATAAGTTTAGGTTTTGTTAGAGCTAAAGATATCTTCAAACAGAGGTTTCAAGCAAGGGCATTTTAAGCAAAGTTTTTTCAAGAAGACAGGTTTTTCACAGTCAACAATGGCAGCAAGCACAAGCTTGACAAACCCATAAATTCCACAGTTTAATGGCAAAAATTATGACTACTGAGCAATCCCGATGAAAGCTTTGTTTTGTTCTCAAGATATTTGGGAGCTTGTTGAGAATGGATTTCCAGAGCCAGCTGATGCAACAACATACAATGCATTGACACAAGCAGAAAAAGATCTGTTGAGGGATAATAGGAAGGAGGACTCCAAAGCTCTCTTTTACATATTTCAAGCAGTGCATGAGAGCATTTTTTCAAGGATTGCAGCAGCAACAAAGTCCAAATAGGCATGAGATATTCTTCAAACAACATATTAAGGCATGGCAAAGGTTAAGGCAGCTAAGTTGCAAATGTTGAGAAGGGATTTTGAAACAATCTTCATGAAGGATTCAGATTCAATAGACATTTTCTTCACACAAGTAATGGGTTTAGTTAATCAAATTAGATCTCATGGTGAAACACTTGAAGATAGAAGGATTGTTGAAAAGATTTTAAGGAATTCACCCACAAGGTGTGAATCCATAGTTGTGACCATGGAGGAAACAAAGAACCTCTCACAGTTTTCAGTTGATGAGCTCCACGTATCTTTCATTTCACATGAACATAGGCTAAGCAGGTCAACAAACAACTCATTGGAGCATGCATTCAAGTCACAAGTTTCAATCAGCCATGGTAGAGGCAGAGGAAGATCAAATTTTAGAGGTAGAGGAAGAAATTTTTATAGAGGTGGAAGAAGCAGCCCATCAAGCTCAACTGGAAGAGGTAGCAGCGAAAACTCAAGCCCAAACCCATCTCAAAATCAACTACAAGGTCAAAGGTATGACAAATCCCAAATCCAATGTCATTATTGTAAGAAGTATGGGCATTATTCAAATGAGTGTAGAAAGAAGCAGTATGATTTTAGCAAACCAAATGCAAACTTCACAAGAGAAAATTAAAATCAGAGTAATATGTTCATAGCATGCAATGTAGCACAAGAGAATCAAAAGGATGTATGGTTTTTAGACTTAGGTTGCAGCAATCACATGACAGGGAACTTAGAAATGTTCTCAAGTTTAGATGAAAGTGTAAAATCAGATGTCACATTGGGTAATGACAACAAAGTGTCAGTTATGGGTAAAGGAAACATCAACATTCTAACTAAACAGGGGGAGAAGAAGTATATTTTAGATGTGTATTTTGTGCCTAGTCTAAAACATAATCTAATGAGCATTGGGCAGCTTGTTCAAAAGGGGTATAGAGTCTTCTTCAAAAACAAAGAATGCACTATTCTAGATAAATTTCCAAATAATTAGCTTATTGCTAAAGTGCAAATGACAAACAATAGAATGTTTCCCCTAAAGATTAACCCAGATTTGAATGTGGAATATACTCAAGCACAACTCACAATGAACCCACAAGAGGATAAAGAAGAAGTTGCTACAGTTACACAAACTGTCTTTCAAGTAGAAATAAAAGATAAAAATTGGTTATGGCATCTAAGATTTGAGCATCTCAACTTTGGAGGTTTGAACCTGCTAAATAGGAAGAGTATGGTAAAGGGTTTGCTATTAATAGAGAAACCAGAAAGAGTGTGTGAAGATTCATCTTGGGAAAGCAACATAGAGAGACATTTCCAACAGGCAAGTCAATTAGAGCAAAGGAACCTCTAGAGATTGTGCATTCAGATTTGTGTGGACCTATGCAAACACTCTCAATCGGTGGAAGCTATTACTTTTTGACTTTCATTGATGACTATTCAAGGAAAACATGGGTCTACTTCCTAAGGCAAAAGAATGAAGTGTTTGATTACTTTTGTCAATTCAAGGCACTTGTTGAGAAGCAAAGTGGGTACTACATCAAAGCATTGAGAACAGATAGAGGTGGTGGATACATCTCAAATGAATTTCTAAATTTTTGCAAGGACCATGGAATTCACAAGCAAATCACAACCAGGAACACACCTCAACAAAATGGGGTAGCTGAAAGGAAAAATAGAACAATCATGGAAATGACAAGAAGCGTGTTGAAAGAAAAGCATTTGTCAAATGAATATTGGGCTGAAGCTATAGCTTGTGCAACATATGTTATGAATAGATCTCCAACCAAGAGTGTGGAGAATATGATTCCTGAAGAAGCATGGACTGGAAGAAAACATAGTGTTGCTCACATGAGAGTATTTGGATGTGTGGCATATGCACATGTGCCAGATGAGTTGAGAAGAAAGTTGGACAACAAGGGAGAAAAGTGTATAATTGTTGGTTATAGTGATGAATCAAAGGCATACAAACTATACAATCCAATAACCAAGAAGGTTATAATCATCAGAGATGTGCAATTCATAGAAGATGAAGCATGGGATGGAAGTTCAGAGAAAACAATCAATATTGCAGCCAACTTACCACAAGAAGATAGAGAAGTTTTTATACCAACAGGTACTCCATCAAATGTGACTCCTTCCACACCCATTCAAGCTCAACAAAGTGGTCATCAAATTGATGGTGTCAGTTTGTCATAGATGTCAAAAAGGTATTGCAGGATCTTGGGTTGATCTTAGTAAACATCTAAAGGTCACTAATCAGGAGCTTGGTAAATGTGAATGCTTGGTTATCAAGGTTGGAACAATGATGATCTTTGTTTGAAGTGATCTATCAGTTGAACAGAATAAGTGTTATCAGTTGAGTTGGCTTGATTAGTATATATCTTTCATATATATGTGGCAGGAATCAAGTTGTTTGATGGTCAGTGCATTTATGTTATTATGCTTCTTCTTGGTCATTTCTTCACACAAGATGTTGAGTTGATGCAAGATTGTTGGACTCAGTTGATAATGATCATCATCCATGATTGAGGAGAATTCGGATGAGTTAAATTTATCTCATTAGTTTGACACATAAGGAAACAGGTAGAGGAGAGGACATGTATATTCACTATATTGCTTCTTCAAATCAAATTAGGAGTATAATGCTTCCATAATTATCTTGTGCTCACAAAGTTGATTATGATCAAAGATTTCATAATTCATATAAGAACATATGTTTGTTGTTTTGATGACAAGATGGTATTGCTTCATGGTTGAGTCAGGGGATGCAAATGGTTTATGAAAGCATGAGGTGTTTATATAACCATGATCATTGAGCAAATGGATGTCAAAGGAGGTAAATTACATACTCTACTAGATTTTTGTATCATGTGCAGAAAGATCATCAGTAAAAAAGATATAATCTTGGAGGAACAAATTTCCTAAAATCCTAAGTATCATTGTGGTGCCCTAAATCCTAAGTTCATTTTTTACACCCATCATAAACCAAGGTTACTTTTGTTTTAATTTATTGTTGACCTGTGAGAACAGGTTATTCCATTTAAGTCACCTGCTAGAGGGGTCATATGTCATAGTATATGACCGGCCCTCTCCTTGTTTGACCAATATCCTCGGTATCTCCCATGGGCGGCAAACACATTTCAAATGTCTTCGGTGTATGCAATGTTGTGAAAGCCCGAATTTGTTGGAAGAGATAGAGCAATGTTTACATTGCATTGTTTATGAAAAGCCGATTTCCTTGAAGCTTATAAAGTATTTTTTGTTAAGCATCGAATTATTTGTGGAGAGCATTGTTTGAAACAAAACATTGAAAATGCTTTTAATATATGAAGAGCCCGATATGAAGGCAGCCCGAATTTCTTTATTTAATGGAATTTCTTTATTTATAAAATGCATTTCTTTTGGAGTTTAAAAAGGAAATTGTGTTAGATTTTAAGAAGATTTTTTTGTGGATTTTCTTTCTAATTTTTCACTTGTGGATTGGACTTAAAGGAGGAGATTTTCAAGGAGTTGGTGGATTTTTTAAAAAAGGCAATTTTTTTTTAAAAATCCATTCTAGTTTCTTTCACATACAAATTGAAGAATTTAGTGAAATTTTTTATGAAGATTTTTTTCAGAGAAAAGAAGATGAAAGGCTTTCATTGACAAAATTGATTTTTTGTCTAGCAAGAAAATCAAGGATTTTATTTTTTATGAAAAATTGCAGAGAGATTTTTTTAGAATTGGAGATTAAAAAAAGATAAAGAGTTTGATTGCAAGGAGAAGAATTTGAGGAGATTTTTTTTAAAAAGCAACTATTTTGGCACAAAAAGTTTTTTATGAAGAAGATTTGTCTTATGAAAATATGGATCAGAGATTGAAGATTTATTTATTGTTTTATTTGCAATCAGAGATTATTTTTGCAAATGGATTATTGTGGGAAGCTTCAAATTGGAGAGTTATTTTTATTTTTTGTTTCATGCAAGAATATCAAAGAGAAGACAAAATATGAAAAGTCTTTTGATGCAGGTGAATGGATTACAAGATTGGTTTATTGCAGAGCAAGAGGAAGATGAATGGTCATCTGATATTTATTGAGCTTACAGGTGCTTTAAGAAGTGTGTTGAAGTGCAGAGAAATATATGATTATGAAGATAAATTCATGAAAATACTTTTAAAAAGAAAACACAGAAGAATGTGTGGGTATGAGCTAATTTGTAGTGAGATATGTCTTCCTGATCAGGTAAATTAAATAATTCAAGGATAGAATATCAGAGGATTGGAATGATGGAATGTATGTTGTAGATGAGTTGATTTGAATGGTGCAAATCAGATTGAGCAGCAATCATTTCTTGCACATGAGATTTAGAGTTCTGATTGATTGAGAAATGCCAGTGAGGCACAACAGTATGCCAGTGAGGCTTCTAGGTCGGTAAGACCATTTGTCAGTGAGACACAGCCAGTGAGGCTTGTAAAGATATTTTTCAAGGTTAAGCCAGTGAGGTAGTTTTGGAGTGGTTTTTATACCCCAGGAGGGTTTTCCACTCGTGCATATCTTGTGTTATGATTCATATTGATCTTCCTTGTGTGTGTTTAATTTACTTATGAAGTTTTATTCTCTTTCTGCATTCACAGTCATGTGCATATGTATTTGACAAATCAAAGGTATCATTCATTCCTTGTGCTTAGAAAGTTAAAGTTTGAAAAAGATTAAAAAATTCACACAACACTGATTCACCCCCCCTCTCAGTGTTGTCCTTAACTCCTACACAAATGACACCATCATCAAGTGTAAGGACAGCCCCATGCATTCAATCATCCACTCCTTCAAATGTACAACAAACGCCATCTACAAGTGGCAATCAGGGTGCAGGACCATCAAATCCACATTTTACAAGTCCAAGTTCAAGTGATATGTCAAATCCTACATTGGCAAGCTTAAGGAGACAAAAAATCAGAAGTTTGAGAGATATTTATGATGAAAATGAAGGTGAGAACAATGCTAGTTTGATTTCTCTTTTTGCATTTTATTCACAAGTAGAAGATCCAATTCATTATGAAGATGCAATTAAGGATGAAAAATGGGTATATGCAATGGATGATGAAATTGATGCAATTGAAAAGAATCAAACATGGGAGTTAGTGAGTCTTCCAAAAGACAAGGATGTCATAGGAGTGAAGTGGGTTTACAAAACTAAATTAAATGCAAATGGTGATGTGCAAAAGCATAAAGCAAGGCTAGTAGCAAAAGGATATTCACAATAGCCCGAGGTTGATTACAATGAGACATTTGCTCTAGTAGCTCGATTAGACACCGTGAGAACTATACTTGCAATAGTATCTCAAAACAAGTGGTTAGTTTACCAAATGGATGTGAAATCAACTTTTTTGAATGACTACCTTGAAGAAGAAGTGTATGTGGAGCAGCCACCTGGGTATGAGATTTTGGGTCAAAAAGACAAAGTTTACAAATTGAAAAAGACATTCTATGGACTCAAGCAATCCCCAAGAGCTTGGTATAGCAGAATTGACTCTTATCTTTTGCAAGATGGCTTCAATAGGTGCAGCAGTGAGCCTACATTGTACACCAAGATGAATGAGCAAAGTGAGATCATAATTGTTTGCTTGTATGTTGATGATTTGGTATTCACGGGTGATTTGGCAATTGATTTGTTCAAAGGAGCTATGAAAAAGGAATTTGAAATGACTGATTTGGGTCTCATGAAGTATTTTCCTGGCATTGAGGTGAATCAAAGTGATAATGGTATATTCATCTCCCAAACTAAGTATGCAAATGATATTTTGAAAAGGTTTAACATGGCAAATTGCAAATCATCTCCAACACCAATTGTCACAGGACTGAAATTAAGCAAGGATGACAAAGGAGCCAACATTGATCTAACTTTGTATAAAAGGCTTGTCGGTAGCCTCATGTATTTAATAGCCACAAGGCCAAACATTATGTATGCAGTTAGTCTCATTTCAAAGTTCATGGAATCTCCAAAAGTTTCTCATTGGCAAGTAGGAAAAAGGATTCTCAGATATGTGAGTGGAACAAGGAACTATGTCATTCAGTATTCAAGGTCAAATGAGTTCAAGTTGATAGGATATACAGATAATAATTTTGCAGGGAGCATTGATGATAGGAAGAGTACACCCGGTTATGTTTTTCATTTTGGAATAGGTGTAGTCTCATGGGCTTCAAAGAAACAACCAATAGTTACTCTTGCATCATTTGAAGCAGAGTATGTAGCAGCCACAAGTGCATCATGTCAAGCAGTTTGGATGAGAAGAATACTGAAAGAACTCAAGCAAGAGCAAAAAGAGGCAACAAAAATCTATTGTGATAACAACTCAACTATAGTATTGTCTAAGAATTGAGTTTTTCACAAAAGAAGTAAACATATTGACATGAGGTATCATTTCATTAGAGAACTAATCAACAATGGAGAAACCTTTTTGGATTTTTTCAGGTCTCAAGATCAATGTGCAAACATTTTCACCAAAGCATTAGGGAAAGAAAGTTTTGTATTTCAAAGAGATCGTTTGGGTATCAGAGAATGCGGTAGTTGTGATTAAGGGGGAGTGTTGAAATGTAATCTCAACAACCATATTAACTCCTCCTGTTCATCCTCCAGCATTGCAGCAGACAAGACATTGCATACCATTAAATTTTGAAGACTTTTGCAAAGAAATATATTGACTTCTGCTATCTCCGTTCTGCTCTCTCCATACCTATTAAATTTTTCATTTACATTACCTGTAGCTTACTACCATGGGCATGGCCTTCCTCTCCACCGTATGGAAGAAGGCAGTATTATGTAATATCTATGGTCAATCATATTATTTAAAAAGAATGTTGTTTTTCTTGTATGTATGCATAGGATAGCAACAGGAAAGTGAGTTTTGTTTTATTTGTCTTCTTATGAAAAAGAGCAGCAACTTTGTTTTAGAAAGGAGGATACTCTGTTTTTATCTCAGCAACTCTGTTTTGGGTCTGTATGTTTTTGTTACAAAAATTATGAGAAGTGCAGCTGTTGTATTATGTTGATATTTTTATAATATACAAAATTTATGTTATTTTGGAGTGAAAAAGATTGTTGTGAAATGCAAAGAGCAAATGTTCTGTGTTCTTTTGTAATCCTCTGCCTCCCCTTTAGCTTCAAATTTGGCAGCTTTGCAAGCCCCTCAAGAATCAAACCATTATTGTTAAGAATAATCTTCTCAACTGAAGTAAGATATTGCAATGTAGGTGAAATAGATCCCATCAGTTGTTTCCCAGGGAAATTTAGTACTGTTATGTTACTATTTGAGTCGCAGGTCACACCCTGCCAACCTGCCAAGGATTGTTGCCCAACCAACTAGTGGCAAAGTCATATGGATACCCCATGGCTCTAGCAAAGGATAGTAAAATGTTTATTCTTGAATCACAGGCAGCTCCTAGTGATGAAAGACAAAAGCTGTTGGACTCTTCATTGCTATTTAGGTTAGTGATTACACCAGCTTTGAAGCTAGGGTAAGGACCTTGCAAGGCATTATTTTTCAGGCTTACATTTTGTAGTGATGATAGGTTGATAAGAGAGTATGGAATGGGGCCCGTGAATTCATTATCACGAAGTTACAAATCAAAGAGGGAGGTAGAATTAAATTCAGGGATCGGGCCAGTGAACTTATTGACATGGACCCAGAGTTGTGTGAGCTGTGTTAGGGACCCCAAGGCTTCAATGTTACCAACCAGATTCGAAGCTGCGCCATTGTTTTGATTATTCAGCAAAAGTACTTGCATAATTTTGGAGAGATATTAGGCCTGATTAAACAGATACTAGACATCGTTATCATCAAACTAGATATGAATCTCAAATCAGGACAATTAAAGAAATGTTAGAGAGCTTTGAAATTAACGTACGCATCTACATCCATGCACTATCTTAATGCAAACCCAAAAAATGGAAATTTTTTCTAAACATTTGCCTTACTCTTACGAACTCCTTCCAGAATCCAGATTTTCTGAATATTTGTTGGACATTCAAATAACATTTAAACCTTGTCAAGATTTTCTAATGTCTAGAAACACCTTTCAACTATTTTTTTCAAATTTGCCAAATTTTTCATACAATCATATAAAGTTTTAGGTAGATGTTCTAAAATTTGGAACTCAAAGATTTTCTAGACTTCACCCAATACTTCAAATTTGAAACTATAAAATTTCATTAAATTTCTTAGTTATTTATTTAAAAATAATGTTGCATTAGTGGGATGAAAAAGAAAGAAATTGTGGTTAAAAGTTCTCTTAAACTTTGTAAAGTTTGTTTTGATTTCTAAGGTTATGGTTCTAACTTCTATGGAGGAGTTGTTGAAAATATTAGTTAAAAAATTAATTGAAAATTTTTAGGAATTTGGTGTTGAAAAATGAAAACTTTCACTCCAAAATTTACCTCAAAAATGTTTCTAAACTTCTCCCAAAGTCCTAAACCTGTACAGGGTTTTAAGCTTAATCGAACTAAAGTTAAAAAATTAATCAACAAATTCTAAATTTCCTTATCATTCCAAGTGACACCAAACCTGTAGCTAAGTCCTCTTGTAAAAGTTGTGATTCAACTCGGTTTAATGTCTTTGAATATATGTAGTGAAAGGAGGATCTAATTAAACTATCAATCAAATCAACAAACCCTCTTTTTTTACATAACATTTTGGTGAACCCATGTTTTTATTGAATTTTGCACCTTACTGAGTGTTGTACATCATATTTGCATTCATTCATTTCATTTTCATCATTATACATTTGAAAATCTTACAAAAATTTAAAAATTTTGAAAAAAACAAAAAAATAGGCATTTTTGGCTTGCATTTAGGCATAATTTACACTATTTTTATTGCATCTCATCTAAATCATTTAAAAATCTGATATTTACATCAGATCTGACATAAATTGCAGCATTTCATACTATCATTATCATTTATCTTGCATTTGCATCTCTCATTTGCTAGGGTTTTACTTGAAATCTTGCATTTTTCATATAACCTAGTAACTTCAAAAGCTAGGGTTTGTAATTAAAATCTTATTTCAAATTTTATTACTTATTTTTCACACTCATTCAAATCTGATTTTTTACTGTAGTATTTTATCAGAGTGTGTTTTTGCATTTACATTGAAAAAAGTGAAAAAATTGAGCATTCTAGATGCATAAACAAGCATAGTTTTGTTTTGTTTCATTGCATTTGTCATTAATATCATTCATTTCATATCTTGCATTCATTTCCAAACATATATTCATCTACCATTTGACAATTTGGCATCATTCAATGCTTTAGATTGAAAATTGGCATATTTATTAAATTACACATTGTCTATTTCAACAAGCATATCTTGCTCCTTTGATTTGCTCTATTAGTTTGTGCATTGAGTGTTGTATGCTTTTGCATGAGTCTTATAACCCGTTGCCCTAATAGAAATATCCATTTAAAAAGAAGTATTAGATTAATGGGTTCTAGTGCTCCTGATAGCAACGGTGTTCCTACATCAGAAAATCTATTGAACACCTTCTTTACAAAAGGAGAAACACAAACTTTGCAAGATATCATATCTCTTACAACTACAATGGAAGAACAAACATTTCATGATTTTGAAGATCCTATAGATGTGACAACAAATGTACCTGATCAGCAAATAAACAAACTTGATAAGGAACTAGCTGATTTTCAAGCATTTGTGGAAAAAGAAAGGATAGTTGAAGAGGCTGCACCTGTTATTCATAATTTAAGAGAGTTGTTAAAAGAAGGACAAGATGGTGTTAATACACTACATGGATTGGCCCATAGAGTGCATAACAACATTATGATAGTGACTGAATGTGCAAATACTCTTAATATGTCATCACCGACACATACACAAGTATCAGCACCTATACCAACTACTGGAATGTCTACTTTTACATCATCAATTCTCACTACTAATGCACAAGCTTGTATTAATGCTACCACTAGTATTGGAGTATCTAATGGCATTAATTCGCAAAATTACAAGGCTATGGGATTCAATAATCAAAACCTAGCACATAGGGTGACTTCTTATATGAATAATCACTCTCAACCACCTTTCACTTACAGTTATTCTCAACCACCTTCCACTCATGGTGCAATTATTCCCAACCACATTTTGTTACCACTCATAACCAATCACCTCAAAATTTCATGACCAAAGCCCCTAATTCTCAAACATCTCCTAATGATGCCCTCCTAAACAAACTCTTGCAAAGCATGACTTCCTTACAACAAAAGGTGACAAACTTGACAAATTCTTCTCAACCTAATATACCAACATATCATGCTCGTAGCCCTTTATCTTTTGCAATATTAAGAGCTCCTATGTCTGATAAGTTTGAGACCCCTTGCTTTGAAAAATATGGTGGAAAAGGTGATCCTAATACTCATGTGGCAGCATTCACAACTATGTGTAGTGATTTATTCTTTAAAGAGGACTTGCTAGCGAAACTCTTCCCGCGATCTCTCAAAGATACAGCTTTGGAATGGTTATGCTCATTACCTTCAAATTTAATACACTCTTTTTCTCAGCTAGTTGATCAATTCTTACAGCATTTCCAAGCAAACGTTGGACCTCAAGTCTCATTGATTAATTTAGTTCATTGCAAGCAACGTCTGAAAGAGAAATTAACTGAGTTTATCAATCAATATCAAGCCTTTTATGTACAAATTTAATACCAGATGAACGATGAGGATGTTCAGAAGATGTTTATTACAAATCTACAACCTAACATCTGTGATAGGATCATCTTGATGAAATACAACTCTTTTCAACATTTATGCACAACTCTTCGTGATTATCAGCTTTCATCTAGTCAGTATGAGAACCAAAACTCATCGGCTCAAGGTGATCAAGCTCAAGTGGGAACATCTCAAAACAATTTCAAGAGGAACAACAAGAATTTTATCAAGGTAAACAGGTAGAATTCAAACAATTTTTCACAAGTGTCCGCTATCACTAATCCAAAGAAGGCACCATTTCAGTTTTGACAACAACAAAGACAGTTTACTCCAATATCTGACTCTACATTCTATTATGAATCAAGAAGTGAGCAATAATCTCTTGAATCTTCCTCCCATTAAACCATTGGATAGTAACAGAATGTAAGGACCTCACTTTGATGCTAATGTTTTCTGTCATTATCATCGACACAAGGGCATGATACTGAATGATGTATGCATCTTAAATATGAAATCTAAGACTCATTGACTCGAATGTAATATAGGTAACTGGTGTGAATGACAATGGAAATAAGTCACTTGCCCCTCCAAATTAGAATTTACAGATCTTCACTATTCCATTCCCTAGACATAACAAGAATAATATGGTCGAACAAAATACAATAGAATAGAAAGATGATTATCTTTACTATGATAAAATAATTGGTATGATAGAAGTGGATAAGGAGAAAATTGTAAATTCACCTCATCCACGGGGAAAAGGTATTTATGATGAGGTTCCTCCGTCATTATCCCTTCAAGGATCGGGAGTTAACCAAGATGCACCAAAATTACAAATTTCAAGCAACAATGACATGATATTATAACACAAGAAAAGGTTGCCACGGTGGAAAGTGTTCCATTCCACCATGAAAGGTTTATTCGTCAAAATAAGAAAGCAAAAGATCATAAAAGAACAAGGTGGTTATCATCAGTTGGAAATAACAATGATTCCCCTCCTCATAAACAAAAAAAGATTTCAAATATGCAGGAATTTGAGAAACAAGCATTGCATGGCCATATTGGAAATGAGAATCAATCAGGTATGAATTACTCTCACTTTGTACAAAACTTGATGGAGCACATTTCAAAGATGCTCACAAGTTCAGACTCCTCTTAGATAAAATGCAAAAATATATATTTATGTGTTGTGTTTCCTTGTGATGTGTTATGTGTTGTTTAGGCCTCCTTAGATGACCCTTGATACTCTTGTAAGGTCAAGGATACCGGGAGACTGCCTCTGTTGTGACCATTCTTCTATTTGTATCATCACTCTTCTATTGTTCCTCTCCTCTATTTTATTGTTGTGTGTCATGCTTTAGAGGCATAGCGTTATAGTTGATGACCTGGGGTCATCCTCCTACGTGGTGTTTCTAAGGCACTTGTTCTCCTCTTTCATTTTATTATTTACCTTCTTCTAGTGATTCTACCTAGTTGGTGAATGACAAAAAACACACATATACTGATACAGACCATGTGTCCCTTCAACAAGTAAAGTAAAAATGGACTTAGTCCTTACATGACAATGGGGTTGATATACCCAGTCCTTACATGATGATGGGGTTGATATATATATATATATATATATATATATATATATATATATATATATATATATATATATATATATATATATCAACCCCATTGTCATGTAAGGACTCGGTCCATTTTTGCTTTGCTTGCTGATACAGACCATGTGTCCCTTCAGCAAGCAAAGCAAAAATACATATACTGATACAGACCATGTGTCCCTTCAGAAAACAAAGCAAAAATGGACCTAGTCCTTACATGACGATGGGGTTGATATATATATATATATGACGCTTGACTAGTAGAATCACTCCGTGTGATGTTTCAACTTATGGCATTTCTTGTGACTAACATTTTTTATCCACTCAATCTACTCTTGTACACTTTGATTGATATCTCACCTTGTTGCTACACTCGGTTCTGAGGTATCTGTAGTATAGCCCAATGGTTATACTCGGTTCTGAACCCACAGTATAGCCTTGGTCCTTGATGTGATTGTCTTCATGCATAGCTTTAATGAATTGCTTTGGCTATTATCTTAGAGTAAGATTTTTTAACCTCTCTTGTTATCTTATCATTCATATCAATGTGTTTGTGGGAACATTTGACGATTGTGAGCATATGTTTCCTTGGGGGCATGGGCTCTGTGAGAGCTCTTGTTCCCTTTGTGTGTGTTTTCTCTCTACCTTAACATGCTTGATATCGGTACACGACATCAACCACCTTAAGGTGGGGGCATATATAAGGTTCTCTGTCTAATGATTTTGGTACTAACGAAGCGTGTTTGTAAGCTCTTCCCGTGATGCGGGATGTTGTATCTCCAGCGCAAGTACACATCTTTATTTATATTGCAAGCAAAAAGCCCTCTCCGATAGCATATCCTGTATCAAAGAAGCCCTCTACGGAGGCAAAATAACGTATCTCTTGAGCTAGTGCATATCCTTTTATTCAAGAAGCCCTCTGTGGAGGCAGGATGGTGTATCTCTTGAGCTAGTGCACATCCTTTTATTTCAAAATTCCTCTATAGAGGCAGGGTTGGAGTTGTGGCATAAGCCCAACTGTCAGGTGTGTCTGCAGTGTGTTTGCGATAGTGGGACATAGCAATAAGCTCCTTCCATGACCTTGTTTGTCATGTTTAAGACATATAGTATGTCTTTGGCATGCTATGTGGGGCTCATGTTTTCTGTGTGTTTTCCCCCATGTGTGGTTTCAAAGGTGTATCGATGAGCTCCTCCCACACTCAGGCTTTGTTTGGCGTGTTTTCCCATATGTGTGGTTTCAAGGGTGTAGCAATGAGCTCCTCCCACACTCAAGTTTTGTATGGTGTGTCTTCCCTTGTGTATGGTTTCAAGGGTGTAGCGATGAGCTCCTCCCACACTCGGGTTTTGTTTGGCGTGTTTTCCCCTGGTATAGTTTCAAGGGTGTAGTGATGAGCTCCTCCTACATTTTGGGGTTTTGTGTTGCAATTTTATTTCCATGCATATATATATGAAAAATGAAAATTTTATATTAGTGTATTCATCGTGTTTTGCGTGACTGCTCTCATGTCTTCATCATATTTTGCGTGTCTTCAATATTGTCTTCTCTATGTCTT
This sequence comes from Cunninghamia lanceolata, assembly GCA_027924645.1. Lineage (NCBI taxonomy): Eukaryota > Viridiplantae > Streptophyta > Pinopsida > Cupressales > Cupressaceae > Cunninghamia > Cunninghamia lanceolata. Next base: position 774,244 of record BSBN01000571.1, on the reverse strand, counting down.
GCATGCCTATTACTATCTTCATTGTGTCTTCTAGTGCTTACCTGAGACTAGGGGCTAGAAATAGTTTTTCAATCTTGGTGTATGCCTTAGCTTCAAGTGTCTGGCGTGTTTGATGTGTTTTTGACCATACTTTAATGCATGTATGGGCCGTAGGATCATACATACATTAAAGTGGGGGCTAAATGTTATGTCATAAAATATGCCTTGGGTAAGTGCACAAAGATGAGGGATCAAAAGGGGGTCTTAAGATGCCACTTTTTTTTTTTTCTGAAATTAGGAAACATTGATGTTGGATGAGAAATTAAAGATAGTTACACTCAAAATTTAAAGATACAACAAAAACAAGAGTCGTGGTGCTTCGAATCTAGTTTCTAAACTACTAATTTTTTTCAAAAATGGTTGAGATTAAGGAGCTCAAAAAGGGGGAGCACACAAATTGGTCCTATCTTTCTCAAAAAACATAACATAGTGTCTGCTGTGCTCCCCTAAAATGTTAACTTTTTTTTAGTATTTCAAAATCTGTGAATTAGCTAACACCATGTAGTTTATCCTTAATTTTTTGATTATTTTTTCATGAATAATTGATTTTTCAGTAATTTTCAAAGTGGACACATCCTAAAAAATAGAAAATTGAGTGTGCTTCCCCCTCAAATTTTTGAAAACTAATCAAAAATCAATTTTTTTTAAATACATGTAGAATGGAGTCTAGTTTTTCGTGTAGAATGGAGTCTAGTTTCTAAAAATGTAACTTATTTGAAATTTTTATGAACGGTTAAAAAAAGTCAAAAATACTAGACACTAGTTTTTGACCAAAAAAAGGATACACTAACAAAAGAAATTAAAGATGAAACCCTTAACGTACTCAAAATGTGAAAAAAATTATATGGTTAGATAGCTAAGAGAGAGCTTAAGATTATGGTGGTATTTTTTTTGACTTTCCATTGAAAAAAGTGCAATCCTGATGTGGAGCATGCTCTAGATTATCTGAATTTTGTTAGAAACTAGAAAAACACATCCTTGGACGACCTAAAGATAGTCCAAGCCTTTGGGTTGGAAGCCCAAGGCAAATCCAAGCCTAAGCATGATGCAAGCATGTTATAACACGCTCATGCTAAATCACTCCCTTCCCTCCTCTCTCCCTCCCCTCCTCTCTCTTTCTCACCTCTACTTCCCTCCTTTCTCTCTCTCACTCTCTACTTCCCTCCCCTCCCTACATCCTACTGTTGAAATGCACCGGACAACTGAGAGGGGGGGTGAATCAGTTGTCACAAAAACTTAACCACTTGTCCATAGTTATTATGATTAAATAATGAATGCATTAAATGAGAAACTTAAACATAGTTGCAACATCGAACACAAGAGACACCCGTTTTTAACATGGAAAACCCTATTGAGGAGAAAACCACAGAGAGGATTAGCTCTCAATATATATTGCAATCTTTGCATAATGATGTTTAGGCTTGGTCACTCCATGGGCCTAGAACATGTTGGCTCACTGCCATGAAGTACAACTAGGTCTAGCAGGCTCACTGCCTACACCCTAACCCTAGAAAGATTACAATGAGGGTTGTTCAACCCTACTGGTGGCTCACTGCTAGTCTCACTGCCAAGATCAGCATCTTCTTCATGTCTGAGATCAATTCATTGAAGTACAATAATTCCTCTGCTATGCTCTGCCTTCTCACCCATTTCCTTATCTTCACAATTTCACCCCCAAGAACATCTTTTCCATGACTCAGTTACAAGTATTTATACACTATATCAACTTTGGAATGATCATTAAGGTCGGCATTAGAATAATCAACCATTGGAACAATCTCCAAGGTCGGCATTACAAACATTTACAAAATAGGTCTTGACCTAACATAAAATTATGCTAAGGAAATGTAGTATAGATGTATGCAGATCATGCCATGCCTTAGCTGGGACTCAAATACAATCTTCTATGTGACAACACGCTTCTATAATCTTCAATAGATCTCCGCAATCACTGGAATTAACCAAGTCGGCTAAGACTGGTTACACACTATGTTATCTGGGAATAATCTTCAAACACGATCTTAAATCCTTAATGTGGACCAATGTAAAGGTAGGAACATGATTAGGAGGTATCCACAAGCACGTTGAAATCACGAGGAGCAACTATACAAACTCAAACCACTTTATCCATGAGATTCTTCACACCGAAGCACATGAATTTCACTGTCTTCAACTGACATAAAAGAAAGATATCTTGTGAACCACCAAAATATGAACCATTGCAATTGTAGGCATTTATCATTGTCCTAGACTTCCCTCTAGAACCGCAGAGCAAAATATTTCAATGCAGAGGAATGTGGAGCAAAATATTTTCTCTCTAGCACCAGTGAATAATTAGGAAAAGTAGGTTTTACTCTAGTGAATGTAACTCACTCAATTCTTCACACTGGAGGCTCAAACTCAAGATTTAGCATCTCTAGACATGCCTCTAAATAAATTTCAATCTGCATGGCAAGATCCTCAATCTGCAAGAAATGCGAAGCAATCTTTTGCACTGTTCTTTCATCTGCAACACACTATTTCACTACAATTCACTGCAACTCACTATTTCTTCCGGAGGGGCAAATTTTCTCAATATCCTCAACATATAAAGCTTCTAAACAAATGGGATATAGTTGATACCAATGATAACAAGGATATGTTGACATCAATGACAACACTAATTAGGCACATACTTGCAACAATCTCCCCCTTTGTCATTGATGGCAACATATGATGTGAAAAACTATAACAACCATCAAGACAAGATTCTCCCCCTTTCTATTTACACATCTACACTATTTATCCACCTAAGTTTTTCACATGATTTCTCTCTCCCTTTAACATCAATGGCAAAGGGCACATACTTGCATTCTGCTACTTTGAACCAAACTCTCTCCTAAACTCTCTCTATCTGACTACTCCCCCTAAGAAGTAGCCCTTACAAGCATCAATCTGAATCTGGAGATGAATTTTTAGGTACCTCCAAACTGATGCACTTCTGTGCATCTTAGTTTAGAGCAGGAGGGGTGATAACCCCTAAGTTTTCTCTGAGATACTCCAAAGTATCCTTAGGAAGAGGCTTGGTGAAAATGTCTACAATCTGATCTTTTGTAGATACATACTCCAACTTGACTTCATTCTCTGTCACTTTTTCTCTAAGAAAGTGATATCTTATGGATATATGCTTTGTCCTTGAATGCATTACTGAATTCTTTGATATGTTTATGGCACTTGTTTTGTTACAAAAGATTGCAATTGGATCTTCATACACAACTCTGATGTCCTTCAATGTTTGTTTCATCCATAACACTTGAGTGCAACTACATGTTCCTGCAATGTATTCTACTTTTGTAGTAGACAGAGATATTGAGTCTTGTTTCTTGCTTAACTAGGATACCAGCATTTTTCCCAAAAAGAATGCACCTCCACTTGTACTTTTCCTGTCATCCACATCTTCAGCCCAATCTGCATAAGTGTATGCACTGAGAGTGAAATCATTGTCTTTTAGATACCACAAACCATAATCCATTGTGCCTTTCAAATATCTCAATATTCTCTTGACTGCCATCACATTTGACTCTTTAGGTTCTACTTGAAATCTTGCCATAGGAGAAACTACATGCATTATGTCAGGTCTGGTTTGAGTCAGATAAAGTAATCCTCCAATCATAGATCTATACCTTTTCTGATCTGCCATCGGTGAGTCATCATGTTTGCTCAACTTACAATCAGTTATCATGGGAGTGCTTATCGGTTAGAGTTTTCCATCCCAAACTTCTTTAACAACTCTTTCACATACTTAGACTGAGAAATGAAGATACCTTTATTTGATTGATTGATTTGCAGACCTAAGAAGAAATTCATCTCACCAAACATGGACATTTCAAATTTATTTTGCATTTCCCCAGCAAAAACCATGTACATACATTCATTGCCTCCAAAGATAATGTCATCAACAAAGATTGCAACAATTAGGATTTGTTCATCATTGATCTTGAAATAGAGATTGCTATCGGTAGTACCCTTACTGGACCCTAACTATATCAGATATTTATCCAATCTTGTATACCAGGCCCTAGGGGCTTGTTTTAATCCATACAATGTTTTCTTCAATCTGCACACCATTTCACCCTAATCTGATGATTAAAATCCTTCTGGTTGTTCAATGTAAACCTCTTCATTCAATTCTCCATTCAAGAATGTTGACTTGACATCCATCTGATATACCTTGAAATCCTTGTAGGCTGCAAATGCTAAGAACATTCTAATTCCTTCAATCCTTGCCATTGGTACAAATGCTTCTTCAAAATCTATTCCTTCAACTTGAGAGTATCCTTTGCATACCAACCTTGCTTTGTTTCTTATCACTTCACCATTCTCATTCATCTTGTTTCTGAAGACCCACTTGGTGCCAATTACATTTTATCTGTTGGTCTAGGAACAAGATCCCAAGTCTGATTCTTCTCTATCTACATCAATTCTTCTTTCATGGCTTTTACCCAATTCTCATCATTGCAAGCTTCATTCATAGTCTTAGGTTCAATCTTGGAAATCAAACAGAAATTTACTTGTTCTTCTGTAGCTCTTCTTCTGGTCAGAATTACTTTGCTCTTATCTCCTATGATTTGATCTTCAGAGTGATTTAACTTTGTACATACCTGGGTGTCTTAGTAATGATTTTCGGAGCTTGTTCTTCTTCTTCCTCTAAGTTTTCTTCTTGCTACACTAATACTTGGCTTGCAAGGACATCCAGTTCATCAAATTCATATCCACTTGACACCTTTTCCTTGCTTTCATCAACTTTGACATTTGCACACTGGATGATTTTCTTCAACTTGTTATTGTAACACCAGTAGGCCTTACTCTTGGTGGAGTATCTAAGGAAGATACCTTCATCACATCTTGCATCAAACTTATCTAGATCTTCATCTCTTCTGATATAACACTTACTCCCAAAAACCTTGAAATATTTCACAATAGGAACTTTACTGTACAATAATTCATAAGGAGTCTTAGAACTATTACCTTTGACTTGGACTCTGTTTAGGATATATATAGCAGGGTGAATTACCTCTCTCCAATATACTTCCAGTAGGTTAGCCTTCTTCATCAGTGTTCTGGCAGCCTCTTGAACTGTCATGTTTTTCCTTTCAACTACTCCATTTTGTTGTGGAGTCCTAGGTGTAGATAATTGTCTCTTTATCCCTTGTTCTTCATAGAAGAAGTTAAACTCATTTGATGTAAACTCTCCACCTCTATCAAACCTCAAGCATTTTATATTTAAATCTAACTCATTCTCAACCATTACTTTGAATGCTTTGAACTTTTCTAGGGCTTCTACCTTTTCTTTCAAGAAAGTAACCCAAGTCATTCTAGAATAATCATCAATCAACAACATGAAATACCTATCTCCTTGTAGACTTCTTACTCAGGTAGGTCCGCATAGATTTGTATGTATTAATTTCAGTAGTCCATCAATAGATTGGTCCTTGCTCTTGAAACTTGTTTTTTTCTGTTTTCCAAATTGGCACTCTTTGCACAAAGTATCAACAGGCTTCACAAGCTTGGGTAGATCTCTTATAGCCTGAGAGGAACTTATCTTCACAATGTTGTCAAAATTTATACGACACAACCTTCTATGCCACAACCAACTTTCATCATTCTGAGTCAACAAATAATATTCATTAGTCCCTTTCAAGTGATAAATGTTACCTCTTATCTTCTTACCAATTGCAATCACTGTTATGGACCTTTCCAAGATATTGCATCCATTGTCCTTGAATCTCAAATCATAAACTTTGTCACACATCTGACCAACACTCAAAAGATTGTGCTTTAATCCTTTCACATATAAGACATCTTCAATATTATGCTTGCCATCAAAAGAAATGGATCCTTTTCCACAAATCTTACTAATTGTGTCATCACTGAACCTAACCAGTCCTCCATCATATCTTTCCAAACTTATGAACTTACTTTTGTCACCAGTCATATGATGAGAGCATCCACTATCAATAACCCATTCATTTTTGTCTTCAACAACCTGAGCAACCAAGGCACTTTCCACTAGTTTTTCTTCTTTTACACAACTTGCAGGATTAGTAGTCACAAGTTCTTCTTTAATAGCAATAAACAAGCATTCATTTCTAGATGTACCAGCATTATCTGGTTCACCATCTGATACTCCTTCATCATCATCAAGATCTTTGACATAATAACATTTCTTTGGGATCCTAGGTCTATTAGGTCTTGGCTTAGGCACTCTTGTGGGGCATCTAGAACAATAATGACCAACTTTAGCACAACTAAAACATTTGAAAGGTAGTTTGCCTTTGAACTTACCAGTACCTATGGGTAGATTGTTAACAAAGTTGGCTTCAAGTTCTTCAGGCTCATAATCTGGTTCCACCTTGTACTTGTCAGATCTAGGGGTTCTCTCTGAAGTGTTGGCCTTGAAAGTAAGTTCTCTCATTTTAAAGGTTGTCATCTTCCCGAGTAGTTGATCTTTTGTAATCTTTGTCACTGTCATTACTTCTTCAATTGTGGCCACCTTATGACTGTATGATTTAGGCAGTGATCTAAGAATTTTGTTCACAACTTCAATATCCTCAATTTTTCCTCCCACACTTCTAATGCCACTTACAAGTTCATCAACCTTTTGCATGAAGGATGTTATGTTGTCATCTTCACTCATCTTCAAACATTCATATTTTGTTTCAAACTCTGCAACTTGGTGCTCTTCACAGAGTCATCTCCTTCATTTGGATTCTTCAAATTTTCCTAGATTTCATAAGCAGTTTCTAACTCCATGATCTTTGTTACTTCGGTGTCGGATAAGGCACTTACCAAGGCATCTTTGGCTTTTATGTTCAACTCAAATTGCTTGATCTCATCTTCAGTTTGCGGACCATTTTTTGGTATTTCATACTTATTTTCAGTTATTTTCCAAACAAAATAACCCAAGTAGAGGAGATGGGTTTTCATGTGGATCTTCCAGACAAAGTAGTTTGTTCCATCAAACCGCAGACTTTCCTTCTTATATGACATCCTGGATCAACCTCAAGCAGTCAATCTTTCTTCTGAGGAACTTGGCTATGATACCAATTGTTGAAATGCATCAGACAACTGAGAGGGGAGGTGAATCAATTTTCACAAAAACTTAACCACTTCCGCACTTTAAACATTAACCACTTGTCCACAATTATTATGATTAAACAATGAATGCATTAAATTAGAAACTTAAATACAGTTGCAACATCAAACACAAGAGACCAGATTTTTACTTGGAAAACCTTGGTAAAGGAAAAACCATGGAGAGGATTAGCTCTCAATATATATTGTAATCTCTGAATAATGATGTTCAGGCTTGGTCACTCCATGAGCCTAGAACATGCTGGCTCACTACCATGAAGTACAACTAGGTCTAGTAGGCTCACTACCTCAACCCTAAACCTAGAAAGATTACAATGAGGGTTGTTAAACCCTATTGGTGGCTCACTACCAAGATTAGCATCTTCTTCATTTCTAAGATCAATTCATAAAAGTACAATAATTCCTCTGCTCTGCCTTCTCACCCTTTTCCTTATCTTTGCATTTTCACCCCCAAGGACATATTTTCCACGACTCAATTACAAGTATTTATATGCTACATCAACCTTGGAATGATCATCAACCATTGGAACAATCTCCAAGGTCAGCATTACAAACGTTTACAAAATAGGTCTTGACCTAACATAAAATTATGCTAAGGAAATGTAGTATAGATGTATGTGGATCATGCCACACCTTAGCTGGGACTCAAATACGATCTTCCACACCACAACATGCTTCCATAATCTTCAAGAGATCTCCGCAATCACTAGAATTAACCAAGTTGGCTAAGACTGGTTATATGTTGTGTTATCTGGGAATAATATTCAAACACAATCTCAATTCATTAATGTGGACCAATGTAAAGGTAGGAACATGATCAAGAGGCATCCACAAGCACGTTGAAATCACCAAGAGTAACTGTACAAACTCAAACCACTTTATCCATAAGATTCTTCACACCAGAGCACATGAACTTCACTATCTTCAACTGACATAAAAGAAAGATAGGTTGCAGACCACCAAAACATGAACCATTGCAATTGTAGGCACTTATCATCATCCCAGACTTCCCTCTAGAACCGCAGAGAAAAATACTTCAATGTGGAGGAATGTAGAGCAAAATAGTTTGTCTCTGACACCAGTGAATAATTAGAAAAAGCAAGTTTTACTCTGGTGAATGTAACTCACTCAATTCTTCACACCAAAGGCTCAAACTCAGGATTTAGCATCTTCAGAAATGCCTCTAAATAAATTTCAATCCACAAGCCAAGATCTTCAATCTGTAAGAAATGCGGAGCAATCTTCTGCACTGTTCTTTCATCTACAACACACTGTTTTCACTACAATTCATTCCAACTCACTGTTTCTTCCAAAGGGGCAAATTTTCTCAATATCCTCAACATATAAAGCTTCTAAATAAATAGCAAAATAAGATACATTTGACACCAATGACAACAAGGATATGTTGACATCAATACAATACCGATTAGGCACATACTTGCAACACCTACCCTCTCTCACTCTCTACTACCCTCCCCTCTCTACCTCCTACCATCTCTCTCACTCTCTACATCCCTCCCCTTTCTACCTCCTACCATCTCTCTAAGTCTCTACTTCCCTCCCCTCTCTACCTCCTACCTTCTCTCTCACTCTCTTCTTCCCTCCACTCTCTATCTCCTACCCTCTCTCTCACTTTCTACTTCCCTCCCCTCTCTACCTCCTCCCTGTTGCAAGTATGGGCCTAACTAGTGTTGTCGTTGATGTCAACATACTCCTATTGTATTGATTTCAAGGATTGGATGAGTTGTGTGCTAAGGATATTAAGAAATTAGCCCTATCAGAAACAGAGAAGAACAGTAAAGTCAGTCAAGTTCTATGAAGTGAAGATTCTAGACAGTTGAAGATCAGAGTATGCACATCAAAGGGTTTGTAGATATGTGTTTGAAGGTGCTTCTGTAAAGATTTCAGAGATCCATATGAAGATTTGGAGAAGTTATAGCCATATGAGTAAAATTGGTTCTGACAGTTGTTTAGAGGCGACAAAGTGACACAATTAGGTCCGGTGAGATCCAAAAATGCAATATCTTGTTTTACTGATCTGGTGGCATGTTTGGGAATCCAATGTGAATTGACAACTCAATTGGTTCGTGGTCTAGAGGTCCCCAAGCAATTATTCTTATGTGACAGTGATGCCTGACTATGTTCTTAAGGTTTTGGATGAAGATGCAAATGATTTTAGTAAGCAGAACTGGTGTGGATGTTCTTGGTGTTTTAGGGAAGCTTGTGAGGATCTCTAGATAGTGTCCAGTTCATGTTGGTGGTCCACATTGAAGGTAGAGCTCGTAATTGAAGATTTACCTCTCAGTGATGGTGTTCTTCCTAGTCTTATCCAACTGGATGTTTTACACATGTTGTAGATGATCTTGAAGATGTTTTACGAAGCAAGGCATGTTCCTCAAAGAAAATTGAAGTCCTAGATATGCGTGGCCGATAGGGTAGTGTCGCGCATGAAGTTTTTGTAATAAGTCAAGTTGTATTTGTGTAATTGCTCTATAATAAAATAAAGTATGTATTGTACTAACTTTGATGCCGATGTCTTGTATAAATAAGATTTGTGAAGTCATTTCAAAGAAGGTGTTGTCATGATGAAAAAGTGATAGAGAGGAAAGGAGTGAAAAGCGGAGCAGAAGTGTTGAGATTAAATGAAACTGTCTCAAGCATGGTGAAGATGCTAATCTCTAGTTCAAGTATGTAATATTTATATTATTCTGTAGACAGTGTGTCTCATGTAGGTAGTGGGCCTCTTGTGAGCAGTGTGCTCGGGTAGTGAGCCCTAATTGGCAAGTGCCATTTTTGTTCTTCTTATTCTTTTAACAGAAAATACAATCTTGGGTTAGTCACCCCATGGTTTTTCCCTTAACTGGGTTTTCCACATTAAAATCTTGGTGTCATATGTGTTGAATATGTTTCTGCTCTTGAGTTATTGCATTTTGCTTTCATGATTAAATAATTATTATATAAGAAGGCTTTAAGAATTTAAAGATCAAAAGATTTGGTGACAACTGATTCATCCCCCCTCTCAGTTGTCTGTCCTAAAACTAACAATTGGTATCAGAGCTAAGTTCCTCTAAAAGGGAGCTTAACCACTTGAGGAGATCTAGGATGTCTTCCTACAAGAAGGATAGTCTAAGGTTTGATGGAATGAACTACACTCTTTGGAAAAGCCGCATGGAATGTCACTTGCAATGTATGGGATTTCAATATTGGAACATGACTATAAAAGAGTATATTCCTCCAAAGAATGGTCTGACAACTCTAGATGAAATTAGAGATACTGAAGATAATATTCAAGCTAAAGAAGCCTTACTAAGTGCCTTATCTGATACAGAGCTGACAAATGTTATGGATTTAAAAATTGCATATGAAATTTGGTCAAAGCTGGAAATTCTGCATGAAGGAGACAAATATGTTAAATGTGCCAAGCTTCAAAGTTTGAAAGAAAAATTCAAAAACCTAAAGATGAATGAAGATGAGAATATCACTACATTTATGTCAAAAGTAAATGAGCTTGTTTGTGGCATTAGATGTGCTGGTGGAACTTTGGATCAAGATGCGATTGTTGTCAAAGTTCTCAGATCCTTACCTCCTGCTTACAAACACAAGGTTGCTGCTATTGAGGAATTTAGATCTTTATCAAATATTTCAAGGGATCAATTGGTTGGGAAGTTAACTACATTTGAATTGGTTGAGTTTGGAGATGCTCCTCCCAAGACTGGATCTGCATTCAAAGATAGTGCCTCTACACAAGGTAAACAAAGGTATGATCTAGGAGAGAGTTCCTCAAAGAAATTATCATGGTATGAAAAAGCAAGAAAAGATCTAGAAGAAGATGAGGAAGAAGCTACTCAACTTGAAGCCCTTATTGCAAAAAGACTGCCAAGAGGATCTAGTAAGTATGAAGGAAAATTGCCTTTCAAATGTTTCAATTGCAACAAGATTGGTCATTTTGCCTCAAGATGTTTGGAAAGATTTTCAAGGCCTAACCCTAATAGATCAAGTTTTCAAAAGAAGTGTTACTATGTTTAAGAAGATGATGATGAAAGAGTAACAGATGATGAATCTAAGATAGGAACCAAATCTAGAAGTGACTGGGTGTTTATTGCCATCAAGGAAGAAGATCTAATGCCTATTGAATCTGCCAATCTTAAGATAGAAAGGGCTCTGGCTGCTTAGGTTGAAGAAAAGGATGAATGGGTCATTGACAGTGGATGCTCCCATCATATGACTGGTGATAAGAACAAGCTCATAAATCTAGAAAGATATGAAGGAGTTGTGAAATTTGGTGATAATTCTGTTGGCAGAATCAGAGGTAGAGGAACTATTTATTTTGATGGAAAGAACAAAACCAATGATGTTCTATATGTTGAAGGTCTAAAACATAATCTTCTTAGTGTTGGATAGTTGGTGGACAAAGGATATGATCTCAGATTCAAAAATGGAAAATGCAAGATCTTTGAAAGCTCTGGAACTAAGATTGCATCCGGTACTCAAACAAAAGGTAACATCTTCCACTTGGTTGGTACTGGCAAAAGTTGTTTATTTGTTTAAATTAATCAGAGTTGGTTGTGTCATAGGAGAATGTGTCATGTGAATTTTGATAATATCATCAAGATAAGCAACACTCAGGTTGTAAGAGATCTTCCAAGACTGGTGAAACCTACTAATAGTTTGTGCAAAGAATGTCAGTTGGGTAAGTAGAACAGAGTCACATTTAAAAGTAAGGAACAATATTCTACCAAATTGTTGGACTTGGTACACACTGATCTATGTGGACCAACAAGAATCAGGAGTCTGCAAGGTGATAGTGTTGCAAGTATGAGTCTAACAGGTGTTGTCATTGATGTTAACATACTCATGTTGCATTAATAAGAAGGATTGGATGAGCTGTGTGCTGAGGATATTGAGAAAATTAGTCTCAATCAGGAACAATGAAGAACAATGATGACAAGGTAAAAGTGAAAGATAGGTTGAGGTTCAGAAGATGTGGTTCAAAGGGTTTGTAGATATGAGTCATGAGATGATCCAGTCAAGTTTTTAGAGGTCTGCATGAAGATCTGAAGAAGTTATGGATGCTCAAGTAGAACCAATTCTAGTAGGTGTTTAGAGGTGACAGAGTGTCACAGATAGGTCTGGTGAGATCTGGAAATGCATTATCTAATTTTGCAGATTGGAGGGAGTGTCGAATAAGTCCCTATGAAGTGACAACCAGATTTGGTCATGGTTTGGAGGTCTGGAAGCACCTATTTATTTGTGACAGTGATGACAAACTGTGTTCTTGAAGTTCTGGATGAAGGAAAGAAGAATTCCAGTAAGCTGATGAAGTGCAGATGTTCTTGGTGACTCAGGAGAGGTTGTGGTGATCTTTGGATCGTGTCTAGCTCATGTTGGCAGTCCACATTGAATTTAGAGTTTGGATTTGATGCCTAACCATCGGATGTTGGTGTTCTTCCTGAGATTGGCCGACCAGATGTATTACAAGTCTTCTGGATGATTTATAAGTGTTTGCCGACTTAGATGATTGTTCCTAAGTGATGCCTTGTATAAATAAAGGTTTGTGAAGTCATTCCAAAGTGTGTCTTGTGTGGATGAGGGTGTGGTAGCGAAGAAAAGAGTGAAAGACAGAGATGAAGTTTTTAGGCTTTAATAGAACTGATTCAGGCATGGTGAAGATGCTATTCTCCAGTTCATGTATGTGATACTTATTTCTTTGTAGATAGTGTGTCTCTTGTAGGCAGTGAGCCCTAATTGGCATGTGCCATTTGTTCTTTCTATTCTTCTAACAAAGAATACATTCTTGGGTTAATCACCCCGTGATTTTTCCCTTAACTGGGTTTTCCACGTCAAAATCTTGGTGTCTTATGTGTTGCTAAGTTTCTGCTTTTGATTTGAATGCATTATGTTTCATGTTTAATATACTGCTAATCACCAAGAAGTTTTAAGTGTGTAAATTAGAGAAAGTTTGGCACAACTAATTCACCCCCCCTCTCAGTTGTGTGCCCTAAGTCTAACAATTGGTATCAGAGCCTAGTTCCTCTAAAAGGAGCTTAACCACTTGAGGAGATCCAGGATGTCATCCTACAAGAAGGATAGTCCAAAGTTTGATGGAACCAACTTTACTCTTTGGAAAGGTCGCATGAAATGTCACTTATAGTGTATGGGAATGGTGTACTGGTCCATGATTACAAAAGCATATGTACCTCCACAGGGTGGTCCGACAACCCTAAATGAACTCACAGATACTGAAAACAATTTGCAGACCAGAGAGGCTCTTCTAAGCACATTATTTGACTCAGAGCTCTCAAATGTTATTGATCTACCAACTGCTTTTGAGATTTGGAATAAATTGGAACTTTTGCATGAAGGAGATCAGTATGCTAAATGTGCAAGGTTACAAAGTCTAAAAGGGAAATTTGAAAAACTGAAGATGAGAGATGATGAAAATATTACTACTTTTATGCCAAGAGTAAATGAGCTAGTTTGTGGAATAAGAAATGCTGGTGGAGTCTTGGATGAAAATGAGATTGTTGGAAAAATTCTCAGATCCCTTCCTACAGCTTACAAAATCAAGGTTGTTGCCATTGATGAATTCAGAGCCCATACAACTGTCACAATAGACCAATTGGCTGGCAAACTGGCTGCATTTGAAATGACCAAGTTTAGAGACGATCCCCCCAAGACTGAATCTGCATTCAAAGCTAGTGCCTCTGTGAAAGGTAAGCAAAGATTTGATCCGGGAGAAAACTCTTCAAGGAAACTGTCATGGTATGATCAAGCAAGAAAAGACATGGAAGTGGAAGAAGCAGAAACAACTCAACTTGAAGCCCTCATTACAAAGAGATTGCCAAGAGGATCTGGTAAGTATGAAGGAAAATTACCCTTTAAGTGCTTCAACTACAATAAGATTGGTCATTTTGCCTCAAGATGTCCGGAAAGATTTTCAAGGTCAAATTCCAATAGACAAAGGTTTCAAAATAATTGTTATTATATTCATGAAGAAGATGATAATGAAGAAGTAATAGATGATGAATCAGAGATAGGAAACAAATCCGGAAATGAATGGGTGTTTATTGCCATCAAGGAATAAGATCCAATGCCCTCTGAATCTGTCAATCATAAGGCTGTAGAAAGAGCTCTGGCTGCCCAAGTTGAAGAAAAAGATGATTGGGTCATTGACTGTGGATGCTCTCACCATATGACAGGTGATAAGAACAAGTTCTTAGACTTGGAAAGGTATGAAGGAGGAATGGTAAAGTTTGGTGATAATTCTGCTGGTAGAATCAGAGGTAGGGGAACTATTTCTTTTGATGGAAAGAACAAAACCGGTAATGTATTGTATGTTGAAGGATTGAAGCACAATCTTCTCAGTGTTGGGCAGTTGGTGGACAAAGGTTATGATCTCCAGTCCAAGAATGGAAAATGCAGGATCCTTGAAAGCTTCGGAACTAAGATTGCATCTGGTACTCAAACAAAAGGTAATATCTTTCATCTGGTTGGTACTAATAAAAGTTGTCTGTTTGTTCATGTTGATCAGAGTTGGTTGTGGCATAGAAGGATGTGTCATGTAAATTTTGATAACATCATCAAGATAAGCAATACTCAGGCTGTAAGAGATCTTCCAAAATTGGTAAAACCTATAAATAGTTTGTGCAAAGAATGTCAGCTAGGTAAACTGAGTAGAGTCTCATTCAAAAGCAAGGATCAATCCTCTACCATATTATTGGAATTAGTTCATACTGATTTATGTGGTCTGACAAGAATCAAGAGCATGCAAGATGATAGATATTTCATGTTACTGATTGATGATCATTACCAGATGATGTGGGTTACCTTTTTGAAAGAGAAATCAGAAGCTTTTGAGAAGTACAAAATCTTCAAGGCTATGGTAGAGAATTAAACTGGATTCAAAATGAAATGTCTAAGGTCTGATAGAGGTGGTGAATTCACATCCGGTGAGTTCATAGATTTTTATGAGAAGCATGGTATAAAGAGACAGTTGTCTGCTCCTAGGACTCCACAGCAGAATGGAGTAGTAGAGAGAAAGAACCAGACCATCTAGGAAGCATCCAGGACAATGATAATGGAAGCAAATGTTCCTCAGATGTTTTGGAGAGAAGCTGTCAGCACTGCAGTCTATACTCTCAATCGAGTTCAAATCAGAAGCAATACCAGTAAGACTCCTTATGAACTTTGGTTTGGCATCACTCCTACTATGAGGTATTTCAAAGTATTTAGTAGCAAATGTTACATTAAAAGAGATGAAGATCTAGGAAAGTTTGATGCTAGAAGTGATGAAGGGATATTCTTGGGCTACTCCACTCAAAGCAAAGCATGCTGGTGTTACAATAAGAGACTCAGAAAGATGATAGAAAGTACAAATGTGAAGGTTGATGAAGGAATTGAGAAACCTTCAAGGTTTTATGAATATGATGAAGATGATCAAAATGATGTTCTGATTCAAGGAGTCCAAATTCCTTCCGGTACTCAGAATCAAATAGATCCGGTAATCAGGGAGAAGAAATGAATCATAATGAGCCTGAACAAGAATTAGAAGTGTAGGAAACTCCCAAAGTTCCCAAGTATGTAAGACTAAACCACTCTGAAGATCAGATCATAGGTGATAAAAGCAAAGGGGTGCAAACAAGAAGAAGAATTGCTCAAAACTTAGATGAGTATTGTTTGATTTCAAGGATAGAATCTAAGACAGTAAATGAAGCTTGCAATGATGAAAAATGGACTAAAGCAATGGAAGAAGAGCTAATGCAAATTGAGAAAAATCACACTTGGGATCTTGTTCCCAGACCTAGAGACAAGAATGTGATTGAAACCAAGTGGGTCTTTCAGAACAAACTGAATGAAGTTGGTGATGTAATCAGAAATAAAGCCAGATTGGTCTACAAGGGTTACTCTCAAATAGAAGGAGTAGATTTTGAAGAAACCTTTGCTCCGGTGGCAAGAATTGAAGTAGTTAGATTATTTCTTGCCTATGCTACCTTCAAGGATTTCAAAGTATATCAGATGGATGTCAAGTCTACCTTCCTAAATGGTGATTTGGAAGAAGAAGTATATATTGAGCAACCAGATGGTTTTCAATTGTTTGATCATGGTGATATGGTCTGCAAGTTGAAGAAAGCACTGTATGGATTGAAGCAAGCCCCAAGAGCTTGGTATGAAAGATTGGATAAGTATCTTTTGAAGATTGGTTTCAACAAAGGTACTGCTGACAGTAACTTATATTTCAAAATTGATCATGAAAACATCTTGATTGTTGAAGTATTTGTTAATGATATCATCTTTGGAGGAAAAGATAGTATGTGTAAAACTTTTGCAAATCAAATGAAAAGTGAGTTTGAGATGTCTATGCTTGGTGAAATGAATTTCTTCTTGGGTCTGCAATTTACTCAAACAAAGAAAGGAATCTTCATTTCTTAGAGCAAATATGTGAAAGAATTGTTGAGGAAATTTGGGATGGAAGATTCAAAGCCAATGAATACTCCCATGGCAACCGGATGCAAGTTGAGCAAAGATGATAACTCTCCTAAGGTAGACCAGACAAAGTACAGATCAATGATTGGAGGATTGTTGTATCTCACTCAAACTAGACCAGATATAATGCAAGCTGTTGGTCTTGTTGCTAGATTTCAGGCTGATCCCAGGGAATATCATGTCATGGCAATCAAGAGAATTTTTAGATATCTAAAAGGAACAGTTTAGTATGGTTTGTGGTATCCTAGAGATCATGATTTCTCTCTTCATGCATATACAGATGCAGATTGGGCAGGAGATGTGGATGACCGGAAGAGTACCAGTGGTGGAGCATTCTTTTTGGGAAAGAGATTGGTTTCTTGGCTAAGCAAGAAACAATAGGCAATATCTCTGTCTACAACTAAAGCAGAATACATTGTAGCAGCAGGTAGTTGCACTCAAGTTTTATGGATGAAGCAGATGCTAAGAGACATCAAAGTAGAGTATGAGGAGCCTATCACAATCTTCTGTGATAATTCAAGTGCAATAAATATTTCTAAGAATCTAGTGTTGCATTCTAAGACTAAGCATATATCTATCAAATTTTACTTTTTGAGAGAGCAAGTGAACAAGGATGAAGTCAGATTGGAGTTTGTGCCCTCAAAGGATTAGATTGCAGATATCTTTACTAAACCTCTTCCCAAGGACTCTTTTGAGTATCTTAGGGAGAAATTAGGGGTTATTGCCCCTCTAGTGATGAACTAGGATGCACTGATGTGCATCAATCTAGTGGATATCACAGTCATATCTTGTGATCCAGATTGGTGATGGGGAGCTGCTACTCAGGGGGAGCAGCTGGTATGATTCTGATGTGTTAGAGTTGCAAGTATGAGCCCTTTTCCATTGATGTCAAAGGGGGAGAGAAGACATGTGAAAAACAAGTGGTTGATGATAAAAGGGGGAGAAGTAAAGGAAGAGAAGACATGTGAAGAGTTGTTGCTGTTAGGGGGAGCTGTGACAGAAAGGAGAAGTTCTTGTCTTGATGGTTTTTCACATCATATGTTGCCATCAATGACAAAGGGGGAGATTGTAGCAAGTATGAGTCTAACAGGTGTTGTCATTGATGTCAACATACTCATGTTACATTAATGAGAAGGATTGGATGAGCTGTGTGCTGAGGATATTGAGAAAATTAGTCTCAATCAGGAACAGTGAAGAACATTGATGACAACAAGGTAAAAGTGAAAGATAGGTTAAGGTTCAGAAGATGTGGTTCAAAGGGTTTGTAGATATGAGTCGTGAGATGATCCAGTCAAGTTTTTAGAGGTCTGCATGAAGATCTGAAGAAGTTATGGCTGTTCAAGTAGAACTAGTTCCGGCAGGTGTTCAGAGGTGACAGAGTGTCATAGATAGGTCTAGTGAGATCCGGAAATGCATTATCCAATTTTGTAGATTGGAGGGAGTGTTGAGGAAGTCCCTGTGTAGTGACAACCAGATTTGGTCATGGTTTGGAGGTCCAGAAGCAACTATTCCTTTGTGACAGTGATGATAGACTGTGTTCTTGAAGTTTTGGATGAAGGAAAGAAGAATTCTAGTAAGCTGATGAAGTGCGGATGTTCTTGGTGACTCAGGAGAGGTTGTGGTGATCTTTGGATCGTGTCTATCTCATGTTGGCGGTCCACATTGAATTTAGAGTTTGGATTTGATGCCTAACCACCAGATGTTGGTGTTCTTCCTGAGATTGGTCGACCGGATGTATTACAAGTCTTCTGGATGATTTATAAGTATTTACCAACTTAGATGATTGTTCCTAAGTCGATGCCTTGTATAAATAAAGGTTTGTGAAGTCATTCCAAAGTGTGTGTTGTGTGGATGAGGGTGTGGTAGCGAAGAAGAGAGTGAAAGACAGAGCTGAAGTTTTTAGGCTTTAATGGAACTGATTCAAGCATGGTGAAGATGCTATTCTCCAGTTCATGTATGTGATACTTATTTCTTTGTAGATAATGTGTCTCTTGTAGGCAGTGAGCCTCTTGTGAGCAATGTGCTTGGGCAGTGAGCCCTAATTGGCATGTGCCATTTGTTCTTTCTATTCTTCTAACAGAGAATACATTCTTAGGTTAATCACCCCATGGTTTTTCCCTTAACCGGGTTTTCCATGTCAAAATCTTGGCGTCTTATGTGTTGCTGAGTTTCTGCTTTTGATTTGAATGCATTATGTTTCATGTTTAATATACTGCTAATCACCAAGAAGTTTAAGTGTGTAAATTGGAGAAAGTTTGGCACAACTGATTCACCCCCCCTCTCAGTTGTGTGCCCTAAGTCTAACAGATAGATATTTCATGTTATTGATTGATGACCACTCCTGGATGATGTGGGTGACTTTCCTGAAAGAGAAATCTGAAGCACTTGAGAATTTCAAAATATTCAAGGCTATGGTAGAAAATGAAACTGGGCTAAACATAA
The DNA here is from genome assembly GCA_027924645.1 of Cunninghamia lanceolata. NCBI lineage: Eukaryota > Viridiplantae > Streptophyta > Pinopsida > Cupressales > Cupressaceae > Cunninghamia > Cunninghamia lanceolata. The sequence goes on along the minus strand of BSBN01000571.1, from coordinate 755,146 downwards.
AATGTCTTAGGTCTTTTAGAGGTGGTGAATTCATATCCGGAGAGTTCATAGAATTCTGTGAGAAACATGGGATAAAGAGATAATTATCTACTCCAAGGACTCCATAGCAGAATGAAGTAACGGAGAGAAAGAACCAAACCATCTAGGAAGCATCTAGAACCATGATGATGGAAGCAAATGTCCTTCAGATCTACTAGAGAGAAGTTGTAAGCACTGTTGTCTATACTCTTAATCGAGTACAAATCAAAAGCAATACTGGTAAGACTCTTTATGAACTTTAGTTTGGCATCACTCATACTGTGAAATATTTTAGAGTCTTTGGTAGTAAATGTTATATCAAAAGAGATGAAGACCTTGGCAAATTTGATGCTAGAAGTGATGAAGAAATATTCTTGGGTTATTCTACTCAAAGCAAATCATACCAGTGTTATAACAAGAGATTGAAAAAGATTGTAGAAAGCACAAATATGAAGGTTGATGAAGGCATTGAAAATCCCTCAAGGTTTTATGAGTAGAAGCAGATGATCAGAATGATGTTTCGGTCCAAGAAGAACAAGCCCCAACTACAGTTTAGATTTAGATTGATCTAGAGAATCGTGAAATATAGGAAGAAGAGATAAGTTTGAATGAACCTATCCAAGAAATAGAAGTGCAAAAAATTCTCAAAACTCCTAGGTATGTAAGACTGAATCATTCTGAAGACCAGATCATAGGAGACATAAGTAAAGGTGTTCAAATAAGAAGAAAAATTGCTCAAGATTCAGTGAAGTATTGTCTAATATCAAAAGTTGAACCAAAAATAATAAGTGAAGCATGCAATGATAAAAGTTGAGCTAAAGCAATAGAGGAAGAGTTGATGCAAATTCAAAAAAATCACACTTGGGATCTTGTTCCCAGACCTAAAGACAAAAATGTGATTGGGACTAAGTGGGTCTTCCAGAATAAACTAAATGAAGATGGTGAGGTAATTAGAAACAAAGCTAGACTAGTCTGTAAGGGTTATTCTCAAGTAGAAGGAGTTGACTTTGAAGAAACTTTTGCTCCGGTGGCAAGAATTGAAGCAGTCAGATTATTTCTTGCTTTTGTTGCCTTCAAAGATTTCAAGGTATATCAGATGTGTCAAGTCTGCCTTCCTGAATGGTGATTTGGAAAAAGAGTTATACATTGAGCAACTGGATGGATTCCAATTGTCTAATCATGGTGATATGGTCTGCAAGCTAAAGAAAGCATTGTATGGACTCAAAAAAGCCCCAAGAGCCTGGTATGAAAGATTGGATAAACATATTTTGAAGATTGGTTTCAACAAAGGTACTGCTGACAGTAACTTGTACTTCAAGATTGATCATGAAAATATCTTGATTGTTGAAGTATTTGTTTATGATATCATTTTTGGAGGAAAAGATAGTATGTGCAAGACTTTTGCAAATCAAATAAAAAGTGGATTTGAGATGTCTATGTTTGGGGAAATGAACTTCTTCTTGGATCTACAAATCACTCAAACAAAGAAAGGAATCTTCATATCATAGACCAAATATGTGAAAGAATTGTTGAAGAAATTCAGAATGGAAGATTCAAAGCCAATGAATACTCCCATGACAACTGGATGTAAACTAAGCAAAGAAGATGAATCTCCTAAGGCTGATAAGAAAAAATATAGGTCAATGATGAAGGACTACTATACCTTACTCAAACTAGACCTGATATTATGAATCTTGTTGGTCTTGTTGCCAGATTCCAAGCTCATCCTCGAGAGTCTCATGTCATGGCAATCAAGAGAATTCTCAGATATCTAAAGGGGATAGTTGAGTATGGTTTATGGTATCCAAGGGATCATGATTTCTCTCTTCATGCATATACAGATGTTGATTTGGGTAGGAGATGTGGATGATCGGAAGAGTACTAGTGGTGGTGCATTCTTTTTGGGGAAAAGATTGGTGTCTTGACTGAGTAAGAAACAAGAGGCAATATCTCTATCCACTGCAGAAGCAAAGGATATTGCAGTAGCAGGTAGTTGCACTCAAGTATTGTGGATGAAGTAAATGCTAAGAGACATCAGAGTGGAGTATGAAGAACCTATTAGAATCTTTTGTGATAACTCAAGTGCAATAAATATATTAAAAAATCTCATGTTGCATTCAAAGACAAAACATCTATCCATCAAGTTTTATTTTTTGAGAGAGCAGGTGAATAAGAATGAAGTCAGATTGGAGTTTGTGCCCTCAAAGGATCAGATTACAGACATTTTTACTAAACCTCTACCTAAGGACTCTTTTGAGTATCTCAGGGAGAAGTTAGGGGTTATTACCCCTCCAGTTTTGAATTAAGTTGCACTAATTGCATCAGTCTGGTGGATCTCATAGTCATATCTTATGGTCTGGATTGATGATAGGAAGCTGCTACTCAGGGGGAGCAGTCTATATGATTCTGAAGTATGATGCAAGTACGTGCCCTTTGCCATTGATGTCAAAGGGAGAGAGAAGACATGTGAAAAACAAAGAGATTGCTAATCAAAGGGGGAGAAATGAAGAGAAAAAAGATATGTGAATGATTGATGTTGTTAGGGGGAGCCAATGAGGAGAAATTCTTGCCTTGATGGTCAAAACAGTTTTTCACATCATATGTTGCCATCAATGACAAAGGGGGAGATTGTTGCAAGTATGGGCCTAACTAGTGTTGTCATTGATGTCAAGGATTGGATGAGTTGTGTGCCAAGGATATTGAGAAAATTAGCCCTATCAGAAATAGAGAAGAACAGTAAAGTTAGTCAAGTTCTATGAAGTGAAGATTCCAAACAGTTGAATATCAGAGTATGCACATCAAAGGGTTTGTAGATATGTGTCTGAAGGTGCTTCTGTAAATATTTCAAAGATCTGTATGAAGATTTGGAGAAGTTATAGCCATATGAGTAAAATTGGTTCTAACAACTATTTAGAGGTGATAGAGTGACACAATTAGGTCTGGTGAGATCCAGAAATGCAATATCTTGTTCTGCAGATCTAGTGGCATGTTTGGGAAGCCAATGTGAATTGACAACTCAATTAGTTCGTGGTCTAGAGGTCCCCAAGCAATTATTCTTATGTGACAGTGATGACTGGCTATGTTCTTAAGGTTTTGGATGAAGATGCGAATAATTTCATTAAGCAAAAGTGGTGTGGATGTTCTTGGTGTTTCAGGCAAGCTTGTGAGGATCTCTAGATAGTGTCCAATTTATGTTGGCAGTCCGCATTGAAGATAGAGCTCGTAATTGAAGATTTAACTCTCAGTGATGGTGTTCTTCCTAGTCTTGTCTGACCATATGTTTTACACATGTTGTGGATGATCTTGAAGATGTTTTACGAAGCAAGGCGTGTTCCTCGAAGAAAATTGAAGTCCCAGATATGCGTGGCTGACTGGGTAGTGTCGCACATGAAGTTTTTGTAATAAGTCAAGTTGTATTTCTATAATTGCTCTATAATAAAATAAAGAATCTATTGTGCCAACTTTGATGTCAATGTCTATTGTGATGTTCACAACATGCCCCATTTTACTCCTTCAAAAAATGAGGACCCCTGTTGTGGCTGTTGCTTTGCTTGTTTGTGTGGGTTTGTTTGGTGGTAAAGGGAAAAGGAATTGAAAGTTACAAACCTTGTTGAAAGTAAAGAAAAAATTGCATTAAGTACAAGGGCTGAATATGGGTGAATTCCTTGTTAAAAATGAGCAAGGGTTGCTTTTTGAACCATCTTAAAATTCCCTGTATTTTGCAAGTTATGTGTGTTTTTTGGTAAATACATTGTGGTATGGGTTTGTATGTTTGTATATACAAAGTTATTTATATATACAAAGTCTCTCATATACAAAGTCGTTTGTATGTTGTGTCATTGTATGATGCATATGCAAAGTCCTTTGTATATCGTGTCATTGTACGGTCACATATAGAAGTTATCAAGTTTAGATGCATTGTTTACTTGTATGCATTTGGCTAACGTTTTATTTTTACATACAAGGGGGACCCGATGAAGTTAAGAGTTGAATTGAGTATTCAGTCAAGTTCATTGCATGTATGTTATTTTTGTATGTTTGGTAGAGCGCAACATACAACGTGATATACAAACACTTTATACATGTTGCAGAACCGAAGTGGTTATGAATTAACATAAACTCCTTGTATATATTGCGCTTTGTATGTATGTATCGGTACATACATTGTGGTACATACAAGGTGATATGCATAGTGCGGAACCGAAGTAGTTTTAAAATAAGGTTAAGTTTTTGTATGTTTCGATACATACATTACAGTTTATACATTGCGGTGAACATACAATGCAGATTTTAGAGGACATTTAAATTCGGTTAAATGGATGTATCATTACTTAAGGCATACTAAAAGATACATTACACTTTATACATGTCGAGGCCGAAGGGTTACATGCTGCAGTTTAAAATAGTTGAAATCCAAAAGGGATATACAAGGGACTTTGTATGTATCTTTGCTGATATACAAGCCAATATGCATTACGGAGATGCAAGTAAAAGGTAGGGTGGCCCCCACTGGTTGTCTATCGGGCTTTCATAAATTGCAATGTATATCTTCGATATACAAGCCAGAAGATACAAAGAATCGAACGTGAAAAAAAATTAAAAACAGAGAGGTCTTTGTATGTTTCGAATGTTTGTATGTTTCCTGATATACAAAGGAATTTAAAAGCATCGAAAAAGATAAAAGGTAGTGAAGAGAGGTTTTGCATAAGATTGCTTTGTATGTACACTCATACAAGGAAATATACAAGAGTGATATACAAAGCGGGAGGATTTTGGAGCTGTTTTAGAGCCCGATAGCATGTTTTTGGTCTACGATGGTTGACTCGACCATCTTTAACATCATATATCCATTTGGATATGCGAATGTTCACAGATGCTTAATATTCATAGCCCAATATCTAAGCTTGCATATTCAGGGCTCGTTTCACATAAAGCTGTAATGTTTATTTTTCATGCCTATGTATTAAATAATGATGATGCTTAATTATTGTCTGTTTGTTGCAGGATTTTGGAAATATGTGGAGTTCGGCTGTATGTTGCAGAGTGAAATAGCTAAGAATTGCAGAGTTGCAGACACAGAAGCAATATGAACCTAAGCTGAAGAGGATATTATCAAATGTATTGTTTGCCAACTGGAGAATGAATCAAGTCCAAAATGCTAGAATATTCTAAGTCAACTATGTGATTGCCAACTGGCAGACACGTACTATTCATCTGGACCGTTGATTGTTATGAGAGGATCCTGATCATTGGATCATTGTAACTATTTTATGGCCTCTGTCCTATAAGAGGGCCATGATTTGTAATTGTAGAGGTAGAACTGTTAGGGAGATAGACACAAAGAGGTCAATCATTATCTATCTAACCAAAAGATTATAAACCTGATAGGAGATCAGATTAACAAGACTAATAAGGACTGAATTGTTGAAATGTCAAGGTTCTTTCTTCAGATCATTGTAAATATACTTGTTCTAAAGTATACTGAATGGAGATGAAGCTTCAGATTACATCCTGATTGTAAACTTTACGTAATCTTCAAGTTGAATTCTGGATATGTAATGGTGAATGCTCTGTTCAATACAAGCACTTTCATTTTATTGCATGTTGTTGTCAACTTTTCCTTTGAAGATTTGCACTAGATCATGCAGATTTGTGGAATGCCCTGGTGAAGTATGATTCTAGTTTTCTTGTCTTCATTGCTGTATCAGAACATGTATGTGGATTAATGATCTCAGTCAAATAATTTTGGGAATCTCACTTTCTAAACCCTATCTTTGTCATTTCATTTTCTTAATTTCATTAAATCACTTCCATAACTACAAATCATGGCAAATAATAAGCAGAATAGAGAAATATGCTGACATCCCGTAGATAACTGAATATCATTAGCATGTTTGAGCTAAATACATGTAGTGTTGAAAATATCATGCAAAGAATTACAAATAATGGTAGAAAATCTTGCAAATATCAACCTGTAGGCACATTATTTGAGTAAATTCATAGTGTAGAGGGAGAATTGTTGGAGATTTATGCAGAATAGATATAAAGGATAGGATATTTGGAGGAATACTGATGAACTTTGTAGAAATTACTGGAGTATGTAAGGCCCCTAAATGATTAACAGCAACACACATCAACCACTGAGTAATGTCAGTAGATTATGAACTAATCAATGGAGACTTGGGATCATGAATTCTTTGAATTCATCGTATCTTTCGAGATAAATAAAGGTTGTTGTGTAACTTTTATTTCATGTTTGCTTATGAGTAAAATCATCATCAACATAAATTGGAGCTAGAAGGAGGGCATGAACAAGGAATCTATGGATTTCTGTAAATGTTGCATAAATATTTCATCATTTGAGTTGAATGTCTGCAAATATCTCTTATTTGAGAGGTTTTGGTTGTATCTTTGCCAAGATCTAGCTCAAAGCTTCAAAGATTCGTTTGATTTTATGAGCTTTTGAGTTTTATTCTAAGATATATTAGATCTCATTAAAATTTCAAAATCCTAAAAAATTGACAATAGAGTCTCATTTCAATGGATGCATATGAAGACAATTTTCAAGTTGACATTCCTTTATTTTAGGAAACTTTGAATGAGTTGGTTTGATTCTAGTATGTTTTGCTTTGAAGGAGCTTAGCTAATTAAGTCATAACTGGCAGGAAGTTTCAGGTGTTCATAATGTTCTTCATGGTTAAATCGATAATGTTCAATTGTCAGGTAATATTGTCAGTTCCTATGAAGTTGTTGTTGTTAGAGTAATAGGTTAATTACTTAATTAATTTAATCATATTGATTAATTAATTAAGTCACCTTTACTTTATTTTTCACTTAAGCTAAACTTAGGCTCATTAATAATTAATTATTAATTATTCATCCTAGGGTTTTCACTTTTAGGGTTTTGATCTCCTTTCTTAAGGATTGATCTCTTTGTAATTATTCATTCTTGTTAATGCATTTTTTGCTTCAAGGTTGTAGAGAACCATTTTTGTGCCTCTTGATCTCCTTTATGTGACAGGTTATTTGCTTGCAGGTGTTCATTGGGATCTGTGAGGTTGGTTTACCAACTTCAACATGGTATCAGAGCTCCAGATCTGCAGCTTCTTATTCATTTTTTAAGGGATCTTGCCTTAAAGCAACATTTCAGTGCATCTTGAGTCAATTTGGACCTCACCATTGTGTCCAGAAGGTTTGAAATAGTCAAGATTGACCTTCGTTTCATCAATTTTGGTTATACGGTGCCCGATCTATGAAGGTTTGAAGTTTGAGAGGGTTTCCAGATCTAGAGGGTACCTGCAATTTTTGGAGCATTTTCAGCCCAAACGGACCTTACCATCGCGTTCAGAGCGCCCCAAAACCCCAAAATCAACTGTCAAATCATCAAAATCAGTCACAGTGACTCTGGGAGGTAATTTTTTTTCATTTCTAGGTCGTACGGACTGGTACGGCACGCAATCCAAGAAAAAAATTAAAGAAACAGAGAATGCACAGGCGCTGCAGTCAGTTAACCGCTAGCGGTTAATGTTAGCGGCTAGTTAACCGCCAGGCTTCCCCCAAAGCCCTTTTGGAGCAGTTTTGGTATTTTGGCCATAACTTTTGCATATGAACTCGGATTTTCGAAAACGAAATATCTCCGGAAAGCTGGTTCCGAGCCTGATCCAGTGGTATAGGTCTTTTTTCCTGGTTTTTCTGTTTTTCTGCTTTTATTTCCAGTCAAAGTCAAACCTTGTTTTTGCGCTTCCGGGGGCATAACTCTTGCATACGGACTCTGTTTTTTGCAAACGAATAGGCGTTGGAAAGGTCTTACAGTGCTCTTTCCAGATCTGTAGATTATTTCATCAAAAAATTTATTAGGTACACAGAGAATAGTCTGAAGTGATTTTTGCTTTTTCACGCTTTCCAGCTTTCAAATTTGTACTGGGGTTTGGTTTCTTGTGTTGTGGGGGGTGTTTTTTTCTTGCTTTCTGTATATACACATCAGAAATCAGAAACCTCTATCATTAAACACATTTCAAAACCATAAACATCATGGCGGACACCTCATCAGTTGAACGTCTTTCCCCACACAATTATCATACCTGGAAAGCACATATGACCAGACTTCTCATGTCAAAGGGGTTATGGTCCTGTTTGGATGAGATTCAGCCTCAGTTGCAACGTCAGTTTGAGATTTTGCAGCATAGAAATAAAATGGATGAGGCCATGGGTTTGATATCATTACATGTTTCAGACAGTCTTTTATTTCACCTTGAGAGTTGCACAACTCCTCGGGCAATGTGGACAAAATTCAATGATCTATTTAGCACCATCAATGAGTTCAGAGCACTTCAGATTGAGGCAGAATTGACTTCCTTGGTACCTGATTCTTGTCCATCTATTGAGGATTTCTTGATGAAATTCAAATCACTCAGATCTTTGTTACAGGGTTGTGGCAAGACCAAAACTGACACTGAGAGTATTTACCTGATTCTATCTAAGCTCCGAGGTTCATTTCAGATATTCTCTTCTACATTCTACTCCACCATGGATGCTTTGGGTCCACGATTTCCCATGCCTACATTTGAGGTATTTTGTGATCGATTGTCCCGTGAGCAGTCCAAGTTATCACAGTTGGATGCTCTTCCAAGATTACAGAACCATGCATTGGTAGCTCAGTCATCTCAGGGGAAGCGAAAGCAGAAGCAGAAACAGAAACCAAAGACCACAGAGCATGGGAAGGATTTCAGTTCACAGAACACTTCTGATTCTCATTCTCCTAAGGGGGAATCATCAAAGAAAGAAAGACCTAAGTGTACTTATTGTAATAAGTCAGGACATGATGAGTCTAAATGCTATGAGAAGAAGATAGATGGATATGCACAACAGGTTTCAGATTTGACAGCTCTTCTTATGAAGAACAATATTCATCCCTCTTCTTCATCTACATCAGGTGAGTCTTCTTCATCTACATCATTCCAGACAGACAGACAGACTCCACAAAAGGGTCATGCATTATGTGCAACCACCAGTTCACATTCATCTAGATGGCTATTGGATTCAGGTGCTTCACACCATATGGCATCTTCTCAGGACATGTTCTCATCTTTTGAGGCTGCATCCTCACCACACATATTGATGGGTAATAACACTTATATGAGTGTATGTGGGAAAGGTTCTATCGACATTGATGACGGTACATTCAATGATGTACTATGTGTACCATCTTTGTCCACCAACCTTCTCTCCATTTATCAAATTGCTCACAGTGGGACAGGGAAGACAGTTGAGTTCACACCAGATTTAGTGCACATCAGAGACATTCAGACTGGCAACATTGTTGCAACAGGGACAGTTGATCATTCTTCCCAATTGTATGCATTCACACACTTTGGTCCACCATCTCCACTGTCTGGGTATCACTCTCTTTCTCCAAGAGAGCATGTTGTATCTGAGGAGAAGTTTGGTCACTTGAACTTATGTGTTCTTCCATCTGTTCATAAGACCAGTGTTGAGACTTCTACACCTCCACCTCTTGTTGAGACCACATCTGTTCAGCAGGATCCCTCTTCAGGTTTGACTGACATTGTAGCTCCACTCATCGAGCCATCTTGTGCAGTTGTTGAGGCCATATCAGAGGATATTCATTTCCTCACAGATGACAGATTCAGCACATCTATTATCCCATCTTCATTGGAGATTCCATTTCAGGATCATCTTGAGTTGTTTGATGTTGATACATTTGATTCAACATCCTGTCATTCAGACACTCATGCTTCACTTCTGTTCTCCAATGAGCATCATCTAGGACTTCTATTTCCACCTCACATCCAGGGCTTTCCTCATCATCAACCGTTGGATTGGTTTCTTCCTCAGGGGAGTCACATTGGTTTGATCATCAGCACAGGGGTTCTCTCATTCTGGGGGGGCTTTGGAGTCTCCACTCTCTCTCATGGGGGGGTATCTGATTGTATATCTGCATATGTTCTTGAGAGAGTCTCTTAAGACATTCATTTGTACTTTCTTTCAGCATCTCTTTTTGGAGAGGAGTTTTTTCCCACTGGGTTTTCTCCTTTACTCCACTTTATAGAGATTTGGTTGTACTTGGGTACCTCATCAGGCCTAGTTGCCGGGACCCATCTTTGCTTTCATGCATTTTGTCCTTAGTTTTTTTAGCTTCTACCTAAGTTCATCTTAAGGGGGGGTGTTAGAGTAATAGGTTAATTACTTAATTAATTTAATCATATTGATTAATTAATTAAGTCACCTTTACTTTATTTTTCACTTAAGCTAAACTTAGGCTCATTAATAATTAATTATTAATTATTCATCAATTATTCATCCTAGGGTTTTCACTTTTAGGGTTTTGATCTCCTTTCTTAAGGATTGATCTCTTTGTAATTATTCATTCTTGTTAATGCATTTTTTGCTTCAAGGTTGTAGAGCACCATTTTTGTGCCTCTTGATCTCCTTTATGTGACAGGTTATTTGCTTGCAGGTGTTCATTGGGATCTGTGAGGTTGGTTTACCAACTTCAACAGTTGTTTCATGATGCTTCCATTTGATCAGGTTATCTTCATAATGATTGAGGAGATGTGCATCATAATGATATCTTTATATCTTCTTACATGTGATGGAGTGTTGTTGGATCATCTTGGATCATCTTGGATCATGTGAAATCAGATATAGGATCATCTTGGATCATGTTCATTATGTCTTCAATGGATCTTCTTTGTGTCAATGAAGGACTTGTTTGATCAGTAGTACTTGCAAAGAATATTGTAGGAGTTCAGACAACACTGAGAGGGGGGATGAATTAGTGTTGTGTAGATTTTTTGCAACTTATTATAACTTTTGATTTACAAGACTCAGAAAGAGAAAGTCATCAATAAACTATTACACATATATGTACAAGTTTGATAGTGAAAATTATGAGCAAGACCACATAGAGATAAATCTTAACATAGAAGCAAAAACACACATAGAAGCATATCATTAACACAAGAATTACTGGAGTGGAAAACCCTCTCTGGGTAGAAAAACCACTCATGAAGTGCCTCACTGGCTTAACTTTGAAAACATCTTACAAAGCCTCACTGGCTGAATATTATGTCTCACTGACTATTGAGGTCTCACTGACCTACAAGCCTCACTGGCATACTGTTTAGAAGCACCAGCTTCAAGGAGCATCAACCCCTATTATAGAACAAACTGAAAACACAAATTCAGAGGGTTTCTCTGTTTCAATACATAACATTTATTCTCTCTCATGTGTCTGTCAAATGACCATTCCCAAATCATATACAAACTTAGATATTTCAATCCTGTATCATGATCCACTCTACAACACCAACACTGCTTGATTCTCAACAACACTGCTTGATTCTCAACAACACTTCACAACACTGTATGTTTCATCTCCATCCTTCTTAATACCCACATCAATGTACCTGAAAAATAACTTTATACAAGTTGAATATCTTTTCACCTTTCCTCTTCTGTATGAACATTTTCATCTTCTCTCAATGAAGAACCTACAAACAAAACTTTTCACCTTCTCTCTGCAATTTTTCTTATTTCAAAAATCAATCTCTTGTAACAAAAAAAATATTATTTCTTTGTCCATTTTAGAACCCTTTCATTTATTTGACATCTCAAATTATCCCTTGCAAAAATATGTAAATCTTCTTCAAAAATTTTGAAACCTTTCACTTACTCTGCATAGACAAATCATCTAAAACAATAATTAAGAAAAATCTTTAATTGAAATAAGATTTTTCAATTTGCTCTTGAAAGAGAAAATAAAATCTCTTTCTGATCTCTATGTGCAAGAAGTCAAACCCCTTCATTGAAACCATTTAATCCTACAAAGAAAATATATTCTCTGTATAAACAAAATCTCTTTATATTCCTTCCAAGATGACTCTTCAATCTCTTCAATCTGCATAAATAGCTTTAATTTCTCTGCAACATTATTGACAAGATCATTTCATATTCTCTAACATTTCAATCAGGACCTGTAGGAGAAAAAATAAAATCTCTTTGAATATTTAGTCTTTTCATTTTTATCTCCTTCTTGCAAATCCTGCATTTAAATTCTTTATCCAATCTGCCTTTCAAAAGAAAATCACCTCAAATTCTTTCTCAAAAAAAATATAACAAATATATCCCCTCTCTTTGCTTTTTTTCCCCATGAGATAATTCAAGAAAGAAAGAAAATCTTTCTAAAAAAAAAACTCCTTAAAATTCTTACTTACCTACCCACCTTTTCTCAATCCATAATTAGAAATTACTTATTTTTAAAGTCATAAAAATTACACAAAAGTGGGGTCGACCACTTAGTTGTTTAAACAAAGCTTCTAAAAATGAAAGAAAGCCATAAAAGGCTTAGTAGTCGGGTTCCAATTTATAAATATTTGAAATCTTTTTGTGCATAAAGCATTCCCCACTCAATGTCGCATAAAGCATGCTTTTCTTAGCACATATATGCCTTATTCGGTGCACCTTTTATTGTGGTTTCTTTAAGACATATAAATTGGGCTGCAAAAAGCAATCTCCTTCGAATTTTTAAACAAACTTTCCCTTGTTTGAAATTTATGCTCACACATACTTGTTTCACCGGTGGAAAAGAAAGAAGGGGCTGGTTGAAAGATGAACTTAAATCCTTCTACAGGTAACCGGTTACCTTTTGTAAAGGTCAACACACTTTTAGAACAAAAAATGCATTAGTATTTGCATTTTGAATTATATATATCTTTTTAAAGATCTTGAGACCAAATTACCTTGTAATGTAAATGATATCAATCATCAATAGAATTCACTATCATTTCAATCTTAATCAACACTGTAATATGCATTAGTACACACTGTCATGATCAATCAACCACTAAATGAAACTGATGCCACTATTCATATTGCAAACAACTGTCATGAGATGATCAACACATCCGAAAATATTCTTTGCAAGTACTACTGATCAAACAAGTCCTTCATTGACACAAAGAAGATCCATTGAAGACATAATGAACATGATCCAAGATGATCCTATATCTGATTTCACATGATCCAAGATGATCCAACAACACTCCATCACATGTAAGAAGATATAAAGATATCATTATGATGCACATCTCCTCAATCATTATGAAGATAACCTGATCAAATGGAAGCATCATGAAACAACAACTTCCTAGGAACTGACAATATTACCTGACAATTGAGCATTATCACTTTAACCATGAAGAACATTATGAACACCTGAAACTTCCTGCCAGTTATGACTTAATTAGCTAAGCTCCTTCAAAGCAAAACATACTAGAATCAAACCAACTCTTCTTTGTGAACTTACCAAACAATAAACAATTATCTCCTCTTGATGTCATGCAACCACTATGATAACTTTGCAATATCACTGACAACTGAACACACTTTTGACATCAATGACAACTTGTCACCATCAGCTTTATCCTCAGAGTTTATCTAACTTTGGTTTATCTAGTTGGTGCAGGATACACAAGTTTGTGGAGCACAATGAAATGAATTGTCTAACTTTTCTTACAAGGATAGATTTATATTTGAAAGGACTAATTCTTTTCTCAGATGTATTTAGGGCTGAAGTCTGGCAGGAAAATGAAGAAATTCTAGAGCAACAAGTAGATACGACACTAGAAATTATTAATTGTCTGGACACTGAAGTGGACCACTTCAAGGACTTTGAATTATATTTGTCTAAAAATAAACAGTGTAGTCAAATATTAGGTTTATCCACTAAAGATGTCCTAATTAAAAGTTGGTGTAGGTTACATGACGAAGAGCATTCAGAAAGGGATTGTGACACTTGCTTGGTCATGTTGGAGAAGACTCGAATTCTGGAACAACAAGAAGAGACAACACCTGTAATCATGAGTTATTTAGAAAATATAATACCTAAATCAGTTCTAGAAGGTAAAGATGATGAAACATCTTTCCTTGAGTTATTTTATGGTGAGATTGATAGCAGTTCTCTACTTCCTAATACAGGTAAAGGGGATTGCAGGTATAAATCTTTCAAAATTTATAGAGAAGAAACCACTTGTCAGGATAAAATCTTTGATTCTGATCCTAATGCTTTTGATAAAGATAGTGAAACATCTTTCCTTGAGTCATTTTATGGTAAAAAGAAGTGTAGACAAGTGGAAGAATTTAAATGCATTGCTATTGAAGAAGTTCCTATGATAGTAACATAGGGAGTTGTAGAAAAGAAATTCAATGCTGATTTATTAGCTGACTTCCTTAAATTGAATGATCAAATGTAAGAATGTTGCAGGTCGATGGAACTAGATACCTTACTGGATGGTAGAGGTGAAGTATTTGATGAACAATTCATGAAAGTTGAAGATGCAGAAAGCTTTGGAGTTGTTGTACATGATCATATGTCAATCTGGCATTGTTTTGAAAATGAAACAAGGGAGTATTCCTATCAGTCGAATGTTAATTCACCTTTACAGTCAAATGATTTAGAAATGATAAATTTCTATATATCTGATTATGATTATAAAGATACTCATTTAGATGTTGATGTATAGAGAATTGAAGAAAACATTGACACGTTTCCTGAACTTGAGGATAAACTACATATCCAGAACAAAAAGATAGATGTGGATAAAAATGAAGAAATAATCCATCAAGAGTCATACATCCTTCAATTCGAAGGGAGACTTGAAGTTGAGCTAAGCAATGAAAGTGCAAAGTCAAATGGGAGACCAGTTGTCAGCAAGCCAGCATGTCCTGCAGAACTAGAGATACACCAGGTTGTATTTTTCCTTTCCACATTGAATAATGTTGATTATTATTTTGATTATGGAAATTTAGGAGATAAAACATGCATATGGATATGTCATGAACATGATGAGCTTCCTCAATTGCTGATAACTAGAGGTTATTCTGTTAAACATAATGAATTTAGAATACAAGAATATTTTTTATAATATAAAGATGAATTTGCTGGGATCAGAACCATAACTAGTGCCCTAATGCTCCTGCACAATCTAAGGAAGTATGCAAATATAGGTGTCTTTGGGTATTTTCTTGGGTTTTATTTGCCTTGTAGGGTTTGTATATAGTTTGGTAGAATAGTGGTTCTGTTTCTTTTCTTTATTTTTCTTGTCTTGCTTTGTGTTGTTTCCTTTTGTAGGTTAGTTGTTTGTACAATCTGTTTGTTTTGTTTGCTTTGTTGTTTTCCTGTGTGTTGGGGTCTTTATTTTGATTTAGAGTATACAAGAGCATACTAACAACCACTGAAAACAATAGAAATTTTAGAACATTCAAGTTAATTATTTAATGCATAACTTGTTGTGACTATCATAAATGTAGAAAGTTAGTTAACTTATGACATTTTGTATTCAATAACTGTGGGTTGAGTATTCAAGGGAAGTTTCTCACAATGACACACCTAAAATCCTTGGGTTTGTTGAACCTACCAGTGTAGATATTAGGTGAAAAATCAAAGGTCACCCTTGCTACCATTACAATTCTCAGCTTAATTTCAAAAAGTGACCATTCCTTGCTTCACGAAGTTACAACTGCAATATCTTATGAAATCTCTATCTCATCCAAAATATAAAATAAATAAAATAATAATATGGATTTTACTAAAAATTTAGGTTAAGCCATCTAAGTAACTCTACCGAGGCTATAGACGCTTGCTGGTAGTGGGGCTCTACTTAGGAGAATTGTAATGATAACCTTGTCGGGGCTATGGTCGCTTGTTGGTAGCAAGGCTCTATCCGGTTGGCTATGAGGGAATGACATCAATTAGGTAGTCTAATATTAGTCATTGGTTTGTTCAACTAATTTTCAAGATGAGAATAATTAATCATGTGCACCCACTTAAATTGAATGTGAAAATTCATGCACCTTATTGAATACATTAGGTCTCAAGTTAAATAATGATTTGCAGAAAAGATAGTTGGAAATTTTGAATTTATTTCAATTAGTTTTCTTTAATGGTTTTAATTTGATTGTTTTGTTTGGTTTCTAGTTGTTGTGATGTTCACAACATGCCCCATTTTACTCCTTGGTAAAATGAGGACCCCTGCTATGGCTGTTGCTTTGCTTGTTTGTGTGGGTCTGCTTGGTGGTAAAGGGAAAAGGAATTGAAAGGTACAAACCTTGTTGAAAGTAAAGAAAAAATTGCATTAAGTAAAAGGGTTGAATATTCCTTGTTAAAAATGAGCAAGGGTTGCTTTTTGAACCATCTTAAAATTCCTTGTATTTTGCAAGTTATGTGTGTTTTTTGGTAAATGCGTTGTGGTATGGGTTTGTATGTTTGTATAGACAAAGTTGTTTATATATACAAAGTCTCTCATATACAAAGTCATTTGTATGTTGTGTCATTGTATGATGCATATGCAAAGTCCTTTGTATATTGGGTTGTTGTATGGTTGCATATAGAAGTTATCAGGTTTAGATGCATTGTTTACTTGTATGCATTTGTCTAACATTTCATTTTTACATACAAGGAGGACCCAACGAAGTTAAGAGTTGAATTGAGTATTCAGTCAAGTCTGTTGCATGTATGTTATGTTTGTATGTTTGGCAGAGCGCAACATACAACACGATATACAAACACTTTATACGTGCTGCGGAACCGAAGTGGTTATGAATTAACGTAAAGTCCTTGTATATATCACACTTTGTATGTATATATTGGTACATACATTGCGGTACATACAAGGTGATATGCATAGTGCAGGATTGAAGTAGTTTTAAATTAAGGTTAAGTTGTTGTATGTTTCGATACATGCATTGCAGTTTATACATTGCAGTGAACATACAGTGCGGATTTCAGAGGAGATTTAAATTTGGTTAAATGGATGTATCATTACTTAACGCATACTAAAAGATACATTACACTTTATACATGTCGGGGCCGAAAAGGGTTACATGCTCCAGTTTAAAATAGTTGAAGTCTGAAATGGATATACAAGGGACTTTATATGTATCTTTGCTGATATACAAGCTGATATGCATTGCAGAGATGCAAGTAAAAGGTAGGGTGGCCCCCACTGGTTGTATATCAGGCTTGCATAAATTGCAATGTATATCTTTGATATACAAGCCAGAAGATACAAAGCACCGGATGCGAAAAGAAATTAAAAACAGAGAGGTCTTTGTATGTTTGGAATGTTTGTATGTTTCTCGATATACAAAGGAATTTAAAAGCATCAAAAAAGATAAAAGGTAGTGAAGAGAGGTTTTGCATAAGATTGCTTTGTATGTACGCTCATACAAGGAAATATACAAGAGTGATATGCAAAGCGGGAGGATTTCAGTGCCGTTTTAGAGCCCGATAGCATGTTTTTGGTTAGCGATGGTTGACTCGACCATCTTTAATGTCATATATGCATTTGGATAAGTGGATGTTCATAGATGCTTAATATTCATAGCCCGATATCTAAGCTTGCATATTTAGGGCTCGTTTCACATAAAGCTATAATATTTATTTTTCATGCCTATGTATTAAATAATGATGATGCTTAATTATTGTCTGTTTGTTGCAGGATGTTGGAAATATGTGGAGTTCGACTGTATGTTGTAGAGTGAAATAGCTAAGAATTGCAGAGTTGCAAACATAGAAACAACATGAACCTAAGCTGAAGAGGATATTATCAAATGCATTGTTTGCCAACTGGAGAATGAATCAACTCCAAAATGCTGGAATATTCTAAGCCAACTGTGTGATTGCCAACTAGCAGGCACGTACTGTTCATTCGGACCGTTGATTGTTATGAGAGGATCCTGATCATTGGATCATTGTAACCATTTTCTGGCCTCTGTCCTATAAGAGGGCCATGATTTGTAATTGTAGAGGTAGAACTATTAGGGAGATAGACACAGAGAGGTCTATCATTATCTATCTGACCAAAAGATTGTAAACCTCATAGGAGATTGGATTGCCGAGACTAATGAGGACTGAATTGTTGAAATGTCAAGGTTCTTTCTTCAGATCATTGTAAATATACTTGTTCTAAAGCATATTGAATGGAGATGAAGCTTCAGATTACATCCTGATTGTAAACTTTACGTAATCTTTAAGTTGATTCCTAGATATGTAATGGTGAATGATGTGTTCAATAGAAGCGCTTTCATTTTATTGTATGTTGTTGTCAACTTTTCCTTTGAAGATTTGCACTAGATCATGCGGATTTGTGGAATGTCCTGGTGAAGTATGATTCTAGTTTTCTTCTCTTCATTGCTATATTGGAACATGCATGTGGATCAGTGATCTCAGTCAAGTAATTTTGGGAATCTCACTTTCTAAACCCTATCTTTGTCATTTCATTTTCTTAATTTCATTAAATCACTTCCATAACTACAAATCATGACAAATAATAATCAGAATAGAGAAATATGTTGACATCCCATAGATAACTGAATATCATTAGCATGTTTGAGCTAAATGCATGTAGTGTTGAAAATATCATGCAAAGAATTACAAATAATGGTAGAAATCTTGCAAATATCAACCTGTAGGCACATTATTTGAGTAAATTCATAGTATAGAGGTAGAATTGTTGGAGATTTATGCAGAACAGATATAAAGGACAAGATATTTGGAGGAATACTGATGAACTTTGTAGAAATTACTAGAGTATGTAAGGCCCCTGAATAATTAACAACAACACACATCAACCACTGAGTAACGTCAGTAGATTATGAACTAATCAACGGAGACTTGGGATCATGAATTCTTTGAATTCATTGTATCTTTCAAGATAAATAAAGGTTGTTGTGTAACTTTTATTTCATGTTTTCTTATGAGTAACATCATCATCAACAATGTCTTGTATAAATAAGATTTGTGAAGTCATTTCAAAGAAGGTGTGGTCGTGATGAAAAAGTGATAGAGAGGAAAGGAGCGAAAAATAGAGCAGAAGTGTGAGCTTAAATGGAACTATCTCAAGCATGGTGAATATGCTAATCTCTAGTTCAAGTATATAATATTTACATTATTATGTAGACAGTGTGTATCCTATAGGCAGTGGGCCTCTTGTGAGCTGTGTGCTCGGGTAGTGAGCCCTAATTGGAAAGTGCCATTTTTATTCTTCTTATTCTTTTAATAGAGAATACAATCTTGGGTTAGTCACCCTATGGTTTTTCCCTTAACTGGGTTTTCCACATTTAAATCTTGGTGTCATATGTGTTGAATATGTTTTTGCTCTTGAGTTATTGCATTTTGCTTTCATGATTAAATAATTATTATATAAGAATGCTTTAAGGATTTAAAGATCAGAAGATTTGGTGACAAATTATTCAACCCCCACTCTCAATTGTCTATCCTAAAACCAACACTACCATCTTTCTAAATCTCTGCTTCCCTTTCCTCTCTACCTCCTACCTTCTCTCTCACTCTCTTCTTCCCCCCTCTCTCTACTTCCTACCCTCTAGATCTCACTCTCTACATCCCTCCCCTCTCTACCTCCTACCCTCTCTCACTCTCTACTTCCCTCTCCTCTCTACCTCCTACCCTCTTTCGCACTCTCTACTTCCCTCCTCTCTCTACCTCCCCTCTCTCTCACTCTCTTCTTCCCTCCCCTCTCTACCTCCTCCCCTCTCTCTCACTCTCTTCTTCCCTCCACTCTCTACCTCCTACCCTCTCTCTTGAAAGGAAGCTAGGTGTACGGAAATCGCTTCCTACACTAATCTAATGAGGGGAGGAGAGTGCAAATTTAATTTTATCTTTACCGTTATAGCTATGTTAACACACTAACAAAGATATTGCATCAAACACATACACAAGAATGTAAGACAGAAGAAGAGAGACACAAGATATATGTGGGGAAAACCCTTATGGGTGAAAAACCCCACACTCCAAAACACAACTCAAATGTATTCTGTAAACAAAAAAGGTTACAATACAATCATAGAGCTAATGCTCTTGCAGGAGTCTTCGACACTCGTATCTAGAGATGTTCCGGTAGCATAATAGTACTTGTCAAATCTATAGTACTTCTCCTCTCCAAAGCACCTGTTTATAAAGAGAATACAAGGCAAAAATGGCTCCACATTGAGATGGGCATCCAACATGGCCTCATGGGCCAAAACCCATGCCTATGGGCACTTTTCCAACACTATAGGATACTCTTGACACTTGTGAAGTGACCCCATCCCAAGGAGGTCACCTATTTCCAAAATGGGCTATGATAGATGCTCTTATGACTCTTACAACCGTCATAGAATCTGTCATAGTTGTCATAACTTGCAGTTGTAAAAGAATCTGTCATACACAGGCTATAAATAGCATATTCTCTTACAACATGTCATAGTCCACCTTGGGGCACCCAAAGATGCCTTTTTCAAAGATGCTTCTTGACACATGTCCATATCTATCATAGGATATTCTATTTTCAACTCTTACATCTCATAACTTTGTCATAGGAATCTGCCATGACCATTTTGATCAATATTCCCTTACACACATTCCAAGATG
The DNA here is from genome assembly GCA_027924645.1 of Cunninghamia lanceolata. NCBI lineage: Eukaryota > Viridiplantae > Streptophyta > Pinopsida > Cupressales > Cupressaceae > Cunninghamia > Cunninghamia lanceolata. The sequence goes on along the minus strand of BSBN01000571.1, from coordinate 734,679 downwards.
CTGACACATGGAAAAATATTCTTACCACTAAGTGGGATGCCTATCTCCTCATGTGAGGACAAATATACATGTGGTCATATGCCATGTAGGATGACACCTCACTATGCCAATTCCCACAATATGACAACATAGGATTTGCATCCAAATTATACAATAGGCAATAACTAAATAAACACAATGAATTAATACAAGGAATTACCAAGGTTGAGACACCTTAATTCCCAACATTCTCCCACTTGTTGAACACCTTGTAAGAGCCAATAGAATTAACAGGATTTAACTGCTATAGGCTTAGAGGCCCATAGGCTCCGAACACCATCTGAACTTCTCTTTGCCCATTAGCTTTGTCAATGCATCTGTAACATTGTTCAAAGTATATACCTTCTCCAAATTTACCTTCACATCCTCTACCATGTCTTGCATGAAGTGAAACTATACATTAATATACTTTGTTATGGCATGGAAAGTTAGATTCTTTGCAAGGCAAATCACACTCTGATTGTCACAACAAATTGTAATCTGTCCTGCATCAACACCAATATCTAAACACAATCTCTTAAGCCAAATGGATTCCTTGCAAGCATGAGTTCCTGCCATGTACTCAACTTCTATCATAGACAAAACAACCATAGGTTGTCACTTACTCATCCAACTAATTGCACCACCAAACATAGTGAACACATAGGCACTGGTGGATCTCCTGCTGTCAATGTCACCTCCCCAATTAGAATCCACAAATCCATGAATACAAACTGAATGCAGAGGTCCTGTAACATTACCATGATAGCATATGGAATACTTAGAAGTACCCCTCAAATATTTGAACACTTGCTTAACTGCATCCCAATGTACCCGTCTAGGATTAGCCATAAATTGACTAAGGACTCCCACTGCTTGGGCAATGTTTGGTCTTGTGCAGACCATAGCATACATCAAATGCCAACAGCACTAGCATAAGGTACTTTGCTCATGTCCTCCACCTCACTAGGAGATTTTGGACAATCATTAATAGACAACTTTGTCCCCAATGAAATAGGAACACATAATGGTCTACAATTTGCCATGCTGAACCTATCCAACACGGTCTTCACATACTTACTCTAGCTTAACCAAAGTTTTTTGTTAGCTCCATCTCTTCTGATTTCCATTCCTAGAATGTACCTAGCTACCCCAAGATTTTTCATCTCAAACTGTGCTGACAACTGAAACTTCAAATCATAAATCATATTCTTACCATTCCCAGTCAACAGCATATCGTCAACATACAATGCAATAATGAGAATGTGATTATTGTCAAATTTGTAATACACACAATGATCTGATTATGATCTTAGATATCCAGTTGACAACATAAAGGCATCAAACTTCAAGTACCACATCCTAGGAGATTGCTTCAAACCATACAAAGACTTCTTTAACTTGCAAACCAAATTTTCTTTACCTTTCTCTATGTAATGCTCTGGCTATGACATGTAAATCTCTTCCTCCAAATCACCATGAAGAAAAGTTGTCTTCACATCCATCTATTCTAACTCTAAGTCATAAGTAGCTACAAGAGATAACATAAATTAAATGGATGTTAGCTTTGCAACAGGAGAGAAAATTTCACCATAATCAATTCCCTCCACTTGTGAATACCCCTTCGCAACCAATCTAGCCTTGTACTTTTCAACACTACCATCTGCACTAAATTTCTTCTTGAACACCCATTTGCATCCAACAGGTTTATGTCCATTAGGCAAAGGCACCAAGTCCCATGTTTTATTCTTTTCCAAAGAAGCCATCTCATCTTCCATGGCCTCCTTCTAGGAATTTGCATCTTTCATGCCCATAGCCTCTTTCACAGTTCTAGGCTCATCAATGTTAGTAAGTAAAGAAAAAGAACAGCTAGAATATAGTAATGAATAACCAAACCTATTAGGTTGCTTTCTTGTTCATGTAGACCTCCTTAATGCTTGAGGTTGAAGTTTTGCTTCTTCTTTTGAGCTTTCAGAGCTGCTAGAGCTCTCCTCATCATCAGGTCTCACAGGGTCTGTCGGTTCAGTCTTCTCAGGGGTAGAAGGAAGCTAAACCGCATCCTCTTTCTTTTCTATCTGTTCTGGCTGTAGAACAATGGAAGAAGGTGTTAGCTCTCTGAAGATAACACTTCTTCTATACAACACTTTTTCATCCATAGGACCCCAAAGCTTGTAACTTTTCACACAGACACCATAGCCAATGAAAATACATTTAACAACCTTGTTCTCCAATTTAGACCATTTCTCTCTAGGCACATGTGCATATGCCTCACAACCAAAAACACGAAGATGCCTAACTGAAGGCTTCTTACCAAACCACACCACCATAGGTGTCTTGCCAACAAGAGCTGATGTAGGAGATCCGTTTATGAGATAGAAAGCAGTGGCTACAGCTTCAACCCAAAACTTTTGTTCGATGTTTGATCCACTAAGAATACTCCTAGCCTTCTCCATCAATGTCCTATTCATCCTCTCTGCAACTCCATTTTGCTATGGGGTGTATGGAGTTGTCTTATGTCTTTCAATCTCTTGCTCTTTACAAAACTTATCGAACTCTTCCGAACAAAACTCACCACCGTTTTCAGTTCTCAAACACTTAATCCTTTTACTAGTCTGATTTGCAGCAAAGGCTTTAAACTCCTTAAACTAACTAAAGACTTCAGTCTTTCTTCTGATAAAATAAACCCATGTCCTTCTACTGTAATCATCTATGAAATATACAAAATATACAGATTTTGAAATCGAAGGAACATTAACAGGACCAAACACATTAGAATGAATAAGATCCAATACACCAAAAGACTTGTAAGAACTAAAGTAAAACTGAACATGGTTTTGCTTTCCATATACACAATGTTTGCAAAAGTCAAACTCGAGATTACAATCATTTAACCCCTCAATGAGGTTTTTATTTTTTAGGGTTCTAAGACCCTTCTCACCAATGTGGCCATATCTCAAATTCCATAACATAGTCTTTTCAGCAAGAAGTTTAACTTCCAAAGCATGTGCACTACCATCAGAAAGTGTTACAACAGATTTCTTCACTGCTTGTTCAGATGGTGGGGATGAAGTGATTGCAACTCGTTTCTTTAAGTCAAAAGAACTATTGTACTGTGAAGTGCATGCCTCCAGTTGAAACAAAGTACCTCTCTGAGTACCCTTTGCAAGCACCATAGATCCTCTAGTCATCATGCATCCATCCTTCGAAAAGAGAACCTACACACCTGCATCATTCAACATACTTACAAAGAGCAGGTTCCATGCTAGGCCTGGGATGTGCATAACCCCAATGATCCCCTTCACTCGTCCAACAAGGAATTAGATTGAGACTCTTCCATGACCAACAATCTTTAGATGAGAGTCGTCACCTAGGTACACTCTTCCACCATCAAACTCTTCATACTTCATGAACCAGTCTGAATGCGAGGTCATGTGGAATGATGCACCAGAATCAATCAACCACACATCATCAGATGCATGGGTGGCCAGGGCTGTGATGAAGGCATCACCATCATCTTGTGACTTGTCAAAATCTGAGTCAGGAGCTTTCTTCTTCTTCTTCTTTTTCTTCTCCTCTTTGCATTCCTTTCATAAATGCCCAATTTTCCCACAGTTCCAACAAAGAGCTTTGGACTTTCCAAGAGATTTGGATCTCCCACGGGATTTGGATCTGCCCTTTTCACCTTTCTTATACTTCTTCCCTTTCTCTTTGGGTCTTCCACGAACTACAAGAGCCTCTTTGGCTGACTTAGATGTCTTTCTCCGCATTTCTTCAGATAAGAGCGAGGAAACCACATCTTCTATCTTGAATGTGGTAGTGGTGCTTCCGATAGCCATGATAAGATGATCCCATGAATATGGCAAAGAACAAAGTAGGGTCATACATTGATCGTCCTCCTCCATTTTCACACCCACAGATGTCAACTGTGCAACAATCATGTTAAAAGTCTTCATGTGGTCTGCAATAGATCCTCTATCTTCCATCTTTAGAGTGAACAACAAAAGCTTGTTTACCAAGGACTTGGCCTAATAAACATCACCCAACTTCTTCTAAAGGTCTTTCGTGCTCTTCTCATGGACATTCAATAGGACAGAGTCAGCTAGACAAAGTCTTATGAGGCCCTTAGCCTTCCAATCTTTGAGGTCCCATTTAGCTTGTGACATTGCTGTAGGTTTTACATAGGATACAGTTTCCCATAGGTCACGATCAACAAGTAGGTCTTCCATCTTGAGTTTCCACAACTCAAAGATAGTGTCATTAAATTTCTCCACCTCTAATGTTTGGGATGTGGTTGCCATCTCCTTCCTGCAACAATATACAGAATACTCTGCACAAACTCCCACTCAACCTAAGATTAGCTCAAAAAACCCCTACCCAGTAGCTAGAACCAAAAGTGGCTAGGCTCTGATACCAACTGAAAGGAAGCTAGGTGTGTAGAAATCGCTTCCTACACTAATCTAATGAGGGGAGGAAAGTTCAAATTCAATTTTATCTTTACAATTACAGCTATGTTAACACACTAGTAGAGATATTGCATCAAACACATACACAAGAATGTAAGACAGAAGAAGAGAGACACAAGATATATGTGCGGAAAACCCTTACAGGTGAAAAACCTCACACTCTAAAACACAACTCAAATGTATTTTGTAAACAAAGAAGGTTACAATACAATCACAAATCCAATGCTCTTGTAGGAGTCTTTGACACTTGTATCTGGAGATGTTCCGGTAGCATAATAGTACCTGTCAAACCTATAGTACTTCTCCTCTCCAAAGCACCTATTTATAAAGAGAATACAAGGCAAAAATGGCTCCACATTGAGATGGGCATCCAACATGGCCTCATGGCCCAAAACCCATACCTATGGACACTTGTCCAACACTGTACGATACTCCTGACACTTGTCAAGTCACCCCATCTCAAGGAGGTTGCCTATTTCCAAAATAGGCTATGACAGATGCTCTTACAACTCTTACAGCCGTCATAGAATCTGTCATAGTTGTCATAACTTACAGCTGTAAGAGAATCTGTCATACATAGGCTATAAATAGCATCCTTGGGGCACCCAAAGATGCCTTTTTCAAAGATGCTTCTTGACACATGTCCATACCTGTCATAGGATCTTCTATTTCCAACTCTTACATGTCATAACTTTGTCATAGGAATATGTCATGACCGTTTCGGTCAATATTCCCTTACACACATTCCAAAATGCTGACACATGGCAAAATATTCCTACCACTAAGTGGGATGCCTATTTCCTCATGTGAGGGCAAATTTACATGTGGTCATATGCCATGTAGAATGACACCTCACTGTGCCAACTCCCACAATATGACAACAAAGGATTTGCATCCAAATTATACAATAGGCAATAAATAAATAAATATAATGAATTAATACAAGGAATTACCAACATTGAGACACCTTAATTCCCAACATCTCTCATGTTGGAATTAAGGAACACTGAGAGGGGGGGTGAATCAGTATTCTGCAGAACTTCTTAGATTATTCTTTAATTTATTTGCCACATACATTCAAAAGAAAGAGCTATAAACATAAGAATAGAGACAATAAGATCATAACACATGAACACCAGGATTTTTACGTGGATACCCGGTTAAGGGAAAAACCATGGTGGGGGTTAACCCACAAGAAATTATACTCTATTAAAAGTATTACAAATGGGGAAGGCACATGCCTTCGGGCTCATTGCCCAAAGCTCACTGCTCAAAGAGGCTCACTGCCTACAAGAATTATTACAAGAAGATTATAGAATATTTGAACTAATGAATAGCATCTGGTAATGCAAGAATTCAGTTCTAGTTAAGTACAAAATACTGATCTTACACACTTCATCCTTACTCTGCCCTGTTTACTGTTCTGCCATGATCCGAGCTTAGATCTTCACCTTCGCACTTCTTTCTACCTTTTTTGCACTTATTCCATCACATCATCACACACACCCACCAAAACACTTGAATCCATCAGCTATATATATCTACATTAAGAAATTCAATCAACTGTAGTTGACTTCAAAAGAACTTAGAACATTTATTAAAAAACTCTGCTCTGTTAGCTGAATCCATGTACAAACAACAATGCAGACCAAAGACTTGTGTTCCAAATCATCAATCTTGTTTGCCAATACCACTGATTATCACAAATTTCTTGACCAACACTTTTTCTTCATTTGGACCGAGATCAAATACTAGGTCGGCCTGTTCTTCTTTTGATTGTATTGACTAACTGGAACCTGATACTCAGATGCTTATAACTTTTGAGTTCTTCATCACTGGAGGCTAGGATTATGGTTTTAGATAGTCCTAACAATCCTTATCACTCCATCAGATCTGCAACACATTGTGAATTACCACTGAAGAGATCTGGACCAAGATACTGGACCCTATCACATGCTCTGTCTCTGATATCCAGACTTAGACAAATCCTCACTCTGCCTTCCGGTATGAACAAATCATGTAATGCGGATGAGTAGGATAGACTTAGTTGCCATCAATGACAACACCTATCATGCGTAGTAGTGTCTCTTGCCAATAATCTCCCCCTTTGGGATTGATGGCAACACTTAGTGAAAAATGACTAAGTGTTGGAATAACTCCCCCTTTCTATGTATACTTATGTTTTTCACTAATCTCTAATGCTCCCCCTTTGCTGGATTCCTCATTTTGCACTACTCTTCTCTCCCCCTTTGACATCAATGGCAAAGGCTGAGGTTCGCAAACCAAAATTTACACAAAATCCCTATATACCAAGCCGCATATGTACAAATAGTCCTTAAGTCTTATTTACATAAACTTAAGTACATCACCAAAAATATTCTTCAATCATGCTAGCTCACTATCCCAATTCTTCTTCATAGTGTTCAAAATTGAGATGTGACCATTGAGTAGGAATGCTTGTGATTCTGTCATCCATAGATCAATGGGGTCACTTGACTAAGCTGCAGCTTGGGCTTCAGTCAGAATATTGAACATTGCTTCCATTTTGGGGGAAATTAGTCCCTGGAGCTCACTCATCCTTGCCTCTATGCTCTCATTTTCTTTTGTCAATTTCTTTATATCTTTAATCAAGCTGATTGCTTGACTCTCCTTGCTTGTCACTAATGTTGTCATAGGATCAAAAGATTTGGATACACTAGATAGTTTTTACTTAGACACTTTTATTTTATCTTCAATATCCTCTATAACTTTAGGTCAGGCTAAGAAAAAATTATATATGTTTCCTCCTTCTATAAGAGCATTTTGAATATTCTTTACACTAGCATCCAACACCATTTTATCTACTCTAATCAACCCCTTTAAATCATCAAATCTTTAAACATTGAATTCCTTTTGAACCTTGACTTCTGCAGATTTTTCAAGAGATTCAAAATGGGTACTTACAGAGTTTATCAAGTTCTTTAAATGTCCAGAGGGGGATGTTGAACAATCCTTTTGAAAAGTGGGCATGATCTTCTCAAAGATCCCTGATGCCAGACCAAGCAACTCGTTGTCTTCTATGTGAGACTTCAATATACCATCTCTTACTTGGCTTGAGCTATAGAGGCCAAATTTATCTTCTACACTGGAGATAAGGTATCAAAATTTATTAGACCTTTAATTATGTCCTGATCTTCTTCAATTTGTTTGTCTCTTTCCAGAATTTCCTTCACTGCTTCTGCAGTATCTCTTGCCCAAAATGATGATGTATCTATCTAATCCTTACCGGTTCTGTCGACTGGATTGTCCTACTTGGGCTTTCCATCAACCTTTGCAATTTCTTCTTCATTTTCATATTTCTCCTTGGCCTTTTCTACTTCATGGTCCTCGCCTTCTTCTAATTCACGCTCTTTATTCTTTAATGAATCATCTTCAATTTGATCATCTGCTTCAACATTCATCTCTATATCTTCTTTGCAAGATTGATCCGGAGGAGTTTGAATACCTCCTGTATCATCAGTTTCACCTGTCATCTTTACATCTTCCTCGTTTATTGCTTCCTTTTCTGGAATAGAAGAGTCATCTAACTTAGTTTGCCGCTCATTGATCTTCAATTCTTCAACATCTAGAATTGAGGAGTCAATCGCATCATCAATCTCTTTTTCAACAATAGGAAGATTATGTATTTTCAATGCATTCAGAAGAATCTCCTGAGTATCTTTGACTATCCCATCTATTTCACCAAGCATGAGTTTAGTCAATCACTTCTTACTTCTGAAGTCATCCTTCACTTCTTTGAATATCATGTTCATTTGATCTGGAGTAATATGAGGTACAAATTTATCAACACATGCTCCCTAATCTCAATGTCTTTACTTTTTGCATTTTCTTTTCTTAACTCCAGAATATCTGCAAGACTTTGGGATTTCAAAAATTATTTCAATCAAAGCCTTATTGTAGGTATTCAAATATTTAATTATTGCTTCTTCTAGAATCCTCTTATCAGCATCACTGTAATGATCAAAGAATTCAGTCATTGGCCTTAAGTTACCGTCCATAGTGACTGATTTGATGATGTCATCCATAGAGAGAGTAGGCTTTTCAACATATGTTTCAATCTTTTTCCTCTTGCTTGCTCTTTTTCATCCAGAGGACTTCTCCTTAGACACCTTGGCCACTTTTGTACTTGATGCTTTTAATTCTTTAACTTCAACATCAGAATTAATTTCTTCTTCATCATTCTTCATGCTTTTATATGTCCGAGAGGCCTTAGTTTTCACCCTTTTCTCTTTTTTTAGATGATTTGCCTTTTGGTTTCATAGGTTTGGCAGGTTTTGGGGGAATAGGGGCAGCAACAGAGCTTCTGGTTTTTCTAGGCTGGCTGGAGGAGACTTCCAGAGCACTTCCTCGTTTCTTATCCTGCTTCTCCTTCTCAGCTTTTTCTATCCTTTCTCTATTCTACTTCACAGCTTCCTTAGTTATGCCAATACTTTCAGCATACATCTCTACATGCTTCTAAACTTTCCTTTTGATTTCTAGTTTTCTGAGCTCAACATGCAATTTCATACTTAGCTCCTTATTCATTCCAAATCTTTCAATTGTGGTATCCTTTGGCTTGCTCAAAAGGTGTTGAGCATACATTTCCAATACTTGCCCATCAACTTCATAACCCATAGGCATAATCCATACCATTCTTGGTTCAACAGCTTCCATTTAGCACTGATCTTTATCTACCATAAAACATATTGTATCCTTGTATTTTTCAACTATAGAAGAAGGAATTTTCTCCCTTGAAAGCATCATGCTCTGATTTTTTTTGAAAATTCCCCAGAGAGCCATCCTTTGGTCATTGGCATCTCCAATACTATTCAAGTGCTCTCTTATCTGAATAGCAACAGGTTTATTACTAGTCCAACACATGCTTTTCTTGCCGCGTAACTCGTTCATGAAATGGAACAAACATAAGACCAATGTACCATATTTGAAGGTGTTCTTCTTATCCTTCTATACCTTATTCAAATTTTCCATCAGCTAGTTCTGTAATAGCTTGCACAAGTCATAATCAACATTCTCTCTCACCATCTGATAAGCTGCATAGATAGTTGTACCAAATATAGAATTTTCCCTGCTAGAATGATAAATCTTGTATCCAATCACCATTGAAGAAAACTTAACTTCCGGATCAATAATGTCATTGATAGTCATTGCCCTTTTGTCAAACTTTGAACCGGTAGCATCAGTCACGGTTTAATTTTTATAGCCTTCAACATCGGCAGTCCACTGGATGAGTTTAACCCTATCATGGCTCTGATGGCATTCTTGGTGATTTTGAAAGGTTTCATTAGCCACATAAACTCATCATGCATATAGCTTAAAACATACCAGACCCATTCATCTTCATCGAAGCATGGAAACCCCATAACCTGAATGAAATGTTTATCATGTAGAGCCTTATACTTAGGTTTAAGACCATGAATTTCATCCCTCAGATGATTCTTAAAAAAATATACAAACTTTGAGTCTCCAAATTCATCTATGCTAGCATGAATGTAGGCTCTAATATCCTCAACATGTAATATGCCATACGAAATATTTGAAAATGCATCTAATGGGTTGAGCTCTACTGATTTGTGTAGATGCTTCTTGAATTGGGTCAGAGCCTCTCAGTAATAGCAACAACCAATGGTGTAGCCATTGCAAAAGATCACAAGTTCAACGTTTTGCAGAAAATACCTTTTTCTTCACAGAGTTAGGGTTAGCAGATGAATTCACCGGTTGCATTTCAAATCCTTGAAATCTTAGCTTAGGTACTCTTCTGCTTGCTTTCTTTGAATGTAAAGTGATCCAAATGCTTAAATGAATGACCTTTTATCTCTCGCAAAACCTAATTCTTCATTGTAATAAAAGCTCTACCCTAACACATCTGGTTGCACTATTTTTGCATACATTCGATCTTCAATTGCTCTGCAATCAGTCACATTAGCTTCTTTTCTTCTAGAATTGGCTTCAATAGATCTGCAATACTAGCTAGGGGAAGTAGATTTTCAAAGAAGATCCCCCTGAGCTAGAGCTCCTAATTCAATTCTCAAAGGAATTATCAGCAGCAGATTTCGGTGTGGATCCATTATCAACATTCATTTCACCTTTCTTTACCTATGTTTTGCTCATTTCATTCTGGACCTCATTCACATCAACTTTACCTTTGCTTTTGTCTTGTCTCTACATGTTTTGGTTTCTGTTTACCGGACCTTTATTATTCCTGCTACTGTAAAATCTTGTAATATGACCAGATCTATTGCAATTAAAACACACAACATTTCTTTGCTTATTTACTTGATTCCCTCTTGATCTACACTGATTGGCCATGTGTCCAAATCTATTGTATGCAAAATAGTAGCCATTAAAGGAATTGCTATTTCCTCTATTGTTAGAGTTATTCATTATCATTCTTTTACATTCATTGGATCTATGACCATACCTCTTACAATTGAAGGATTGATCAGAGAAGGATGAACTACTTTGATTTACTTTACTTTTGCATTGAGTAGCTCTATGACCAAATTTATTGCAGTTGAAACAGTTTCCATTGAAGGATGGATACCTTTGAGCATTGGGTTGTCTTACTGGAGATCTTGTAGGATTCCTTCTTTGATTTCTAGCATCAAGATTTATTTGACCAGATCCAGGGCTTTCACCTTTCTCAAATCCCAAACCATGCTTATCATCTACCTTCTTCTAATTGTCAAGCAACACCTCAAGTTTAGCTGAGCTTATTGCAAATTTCTCTTTATATTAATTTGCAACTTCTAGGTCATGTCTAAGAATGACAATTTGCCTTTCAAGTTCTTTTTCATTGTCTCTACTTTCATGTAGATCAGATTCTAGATGACCAGCAATTCCATCCAATTTGCAATATTCTTCTGTTCTTTCTTTCAAAGTTTGTTTCAGGTCTTCTTTAGCCTTCTTTCTTTCCTCAATTTATTTGGTTAACTTCATCACCCCAGATTCCATTTCATGTTTAAAACAAAAACTTCTTTTTCCAGCTTCTCATATTCCTTTGTCTTCTTCTTTAGAGCCTCATCCATGTCATTGTCTACATTCTAATTTCCTAGTTGAAGAAGTAGCTCCTTTCTCTTTTCATTAGATTTGCTCAATTTTTCTTTTAAGGTCTCAAAGAAGTCTTCAGCATCTTTAAGGTTTTCTTGTAGTTCTTTGACATCTGCTCTAGACTAATCAAGATCTTCTAAAGAAAGTTTAAGTTGTTCCTGAAGGTTGTAAGAATCCATTTTAATACCTTCCCAGATCTTCCTTAAGCTGTTAAACTTCTTTCAAGGAACCTTGCTCTGATACCAATTGTTGGAATTAAGGAACACTGAGAGGGGTGGTGGATCGGTGTTCAGCAAAACTTCTTAGATTGTTCCTTAATTTATTTGCCACATACATTCAAAAGAAAGAACTACAAGCATAAGAATAGAGACAGCAAGATCATAACACATGAACACCAAGATTTTTATGTGGAAACTTGGTTAAGGGAAAAACCATGGTGGGGGTTAACCCACAAGAAATTATACTCTGTTAAAAGTATTACAAATGGGGAAGGCACATGCCTTCGGGCTCACTGCCTAGAGCTCATTTCTCAAAAAGGCTCACTGCCTACAAGAATGATTATAAAAAGATTACAGAATGTTTAAACTGATGAATAGCATCTGGTAATGCAAGAATTTAGTTTTGGTTAAGTACAAAATATTGATCTTACACACTTCATCCTTACTCTGCCCTATTTACTGTTCTACCATGATCCGAGCTTAGATCTTCACCTTCGCACTTCTTTCTACCTTTTTCACACTTCTTCCATCACATCATCACACACACCCACCAAAAGACTTGAATCCATCATCTATATATATCTACATCAATAAATTCAATCAACTGTAGTCAGCTTCAAAAGAACTTAGAACATTTATTAAAAAACTCTACTCTGTCGGCTGAATCCATGCACAAACAACAATGCAGACCAAAAACTTGTGTTCCAAATCATCAATCATGTCTGCCAATACCATTGATTATCAAAAATTGCTTGACTAACACATTTTCTTCATCCAGACCAAGATCAAATACTAGGTTAGTTCGTTCTTCTTTGGATTGTATTGACTAACTGGAACCTGATACTTAGATGCTTATAACTTTTGAGTCCCTCATCACCAGAGGCTAAGATTCTAGTTTTAGATAGTCTTGACAATCCTTATCACTCCATTAGATCCGTAGCACATTGTGAATTACCACCAGAGAGATCTGGACCAAGATATCAAACCATGTCACATGCTCTATTTCTAATATTCGAACTTAGACAAATCCTCACTCTGACTTCCAGTATGAACAAATCATGTAATGCAGATGAGTAGGATAGACTTAGTTGCCATCAATGACAACACCTGTCATGTGTAGTGATGTCTCTTGCCAACATCTCACTCTCTACTTCCCTCCCCTCTCTATCTCCTACCCTCTCTCTCACTCTCTTCTTCCCTCCCTCTCTACCTCCTACCCTCTCCCTGATTCTCTACTTCCCTCCGGTCTCTACCTCATACCTTCTCTCTCTACTTCCCTCCCCTCTCTACCTCCTACCCTCTCCCTCTCTCACTCTACTTCTCTCCCCTATCTACATCCTACCCTCTCTCACTCTCTACTTCCCTCCCCTATCTACCTCCTACCCTCTCTCTCTCTTACTCTCGTCTTCCCTCCCCTCTCTACCTCCTACCCTCTCTCTCACTCTCTTCTTCCCTCCCCTCTCTACCTACCTTCGCTCTCACTCTCTTCTTCCCTCCCCTCTACCTCCTATGCTCTCTCTCACTCTCTACTTCCCTCCCCTCTCTACCTCCTACCCTCTCTCACTCTCTTCTTCCCTCCCCTCTCTACCTCCTACCCTCTCTCCCACTCTCTACTTCCCTCCCCTCTCTACCTCCTACCCCTCCCCTCTATAGCTCATACCTTCTCTCTCACTCTCTTCTCCCTTCCCCTATCTACCTCCTACCCTCTCTCACTCTCTACTTCCCTCTCTTCTCTACCTCCTACCCTCTCTCTCACTCTCTACTTCCCTCCCCTCTCTACCTCTCCTCATCATTCTTCCCATCCAATGAAATTTAATTAATTATCTTGTTTCCATTTCATCATCCCAATTTATATCCTCATCCCTCTTTGCATGTCTTAGTTTTCATGTTTCCATGTTCTTTCCGATAAGGGAGAGGGAGAGGGAGGAAGAGGGAGAGAGGGTGGAGATGGAGGAGAGAGAGAGGGTAGAGATAAGGTGATAGGGAGAGAGAGAGAGAGAGAGAGAGAGAGAGAGAGAGAGAGAGAGAGAGAGAGAGAGAGAGAGAGAGAGAGAGAGAGAGTTCTAGTTTTCTTGTTTTGGAGAGAGAGAGAGGGCTGGTTAGGTTTATGAGTCTAGGGTTGCTTAAGTTTAGAGTTTAGGGGCATTATTTAGGGTTTAGGGGTTTAGGGTTGCTTGGGTTTATGGTTTATGGTTTAGGGGTTAGATTTTAGGGGCATTATTTAGGGTTTATGAGTTTAGGGTTGCTCAGACCTTTAGGGGCATTATTTAGGATTTATGAGTTTAGGTTTGCTCAGGTTTAGGGTTTAGGGGTTAGGGTTAAAGGGGAATTATTTATGGTTTAGAGGTTTAGCCTAGTTGCTCAAGTTTAGGGTTTAGGGGTTAGGGGCATTATTTGAGGTTTATGAGTTTAGGGTTGCTCAAGTTTAGGGTTTAGGGGAATTATTTAGGGTTTAAGGGTTTAGGGTTTAGGGATTAGGGGTTTAGGGTTACTCGGGTTTAGGGTCTAGGGTTTAGGGGTTAGGGGTTAGGGTTTAGAGAGAGATAGAGCGAGGGGACCGATAGAGATTAGGAGAGATAAGGAGATAGAGGTTTAGGGTTGCTTAGTTTTAGGGTTTAGGGGCATTCTTTAGGGTTTAGGGTTAGGGGTTAAGGTTTAGAGGTTTAGGTTAGGGTTTAGAGAAAGACGAACGATAGGGAGATATAAAGGATACCGAGGGGAGAGATATGGAGATAGAGGGTGAGGGACATGGCCAGAGACATAGGTAGAAATATTGAGAGGTAGAGGGATGATAGAGACAAGAAGATAGGGGTTTAGGGTTGATTGGGGTTAGGGTTTAGGGGTTAGGAGTTTAGAGAGGGAGAGATAGGGAGATATAGGTTTAGGGGCATTATTTAGGGTTTAGGGGTTTAGAGAGAGAGGGAGATAGAGAGATAGATATATACTTATACATAAAGGTTTGCATAGATATATTCTTACATATATATACTTATAGATATATACTTATACATAGAGGGAAAACACTAAATTTACTTGTTTGCATGTATGAAAGCTTAATGTTTTCATGCTTCCCAAAACTTGCTCACATTATGAGAAGTAAAAAAAGGGGGAAAAACCATGTGGGATCCATGATTCAAACCCCACGTGTCTATTAGTCCCTATTTTTCATGCATGTTATTGGACAAGAAAACACTTTTCATGTTGTTTGACATATTAAGAATAATTTTTTGATCAATCCACCACCTTTTTTGTTTTTTCAATGTAGAAGAACTGATTTTGCATGTTTTTGGACAAAATTTAATTATTTAAACCAAAAGTTTCATGTTTCATATTGTTTCAAAGCTAATTACCATTGATATAGATTGAATTTGATGATATATGTTTGTTTTTTCCATAAATTTCACTAATCCTATTCTAGAGTTATCTAAAATTTATAATCAAACTTGTAAAAAAAATAATTTGAAGATTTTGAAGCCAAATTTTGGAGGATTGGTCAACTCGAATATTCAATTCTAAGATATATTCTTTATGTCCAGTTTAATTCACTTTATGTTCTTTAGAACACTCACAATCACTAAATGTGGAACTAAGTTAAAAAAGTTATCATTATGTGTATTAATAGAATTAGAATCATTAAAATATGATATATACATGATTTTTTTGTATCTTGAATCATTAATAGAATTTGTTGTATCTTGAATTTGAACTATCATCGATACCTCCCTATAACAAAGTATTATCATCATTCTCTCTAATGTAATTATGATCTATGAAGTCAAAATGAAATCCAAAAACACCAATCAAATGTAAAAACAAATGATATACCTTCACATGTGATCCACAAATCTAAGATAGGGTGGAAGGAGTTGCACCCAAACTCCTTAGATTTTACCCAAGTAGATGAATGGAATGTGGATTTGCTCAATGCATTCAACACAATGTAGATAAGGGATTGGAGGATAGATTGATAGATTGGATAGAGAGGCTAGAATGATTTTGGCATTATAATGGTATGATGAGGAGATTTGAGAGAAATTTGGGCATGATAAGGATGCAAGAAGAAGTTATTCCAAATGGCTTAGAGAATGGTCTCATTTATAGATTTTTGGAAAATAGATGGAGGGTGAGGATTAAAATATGAGATCAAGGGCTAGAAATGCTTGAGAATTAGGGTTTGGATTGAAGTCATAGTCTTGTGACAAGTGTCACAAGAGGAGTGGATGAGAGAGATCAAGGGTTGAGGTTAAGTCAATGAATTTGAAGGGCTCTCATTATTTGTGAATTTTAAATTCACATGGGGAAAGGTGTGGAGGATAAAAATGTAGTAAAAATTTATTTTTGGGAAGAGTGGATATGACAAGTGAATTAAAAATTCAACTCATAGAGGAGTGTGAATTAAAAATTCACTTTTATGTGGAGATGTGAAGGTTGAAGGACACAAGTACACTTACATGTGTAAGAGGGTGATAAATGAGTTGTAAGGAGGATTTGACCCTTTGAATAAAAAATTGATTTTTATTCAAAGGTGTGTGGGAGGATGGGATAAGCAAGGTTAATTAAGTGTTAAGCTTAATTAATTTAGGTCTAGGGGATAGGTAGGCTAGGGCAGCTAATTAAATAATTGATATTTAATTAACTAGGATAGGGATAGGTTGATTAATAGGCTAGATTAATTAGATAAGAATGATTTATCTAATTAACAAGGATTAGGGAAATGGGGAATTAACTAAATAAATATTGAGATATTTATTTAATCAATGAGGATATAGTTATAAGGTAAAGTAATAAATTAAGTGAATTAATTGATCACAAAGGATGGGTAAATGGTCAAAGGTAGATGATGAGGGATAAATTAATTAAATAAAATGAATTTATTTTATTAATAGGAGGGATAGTTGATGGTGTAAGGATACGGGAAATTGGTTTGTGGACCAAGTCAATTTTAGGTGTGTACATTTGCCCCTCTTTGAAATGGTGTTGCAGCTAAGTAACATTATTTCAAAGAATTTAAAATATAGAGTTGGATTAGATAGAGAAAGGTTTTGGCTTAGAAGAGTAGGATAAGGTTTAGGGATGATTGGTAAGGGGGATGCCCCCTCGAGAGGACATGCGAGTTGCAAGAACATAGGTCTGCTCTCGAAATGGATGAAACAAATTGGTTGAACTGGTTGGAGGATAATAAAAGAAAGATGATTTATGGGAGATTGGCTGATGGATGATCATTGTGTTGAAAATCATTTAGAGCAATCATAGGTTTGATATAGCAAAGTGGATATTTTCACCAAGGTATAGAAGACCAGGGTGATGATGTTTATCCAACATTTGCATTGACTAGACACGCAAACAAGAGGTTGATCCCATGCATGCCCAAGATAGTACAACCTTGCCTAGATGAGGGAAGGGGACTCATAGCGTAAGCCTTAAATACACAAAAGGTATGATGAACCTTAGATGCACAAGGAGATCAATATGCTAGAACTGACCCTACGACCCACAAGATATGAATACTAGCTTGGAGTAATGAAACCAACCCACAAGCACAGCATACAAAAGCAAGACTATGCCCCATTCTAGATGTTTTCGCCACATACCATGATATAGTGAGATAAAGGTAGCTTTGATGTGATCTATGAATAGGACAAAAGATAAAAATAAAAAACCAAAAGACCAACAAACCAAACAAATAGCCATTGTATCTCTTGCCAAGATGGATGATGATATGATAGATTATACCTATTATAGGAACGATATATCCTAAGGCAGGAATTGATGGATGATTGGATCATGCCTAGTTAATGTCGTAAGATTGGCACAAGATATGATAGTGACAAGTTGTGGTTGATGTTGATTTGATAGTTGATGACTTTGATTAAGGGATGATGCTTTAATAGGTAATGTGATGCTTGGGATATTGCATTTGGATCTAGTGTAAGCTCAACGGGTAGGGACCATCCAAACGGGTTGGATGGGTGCATCTTATGTACCTGAGTACTGGAAACTTCTTTCGTATTCCAGACTGCCTACATACCCTATATCCACAGGATCAAGGCACATTAAGATGCGGGTGGTGATGATATGTAGTTCTGATTTGTGATGATGATGTGGGATGATTGAGGATAGATGTGATGATGATGAGATGTTGATGGAACGATATTGATTTTGGGATGGATATTTTTGAGATTTTATGGACTTTTTTATTTTTTTAGATTTTTGTGATTTTGGAAAGGGTATGGTTTATTATGATGGTTGCATTGGATTTCATTTGGATAGCCTTTGTGCTAGATACCAATGACAAGGGAACACCAAGTTTAGAGGTGGAGGTGATGGGGTTGGGTTGGGGGATTGGCGATGAAAGGATAATGGATAGGAGATTTTGATAAATGGATAGATACATGTGGATAAGGGGTAGGATGAGGGATAAAGGATCTAGTAGGGACACATGATAAGTAGATGGAGGGATTGTCAGTGGAAGGTGATAGAGAGGAGATTCATGATAGATGGATTGGAAGATAGAGATAGGGATGTAAGATAGATGGAGATAAGGATTTACTCCAAGGGCTATGTTGCAAGGAATCATATGCCCCAATGCTTAGGATTTTACATGATGGGTTCGTGTTTGAATGGATGGACTTAGTAAATAGATGGAGGATATGCTTGGAAAGGGAGTACGCCGAGAGGTGTCCGAAGCATGTTGTTGAGATTTTGCCCCTTGTCTTTATCAAGATCTAAAGAGGAGGGTATAGTCGATAGAATAGATGGGGAATGAGAGGATAAACAGAGGATGGTGGATAGGAATATGATATGATAAGGATAAGATAGTGGATAAGATGTGCAAAGGATATTATGGATGTGGATGAAGGGTATGGTTTTGCCCCCAAGTGTAGGGATACAAAATGGATGGAGAAGGGATCATGGTACTTGCCCAAGGCACCACAAGGAGTGGTTTTCACAATTGGACAGATTTTTTCTCTTTACTATTTTCTTGATTTTTTGATTTTTTTGATTTTGTGCTTTTTTGATGGAATGGGGACTCTAGCGTCTGTTTCTATAGAAAGGCAAAAATGGTCCCATATTGGATAACATTATGGATGATGATTGCATGGATATTGGTGGATAGTGGGTTATGATGTGGATTATGTAGATTATGATGTGGATTATGCAATAGCATGGACCATAGGAATGTGATGGGGAAGATATGTAGGATAGTGGATGAAAGATGGAGAAATGTTGGTATGTGGGAATGTTAAGTGGTGGATGGGAACCAAGACCAACAATTGCACACACTGTGATGTATTTGGAAGCTTGTACTTTGGATGTGGAGTTGGGAGTAATGGGGATCGGGATAGGGGATTTTTGGATGGTCAGTTTGGGGGTTTAGGTACCCAAATGGACTTAGGAATTATGAGATTTTTACATGGGGAGAGGGATGTTTGGGATTGTGGGATAGATTGGGATATGGATGCTTCACTAGAGTTTGGTGCTTTTTGTTTAGGGACCCACACCATTTTTATTTTTTCTTTTTTTTGTGATGGTGTGGGCTTTGATAGCCTTTTGGATTTTTGATTTTGCTTAGAACGGATAACATCTTTAGGCTTTTGTGCTTTATGAGTCAAGGCATTCAAATTTTTGAATCCCATGGATTTGGGGGAAGCTTCATGTTTGAAAGATGTGTTCTTTTGTTGGTCTTGATTAGGAAATTTAGGGGGTTTATGGGTGGAGGGGTAAAAAATGGATTTATGGATAAATGAATAAGGGTATTTGAGGATAGGGATGTTTGGGAGGATGGGAGGATAAGAGTATTTGTGGATAGGGATGTTTGGAGTTGGTAGGATAGGAGGTAAAGTGGATTTAATAGGAATATTTGGAGTTGGAAGTAGTGGAGGTAAATTTGATGGAGGAAAATGGATGGTCACATGCTTTTGCAAATGATATGATGATGGAGGAGGGATGGTGACATATGCTTTGGGGGTGTAATGACATGCACCGTGTTTGGGATTGGATGAATGGATTTTGGAAGGTGCGTGGGTGGTACCAACATGTTTATTTTATTTGCCTTGGTATGTATAGCCAAGGCCATGCGAGGATGGATGGAATGTGGTGTGGATGGGCTCCAAGATGCCTTGTTCATGAAGGCCTAAGCCTTTTCCTTGATAGTTCATATGTTGGCGCATGCGACATGCAATGGGTTGTTTAGTGCTTTGGAAACAAGACGCGAGTCTATTATTTGTTAGAGAAGGATTGAAGGTACTTTTTCCAAGTGAATAGGAGGATGG
The DNA here is from genome assembly GCA_027924645.1 of Cunninghamia lanceolata. Taxonomy (NCBI): domain Eukaryota; kingdom Viridiplantae; phylum Streptophyta; class Pinopsida; order Cupressales; family Cupressaceae; genus Cunninghamia; species Cunninghamia lanceolata. The sequence continues at coordinate 714,621 of BSBN01000571.1, read as the reverse complement.
ATTTGGGATGAGATTGGTAGATGGAGGTAAAGGATTCATGGGGGATGGTAAAGGGGTGGTAGAAGAAGGGGTGAGATCAATAAGTTGATCAATAGATGGGAGGGGATCAGGGATGGGATTAGATGGGATGGTTAGATCTTGATTAGGAGAAGGGGTTGATGTTTCAACATGCTTTGGATTTGATTCTTGACATAGCTCATGTGCTTGGATACAAGTGGGAGTGACTTGGATAGATGTGGCAGGTGCTTGGATGGATGTGATAGGTGTTTGGATGGATGCGATAGGTTCTTGACTTATGGGTTCTTGAACATGGCTGCAAGATGGTTCTTGAGTTATGATAGGAGATTATTCAAGAGGTTTGGTGGATGTTGGATTGCATGAGGGTGTTTGATTCCTTGCTAATAGCCAATGGATGGTATCCTTCATGATTGTATGAGTTGATTAACAATGTAATGGATGGATAATGATGGTGGATGATGTGGGATTCAGATTGGGAATGGATAGGTGGGTGATGGGATTGGGTTGTGATGGTTCATGGATGGGTTGAAGGATAGGTGTTGGACTAGATGGTGGTGTTGGAGGGGTGGAGGATTTGGGGGATTCCTTTGCTTTGCTTGGTGATGTTCTTTGGAGAAAATCCCACAAGGATTCTTTGGATGTTGTGGTGTTAGGATTTGGAAGATTAGATGGTGGATCAGATGGTGGATGGGTGATAGGGATTGGTGGATTGGGAGATACATAGGGTGATGGATTAAGGTTGATAAGGTTGGAGGAACATTGTGTTGGGGGGGGGTTGGGATTGATGGATTGTAAGGTAGGTAGGGTGATGTATTAAGGTTGATAGGATGGGAATTAAAGGATGGGGGATTTGTATGGGGAAATGGTTGTTGATATAAGGTTTGGATTTCGGATATAAGGTGTGATAGATTGGTGTTCCCTTGATCAAAGTTAGCATGACAAAGGTTGGAGGATGGATATGTTGGAGGTATTGATTGGTTAGATAGGTAGGATGGCATGGATGTGTAAGGGGATGGAGATTGATATGAGGGTAAAGGTTGATATGATGAAGGTTGATATGATGGAGGTTGGTATGAGGTTGATGGTGTGGATATGTAGGATGTTGAAGGTTGATATGATGAGGGTTGATATGATGAAGGTTGATAGGAGGTTGATGATGTAGATATGTAAGATGTTTGTTGATATGATGGAGGTTGGGTAGGGGCTTGGGATTCTCCAATGATGAGGTGTGCTAAGGGGATTGTTGGCAAGAGACACTATATGGATTCATGATTGTTGTCATTGATGGCAACAAAGTTCATCCCACACATCCGCAGGACATGGTGTGTCTCTACCGGAAGTCAGAATGAAGAATGTGGTGGTCTGGTAAACAAGAACAGAGCATGTGGCAAGGTCTGACAGACAGGTCCGGATCTCTCAGAGGAAGTATCTTGGTGTAGTGTGGATTTGGAGAAGTCAAGAAGACTACCTTGAGTGGTATACTCTAAGGATTTAGCCTCTGATGATGGATGAGGAAAAAGATATGAATAGTTGAGTACCGAATTCCAGAGTGACAGTGTGAACAGAGGAAGAACTGACTGACAGAACATCAGACTACTTTCCGGATGTGTTACTAATTGTGGTAAAGGTTATGAAGGCATGAATCATGTCTAGCTGACATGATTAATGATTTTTACAAGCATATACTTGATCCACATTACGTGATGTGCAAGGATTCAGCTGACAAAATAGATTTTGTGAGAAGATTGACTGTTCTGGGTGCTGACTAGAAAGATAATGAAATCACTTGTGCGGATATATATATATATAGGATGGATTTAGTTGTGAGAAGTGTTGTTGTGTTATGTGGTATGCGAAGAAAAGCAGAGCAAAAGCATAAATAGTAAGAAAGGTCTGGTATGTGAAAGGAAAGTAGCACATGAGAAGAGGAAAGATGAAGTGCAGCAGATCAGTGTACTGAGCCTAACTGGAACTGAACTCCAGCATATGTGGATGCTTACAATCTGTTCAAGTATTGTATAACATACTTTTGTAGACAGTGTATCTCCTTGTAGGCAGTGTGCCTCCTTTGTGAGCAGTGTGCTTGGGCAGTGAGCCCTAATTGGCAAGTGCCATTTTTGTATTTCCTTATTCTTCTAACAGAGAATAATCTTTGGGTTAATCACCCTGTGGTTTTCTCCCTTAACAGGGTTTTCACGTCAAAAATACTGTGTCATGTGTTTTTCATTTCATGGTAATGTTTGCTTATTTGAATTAATGTTGCATTGATTAATAAGAAAGTTTAGAAAGAAGAAATAATTAGGATAACTGATTCACCCCCCTCTTAGTTATCAACAATTGGTATCAGAGCTAAGTTCCTCCTAACAAAGTCTAACAGCTTGAGGAAGATCTAGGAATCCAAATGGATGCATATGGCTTAAGGGAGCAACTCAAGACTGCCCTTCATGATCTTGAACAGTCAAACTCTGAAGTCAATGAATTGAAGGAAAGACTCAAGCAGGCTGATGAATTCATGAGAGAACTAAAAGACAAATTAAGTCTCTCTATGAAAAAGAGAAAGGAGCTACTTCAACAATTGGCAAGACAAGGTGAAGCAAAAGATGCAAATGAAGAGCTGAATGAGAAAACCAAGTTATGTGAAAAGTTATCAAAATAAATCATTATGGTAAGACATGAAATGGAATCAGGAATTATGAGGTTTACCCAAGAAATTGAAGAGAAAAGAAAAACTAAAGATAATCTAAGATAATCTCTCAAGGAGAAATCAGAAGATTTCCACCAGATGGATAGAATTATTAGACATCTTGAATCCGATCTTGAAGATGCTAAAAATAATGAAGAAAAACTTGAGGATCAAATTGTCTCTTTCAAAAGGGATCTTCAAACAACAAATGAATATAAAGAGAAATTCAAGATAAGTTCTGCTCAACTTGAAATTCTTCTTGACAGTCAAAAGAAGGCAGATGACAGGTGTGGTTTGGGATATGAGAAAGGAGAAAGCTCTGGATCTGGTTAGAGGAATTTTGGATCAGAAAATCCAAGGGACAAGCCTAGAAGACCTCCGGTAAGATAGCCTAATGCTCAAAGATATCCATCCTTCAATGGATACTACCACAACTGCAGTAACTTTGGTCATAAAGCTAATCAGTGCAGAAAGAGAATGAGTCAGACTAACTCATCCTTCTTCAGATAGTGCTTTAACTGCAAAAGGTATGGTCACAAATCTCATGAATGCAAAAATATGCAAATGAACAAATCATTCAATGGTAGATGCTTTGCATGCAATAGAATAGGTCATATGGCTAATCAATGCAGATCAAGAGGATATCAGTCAAATATGCCAAGAAATGTTGTTTGCCAAATCTATAATAGATCTGGTCATAGTGCAAAATTCTATAGAAGCAAGAATTAGGACAAAAGAGGTCCGGTATATCCTAATCAGAATCAAGATAAGGGTAAACAAAAAAAGTGAATGCGGATGAAGTTAAAAGAGAGATGAACAAGATTTGGGTAAAGAAGAGTACAGAGAATGTAGAGGATGGATCTGCACCAGACTCTGGTGCTGATATTCCTTCTAGAAATTAAAAAGTGAGCTCTAGCTCAGGGGGAGACACTAAGAAAGCCTTGTTCCCCCAGCCAGTCAAGTGGTGCCGAAATTGGCATAAGAAGAGGATGCGGATTAAAGGGTTTGTAGATATGAGTCTTGAAATGATCCAGTTAAGATTTCAAAGGTCCGCATGAAGATATGAAGAAGTTGTGATCGATTAAGTAGAACCAGTTCTGGGAGATGCTCTGGAGTGACAGAGTGCCACAAAAAGGTCCGGTGAGATCCAGAAGTGCATTGTCCTATACTACGGATTGGTCATAGTTTTTGGGATGTCCCTGTGATGTGTCATCTCAATTTGTTCATGGTTTGGAAGATCTGCATGATGTTTATAGATCAGGACAGATCTGATTCTTCAAGACATCTGAATAAGGCAAATCAGAATAATGTAGGTCAAGCATTTATTGCAATCTGATATTAGGGTTTGCGGAGCAATATAAGGGTCTTCTCATTAATCACTTGTTCATTCTGCACTCAAGAAGAAACAAAAAGCGGAGCTCTGCAACGAAATTCCTCAAGTTCATCGAAGATCACTTGTAGGAGTTATTACTTCCAGAGATCAATCCAACCTACTCCATGAAACTGATAGGCGCAAAAGGTATTTTTCATTTTCAAATATATGACTGCAAATCTCTTGATAATGGGTACTCCAAATATTGTAAAGATTTCTGATAGACCTCACCCTACATTTAAGAAACATCCATACAAATCCTTGGAGGTAGATCCCCTAGGAGCATTCTCTAGTGTGTCGCATGGCGTTTTACACACAGAAGACATTAGGGTTTATATACATGCCAATATTGAAGAGTTTGGGGAATTCAAACTAAGAGACATCTATCACAAACAATTGATAGATGATGCTTTTGAGCTTAAACCAGAATATAAGGGCATCCGGGAAAAGCATTTTGATCAGTTCATTCATTTCCCCTGCTTTGAAGAAGAAGAATGGGTCCAATATGTTTTAAGTAGGATGCATGATAACTTCCTGTGGCTGAATAGACCTTGCAAGATCACCAAGGAAGCAATTAGGGTAGTAACCGGTTTACATTCCTCCAGAGGAATTCCTGTCCTCAAATCTGTCAAAAATAACATTGTCATAGAGGCCACCAGATCAAAATTTGATAAGAGGGCAATGTCCATTGAAGATATTACTGACCCAGATATCAAGTATGCATCTATGATAATAGGATACAAGATTTATCACTCCAGTAGGGAGAATTTAGTATCCAGAACTGCAGTATATACTGCCTATGAGATGCTGAGAAAGAATGCAGATTATGATCTCTGTGAACTTCTGTTAAACCAATTAATGGAAAACATACAAAAGATCAAAAAGGACAAAAAGAATTCTTTCAAATATGGTACACTAATATTATGTCTATTTTTCTACTTCATGAATGAGCTACCCGGATCAAGTGGATGGGTATGGCAGAATGACACACCGGTAGCAGTCCAGATCAGAGATTACTTACATGAACTTGGGGATGCTAAGGCAAGGAATACAACTCTGTGGGGTTACTTCAAACACTTTCAAACTACAATGCAAATCAGAGAAAGAATCCCCAAATCAGTAATTGAGAAATACAAGGATACAGTGTGCTTCATGGTAGACACTGATCAATGCCTAATGGAGGCAGTAGAGCCAAGAATAGTTTGGATCATGCCTATGGGGTATGAAGTGGATGAACAAATTGTAGAATTGCATGTCCAACACATGCTCAGTCAACCAAAGGACCCAAAAGCAGAGAGATTTGGAACCTTTGAAGAACTAAGTGTGAAAATTCACACTGAGCTCAGGCAGCCAAAAATCCAAAGAAAGGTAAGAAAAGAAGTTGAGGAAGTTGCAAAAGGTTTTGGCATCTCAAAGGAGGTACTTGATGCCAACTGGGAAAAGAGGTGAAAGGCTAAGGAAGAGAAGAAAGAGGCAGAAAAGAAAAGCAAGAAAATTACTCTGGTGGAAACCTCAACCCAGACCAGATCATCAAAAGGATCTACACCTATCACAACCAAAAGCTCAAAAACATCAAAACCAGAAGGTCAGTCATCCGGAAAAGGAGAGAAAAGGTCTAAAATAAAAGCCACAAGGGCTTATGCAAGTCAAAAAGATGAAGAGGAAACCGAATCAGGTGAGGGGGTAAAGGAAATAAAGAAATAGAAGAAGAAAGGATCTGGTAAACCTTCCACAGGACAAGACAAGGAAGAGAAGGAAGAGGAATTTATTGAAAAACCCACTCTCTCCTTAGATGATATAGTTAAATTAGTCACAGTGGATGGGAACCTGCAACCCTTAACAGAATTCTATGATGACTACAATGAAGCAGATAAAAAGATTCTGGAGGAAGCCACAGTTAATGATGGTGTCAGGTTGTCATTGATGTCAAAAAGGTGTCCTCAGTTTGTTTGATGTCATCAGGACTTGGTTGATCAGGTTTGGTCTTCAATGTGTCTTCTTATGTTCTTTGTGCATATTACTTTGATCTACAGAGTTCATGTTACTTGGTGTTGAGTTACTCAGGAGTTGAGTTGTTACTTCATGGTGTTGAGTTACTCAGTTAAGAGGTTACTTCATGTCATGACAATGTTCACATTTAGTGATAGTGTCTTGAAGATGTTGGGTTGTTGATATGATATTATGGTCTTCATGGTCTGCATTCTTCATCATGGTTCAAGTGTAATGCAAGAGCAATACAGATCAAGTATTCATGTTAGTATTCTTCATATCTCTCTTAAAGAAGCTCATGTGTTAGGAGATTGTTCAAAATGTTCATATGACCATAAGATTATCAGGATCATACAGTGATGACAAGAAGGATGCCTTATTTCAAGCTTCATTGATCATTGATTATGTTGATGTTTGGTAATGAGTTATAAAGTTATGATATCTTCACAGTTGTTGTTCAACGTTGCATGGTATCTTCACAGTTGTTGTTCAATGTTGCATGTAAATTCATTTTATAAAGTGATGTTGACTTAGTGTTTACAAGGTTAATTGTTCAACTTCGACTGCCAAAAACATATGAAGGTTTTATTTGTATTAGAAGAACTTTGGACACTTTAAGGAGAGCATAAAGCATTAAATATGCTTTAGTGAAGAAAGCACAAATATATGTAATTTAGAGGAGCTTGGCATAATAATGTGTTATTTAACATATTGATTATTAAGTCCTCTTAATTATTAATGACTTAAATCCTATTTTGCCCAGCAATAACAGTTGCACTTTATGTTTTAATCATTTGGTGACTTGGGGTAGCGGGTTTACAACTTAAACTTCACCGCTTGAAGGGTCTTCAAACCATGGTGATAACCGGCCCCATCCTTCTTTTCACCTAATGCGTTGGTTATGGTCTTTCAATATCTTTTAAATTTAAAACTTTCACCACCAAAAGAGGAGCCCGATATGTAAGGCATTAAAATTATTTTTTAGGGAGTATTTAATTTTAAAAGTTTCTATTATGGATACAAAGCCACTAAGCCTTTTATGGCTTTAGTTTTTTTTAGAAACTTTATACTAAGAAACTTTTTTAAGAGAGATTTTTGGAGAGTAAAAGGAAAGAAGAGAATTTTTTTGATATTGATATTTTGTTATTGAAAATTTTTGTCAGAGAAGAGATTTTTGTATGAAGAATATGAAGAGTCTTGTTTGAAAAAAAATGAAAAAGATTTTATCAGAGATTTTTTTATTTTTACAGAGCATTGATTAAATTTGTGGAGATAAAGATTTTATTATCAAGATTTATTGAAGAGTTTGAATGCAGGAATTTACAGAGAAGGAGAATTGGAAATGTTTTTTTTTTTCAAAATAAAGATTTTTTTTGGAGATACAGAGAAGTTGAAAGGTTTTCATGAAGATAATTTTGTGAGGAAGATCAACAGGATTGAATGATGTTTAATGGAGATAATTTGTTTTGTGAGAAAATTATATTGAAGATTTATTTATTATTATTTTTGTTTGCAATGAGAGAATTTTTTTTGCAGAAATATGAATCAAAATTGAAGAGTTTATTTGCAGGAGAGATGAATAAAGGGAAATGTGTTTTTGAGAAGTGAAATTTCAAAAGTCTTGTTGTTTATAATTGCAAAATTTGTGTGATCAAATATGAAGGAATGTGAAAGGTTCCAAGGCAGTGAAAAGACATTCAACTTGTATAAATTTGTTTTTCAGGTGCATTGATGGTATGACTTGCAAGACAGAGATGAAACATAGAGAGTAAAGTAGTGTTGTTGAGCATATCAGAATACAGGATTGATATGCAGTGTTGTTGAATGGAATAGAATACAAGGTTGATATGCAGTGTTGTTGAATGGATCAGAATACATGATTAATTTGCAGAGAAAATTGTTTATAGAGATTTGTATATGGAGCTTGTTTGCAGAAGTATGTAAAAGAAAATGGTCTTGATTTGAAAATCAAATAGGAGGTATAAGATTGTATACAATGGTGCAAATCTGATTGAACAACAATCATGTCTTGCACACAAAGTTTGACATTTTTGTTTATAGTGATTGTGTTTGCCAGTGAGGCACAGTATGCCTATGAGGCTTGTGGTCAGTGAGACCTCTGTATATGTCAGTGAGACATTTGTAAGAAGATTTTTCATTTAAGCCAGTGAGGCAGTTCTGGAGTGGTTTTTCTACCCCTGGAGGGTTTTCCACTCGTGCATATCTTGTGTCATGATTCATATTGATCATCTTTGTGTGTGTTTGATTTACTTATGAAGTTTTGTTCTTTTTCTGTATTCACAGTCATGTGCATTGTACAAATCAATGGTATCTTTCTTTTGAGCTCTAAAAGTTGAAGTTTAAACAAAGTTTTTGAAAATTCACACAACATTGATTCACCCCCCCTCTCAGTGTTGCCCTTGATTCCTACAATTGGTATCAGAGCAAGGTTCCCCTTTTGAAGCTTAATCAGCTTGGGTAGGTCCTGTGTGTGGAGTTCAATGGGTAAGTGCAAGAGAAATAAGAATAAAAATGTCAATCTTCATTCTAGTCAAAAGGTTCAAAAGACATCATTCATATCAAATCCAGATGTTGATAAAAAGTCAGTGGATAAAGATGTTCTCCAAGTTGAATCTAATATTGTTTTAGATGTTCCTCAGTTTGATGGTTCAAATTTTTCAGTTTGGTATGTTAGAATGCAAGTATATTTATCCTCCTTAGGATATGATGTTTTAATGTCAGTTGAAAATGGTATTTGTGCAAATAACAAAGAAGTTCTTGAATATAATGATATTGCAAAGAAGGCTATATTATCTGCTCTGTCTAATGATGTTATTTGTAAAGTTATGGATTGTGTTACAGCTCAGGATATGTGGAGGAGATTGAAAAGGATTTATCAAGATAATGATAAAGAAGGGGACACTCTGGTGTGTGAAGAAAGTAGCAATGAAAAGAGACTTTCAAATGAAGAAGTTGAAGTTCAATCCCAATCAAATTCAGAAAGGGCTAGCATCACAAGTGACGATGATCAGAGTGATGATGATCAGGATTATAATGAACAAGATTGTGAGATTGATTTGGAAGGAGAGCTCATTTATGCTCTAAGTGAACTCAAGAATTATAAGAAGGAAAATCATAAACTAAAATTGCAGCTGCAACAAGAAAGAGAATCTAAAGACAATGTACTTTCAGAACTTGAAATTGTATCTACAGATCTTGAAGAGACTAGAAGTCAAATTGTAAGTTTAAAGACATATATTGATGATTCAGACAAACTAATTGCTAGATTAAAGACAAAAATTGATGAAGCTAAGAGGATAGCTGATGTCTCAATATCTGACCTTGAAATTACAAGAATTGAGAATCTAAAACTAGAATCAGAAATAGTCTCTTTAAGAAAGGAGTTAGAAAAGGCTTCCTCTAAGTTGCACAAGAATCTGATGTTTGAAAAGAGTACAGAAGAAGGGGAATGTTCCAAAGCTAGAGAAACTCCTAGAAGGAAAATTGATTTAGTTGCCACAGAAGGTAAAAGGAAGAGTGAAGCTGAACAGAAAACCAGAAATGAATTTGTGTACAATCAAAGAAGGAATTTCAGAAGAAATGCCCCTGTTAGACAAGCATACATGTGCAGGTATAATTATTCTTTTAATGGTTATTGTTATGCTTGTAATCAATTTGGTCACAAAGCAATTGTTTGCAGAAGGAATACTAACATTATTTGTTACAAGTGCAATAATGTTGGACATATACAAAGTAATTGTGAAAGATATGATTCTGCATGGAAGTTTAACATGAGTTCTCAAAGGTACTATTAGTCATCTGATTGTAATTGTAATATAGTTTGTTACAATTGCAACTCTCTTGGTCACAAAGCTTATAGTTGCAGAATGTTTGAAGGAATTACATCATCTGATTTGAAATGGAAAGAAATAGAAAAGGTTTGGAGAAAGAAAGCACCTGTGAAAATTTGGAAGCAAAAAGAAAGTAAAAAGAAGTCAGAATCTAAACTTGTGCATCTTGCAAAAGTTATGTTGACTTTTTCCCAGACTGGATGCTTATTCCCAGATTTCCCTACAAGGTAGCCATCAGTGATCAACAGGATCTCTGGGCCAGGGGGCCAACAGTGTAGGAGATAGACTCTATATTTTATCTCCTCTTCTTCTTCAAGCTCTGCAAGACCTAGGGGGGTATTCCCTACTCAACATCCATGAGGATATGCATACAAGGCTGAGATGCTGACAGAAAGCAGATAGTCCTCTTGTAAGTAGACCAAAACTGAAAGATAAGAGCAAAGGGGCTAGCTTTGGGCCTATTAGCAGTTGTAGACAGAGGACTGAGGATCCTAAACTAATTCTAATGTCCTAATGTTTGTTTTAGATTTTGATTTGGATTTTAAGTTTGGATGCAAAGCTGGACATGGTGTATAACACAAGAACACAGCATGATTGGTGCCTATCCAGGGCTTGGAGTCGGTAGACATACACCTGTGAATGATCAGCATGAATAGCTAAAACTGGATTTCAGGGGGATACACATGATATCTGCCTTACAGATATCTCCCAATACAGAGTGTTAAGTTATCTCTACTTATGGCATCCCTACTGCAGTATACCCTTCCCAATGTTCAACCTGAAAACAGTTTAATCTACTCCTTGAGCAGAAGTTAAAAGATCAGACATTCAACATAGGAATTCTATGCTCTAGAATCTAAACATTACCCAAATATCCAGATTCAGAAGAAGAATACATGCAATACTGGAGACAGAATTAACACAACACATGCTAAGATAGCATTACTCATATAAGATCAACCATGAAATCAGTGGATTCATGCCAAATCGTACAACAGGAGATACATAAACTCACAAGTTAGACTGTACAGAGCAACCAGATCAGCTGGTTTTGGATTACAGAGCCAAAAATCCTCAACTTTCAACAACCTTGAATGAATAACACCGTCTGCATTATATAGCAGGAGGGTGTATTCAGCATTAACTACCAGGTTGACCAAAAATCCCGCCAGATACACAGTATCATAAAAATGGCGCTCAAACACAACCAGATTGGCGCCCAAACTTGAATGCAGCAGGTAGGGGAAGAGACAGGAAGATTTATCGAGCCCTGCGCCACTGTCCGCTGATGTACACCTTCAATCGGGTACAGGATCCATCCACGCCATCGCCCATACCTCTGCAACAATCGCCATTAATGGCGCACCAACCCGCGGCCTTGGGAAGAACATCAATTCTGCATCGCAACCATTTCCCGCCGAGATTCATCATCATGATATTTGAAAATGCAGGATATCAATTATCCCACATGCACCCCGCAGCAACCTCATTAACACTTTATATACTAGGTCATGAGCATATATCATGTCGGTGCTTTTGCTCCTGACGACACTAGTATAAGACCTCATCATCATCATCCTCCAGCAGCATGATATCCTGTTGTTCGAAATATCACCCTGACGTCATCATCATTTCGCAATATAACCTGCATGATAATCGGCACAACCTGATCCATCGGAGGAACATCCTCCTGCTGAGCTTATACCAAAAGTCTGGCCGATGAACATCCTAATGACATCATCATCATATCCTGCTGACGTCATCATCATATCTGCCCACTGTGCACCTCCTCATATCCGGATGACGTCATCATCATGTTTGCAAATATCGGGGGATCTCCACAAGATGATCAGTATTAGAAATATGACCCCCCCGGACCTTGATGACGTCATCATCATATCCACATCAGGATGATATTCGGAAGACAACCAGATATTTGGAAATATCATCCTGATGCAAAAATATCAGGCTGCACTGTAGCTCTACTATAAGATCGGGGCGATAGATGAATATGATGATGCTCGAAAAGATCACCCGCACTAGATAATGCACGAAGCCAGCAGGCGGATATCTCCCTGATATCAGCATCATCATGATGCTGGAACAAACATACATGCGGGTGATATTCAAAAATGAAAATATCACCCCCTCCTTCGGAAATATCATGATGCAGATAGGCAGAGGAAACCGGATATCACCCTGACGTAAGAATGACGTCAGCATCATCAGGATGACAAAACAACGAACACGAAGTGATACAACATCATCAGGATGATATTGACTAAGATCATCCTGACGTTCAAAATATGATGACCCTAGTGAATATCGGGTCGCACTTAGAACTCTTCAACAACATCATCAGGATGATCATAACCAAGATCACCCGATGATAAAAATATCACCCCGGCGAAATATCATGCAGGCAGAAAATATGATGACCCCCGCAAGCAAGACGGTGATAACTGGAAATATCATGATGATGATGACGTCCCCCAAGGAAGAACAAGTTGGGTCGAACAACTCAAAGAATAACCCCTTCAGAATACCGGGGCAACATCATCATCATGTTTGGGCAAGGTGATAATTGGAAGTTCACCGGATACTTGAAAGATCACCCCCGCAAGCAAATCAGGGCACACTGTAGCTCATCAGCAGGATCGGGATGATATCAAAACATCACCCGATATTGAAACATGATGATCCTGATGAGAAACAAGCCGACAGAAAACATGATGATGCTGACCATCATCGAACACAATATGATGATGATGACCTCCTCTTCAAAGAAAATATGATGATGCAGCTGAAAAATGCTGAGGAGGTCCAACACTTGGAGTATTTTTTTTTGGATACTTAGGGAAAGTGCCTGCATGAGAATTGCTCAAAAATTGTCAGTCAATTCAGGCACTAACAGTGGCTCTGTCTGGGGACGTGCAGGTGCAAGACTGCAGCGAGAACCCCAGATCTCTGGGATGCAGACCAGTCCCTTATCCATTGGGCAATAGAGTCAAATACTGCACTGACCTGCATCACCAAACACACTTGATGGCCTAAGGCCACCAAGAAAAGAAAAGCATGTATCTCCCTTTGTCAAATATCTTGTTTTCATCTGCATGCACTGGGTCAAGCTTGGAGATACTGTCAGGATCCACCCACAAACAAATCTTGTCATCTGCATATTCAATCCTCTGGTTTGGCTTGTCATTATCACCCCTGTGCAGATAACCTTCAACATCATGTGCCATGTGGGTGTAGAATTTATCAAGCAATGCATACTCAAATGGTATAGAACACAGGTTATCATCTGTATCATCATCATGCATTGCAACATGATCTCCTAGCTGGACTGCAAATAGGAAACACTCAGAGTCCACCACACAACTAGGAAGATCAGGGCTCATTGTATTATATGCTGGCACATCAAAAGGAAAGATTTCAAAATCACAATTGTGCACATCATGTACACAACAATCAGCAGCACCAAGCTGGAAAAGATCAGGCTCTGGCACCTCTTTACAATCAGGCACATTTTCACAGTCACTTACCTGATGTATGTTGTTTCCTCTTTCATCAGGATGAGAAATAGAATCCAAGCCAAAAATAATGTCAAGATCCTCACCATACTCAGACAGATCCTCATCACCATATGTGTCATAAATGGGTGACCCAGGTGCATCAGTTTCATCATAGTATGCCATTTGTTCATGGGCAGCAGAGCACACATCTTCATCACCAATGGATTCACTCTGTGGAGGAGTATCAGCCTGTGTGTCATAAGCAAAACAACCATCAAATGAAAAACAATCATGCTCTGAACTAGCACTTATTTCAATTTCTGACTGCTCTTCATGATCTCCATGTGTTTGAAAGGTAGGCAATGGGTCACACATAGGACTGCTTCTCTGTTTGCTTATATCTTCTCTGTCTTGAGTACAATACTCACAATTATCTCCACAGGTCCATTCCAAAAATTGCTCATTGCTGTCCACAACCTCGTTATTGTTCTCATGGTCAGTTGCCTCATCATTGTAATGGGAATCCTCATTAGTCCTTTCACTGGCATCCTCAACTGGTAAACAATCCAGTTGAGCAGTATTGTTAGCATTATGTTCAAACACAGCAGTCTCAACCTCTATGCTTTTATTTTCATTTTTATCTGCACATGATGCCATAATCATTTGGTCATTTGCAGCTTCATAACCATTTCTCACACCAAAGCCTGGGGACAGGGGTTTCAGCAGGTACACATTTCTGGTTTTTTCTATCTTTTCTATGAACTTGTATGCCATCTGCATACTTGTCACCTTGAAATCCCTCAGTACTGCACTAAAGCCCTCCTCAAAAGCTTCAAAGAATATGCCAACACAGGCTGAAATATCAGGTCTGAAACTTTCAGGGACATGTGAAAGGGCTACTGCAAACCTATGACTGAAATCAACACATGGCTCTTCATCTTGTTTTCTGATTCTCATCAATTCTACAACAAGATCAGCCGGTTCTTTTGCAAATTCTTCCTTGAAACAGTCAGCAAGCTCATCCCAACAAGCAAAAAATTTCTTTGGAAAGCTCAAATACCAGTCTTTTGCTTTTGCATCAAAGGACCTAACAAAAAACCTCATCCACATATCCTCATCTCTGAATGAATATTTTCCCATAAAACTGTGAAAATTTTGGATATGTGCATTCCCATCACATACACTGTGACCACTAAATCTAGGCATCTGACAGTATATCCTAGCAGGCATAGTTTCTACTTTATAATCCACCCATGACAAATCCAGTTGGTCATACAAAGGATCAAAAGGGCTGACAGGAGGTTTAGCTTTCTGACTGGCAGACATAACAGGGTTACTGCTTTTTAACTGGGCCTGCTCAGCCTCTAAGAATATCAACCTATTTCTTATCTCTTCTATTCCTTTATCCAACATTTCACCACTGAGTATGGGATAATTCATACTTGGATTCATAAAAATCCTACTCTTAGACATCCTTTGTCTGTCTAAGACCTAAGGCTTCCCCTGGCATCTAACTTATGCAGTAAAACAGCAAATATAAAGGAGAAGGAACAAGGTACCTTTTCTCATACAGATGCAGAAATATGTACAACACATTTTTGTCACATCACATACATCCATCTTTCATGTGCATTGGGATCTTTTTTGCAGAGTCGCCACCTCTCCAGAGAGGACAAAATTTTCAATAGCTGAAAGCTACTTTTCCAGGTTCATTCCACCAGCAGAGCATCATTTTGTTAGTGACTCGGATGGGCCACAAGTATATCATTTTTTTAGTCCATCCCCAGCAGAGTCGCCAATTTCTGTTGACTTTTTCCCAGACTGGATGCTTATTCCCAGATTTCCCTACAAGGTAGCCATCAGTGATCAACAGGATCTCTGGGCCAGGGGGCCAACAGTGTAGGAGATAGACTCTATATTTTATCTCCTCTTCTTCTTCAGGCTCTGCAAGACCTAGGGGGGTATTCCCTACTCAACATCCATGAGGATATGCATACAAGGCTGGGATGCTGACAGAAAGCAGATAGTCCTCTTGTAAGTAGACCAAAACTGAAAGATAAGAGCAAAGGGGCTAGCTTTGGGCCTATTAGCAGTTGTAGACAGAGGACTGAGGATCCTAAACTAATTCTAATGTCCTAATGTTTGTTTTAGATTTTGATTTGGATTTTAAGTTTGGATGCAAAGCTGGACATGGTGTATAACACAAGAACACAGCATGATTGGTGCCTATCCAGGGCTTGGAGTCGGTAGACATACACCTGTGAATGATCAGCATGAATAGCTAAAACTAGATTTCAGGGGGATACACATGATATCTGCCTTACAGATATCTCCCAATACAGAGTGTTAAGTTATCTCTACTTATGGCATCCCTACTGCAGTATACCCTTCCCAATGTTCAACCTGAAAACAGTTTAATCTACTCCTTGAGCAGAAGTTAAAAGATCAGACATTCAACATAGGAATTCTATGCTCTAGAATCTAAACATTACCCAAATATCCAGATTCAGAAGAAGAATACATGCAATACTGGAGACAGAATTAACACAACACATGCTAAGATAGCATTACTCATATAAGATCAACCATGAAATCAGTGGATTCATGCCAAATCGTACAACAGGAGATACATAAACTCACAAGTTAGACTGTACAGAGCAACCAGATCAGCTGGTTTTGGATTACAGAGCCAAAAATCCTCAACTTTCAACAACCTTGAATGAATAACACCGTCTGCATTATATAGCAGGAGGGTGTATTCAGCATTAACTACCAGGTTGACCAAAAATCCCGCCAGATACACAGTATCATAAAAATGGCGCTCAAACACAACCAGATTGGCGCCCAAACTTGAATGCAACAGGTAGGGGAAGAGACAGGAAGATTTCTCGAGCCCTGCGCCACTGTCCGCTGATGTACACCTTCAATCGGGTACAGGATCCATCCACGCCATCGCCCATACCTCTGCAACAATCGCCATTAATGGAGCACCAACCCGCGGCCTTGGGAAGAACATCAATTCTGCATCGCAACCATTTCCCGCCGAGATTCATCATCATGATATTTGAAAATGCAGGATATCAATTATCCCACATGCACCCCGCAGCAACCTCATTAACACTTTATATACTAGGTCATGAGCATATATCATGTCGGTGCTTTTGCTCCTGACGACACTAGTATAAGACCTCATCATCATCATCCTCCAGCAGCATGATATCCTGTTGTTCGAAATATCACCCTGACGTCATCATCATTTCGCAATATAACCTGCATGATAATCGGCACAACCTGATCCATCGGAGGAACATCCTCCTGCTGAGCTTATACCAAAAGTCTGGCCGATGAACATCCTGATGACATCATCATCATATCCTGCTGACGTCATCATCATATCTGCCCACTGCGCACCTCCTCATATCTGGATGACGTCATCATCATGTTTGCAAATATCGGGGGATCTCCACAAGATGATCAGTATTAGAAATATGACCCCCCCGGACCTTGATGACGTCATCATCATATCCACATCAGGATGATATTCGGAAGACAACCGGATATTTGGAAATATCATCCTGATGCAAAAATATCAGGCTGCACTGTAGCTCTACTATAAGATCGGGGCGATAGATGAATATGATGATGCTCGAAAAGATCACCCGCACTAGATAATGCACGAAGCCAGCAGGCGGATATCTCCCTGATATCAGCATTATCATGATGCTGGAACAAACATACATGCGGGTGATATTCAAAAATGAAAATATCACCCCCTCCTTCGGAAATATCATGATGCAAATAGGCAGAGGAAACCGGATATCACCCTGACGTAAGAATGACGTCAGCATCATCAGGATGACAAAACAACGAACACGAAGTGATACAACATCATCAGGATGATATTGACTAAGATCATCCTGACGTTCAAAATATGATGACCCTAGTGAATATCGGGTCGCACTTAGAACTCTTCAACAACATCATCAGGATGATCATAACCAAGATCACCCGATGATAAAAATATCACCCCGGCGAAATATCATGCAGGCAGAAAATATGATGACCCCCGCAAGCAAGACGGTGATAACTGGAAATATCATGATGATGATGACGTCCCCCAAGGAAGAACAAGTCGGGTCGAACAACTCAAAGAATAACCCCTTCAGAATACCGGGGCAACATCATCATCATGTTTGGGCAAGGTGATAATTGGAAGTTCACCGGATACTTGAAAGATCACCCCCGCAAGCAAATCAGGGCGCACTGTAGCTCATCAGCAGGATCGGGATGATATCAAAACATCACCCGATATTGAAACATGATGATCCTGATGAGAAACAAGCCGACAGAAAACATGATGATGCTGACCATCATCGAACACAATATGATGATGATGACCTCCTCTTCAAAGAAAATATGATGATGCAGCTGAAAAATGCTGAGGAGGTCCAACACTTGGAGTATTTTTTTTTTGGATACTTAGGGAAAGTGCTTGCATGAGAATTGCTCAAAAATTGTCAGTCAATTCAGGCACTAACAAGTTACATCATCAGTTGAATAATGGATAGCATGAAGTAAGGGGGAGGTATCAAATGTTCTATCAATTAACCCCAAGTTTCAGGAAGGAGATCATTTGATATGATGATCTTGTCTGTCTATCACTCTTGCCATGCTTTGAAATAGTTGATTATGTTGTTGCTAACAAAGTTGATGTTTAGTATGTGATAGTGTTTCAGGACTTCTTTGGCTCATTATGCTGAAAAGGTGTTTCAGAAGCTCTCTGCACAAAGAGTTCTATGTGATCATGCTTTTCAGGGCAAAGAGCTTGAGATGCTGTCAAGAAGCTCTTATCAGAAAACTAGCATGTGTTGGCTAAGGTGGCTGAAAATGAAAGTTCAATTCATAGCAATTATCTTTGTTTTTGATTTGTGCAAAGTGTTGTTGCAGATGCAGTTTGTTTGAATGACAAAGTCAAGAGGTAGTAGTTCTTGTATAATACAGTATGTTTCAGATGTGGTGTCTTGTGCAAAACAGGAGGATAGTTCAGATGGTCTTCATTCTTTGTCATGTTAGAAAAGGTGTCAGAATAGTTTGGTTGCAGGACGATATTTTGATGATCATATTTACTATCTTTTTGAGTAATGTTTTATGGCATATGTTTTGCATAAGTATTAAAGCTTTCAGGTGATTTGGAGATAGTGTTTCACTTGTTTCATTGATGATCTTTCTCACTAATATGTTTCAGACAAAGTTCTGCAAACTATGACATTGATGGTGATATCCTGCATTTCATCAGAAGAAGTTAAAATCAGCAATAGCAGATGGTAATGTTCAAAAAGGTTAAGGAGTCTTCATGATTTTTGCCTGTAAATTGTGTTTATCAAAGAGTATTGGTATGTTTATGATTTCTTTGCAAAAGTGTTCAGAGGGTTGAATATCAGTAAATGGATGGTATACTTTAGGTTGATATGTTGCTTCAGGACTAATTCAAAGGAGATGGTAATTGAGTGCTGAGTTATGCCAAGTTTTCATCATCATATCTGTATCAAGAAGTGGTATTATGTTGAGGTTGACATACATGTTTCTTTCTAGCAGGATAGTGCTTCCTTGTGCAGATGGTGTAATAGTGATGTTTGTTCTTGTAAATGATTGATAGTGGTATTTATGAGCAGTGAAGTAGTGATTTGTTTGTGAACTTTAACACAGGGCAAACATATAGATTCATTGGAGATTTGTCATGTGGATCAAAAAGGTTGTTGATTGAAGAATTTTTTTTTTGTTTTGTCATCAGGAGTGTGTTAGTCTTCATCTTCATAATGGTATTGTCATCAGATGTAAGTTTCATGGTATCTTTTTGCTCTCAAGTTTGAAATGTTGATGTTCAGGATAAGTTTAGCAAAATTGCATTCAGTGCTTTGAAAGGTAAGTGGTTCTTATTTTTGGTTGAAGATAACAAGACAACAGGAGTTTATGTCTTCAAGGTGCTCTTAATGCAATGTGATTACAATTGTTATAATCATGCTATAACATCTTTCAGTGGAGTTATTTTCTCAGGGGGAGATAATAGTCTTTGTCATCAAATGTCAAAAAGGGGGAGAAAGAAAAATTGCATCAGGTGGTTTTGCCATCAATGACAAAGGGGGAGATTGATGGTGTCAGGTTGTCATTGATGTCAAAAAGGTGTCCTCAGTTTGTTTGATGTCATCAGGACTTGGTTGATCAGGTTTGGTCTTCAATGTGTCTTCTTATGTTCTTTGTGCATATTACTTTGATCTACAGAGTTCATGTTACTTGGTGTTGAGTTACTCAGGAGTTGAGTTGTTACTTCATGGTGTTGAGTTACTCAGTTAAGAGGTTACTTCATGTCATGACAATGTTCACATTCAGTGATAGTGTCTTGAAGATGTTGGGTTGTTGGTATGATATTATGGTCTTCATGGTCTGCATTCTTCATCATGGTTCAAGTGTAATGCAAGAGCAATATAGATCAAGTATTCATGTTAGTATTCTTCATATCTCTCTTAAAGAAGCTCATGTGTTAGGAGATTGTTCAAAATGTTCATATGATCATAAGATTATCAGGATCATACAGTGATGACAAGAAGGATGCCTTATTGCAAGCTTCATTGATCATTGATTATGTTGATGTTTGGTAATGAGTTATAAAGTTATGGTATCTTCACAGTTGTTGTTCGACGTTGCATGGTTTACAAGGCTTGCATGTAAATTCATTTTATAAAGTGATGTTGACTTAGTGTTTACAAGGTTAATTGTTCAACTTCGACTGCCAAAAACATATGAAGGTTTTATTTGTATTAGAAGAACTTTGGACACTTTAAGGAGAGCATAAAGCATTAAATATGCTTTAGTGAAGAAAGCACAAATATATGTAATTTAGAGGAGCTTGGCATAACAATGTGTTATTTAACATATTGATTATTAAGTCCTCTTAATTATTAATGACTTAAATCCTATTTTTCCCGGCAATAACAGTTGCACTTTATGTTTTAATCATTTGGTGACTTGGGGTAGCAGGTTTACAACTTAAACTTCACCGCTTGAAGGGTCTTCAAACCATGGTGATAGCCAGCCCCATCCTTCTTTTCACCTAATGCGTTGGTTATGGTCTTTCAATATCTTTTAAATTTAAAACTTTCACCGCCAAAAGAGGAGCCCGATATGTAAGGCATTAAAATTATTTTTTAGGGGGTATTTAATTTTAAAAGTTTCTATTATGGATACAAAGCCACTAAGCCTTTTATGGCTTTAGTTTTTTTTAGGAACTTTATACTAAGAAACTTTTTTAAGAGAGATTTTTGGAGAGTAAAAGGAAAGAAGAGAATTTTTTTGATATTGATATTTTGTTATTGAAAATTTTTATCAGAGAAGAGATTTTTGTATGAAGAATATGAAGAGTCTTGTTTGAAAAAAAATGAAAAAGATTTTATCAGAGATTTTTTTATTTTTACAGAGCATTGATTAAATTTGTGGAGATAAAGATTTTATTATCAAGATTTATTGAAGAGTTTGAATGCAGGAATTTACAGAGAAGGAGATTGGAAATGTTTTTTTTTTGCAAAATAAAGATTTTTTTTGGAGATACAGAGAAGTTGAAAGGTTTTCATGAAGATAATTTTGTGAGGAAGATCAACAGGATTGAATGATGTTTAATGGAGATAATTTGTTTTGTGAGAAAATTATATTGAAGATTTATTTATTATTATTTTTGTTTGCAATGAGAGAATGTTTTTTTGTAGAAATATGAATCAAAATTGAAGAGTTTATTTGTAGGAGAGATGAAGAAAGGGAAATGTGTTTTTGAGAAGTGAAATTTCAAAAGTCTTGTTGTTTATAATTGCAAAATTTGTGTGATCAAATATGAAGGAATGTGAAAGGTTCCAAGGCAGTGAAAAGACATTCAACTTGTATAAATTTGTTTTTCAGGTGCATTGATGGTATGACTTGCAAGACAGAGATGAAACATAGAGAGTAAAGTAGTGTTGTTGAGCATATTAGAATATAGGATTGATATGCAGTGTTGTTGAATGGATCAGAATACATGATTAATTTGCAGAGAAAATTGTTTATAGAGATTTGTATATGGAGCTTGTTTGCAGAAGTATGTAAAAGAAAATGGTCTTGATTTGAAAATCAAACAGGAGGTATAAGATTGTATACAATGGTGCAAATCTGATTGAACAACAATCATGTCTTGCACACAAAGTTTGACATTTTTGTTTATAGTGATTGTGTTTGCCAGTGAGGCACAGTATGCCTATGAGGCTTGTGGTCAGTGAGACCTCTGTATATGTCAGTGAGACATTTGTAAGAAGATTTTTCATTTAAGCCAGTGAGGCAGTTCTGGAGTGGTTTTTCTACCCCTGGAGGGTTTTCCACTCGTGCATATCTTGTGTCATGATTCATATTGATCATCTTTGTGTGTGTTTGATTTACTTATGAAGTTTTGTTCTTTTTTTGTATTCACAGTCATGTGCATTGTACAAATCAATGGTATCTTTCTTTTGAGCTCTGAAAGTTGAAGTTTAAACAAAGTTTTTGAAAATTCACACAACACTGATTCACCCCCCTCTCAGTGTTGCCCTTGATTCCTACAGTTAAGTTCTTGAACATTTACAATAGGCTTTTATTGAAATCATCTCGTTAATTCCTAAGAGCTTAGAAAAGGAGTTGGAAATGAGAAAGACCAATGCCATGGAAAAAGACCTTGAGATCCAGGAATATATAGCTATTCAAGTATATCCTTTAATCGATCCCAAGACAATGAACATGGTATTCAAAGATTGCAAGGATGAATTCAGGAGCAAAGCAAGGATGAATCAGCTTATGCTTGGTGAGACCAACAAGGTAGCCAAGGACACTAAAGAGATTCTCTGGAAAACCTTCAAAAGATTTAATCTTCCTATCATAGAGGACTTGGGTACTGACCCCTCCACCACAAATGTTGCAAAAGAAACTCCTGATAAAATGTCAGAAGAAGTAGGCCCCGAACAGACAAACATTTCTCCTCTGGTTTCCCCTACAGTCTCTGGATCTAAAGGAGAAGAAAAATCACAGGAGAAAGAAGCAGAGGTGAAGGAAAAAGAAGATGACAGTGCCAAGATTGCAGAAGGAAAGAAGACTTCATTAGAGAAAACCACAACTGCTAGTGGTGGGATTGTAGGAGGAGAGAAAAATCCAAAGGACAGCTCCAAGACTGCAGAAGAGAAGAAACATCTGTCTCTGGCAAGAGACACTGCACAAACTATCCAAGAATTTCTGAGAAAAGAAATAATGGAGATTGATGAATTGGAGCTTCTACAAGGTCCATTCAATTTTGATTCTCTTTCTCCGGTACAGATAATGAAGATAGCTTCATTTGCAAATGCTAAGGCTAATGAAAAACTCCTAAAGTATCATATGGAAGACTGTGAGTTGATTGAAGCTACATCTGGAGTACTGGAAAAGATCATGCCATCTTTTCAGAAAGATCCCATAGCCTCCTCTTCTAGTAATCTCAAAACCTTAGTCAGCGGTGTTAGTACACATTTTGATTCTCTAGAAAAATCAGCTGAAGAAAAGGTCCGGAAGGAGTTTTTGGATAAAAGGTTCTCAGAGGTGCAAGGATTAATCACTAATGATAGGAGAAACATGAACATTGGGATAAAGAGCTTAGAAAATGCTCTTAAGGATGGCGGTGAAATGTAGAAATTTTGTTTCTCCTGGTCCAAGGTAACAGTGGAGATTGACAAGAAAATAAAAGAGTAAGAGGATAAACTACTAAGTCTGTCTCAAAGCTTTGATCCTCTCTCATCCTCTATAGCAAATCAAGAGTGTCAGTCTATTGCAATCTCAAATGCAATAAAGAATTTTGAAAAGGTGAGGAAGAACATGATCAGCCGGATGGGTGAACTTAGGAGGATCATTGTCCCTAAGTTAGAGGCCATGCATGAGGCCATAAGTGATGCTTAGACTACCGCCCAAACCAATGATCCGACAGATATTAAGAGGGCAGAAGCTTTTGCATTTTTGTTGAGTGGTCACATTTCAATTTTGGATAGAATGAAGCAAAGTTGGGCTACAGAACTCATCCAATTGAAGACATCCTTTGCAGACATTCTTCAGTTTATGTGAATATGTAATATATGGCTAAGTATAGTAAATTTTTTGAAAATTTTGGTGTGTGAACCCTACCCTTTGCCATTGATGTCAAAGGGGGAGTGAGGAGCAGTGAAAAATGAGGAATCCAACTAAGGGGGAGCTCCAGAAAATGTATATAAAAATAGAGCATCAGCCAAGGGGGAGCATAGTGTAAGCATAGTGTAAACACTTAGTCATTTTTCACTAAGTGTTGCCATCAATGCCAAAGGGGGAGATTGTTGGCAAGAGACACTATATGGATTCATGATTGTTGTCATTGATGGCAACAAAGTTCATCCCACACATCCGCAGGACATGGTGTGTCTCTATCGGAAGTCAGAATGAAGAATGTGGTGGTCTGGTAAACAAGAACAGAGCATGTGGCAAGGTCTGACAGACAGGTCCGGATCTCTTAGAGGAAGTATCTTGGTGAAGTACAGATTTGGAGAAGTTAAGAAGACTACCTTGAGTGGTATACTCCAAGGATTTAGCCTCTGGTGATGGATGAGGAAAAAGATATGAATAGTTGAGTACCGGATTCCAGAGTGACAGTGTGAACAGAGGAAGAACTGACTGACAGAACATCAGACTACTTTTCGGATGTGTTACTGATTGTGGTAAAGGTTATGAAGGCATGAATCATGTTTGGCCGACATGATTAATGATTTTTACAAGCATATACTTGATCCGCATTACTTGATGTGCAAGGATTCAGCCGACAGAACAGAGTTTGTGAGAAGATTGACTGTTCCGAGTGCCGACTAGAAAGATAATGAAATCACTTGTGCAGATATATATAGGATGGATTTAGTTGTGAGAAGTGTTGTTGTGTTATGTGGTATGCGAAGAAAAGTAGAGCAAAAGTAGAAATAGTAAGAAAGGTCCGGTATGTGAAAGGAAAGCAGCACATGAGAAGAGGAAAGATGAAGTGCAGCAGATCAGTGTACTGGGCCTAACCGGAACTGAACTCTAGCATATGTGGATGCTTACAATCAGTTCAAGTATTGTATAACATACTTTTGTAGATAGTGTGTCTCCTTGTAGGCAGTGTGCTCAGGCAGTGAGCCCTAATTGGCAAGTGCCATTTTTGTATTTCCTTATTCTTCTAACAGAGAATAATCTTTGGGTTAATCACCCCGTGGTTTTCTCCCTTAACAGGGTTTCCACGTCAAAAATAATGTGTCATGTGTTTTTCATTTCATGGTAATGTTTGCTTATTTGAATTAATGTTGCATTGATTAATAAGAAAGTTCAGAAAGAAGAAATAATTAGGATAACTGATTCACCCCCCCTCTTAGTTATCAACAGGGATATCTATAATGTCATTTTTGCATTTTCCCTTAGCATTAGGATCCATGTTCTCATAAATTTTCTAAGTATTTGTAATTGTTCCATTGCTCCATAAGGATCCATGTTGTTGGAGAGGTATGGGACGAAATGGTCGATTGCGATGTTGGGGATCAAAATTCAAGATCTTAGGATGATTTGATTTGCTTCAAAGGATGGATGATTCTCTATACTTAAGGTGGACTAATGCCACTTAAGTAATAGAGTTGATTTGGGTTGATTAGATTGGATGATCAATTAAGGTCTTGATTTTTGGTTGGGTTGATTTGGATTTGGAGTTTGATAATGATGTTGGGGGACTTGGATGTTGATTGGGATAGATGTTGATTTTGGATTGGATTTGGAATATGATTTGGAAGATTATGGATTGATGTTGGTTGGATTTTGGATTTGATTTGGATGAGATGGGATTAGAATGATGTTGATGAATTGGATTAAGGATGATGAAGGTGATTAGGATAATATTGGATTGAATGATTTGGATGGTGATGTGGATAAGATAGGTGGTTAGGATGATTAGGATAGATGGGTGATTGGATTAAGATGAAGTGGATAAGAATGATTAGGCTGGTGAAGATAGACTATGACTAGAGAGGAAGTGGATTAGAATTTGATCAAGCTTAAATAAAAGGATTGGATAAGCTCAACTTATGGGGTTTCATAAATGGGGGGATGGTTTAGCAGTGTTGGGAGGAAAATTGAAAAATGGGCTTATAAAATTGATGTTTTTGATGGGAAAATTTGATTTTTGGACATGGATGAAGAAGGCACTAAAACAAATGGAAATGGCGCTGAAATAGAGAGGAATGGCACTAAAGGATGCGAATGGTTGGATTGATGGATGAATTTGATTTTTCTTGGAAAGTAGACAGACAATCAAGAAAGAAAACACAATGGACAAAGGTTTTGTTTGTGAAAGATTTATCAAGCATGCACAACCTAAGGTGAAGCAAGGACAATACTTGTTAAACAAGTAGAGGGATTTTGGTTTCTAGAACAATGGTTCGTAGTGGGGGTACATCTAGGGGATCAACACCTTACGAGCATTTGATAAACCAGTTAAGGTTTTGACTAGCTCTACTAGGGGTTTCATATACACAAGGTACTACTCCCTTTCAAGCTAGCACTGAATGGTAAGCACTCATACCGATTAGACTTGGCTTTTGCCTTATCCTCAATTTACATATAGCGGACCAGATGAAAGTACCACTTGGGGTCTCCAATGAGTTCTCCAAATGGATGTGTCTCAAGGGCAGGCCCACTTCCTAGAAAAAAGAGGATAGAACCATTTATCTTCACCCAAGATCCTTTTTAAGGCAAGGGGAGAGGATACTTTGATTCTACCCTTTGGGATAACACACACGTGCAAGTGTACAAGTCATGGCAAACAAAAGCTAATGCTCATTTTAAGCCCAAATAAAAAATGTGCCTAAGGTTGTTTGTTGCAAGCAATGATTAATTTTAATTGCACCAAAGTCAAATGTTATCTATGCTAAGGCACACAAAGATTCTTTTTAGGTGCACCAAGATAAAGTGTTTGATTTTAGATTATTTTGCAAGCAAGATTGATTTTATGCACCAAATTTAAGTGTTTTATAAGCTAAGCACACAAAGGTTCTTTTTAGTGCACCAAAGGAAGATGTGTCTAATCTACTAAATCCCTGCAAAAGATGTTAGTAGTTTCAAGATAATGGTCCTAGATTATCTAAAATACCCTACAAAATAGAGGCTCAACCCCGCACAGATCCCTAAGCTAGTACAGAAAATAGCGCCAATACAGAGGCAAGATAGCGCTAATACAGAAGATAGCGCTAATATAGAAAATAGTGCCAATTTGAAGGCAAGATAGCACTAATATACAAGATAGTACCAATACAGAGGCAAGATAGCGCCAATATACAAGATAGTGCCAATATAAAAGATATTGCCAATATAGAGGCAAGATAGTGCCAATATACTAGATAGTGCCAATACAGAGGGAAGATAGCACTAAACTGTGTTTTTGCCTTAGTTTAGAGTTTACAATGAGAAAGATAGCACTGAACTAGGTGAGTTTAGCACCAAAATGATGTAGTGATGGTCAAGGGTTTGATTTTAGGAAAAAATTGACATAGTCTCCCCTTGTCCCTGTATAAAATCCTGCAAAATAGAGAGCAAAAGACACAAAAGATGCTAAAAAGGAGAAAAAATATAAAATATGTGAGTCCAAATCATAAAGCAATGTCGTGGCAAGAAGGCGCCACCATAGTCTGAAAATAACGCCAAAATGTAGGTAAAATGGTGCCACTACACAGAGAAATAGCGCTAATTTGCAAAAAACACATCTCCACAACAAAAAAACTCACAAGATTGTTAGATTGGGACCTTGTGGGTCCCACTGAACATGCAAATGTGATCTATGAAGTCAAAATAAAAGCCAAAAACACCAATCAAATGCAAAAACAAATGATATACCTTCACACGTGACCCAAAAATCCAAGATAGGGTGGAAGGAGTTGCACCCAAACTCCTTAGATTTTACCCAAGTAAATAAATGGAATGTGGATTTTCTCAATGTATTCAACACAATGTAGATGAGAGATTGGAGGATAGATTGATAGATTGGATAGAGAGGCTAGAATGATTTTGGCATTATAATGGTATGATGAGGAGATTTGAGAGAAATTTGGGCATGATAAGGATGCAAGAAGAAGTTATTCCAAATGGCTTAGAGAAGGGTCTCATTTATAGATTTTTGAAAAATGGATGGAGGCTGAGGATTAAAAGAATCAAGGGCTAGAAATTCTTGAGAGTTAGGGTTTAGATTGAAGTCATAGCCTTGTGACAAGTGTCACAAGTGGAGTGAATGAGAGAGATCGAGGGTTGAGGTTAAGTCAATGGATTTGGAGGGCTCTCATTATTTGTGAATTTTAAATTCACATGGGGAAAGGTGTGGAGGATAAAAATGAATTAAAATTTTATTTTTGGGAAGAGTGGATATGACAAGTGAATTAAAAATTCAACTCATGGGGGAGTGTGAATTAAAAATTCACTTTTATGTGGAGATGTAAAGGTTGAAGGACACATGTACACTTACATGTGTAAGAGGGTGATAAAAGAGTTGTAAGGAGGATTTGACCCTTTGAATAAAAAAGTTGATTTTTATTCAAAGGTATGTGGGAGGATGGGATAAACAAGGTTAATTAAGTGTTAAACTTAATTAATTTAGGTCTAGGGGATAGGTAGGCTAGGGTAGCTAATTAAATAATTGATATTTAATTAACTAGGATAGGGATAGGTTGATTAATAGGCTAGATTAATTAGATAAGCATGATTTATTTAATTAACAAGGATTAGGGAAATGGAGAAATTAACTAAATAAATATTGAGAATATTTATTTAATCAATGAGGATATAGTTATAAGGTAAAGTAATAAATTAAGTGAATTAATTGATCACAAAGGATGGGTAAATGGTCAAAAGTAGATGATGAGGGATAAATTAATTAAATAAAATGAATTTATTTAATTAATAGGAGGGATAGTTGATGGTGTAAGGATATGGGAAATTGGTTTGTGGAGCAAGTCAATTTTAGGTGTCTGCATTTGCCCCTCTTTGAAATGGTGTTGTAGCTAAGTAACATTATTTCAAAGAAGTTAAAATATAGAGTTGGATTGGATAGAGAAAGGTTTTGACTTAGAAGAGTAAGATAAGGTTTAGGGATGATTGGTAAGTAAATTTTAGGTGTCTATAGTAAACAAGTGTATTAACATTTATAATATAGTGCTATTGATGCTACAAATCTGATATATATTTGGTTCTCATATAGTAATTTGAGTTGTCACCATCATCCTCTTGGCCATTCAACTCATGCTCATCATTGGGACTAGGTGTGCCATCATGTACTCAATGTTGTCTTTACTACCAATTGACTGATTTGTATTGATTGATTGTGATAATTCAACACTTTCAATGCTTACAAGGGTACACTAGATACTTATCTTGTTTGTCATACTTGTCTTCATACTTAGTCAAAAGTTGTTGACCAAAACATGAACCATGTATGTACGTCTTCCTACACTACAACCAAAATCAAACTATGGCTTGCGATAACAAAGACAAACTCTTAATTGCTTCTTATCACTTGTGATACCTAAAAACATTCTCTAGAACATATACATGTTTTCAATTGTCACTACATGCACTCCAACACTGCCACATGTGCCCTTGCATTACCATAAATGTTCTAGCAACTCACTTAGATCATGATGCAATAGTGATTTCTTCACCAAGCATCTTGCAATTGGTACCATAGAAACACTTGGTTGTAATAAATATCCATGCCATAACACAATGTCCAACTCTCAATGCATGGTTACCACATAGGCTTCTATCACTATCTTATCAATTTATGATCAAACTCTTCAACAAGATCTTGAACAATCCACAAAACTTAGTATGTAACAAGTTCAAGTCCTTAAAGGTCAATTGACCATATTGACCACATGACATAACCAATTTGTATCCTCAAGAGTTGATTTTAGAGAAGATCTATTTTTAATAAACACATTTGTAATAGAAACATTCTATTTGTTGTCATGAGAACTACTTCCTTAGATCTTCTATTTGTTGTCATGAGAAGTTCTTCCTTAGATATTTTGGACTACTGTTCGAACAATGTCATGTGATATTACTAAGGTTACAATGACTTTCCTATGCATTTATGATTCCTAGAAAACCCCTCCTTTACACCTTGACAAGATATCAAATTATCTTCATAGGGTTTGATGTTCCTATTAACTGTCATGATAGTCCTAGTTGTGTTGATAGTGCATTTAAGGTGCTTGACAATTCTAATCTGTATATAATCAGTCCTTTTCATCATTGTCATCTCTTACCTTGTAATCATAAGGAGTATCATACAATATAGGTGACCATGCACATTGATATCCTCATAATCATCCAAAATTAGTAGAAAAATAACTATCCATAAACCTAGTCATAATCGACTAGCAAGTAGTTTGTTTCTAGGTGTTCTTAGGTCACTAGTTATTTTGCATATAATTGGTAATGTTCTTACGATTTGATACAATCTATGAGGGATTTATTCTTAGGGTTATCTTTTCATGATACATAACAAACAATATGAAATGAGGAGAACTCAACATGATTGTTATTGATAGTGTGCATTTGTCCAACTTACAAACTATGATTGTCTTCTCCCAAAGTACCAATACCTTTGCATTTGATGTAGTAATCTTTCATGTGAATAGGGTAGTGAGAGCCTATTGCATATTTTGAATATCTAACCTTAATAGTGATCTAGAGTTTCATGATAGTCTTAATATATGTTTATGATGTGACAGTCTATGTGGTTGTTTGTAATAGTCATAGCGTAATTTGATAGTCTTTTACCTCAACATCACCTCCATAAGCAATTTGTCTATCATTGTATATGGTAATGTTCACATATGGGATATACTCAAAATATAGTTTAGGACAACTTGTTTTACATGAAATGATGATCTTCAGTCAAGTATATCATGATAATCCTAAATACCTCCAATAATTTTTATGATAGTGGTGGCTATCTTTTCATCATGGGACAATACCTTTGCATCTTAGGGTGATGGTTATGTATTACTTATGAAAATTTATCTTGGAAACCTTGCACTAATGATCTACCTTCACCTTATTGATACGTATGGAAAAATATCAAAGATATTTGGAAAAGGCATTATAAACAACTTCATGACAGTCATGGTTGATAGGATAGTGCTAAAACTCACAAAAGATCCTCCTTTTTCATGTTTGGTCATGAGAACTACCGCTACAATTTTTTCCACCGTGATTTTTATCAAAACATTTACAAGTAGGTCATCATGAAACAAAACTTTGCCCTGAATTTATGCACCTTGTTATTCAGCCCTAGCCCTAACTCTTGTGAAAATTAGACTTGTAGAACTATACCAAGATGGTTGATAAAGGATAGGATCTGCTATTATAAATCTGTCGTTATGAATTAGGATCTACTGTTATGAACCAAATTACATATATAAGGATCTGTTGTTATGAATCAAAACATGTGTACATACCAAATTATGCAAGGACATGGTCTAGTGAGGGTTGATAAAGGAAGAATAAGTTTGCTATTACAATCTACCCAAACTCCTCTATTCTAAAAGAATTGTCTACCATTTTCATTATTGGGAATTGTCAAGAGTTGTTGCTTCCTTCTCAAAATTTGGATTTTGTTGCAAAAGCCCCCTCAAAGTTCTAATTATCATTGTCTTATTCATCATGCTTATAGAAATCATCATCATGCCGATGAAATGAGAAAAGATTCTAACACCAAAAGAGCATGAAGCAAAGAATGAGAGAAAAAGAGAAAGAATGAGGCAAATTTGTGAAAGTAGGAAATTGTCAACCATACAAGAAGACATTCCACCATTGCCAATTGAAGAGGAACATGACACATCTAATGAAGCTAAAAGAGAGATGGAATTGGTGGCACAAAAAGAACAAATGAAAAACCTCCATTCAATGAGGAAACTTAATCTCGAAGTTGGAGGTACTCCATCATCCACAAGTCAAGTTGAAGGGACACCATCATTATCTTCTCAAATTGGAGGCACTCCATCTTTCACAAGTGAAGTTGAAGGTACATCTTCATTTTCTTCTTGAGTTGGTGGCACACCATCATTCACATGTCAAGTTTAAGGTACACCATCTTCTCCATCTCAACTTCAAGCCTTTTCATCTTTTTCATCTCCAATTGAAGGTACACCGTCTATCCCATCTCAAGTAAATATTAAAGAAATTCCTAATGTTGAGTCAACTTTACCAATGAAAACACATCCTAGAATTTTGCATATGAAGCCTAAGTTTCTAATCAATATCGATGATAATGTGTTGAAGCCCATATAGGATAAGATTCCCAAGTGCACTTGCCAAAGATATGCGAATAAGATACGGAAATCATTTTTTGAGAATTTAAATGAAATCGAAAGATGTCAACTATTTGTTGAATTGATGAGAAATCTAAAATTTAGGCCCACTATGAAGATCTTGGCCTAAGAACATCAGATGCCTCAAGTGAAGAATTAATTGTCAAGAATCTAGTGAGTGCATATGAGAGTGTGGGTTCCACCTCACATACCAAGGATAGTAATGTCACACGATGTATCATTACATCGACAATAGTAAGCCAACAAACAAAGAAAGCTCTCCTCATTAGAAAGACAAGTCAAGTATTGAAAATAAGTAGAAAAACTCTAATGAGAACCATTTGAAGACGTGAAAGAGTTGAGGACCCAAACACTAATTAATTGTGGGCATACTCTGGGAGACTCCCATGGAAAGACAAAGTTGTCATTGAAGCCTTGAGATCCCTCATCAAAGAATTTTGGAAAAATAACCCAAGGGTATCTCCTAATGTAAGAGATGTTGTGAGTAGGAGAATTGGTTGTCAAAATCACGAGCCACATCCAAAGCATTTTTTGGATGTGACCCAAACAGAATTTTTCAAGAAATTTCAAGAGATGTATCCTCAAATTAAAATTTGTCAAAGATATTTTGAAATGTTAAAACCTTTCTTTGTCAAAATAAATCACACACGCACTACTTGTTGTTGTAGATTACATATTGAATTTTCTAACCATCTTGATTTTTATCAGTCTATATGTTTAGATTTTCATACTAACAATGTTTCGTAGGATTGTGGCATACATGCCCCACCAACATCTTCAAGAGACTTCATATCAACAATTTTATGTGAAAGAGAGGAAGGTCAAATATTCTACAGGAAATTATGCTTGGATGACACATGTCAACATTACAGTGGATTGCAACGTATGCCAATATGTGAACATATAGAAAGCACACATGCAGTTGGAAACGAACTAGTAGAGTTCAGAAAGTTTAAAACAATGGACTAGAATACAAAAGATGGTAAAGAAGCAAAGAGATGTGATTTGGTTCTTCAAAAGATTCTAATGTATTAGTTTATGTCTACATTTTGTGACAGTATAGTGTACAAGTATGTAAGGCATACCCATAGAGCTTGATGGTTGGGCTTGCAATTCAAGTTATGCAAGGACATGTTTCCACTTGGTGCCATCATTTTAGTTGTTGACTTTGTAGAGAACTACACACTACAGCCACAAAATGAGGTGCAATCATAGTATTACAACTCTACGCAGGCTGCTATATTTATGCAAATAACATTCATTCATGTAGACGATAGTATAGAGGATGACAGGAAGATCTTGAGGGAATATCATTTTTATATTAGTGATGATCACACACATTCTACAAAGTTCGTGCAAGGCTTCTTTCAAATGTTCTATCATGTTTTGGCCAGTAGGAGCATATCATTTCATCAGCATATCATATGGTCAGATAATTGTGCATCACAATTCAAGAACTCGTGGATGTTATATTGGTTGAGAAGGATGCATAAGATGAATGGAGTTCAACAAATGTGGAATTTTTGTGAGGCCGGGCATGGAAAGGGGGAGCATGATGGTGCAGGGATATGTATCAAAAGAGCATTGACCTGAGAAGAGTTGAAATACAAAGACAATACAAAGTTGACAGATGCAAGATCTATTGTCAAATGGTGTAACACTACAATGGGTCTTGGTAATGAAGGTAAGTCTATAGTTCGTAGATATTTTTGGTTGGTTGATGATACTAACATTGCAAAATATGAGGACTATTGTACATTGATAGGATCGAATGAGATACACTCTTTTAGAAGCTCTAATGTAGGTTCATGGAGTATTCATATGCAACAGATGGTATGCTTTTGTTTTTAATGTACATATGAAGCTTGGTATGATTGTGAGTCAAAGGAGTGAGTCGATGATTGGTGTACAAGAGGGCTAAGACCGATTGACATGTATCGACTACTGACAACACTACAAAACATAGAGATTAAATCATCGGTTGATTTTGACCATGTTTTAGATCTAGTTCAACTAGGTATTATTAACATTCAAATTTAATAAAATTTAATATGCCATCTTATTTTGTTATTTTTCTTGTATTATTGACTATATTCATCGAATTGAATGCACGTATCAATGCAGGGCATGTTTATGCAATTATTGCATCTAAAGACAATGAAGAAGGAATGGATTATTATTTGTGTCACTATGTTGAGGCAAAAAAGAAATTAGATTCCCCTATTATAGATGGATAAACATCGAGTACCCTATAGGATCAATGGTTGTTATTGGAACATGGCATAGAAGGTACCCAGTGAAGAAATATGATGTGTGGTTGTTCGAGGACTTTGACACACATAGAAAGATTATTCATTATTCTAACCTTGTTGTGGCATCAAACGTTCATTTGATCAAATATGGGGATAGACCATTGAACATGACCTTGTGGAAGGTTCGTGAGTCTGATCACGAGGCAATGCTCAACACAATAAAGAGTAGAGTAGACCCGGATGGTTCATTGGATTGAATTAGTGGAATGACAGAAAGGTATGTTATTTTTATTTGATATCCTCATTTCACCTTGTATATTTTACCTAATCATTTTAGCTAAATAGTGCAATTGCATTTAAACTATAATATATGATCCATAACAGGTAAAAGATAGTTATCTTTCAGAGAGGCTTGGTTCAAATTTTAGAAATTAACACAAATCCTTATTTCCCCATTCTTCTTTCTTACAAGAACAATGTTCGTCACCCATGTAGAGTAATGAATGGGGTAAATAATCTTCACCTTTAGCATTTTGTCTATCTCACTAAAAATAGCCTCAGACACCTCAGGGTTGTAAGTTCTCTATTTTTGCTTGAAAGGTAAAGTACCAAGATTCAATGGAATATGGTGCTGCATTCCCCCATCTCTAAATTTCTTCAAATCTGCATAGCACCAAGTGAAAACATCTCTATATCAAATAAGCAAAGAAATTAAACACCCTCTCTCTTTTGGAGAGAAACACTTCCCAATACAAACAACTTTTGGGTCTTCCTCTGTGCCAATATTCACTTGATCATAATCAACTGATGATCTAATTGAGACTTTACTTTTCTACTTTAGATATTGATCATGTTGATTAAAAAGGTCTTCCAATGAGACCAAACCTTTGGGGATTTTATTTTCTTTCAATTGTATAACTTCTGACTCCAGGTTGTTATGAGACTTCACTTCACCTTCCAGAACATCATTGCTTTCATCACAACTCCCTTCAAAGAACACATTGTCAAAAGACTCAACCTTTTCAAGAAAAGAAATTATTTTCCAGTTATTATTAAATACCTGCCAATGATTGACATTGTTAGGCATGCTGGGCTTGTAGACTATCTCAACCCTGTAAGGTTTATCTTTGAAGTCTAGGTGAGGTAGCAAGAGAGATGTAGACATAGCCAATGAATCAGCTTGAGTGTTCTGATCCCTGGGCACAACTTCTATTGAGAAAGTATCAAAATCTTCTATGCAATCCCATACTCTATTTCAATAATGACCCAACCTTCCATTTTTCACTGTGTATAATTTCCTTGCTTCACAATTAGTTCAACATTACCTTTGGATCTTAGTTTCTTAATACCCTTTTCCTTAGCCAATGTCAGTCCCAACAACAAAGCCTCATACTCTACAGTATTATTGGTATTGTCAAACTCCAATTTGTAAGCATAAAGAAACTTACAGTCATCGGGAGAGATTAGAACCACCCCAGTGCCTAAACCAGCAGTAGAATAGCTGCCATCGAATTCCAATGTCCACACCTCATTGGCCAGATAAAGGCTTATCAGATTTTCATCACTTCCCACTATTGATATGCACATGTATGTACCAGGCCCAGTTTCCATATATAAAATATCTGCTCTTGGGTCTCCTGACTTCAATATAGTGAATTTGGCCTTAGGTTCTAGATTCAGGCAAACCTTCTTCCCATCTACTAGTATTAGAGCATGCAACCAATCCATTTAAATCTCCTCACCCAAATCTCTATAGAAACTATGGCTCAAAATCATCCCATAGCTTGCAGGTATGTCTACCACTAAAATGGTTAACTTCAATCTCTTCTTGGGATAAGTGGCAAGGGCAACTTAGGCATATTTAATTTGGCCAAGAATAGGTATTGGAGAGCCATCCATGGAAAAGCACCTACCATGAGAAGAGGTATAGGATAGACCTAGGGCTTTAGCAACCTGGGCTAGCATTACATTATCAGATGCTCCAGAGTCAGTGATATAGTTGCTTAATTTATAACCATCAATGTATAAGGACACATAGAAAGGTTCTGGTTTTTCAAAGGGGTTTTGAGGACCAGGTTCTTAGGAATGGGAATTTTAGAAATTTTGTTTCTTAGCATGGACTTTATTATCATTTGACACTTGAGCATTACAATGAGAGGGACATGGTTCTTGTTTGATGTATCTGACTAGTCTATCTAGTTCAGAAGGGTTGAGCCTAAGATATTCTGCTTGAGAAATTTGTATCTTTGTATTTTTACATGAATCAACTATATCAAATGAACTAGAAACAAGAACTTCAAAAGAAGAAGTGGAGATTACCTCAGCAGAAGCAACTTTAGGTGTAGTGCTCTCTGTCTTCTTGAAACTAGCATTGTTCTGTCTCGACAAAATGTATTTGGGAGTAGAAGAACTACCAGGCTGACTTTAATGGTTTTGTCCTTTCTGCGCTGCTATCCTCTAGTGAATACCCTGCAATTAGGACTACCAATCTCTATATACACATCCTCCCCACATTCAGTATCTGACTTATATTCAAAGAAATTAACACTTGCATCACCAAATGGAGAAGGTTCTTCTACATAGGACTCTTCCGTATGTTCATTCATTGAGAGTGTCTGCATGAATCTTACCATCTCTAGATAAGATGTACCATCATGATCATAATTTAAATAAAAATTACACATCATGTGATTGTTCTTACTAGTAGAGGGACCAACTTTGATTGCTAGCCTCTAGGTTGGACCAGGTAAGGGCAATGTTCTATTGTAGTTCCCTTGAGAACCATGATCTCTCCTTGTCACATCCTGGTAAGAGGGTTGATGAGAACCTTTAGGCATCTACCTCTTCAAAGTAATTATGTCATTAGCCAGCCTCTGTATGATAGGATAAATAGAATTGACTACTGAAGGTTTGCATGTTTGCAATTCTTTCTTCCACTTACCAACAGTTATGAGATCATCTTCAATTGCAATTACCAGAGTTTGAGATACAGCTAGGTTAGCAACACCTTCCTTCTTTATAGCATAACTAACATCAGGAGGGAGGGAATTAATAAAGAAAGATTTCAATAACCCATCACTAGGCATAACGTCATTAAGGATCATGTTTGCGAGTTTGTTGAACTTAGCTACAAAGTCTCTCATTTGTTCATGGACTTCCTTCTTCATTGAGGAGAGTTGGGCTACTAGTGTATGTTCATTATCAGTAGTCTTGAACCTATCTTCAAACTAGCATCTCATGGAGGCCCAATCTCTAATAGATGCATTAGGTAGGTGGTAGAACCACTTGGCAGTAGCATCAGTGAGAGATTCCAAAAATAATCTGATAGATACATCTGATGGTAAGAGTTGTCATTGATGTCAAAAAGATGTTTGGTCCTCATATGACAAGATGTCAGAGTGTCTTCAAGGGCTAATAAGCATGTATTAGTTTTGGCGGGTTGTTTGTTGATCAAGATACTTGTTAGTTAATCTTCATAAGTTCATGTGTGGTCTTGTAGGGTTGTTTATAGTTGTGGATGTACCTCAAGATTGTTACAGGTTGTTTGGTTCATGTTTACCACAAAGAGAGATGATTTCTTCATCTTGGTATGACAAAGTTCACATGCTTCAGTAATGCAAGAACAATTCAGATCAGGTATACTCAGGAGTTGAGTTGAATTCTTTGTTGTTTCCTTCGGTGATGTTGATCATGTTAATCATGTTAATAGGAGAAATCAGAAGTGAATAGTCATTCTATTACTCTTGCATAGAATGGAATTCATATTTTGAAAAAATTCAGAGAGTCACTCTTGTCACTGAAGTTGTTGATTGATTGATCATTGAGTTGTTGTTGGGTCTTCATTGCTACATTTGACATGACAAGGTTCTGTGAGGAGATTGTGTTTCTACAATGAAATTATTGAAGAGACTTGTTCTTGTTTGTGTGGGTGTTATTTGTAAGGGATCATTGATAATGGTGTGGCTATTCAAAGTGATGAATATTTACACAAAGTTGATGTTTGATGAACATATCATATTGCATATTGGTGCTTCATGTTCCTAAATCTTTATTGAGTGAAAAGGGGTCTTCATGTTTGATTGAAGTCTTAAAGAGATTGACAGTCTTACTTTATGTTATAACTCCTCACTGACCTGCAATCAAAGGTGACCGACCACTTAAGTGAACACTTAAGGGGGTCGTCTTCATAAGATAACCGGCCCCTCTCTCTTGCAGACCGGTAGCATCGGTGGAAGGTGGAAGTGTTATGTGCATGGGCATCAAATGTAATCAAAGAATTTGAATTTCAAAAAGCGCACAAGGTAGAAACATTTAAATAAGACTTGAGCGCCAAAAGTGGAGCGGGATTTTCATTAAGGATTTTTATGAGTTTTAAAACAATTAAAAATGCTTTAGGGCCCGCGATACATTCTAAAAGGGGAGGTTTGTTTTATTTTTGTTTAAACTTAGCAACTTTGGTATGTCATATTTTATGACATTTAAGAATGTAAATTTTTATGAAAGGTGCATGATATAAGGAGGGAGCCCGATATAAGTGGGCATGTTTTATAAAGTTTTTTTTTTGGAAACCTTTTAAATTTCCATTTTATTTAAAAGGCTTAAGATTCATTATAGAATTAAGGAGCCTTTACAGGAGATTGCTATTACTTTTTTTTTAAAAGCAATTTTTTTTAGAAAACTATTGAAGAATTTAGAAAAGATTTTTTGCAGAGATAACAATGATGCAATGAGAAAGATTTTTCTATAGATTGAAGATTTTTTCTTGAGGTAGATTGGTTTTCAAAGATGAATTGATTTTTTGTTTTTATTGAAGATGAAATAAGATTGCAGGAATTTGCAAAGAGAAAGAGAGGAAGAAAATGAACAGTCATAGGCATGAAGAGAAAATTAATTTCTTCACAGATATAGAATATGAAGATATTTTTGAGGAAGATCAACATGATTGAATTATGTTTTATTGGAGATAATTTGTCTTGTGAGAAAATCAAATTGAAGAATTTATTTGCAGGGGAGATCAAGAGTTTTTGGAAATATGTTTTTGCAGATAGAGACAGAATGAATTGTAATTTTTATTTAATAACATTTTGAATAGGGTTGTAAATGCAGAGGTTGAAGAATATCAAAAAGTGAAGAGATTGTTTGTCTTTGCAGATTGAATATTCAGTTTGATAGAGATTTTATTCTCTCTTAAGGGTAGATTCAAAATATATTATGATGAATTGTTTTTACAGAATGGAGATCTATTTGATGCAATCAGATATTATTTTCTTTCAGAGAAGATGAAAGGTTTTATGTTTTGAAGGTGAAAGGACATCAAATTTGTATACAATGGTTTTTCAGGTGCATTGATGCAAACATATTTAAACAGACATTGATGAAACATATTTGTGAAAAAAAAAAGTGTAGTTGAGTATATCCGGATGTAGGATTGTTTTTTAATAGAATGGACATTTGACAGACACATGAGAGAGAAGAAATGTTTTGTATTGAAACAGAGAAACCCTTTGAATTTGTGTTTTCAGTTTGTTCTATAATAGGGGTTGGTGCTCCTTGAAGCTGGTGCTTCTAAACATTATTGCCAGTGAGGCACGGTATGCCAGTGAGGCTTTGTAAGATGTTTTCAAAGTTAAGCTAGTGAGGCAATTCATGAGTGGTTTTTCTACCCTTGAGGGTTTTCCACTCGGTAAAAAGGTTGTGTCTTGATTTCTTCTATGTGAGTGCATATTATTGGTTTGATCATGTTTTGTTTACATCTATTATTGTAAGTCTTGTGCATATAAACTCAACAAATCTTTAATGTATTCCTTTCTATCTATTCTGTAAGAGAAAGCTTGCAAAAAGTTGTAAAATGTTTGAGAATTAATACAACACTGATTCACCCCCCCTCTCAGTGTTGTCTTGAACTCCTACAACATCCTCATGCTGAACTCCTAAGATGGAACAAGCAACAAAGAAGGTGTTTATGTGTTCCTCTGGAGTGACCTTCTTGTCACCTCTAAACTTGGGTACAATTTTACTAGACACCCTAGGTAAGTCATGTAGATTTGCTCCAAGTCTTAGGGGTCCAATAGCAACTCCCAATGGAATGGGTGGAGGTTGAGCCATATTGAGAGGGACATGAAGAGGGAAATTGACTTGAAGAGGTAAAATAGTACCCTCAAGGATTAAAACTTGACAAGAGGAACTAGCAGACTCTCTTACAAGTGGAGGAGAGGATGGCCTACTTAAAGACTTGACTTTTCTTGTGGGAGGGAATGAAGCAAAACTCAAAGATTGAAGCAAGTCAAAATCAATATCAAAAATACCCTTTCATCTATCACCCTGGTTATAACTTTTCATAGCCAACTTTCACAAATATATGTATAACAAGACAATAGTGTAGAGTCGCCAATCACTTACTGGTTATTTTGAGGGAAAAATGGTTGGGCATGTGCTTGATTCCTTGGTCTAGTAGCAGGGCTTCTTTTCCTATTGTCAGGGACTACTTAGATTTGTAAGGGCCTTTCTCTCCTTAGCACAAGAAGAACTTCTTTAATAAAAATAATCTCCCGAGCTTCACCAAACCGACATGTGTTTTCTCTTATAATATCACCAAGTTCTTCTTCAAGCACCTCATCTACTTGATATTGTTGGTTTGTTCTCCTAGTTTTCTAGGTAACAAGTTGAAGACCAGTAATAATATCCTCTTGATCACCAATTAGCCAGTCTACATTAGGCTACAAAACTGGTGCATGTCTTCCATAGAGAACCATAAAGTCCAACAACAAAGCAACTCACATAAAATATATAATGATTTTCATAAGTGTCCCCAGTAGAGTCACACCAAAAATCTGTTAGTTAACAGATTTGTCACCTAACTCTATATTCTCACACCTAAACAGATGACAAATGTAACAATAGTTGAACCTATTGTAATGGTATTTTACAAAGATTCTTTGCTTCTTTTACAAGGCACAGCTACCTTCAATTGATATCCAATGAATGAAAAACTAGTATTGCTTTTAACCAGAAAGCAAAATAAAGGTGGTGCTTTTAAACAGAAAGATATAAAGGCAATATATATCCAAATATTGATCAACTTCACAAAAGCTCAAAGGCTTCCACCACACCAACTTCAATGAATCAATATAGAAATACACCATACATCGTACAATCACCACCATGAATGATATAACATTTTTCAACACATATACTCTCCTTCACAAATCTGCTTGAATAGGAATGATATTACATTTTTACTTACATTCCCCCCCCACTCATCTTCTTTTTATATCCCTCTTATGCCTCTTCACCCAAGAGAGGCGATCCTTCAAAGGGGGTCAACACATTTACAAATAATAAATTTATTTTAAATTCCCCAAGAGGGGCGACTACACCAAGAGGGTCAACCCATGTCAAAGAGGCCTTAATTAATATTAATTTTAATTTTCAAATAGATAATTCTCAGTAATTTGAGGAAAGAATTAAAGATATCCAACCACTTCAACATAGAAATACCATCAACATCAGCAGCAATACATCCAACATAAGAAGAAAGAAAGTTTAAACAACCATAACACAAAGTTTACAATCATCTAAAACTCCACTGTATTGATTTCTATTTCATATATATAAAGCAATTGAACAGAAGCCAAAACTTGATCTATCACCAACACAAAGTTTGCTAAAAGTTGCATACATTGACTGACTAATTAAATTTATAGCCAAGTCCCCAATAACTCTCTTTAAAAACCTAATGAATTTTTGAAGATAGTAGATTAAAAGAAGTTTAAAAATTAAATATCATTAAAAATAAGGGCTCTCTAGAGCCAATAGTTTTTGAGAAAATATGAAATAAGCTAAAGCATAAGAAAAGAGCATTAATTAATGATTGCCACGTCCACTTCTTTAGCATCACCTTCCTGTGTCACTTCCTTCTCCTTCACTTGTTCACCTTCATTGCTTGTGTCACCTTGTGCTGCTTGATCTACCTGTGCTCTTAGCTTCTTCATGTAAGACATGTACTTATTGATGATCGATGACAAGGCCAAACCACTGGGGCTTCCAGTCATGCTAATTCAGAATTTCTTCTTACTCACTACCCTCTCAGTCTGAATCATCCTTTTGTGCATGTCATCCAATCTATTTCTAAACATCTAGACATAGTTGGACACCCTAGCAGCCTTCCCAAATGACTTTGTTGTGATCACATCATAACTTACCATCTCCTCTATCACCATCTTCTTGAAGTTTTGCTTGATTTATTTGACATCAAGTATCTTATCATCATCCTCACCAACAACTATTATCTCTAAGATGGCAAAATCACCTTAATATCATTTAATTCTCTACAATAAATAGAAAGAACGCTTCTCATTTCATCTTCCAGTGCCCCCACAATAGATAATTTCCATTCAATTATATCAGCCTAGGCTGTAGAATTCATTTCCTTAGGATCACCTAATACTTCTTTAGCCACCAAAATATTGGCATCCATCTCAGCCATATCTTGTATTTCGTTTGATACTAAGGATAAGCTATTGGGATCACTTTTGGCATTTTGGAAATCAATAATTAAGGTTTCTCTTTTACTAGAAAAGAGATTAAACTACTTATAAGCTTCTTCAATGAAAATTAAGCCATCTAGGGTCACCTTTTCTATCTACTATTTGACAGCACTACTTAGGGCTTGTGATCTTTTTATTTGTTGCAATAGATTGGGGTCTAGGATACTAACATTCATATCAGGCAAGGCATCAAATAAAGGTGCACTTATGTTTAAAATTGACTAAATGAACATAGATAGGGAACTTACTTGTGCACTCAACTTATTGTTCTCTTCTTGTTCCTTCTTGGCTCGTTTCAACAAATTACTGACTGAATATTTGACATGATAGATATCCCGCTCCATGGTCAAGGGTCCCATGTCTACTCTACTGATATTGAAGTCTACCTCAGTCACTTCATTTTCATTCTTATTCCCCATTGGATCTATAATTTCCAAGAACTAATTTCCTATGACAGAGTCAGTTACCATCCTTAACATTCTTCTGGCACATTTAGGCTTAGGAGTCTCCTGTAGTAACTTAGCCATAGTATCTATACTAGTATCCATCATTGGTTTATACCTTTTCTTCTTTTCTATTGCTTTTCTTAACCAGGTAGGAGATGAGGAAGGGATGTTAGAAGTGCCAATTACACTCACTACACCATCCATATTCACAGACTGAGGATTGTGCTCTGGAGGTTCACTTAAATTGGGTGAATTTGGGGTACTTAACAAATATTGTAGCACATTATCCTATCCTAACTAAGTGAAATTCAAGGAATCACTATCACTTACAAGATTATTAGTAAGGGGCACATGGTATGCTTTTGATTTAGAAGCAATCAATCAGGTGTTACTCTTCACTGGTTGATCATCTTGCTCACATGTTGGTTTCATCTTACTACTCTCCTCAGGGGACTGTTCACCATCTCCATTTGATTGTGAGCCAACTCTATGGAGAGTTGGATCCGAACTAGATGATTTCCTTTGAGAGTGAGTGGTTTGAGCTCTATTCTGACCCTGAGCAAAAGAGTCCTTAGGTGTAGCTAAACCAACTTGTTCTTTAATCTTCCCCTTCAACCACTTCTCTGATCTTCTTAGACATGAAAAGAGCAAAATTTAACATCAGTGATCTCCTTCTCTGACCACTTCACAGGAGGTAAGGGTTGCAATGAAACATCATGATAGCCCTCGTACAGAATATTAGAGTTATCATCAACCATGTCAGGAACTTGCATAAGCATTTCAAAAGCACGACCCTGATCGATGGTTAACCTCATCCAATTCCTCCTTTGCACTTCCCTTGCATTCAAACAATCCTCCTAAATATCTTCAAGCTGGGGCTTGTGTTGATAAGAACCTCCTCCATGCATGTTTACTTTCACAAAATTCTTACCATGAAACTCTACTCGAGCCAACAAACTATGAATAGTGAATTCTGAAAGCATTTTATCTACACTCCTGGCATTGTCATTACTTTTATAAGAATAGAAGGAAAGTGTCACTAGAAAAGAATAACCTTTCTTTGTCAATGTGTGGTACTTTGTATTCACGGTCACCATTTAACGACACACCCCCAAGAACATGAGATATTCTGACGGGCACCATGGCAATTTAAATGGGGCATTTTCATAACCCCCAATTCTTAGGTAGGAGATGTTGCCAATATGTGCCTATGATGTGTTCTCATTGATGTCAACATATCTATTTGTCAGAGATAGTGAAGACAATGCAGTTCAGTAAAGTAGATTGCTTCACATTCCCAGTGAGATGAAAATTAGAGTCTACAAACTTAAGGGTATTGTAGAGGATTGTCTAAAGTTGCTCCAGTTAAGATTTGAGATGTCTACATGGAGGATTGGTGAAGTTATGGCCATCTAAGTAGAACCCAATTTTGCAGTTGTTCAAAGGTAACATAGTGGCAGGAATTTGGTTTGGATGGCTCCACATTAGAATATTATGGTCTGCGATTCTAGAGGTATGTTTGGGA
This sequence comes from Cunninghamia lanceolata, assembly GCA_027924645.1. NCBI lineage: Eukaryota > Viridiplantae > Streptophyta > Pinopsida > Cupressales > Cupressaceae > Cunninghamia > Cunninghamia lanceolata. The sequence continues at coordinate 669,993 of BSBN01000571.1, read as the reverse complement.
TGTTGGTGTGTATCCTCAACTCAAGTAGTTCATGGTTTGGAGGTCTGCAAGAAATCTTTCTAGTGTGACAGTCATGACAGTTAGTGTTCTTAAGTTCTCGTATGAAGATGCAAGTGATTCTGGTGATTTGGGGTGGTGCAATTATTCTTGTTGATTTCATTGTGCTTGTGGAGGTCTTTGGATCATATTTCTATTATGTTGGTGGTCCGCATTGAGGATTGACCTCGTAGTTGAAGATTTCTTCTTGGGTTTTGTTGTTCTTTCTAGTCTTGTCTGACTGGATGCTTCGTGCATGTTGGGGATGATCTAAGAGAAGTTCTATGGAGCATGGCGTGTTGTTCGAGGAAGATTTGAGTCCCAAATATGTTTGGCTGATAGTGTAGTGGTCCGCATGTAGCATTTTTTATTAAGTCAAGTCTTGTGATTGTAATTTCTTATAATGCCTATCTTGGAGAATGTTCCAAATAGATGATTGTAAGGTTGACTTTGATGTTCATTCCAAATTCGATGTCATGTATAAATAAGTGTAATGAAGTTGTGTAAATGTGCCCATGTATGTGAATATGTGGAGGTAGCAAAGAAGTGTTTGGGGATAGAGTAGAGGTGTTATGAGCTTCAATGGAACTGAACCTTGGCATGGAGAAGATGTTGTTTCTTAGTTTAACCTTTCAATGTTAACCATGTGAATGTTTTTGTAGACAATGAGTCTTTTGGAGCAGTGAGTCGCTTGGAGCAGTGAGCTTTGGGCAGTGTGCCCAAAGGCAGGTGCCTTCCCATTTTTCTATTCTTTTAACAGAGAATAAATCTTGTGGGTTAACCCCCACCGTGGTTTTTCCATTAACCGGGTTTCCATGTAAAAATCTTAGTATGTGTGTTGATTGTGTTTCTACTCTTGTTGTTGATTCATGCTTTCATGGTTATATCATTAATCTGTCAATAAGTGGTAAAGAAGATTAAATGCAGCAAAAGATAAAGTTTTATGATAACTGATTCACCCCCCTCTCAGTTCTCTGCCCTAATTTCAACAATTGGTATCAGAGTTGGTTCCTCTAAATGAAGCTTGACCACTTGAGGAGATCCAAGATGTTGACATACAAGAAGGATAGTCCAAAATTTGATGGAACAAATTACTCTCTTTGGAAGAATCGTATGGAGTGTCATTTTCAATGCATGGGTGATCCTTACTGGTTGATAACTAAGAATAAGTATACTCCTCCACATAATGGTCCTACAACTCTAAATGAAATCAAAGAAACTGAATACAACATTTGGGCTAAGGAAGCATTGTTGAGTGCTTTAACTGATACAGAAATTACAAATGTCTTGGAATTGCAAACTGCTCATGAAATTTGGAAGAAGTTGGAAACACTGTATGAAGGTGATGCATATGTCAAATGTGCTAAGCTACAGATCCTGAAGGGTAGATACAAATGTTTGAGGATGAGTGAAGATGAAAACATCACTTCCTACATGTAGAAAGTGAATGAACTTGTGTGCAGTATCAGGTGTGCTAGTGGAAAACTGGAAGAATCAAAGATTGTTGGCAAGGTGCTCAGATCCTTACCTGCTTCATACAAGCATAGAGTTACTGCTATTGAGGAGATCAGAACTGTGACATATGTTACAAGGGATCAATTGGTTGGTAAGCTTTCAACATTTGAAATGAGTGAGTTTGGTGATTCTCTTCCTAAATCAAAATCTGCATTTAAAGACAGTATTTTTAGAAAGCAAAGATTTGATCTAGGTGAAATCTCTTCAAGAAGACTAACCAAATATGAGAAGGCAAGGAAGGAACTTGAAGAAGATGAATCTGAGCTTGAAGAACTTGAAGCCCTTATTGCCAAAAGATTACCAAGAGGATCTAGTAAGTATGAAGGAAAGTTGCTTTTCAAATATTTTGCTTACAATAAGATTGTGTTGGATTTAGGATAGACAACTGAGAGAGAGGGGTGAATCAGTTGTCTCCAAAAATCTTGTTCCTTATTCACTTTAAAACCCTCTTATATTTCAACAACATATCAATGATTTAATCATGAAAGCATAATACAATAATTCAAGAGCATAAACAAATTCAACACATATAGCACCAAGATTTTAACGTGGAAAACTCGGTTAAGGGAAAAAACACAAGGTGAGTAACCCAAGACTATTTTCTCTATTAAAAGAATAAGAAGAATAAAATAGCACTTGCCAGTTATGGCTCACTGCCTGAGCACACTGCTCACAAGAGGCCCACTACCTACAAGAGACACACTGTCTACAAAAGAATATGAGTATTACGTACTTGAACTGAAGATTAGCATCTTCACTATGCTTGAGTCAGTTCCATTTAAGCTCAACACCTCTGCTCTACTTTTCGCTCCTCTTCACTACCACCTTCTCATCATGACCACAAGAATACAATTGAATGAATTCACAACTCTTATTTATACATGACATCAACTTTGGAATGATCATCAAAGTTGGCACAACATACACTTATTTTATTACAAAGAAATTACAAAAATACCACTTGACTTATTACAAAAACTTCATGCACATCACTACACTATCAGACACACATAGCTGGGACTTCAATCTTCTTCGAGGAACATGCCATGCTTCACAAAACATCTTCAAGATCATCCGCAACATGCGCAAATCATCTAGTCGGCCAAAACTAGGAAGAACACCACCACCCAAAGGTAAATCTTCAATTACAAGCTTAATCTTCAATGCGGACCACCAACACAAACTAGACACAATCTAGAGACCCCCACAAGATTGCTTGAATCACCAAGAACATCTACACCACTTCTACTTACTGTAATCATTCACATCTTCATCTAGAACCTCAAGAACACAGTCAGTCATTACTATAACATTAGACGGATTGCTTGTGGCCCTCCAAACCATGAACCAATTGAGTTGTCAATTCACATTAGCCTCCCAAACATGCCACCAGATCCATAGAACATGATATTGTATTTATGGATCTCACCAGACCTATTTGTGTCACTCTGTCACCTCTGAATAGTTGCCAAAACTGGGTTTACTCTCATGGCCATAACTCCTCCACATTTTCATGCAAACCTCTCAAATATTGACTAGATCATCTTCTAACACATATCTACAAACCCTTTTATGTGCATACTCTGATCTTTATGTAGTTGGGATCTTCATTTCATAGAGCTTCATTATCTTCATTTTTCTTCTCTGTTTCTGATAGGACTAATTTTTTCAATATCCTTAGCACACAACTCATCCAATCCTTGACATTAATGCAACAGGACAATGTTGACATCAATGACAACACCAATTAGGCCCATACTTGCAACAATCTCCCCCTTTGTCATTGATGGCAACATATGATGTGAAAAATTATTTTAACCATCAAGACAAGAACTTCTCCTCACTGACTGATAGAGCTCCCCCTATCAACATCAACCATTCACATGTCTTCTCTTCCTTTACTGCTCCCCCTTTGATTAGCAACCACTTTTTGTTTTTCACATGTCTTATCTCCCTCTTTGACATCAATGGCAAAGGGCACATAGTTGCAACCACTTCTCATACTTCAGAATCATACTAACTACTCCCCCTGAGTAGCAACCTCCTAACATCAATCTGGATCACAAGATATGACTGTGGGATCCACCAGACTGATGCACACCAGTGCACCTTAATTCAGAATTGGAGAGATAATGACCCCTAACTTCTTCGGGAGATAATCAAAAGTGTCCTTAGGTAGAGGTTTGGTAAAAATGCCTGCAATCTGATCCTTTGAGGGCACAAACTCCAATCTGATGTCATTCTTGTTTTCTTGTTCTCTCAAAAAGTGAAACTTGATGGATATATGTTTTGTCTTTGAATGCAACACCAGATTTTTTGATATGTTTATTGCACTTGAATTATCATAGAAGATTGTGATAGGTTATCACAGAAGATTGTGATAGGTTCTTCATACTCCACTCTGATATCTCTTAGCATTTGCTTCATCCACAATACTTGAGTGCAACTGCCTGCTACTACAATATACTTTGCTTTTGTAGTGGATAGAGATATTGCCTCTTATTTCTTGCTTAGCCAAAAAACTAATCTTTTTTCCAAAAAGAATGCACCACCACTGGTACTCTTCTGGTCATCCACATCTCCTACCCAACCAGCATCTGTGTATGCATGAAGAGAGAAATCATGATCCTTAGGATACCATAATCCATACTCAACTATTCCCTTTAGATATATAAGAATTCTCTTGATTACCATGACATGAGACTCTCTAGGATCAGCTTAGAATTTGGCAACAAGACCAACAACATTCATAATATCAAGTCTAGTTTCAGTAAGGTAGAGTAGTCCTCTAATCATTGACTTGTACTTTTTTTATCAGCCTTAGGGGATTCATCATCTTTACTTAGCTTATATCCAGTTGTCATGGGAGTATTCATTGCTTTTGAATCTTCCATCCCAAATTTCTTCAACAATTCTTTCACATATTTGGTCTGTGATATGAAGATTCCTTTCTTTGTTTGAGTGATTTGCAGACCCAAGAAGAAATTCATTTCCCCAAACATAGACATCTCAAATTCACTTTGCATTTGATTTGCAAAAGTCTTGCACATACTATCTTTTCCCTCCAAAAATGATATCATCAACAAATACTTCAACAATCAAGATATTTATATGATCAATCTTAAAATACAGATTACTGTCAGTAGTACCTATTTTGAAACTAATCTTCAAAAGATGTTTGTCCAATCTTTCATACCAGGCTCTTGGGGCTTGTTGGTCCGTACAATGCCTTCTTCAACTTGCAAACCATATCTTCATGATCAGACAATTGAAATCCATCCAGTTGCTCAATGTATACCTCTTCTTCTAAATCACCATTTAGGAAAGCAGACTTGACATCCATTTGATATACCTTGAAATCTCTGAAGGCAACAAAGGCAAGAAATAAATCTGACTGCTTCAATTCTTGCGATTGGAGCAAAAGTTTCTTCAAAGTTAACTCCTTCTACTTGAGAATAATCCTTACAGACCAATTTGGCTTTGCTTCTTACTACTTCACCATCTTCATTCAGTTTATTCTAGAAGACCCACTTAGTCCTGTTGGTTTTTCTTATGAATCAGCATTAGGGTTTGCCAGTTCTAATGCACAGGCAGATTCAGCCAACTAATACAGGAGGTTGCGTAAGCTGCCTCCCCTTCACTTCTGGTTCTGCCGCACCAAGTGGGGTATCCCTATAGCTAGATATGTAACCTTGACTAGCTCAATGATATGAAGATTTAGCTTGACAACATCAGGCAGAATACTCTCATGTATGGACCAAGATCTGCATGATAGATCACAAGGTTGGCAACATTCTTGGACATATGTGTCTGGTTAAGGATGAGAGTATGCAAGGGGTTCCTAATCCTACTCCTACAACTAATAGATGGAGGTTATGAAATGGGTGGACATAGTGTCCTGGATGCAAGACAAGGGGTCTTGGCTCATAACTACTAACCCAGGAGTACACTAGTGCCTATCCATTGGGCAAGGAGTCAACTAGACGTATACAATAGATGGTTTGCAACTTTCACTCAAATTTTAGGGGGTTGGACTTGATGCTTGCCTTACAAACATCACCCAAGAGTGGGTATCTAACTGCCTCTACTTACAGATATCCCTGCAGACATACAACCTTCTCCATACATTGACCTAAAATAGTTTAATCCACTCCTTGAATGGAAGTTACAGATCAAGCATGCAGTATAGATATTTATACCCTAGAATCTATGAAACCCTTAGCAACCAGATTCAAAAGAAGGATGACATGCAACAAATGGAGACAAGTAGATAGACACATGCAATAAGTATTTTTCATTTATATCAACATGAAACTGAACATATGTGCAAAATACACTCATGTTGCAACACATAAACTCCAAAATGGGATAGAACATCCAGGATCATGCCCTGTTCTTTGTTATTTACACAAAAAGATGCCCAGATCCTCAACAACCAACAAATGAGCAACACAGCCCTACTTATACAGCAAGGAGGTGCTCAGCCTTAACCACCAGGCAAACTCAAAATTTGCCAGATACAGTACATTGAGAAAATGGCACTCAATGCATTCAATGCAGCAGGTGGGAGAGGAGACAGGAAGAGATTTCGATCCCTGCGTCGCTGCCTGGGGATTCACATCTTTAGTCAGGTACTAGATCCATCCACGCCATTGCCCATACCCTGTAAGATCCACCATTAATGGCACACCAACTCACGGCCTTGGGAAATACAGAATACTGTGCATCGCAAACCTTTCCCACCAAAATGTATCATCCTAATAATTCAAATCATGCAGGATCTAATTATCCCACATGCACCCCACGGCAACCTCCTCATCACCTTATATACTAGGTCACGAGCATATATGATGTCGGTGATTTTGCTCCCGACGACACCTAGTATAAGACCTTCATCATCATCATCCTCTAGCATGATATCTAGATACTCAATATCACCTTGACGTCAGCGAACCACCTGCATGAGCTCACCTTGATAATTCACATCACCCCGATGTGAAAAATCACCCTACAGAAAATATCACCCTGCAGGAAAATATCATTCATCCGCATCACCAGATAAAATATATCACCCTGATGACCAACCTTACCTTTACATGAGATATCAACCTAATATTCACCTTCATCAGCACAACCTAATACATCGAAGGAAGATCCTCCTGCTTAGCTGATACCAAATGTCTCGCCGATGAACATCCTGATGATGTCACCATCATATCCTGCTGATGTCATCAGCACATTTGCCTATCGCGCACCACCTCATATTCAGATGACGTCATCGTCATATTTGTAAATATCAGGGGATCTCCATAAAATGACTGATGTTAAAATATGACCCCCCGAACCTTGATGACGTCACCATCATGTCGGCATCAGGATGATATTCAGAAGATAACCGGGTATTTGGAAATATCACCCTGATAGAAATATTGGGGTGCACTGTAGCTTCATTGTAACATCAGGGTGATGTTTGAATATGACTGATATTTAGAAATATCATCCCCTCCTTCAGAAAATGATGAAGCCGATAGACAAGCGGATATCACCCTGACATAAGAATGACGTCAGCAGCATCAGGTGATAAAACAACACAAAGTGATAAAATAATATTAGGATGATGTTAACTAAGATCACCTGATGTTCAAGTATGATGATCCCGATGAATATCGGGTCACACTTAGAACCCTGTAGCAACATCATCAGGATGATCTTAAGTAAGATCACCTGATGTTAAGATATCACCCCGACGAAAGATCATGCTAGCAGAAAATATGATGACCCTCGCAAGCAACATCAGGGTGATGACTGGAAACATGATGATGATGACCCCCTCCAAAGAAAATATGATGCTGATGCTGAAACATGCTGAGGAGGTCCAGAGACTTAGAACCTTTTTTGGATTTTTAGGGAAGGTGCCTGCATGCTAACTGCTTGAAACTTGACTGCTCATGCAGGCACCAACAAGTCCCAATCACATTTTTGTCCTTAGGTCTAGGAACAAGATCCCAAGTGTGATTGTTTTCAACCTACATCAATTCTTCCTCCATTGCTTTAACCCATCTTTCATCATTGCATGCTTCACTTACTGTTTTTGGTTCAATCTTTGAAATCAAACAATACTTCATTGAATCTTGAGCAATTTTTCTTCTTGTTTGAACACCTTTACTTCTATCTCCTATGATCTGATCTTTAGAATGATTCAGTCTTACATACCTGGGAGTTTTGGGATTCTCTTGCACTTCTAATTCTTGTATAGGTTCATCCAAACTTGTCTCATCATCTTGTATTTTAGGATTCTCTGGATCAGTCTGAATCTGAACTAGAGTTGGGACTTGTTCTCCTTGGTCTAAGACATCATTCTAATCATCTGCTTCATACTCATAATACCTTGAGGGACTTTCCATGCTTTCATCAACCTTCACATTTGTACTTTCTACAATCTTTCTCAATCTCTTGTTATAACACCAGTATGCTTTGCTTTGAGTAGAATATCCCAAGAATATTCCTTCATCACTTCTAGCATCAAACTTGCCAAGGTCTTCTTCTCTTTTGATATAGCATTTACTACCAAAGACTCTGAAATACTTCATAGTAGGAGTGATGCCAAACCAAAGTTCATAAGGGGTCTTACTAGTATTGCCTCTGATTTATACTTGATTAAGAGTATAGACAACAGTCCTTACAACTTCTCTCCAATAGATCTGAGGAACATTTTCTTCCATCATCATGGTCCTAGATGCTTACTGGATGGTCCAGTTCTTTCTCTCCACTACTCCATTCTACCATAGAGTCCTTGGAGCAGATAACTATCTCTTTATCCCATGTTTCTCACAGAATGATATGAACTCACCGGATGTGAATTCTCCACCTCTATTAGACCTAAGGCATTTTATGTTTATGCCAGTTTCATTTTCTACCATAGCCTTAAATATTTTAAACTTCTCAAGTGCTTCATATTTCTCTTTCAAGAAAGTCACCCACATCATTTGGGAGTGGTCATCAATCCGCAACATGAAATACCTATCTCCTTGTAGACTTCTGATTCTTGCCAGACCACAGAGATTAGTGTGCACCAAATCTAACAATCTAATTGAAGATTGTTCCTTACTTTTGAATGTGACTATGTTCTGCTTACCCAATTGACATTCTTTGCACAAATTGTTAGCAGGTTTCACTAGTCTCCGAAGATCTCTTACAGCCCAAGTGTTGCTTATCTTGATGATATTATCCAAATTCACATGACACATTCTCCTATGCCACAACCAACTCTGATCAATTTGAACAAATAAGCAACTTTTTCTAGTACCAACCAAGTGGAAGATGTTACCTTTTGTCTGTGTACCAGATGCAATCTCAGTTCCAGAGCTTTCAAAGATCTTGCATTTTCTATTTTTGAACTGGAGATCATAGCCTTTGTCCACCAACTATCCAACACTGAGAATATTATGCTTCAGACCTTTAACATATAGAACATCATTGGTCTTGTTCTTTCCATCAAAAGAAATGGTTCCTCTACCTCTAATTCTACAAGCAGAATTATCTCCAAACTTTACAACTCCACCTTCATATCTTTCCAAGCTTAAGAACTTACTCTTGTCACCAGTCATATGGTGAGAGCATCCACTGTCAATAACCCATTCCTCCTTTTCTTCAACCTGGGCAGCCAAAGCACTTTCTATCATCTTATGATTGGTAGATTCAATAGGCATTGGATCTTCTTCTTGTTGCAAGTATAGGCCTAACTGGTGTTGTCATTGATGTCAACATACTCCTGTTGCATTGATGTCAAGGATTGGATGAGATGTGTGCTGAGGATATTGAGAAAATTAGCCCTATTAGAAATAGAGAAGGACAATGAAGACAGTGAAGTTCTATGAAGCAAAAATCCCATTCAGTTGAAGATCAAAGTATGTGCATCAAAGGGTTTGTAGATATGTGTCTGAAGGTGCTCTAGTCAAGATTTCAAAGATCCACATGAAGATTTGGAGAAGTTATGGCCATATGAATAAAACTGGTTCTAGCAGTTGTTCAGAGGTCACAGAGTGGCACAAATAGGTCCAGTGAGATCCGGGAATGCAATATCTTGTTTTGCGGATCTGGTGGCATGTTTAGGAATCTAATGTGAATTGACAACCCAATTTGTTCGTGGTTTGGAGGTCCACAAGCAATCCTTCTAATGTGATAGTCATGAACAACTATGTTCTTGAGGTTCTAGATGAAGATGTGAATGATTACAGTAAGCAGAAGTGGTGCAGATGTTATTGGTGATTCAAGCAAGCTTGTGGGGGTCTCTAGATTGTGTTTAGTTCATGTTGGCAGTCCACATTGAAGATTGAGCTCATAATTGAAGATTTACCTTCGGGTGATGGTGTTCTTCCTAATCTTGGCCGATTGAATAATTTATGCATGTTGTGGATGATCTTGAAGATGTTTTGTGAAGCATGGCGTGTTCTTCGAGAGAGATTGAAGTCCCAGATATGTGTGGCCGACTATGTAGTGATGCGCATGAAGTTTTGTAACAAGTCAAATTGTATTTTTGTAATTGCTCTGTAATAAAATAAAGTATGTGTTGTGCCAACTTTGATGATCATTCCAAAGTCGATGTTATGTATAAATAAGATTTATGAAGTCATTTAAAAGTATCCTTGTCATGATGAGAAAGTGATAGAGAAGAAGAGCGAAAAGCAGAGCAGATGTGTTGAGCTCAAATGGAACTGTCTCAAGCATAGTGAAGATGCTAATCTCTAGTTCAAGTATGTAATATTTATATTCTTCTGTAGATAGTGTGTCTCTTGTAGGTAGTAGGCCTCGTGTGAGTAGTGTGCTTGGGTAGTAAGTCGTAATTGGCAAGTGCCATTTTATTCTTCTTATTCTTTTAACAGAGAATACAATCTTGGGTTAGTCACCCTGTGGTTTTTCCCTTAATCATATTTTCCATGTTAAAAATATTGGTGTTATATGTGTTAAATGTGTTTCTGGTCTTGAGTTATTACATTATGATTCCATGATTGAATCTTTGTTATGCTACTGAAATATAAGAAGGTTTTAAGTGGTTAAATAATAGAAGTTTGGTGACAACTGATTCACCCCCCTCTTAGTTTTCTATCCTAAAACCAACAATTGGTATCAGAACCAAGTTCCTCTAGAAGAATCTTGACCACATGAGGAGATCTAGGATGTCGGCCTACAAGAAGGACAGTCCAAGATTTGATGGAACAAACTTCACTACCTGGAAGAACCGCATGGAATGTCACTTACAATGCATGGGATATCAGTATTGGAACATAACCTCAACTAAATATGTTCCTCCAAGGAATGGGCCAACAAATATAGATGAAGTACGGATGCATAAAATAATCTTCAAGCTAAAGAAGCCCTACTGAGTGCCTTGTCTGATACGAAGCTGACAAATTTTGTGGGATTAAAGACTGCTTATGAAATTCAGATAAAGCTTGAAAATCTATATGAAGGAGACAAGTATGTTAAGTGTGCCAAGATGCAAAGTCTGAAAGGAAAGTTTGAAAACCTAAGGATGAGTGAAGATGAGAACATCACTTTATATATGGCAAAAGTAAATGAGCTTGTATGTGGCATCAAATGTGCTGGTGGAGTACTGGATGAAGATGAAATTATTGCTAAAGTTCTCAAATCTTTACCTCCTGCATATAAACACAAGGTCGCTGCTATTGAGGAAATTAGATCTTTAACAACTATCACAAGGGATGAATTGGTTGGTAAGATATCTGCATTTGAGTTGGCTGAGTTTGGTGATGCACTTCCCAAGACTAAATTTTCTTTCAAAGCTAGTGCTTCTGCTAAAGGCAAACAAAGATATGATCCAGGGGAAAGCTCCTCAAGAAAATCATCTTGGTATGAGAAAGCAAGGAAAGATCTGGAAGAGGATGAATTAGAAGCTAAACAACTTGAAGCTCTCATTGCAAAAAGACTACCAAGAGGATCATGTAAGTATGAAGGAAATTTACCTTTTAAATGCTTTGCCTACAATAAGATTGGTCATTTTGCCTCAAGATGTTCGGAAAGGTTTTCAAGGCTAAACCCTAATAGATCAAGGTTTTAGAAAAAGTGTTACTATGTTCAAGAAGATGATGATGAAGGAGTAACAGATGATGAGTCTGAGATAGAAAATAAATCTGGAAATGACTGGGTGTTTATTGCCATCAAGGAAGAAGATTCAATGCCTATTGAATCTGCCAATCATAAGAAGATAGAAAGTGCTCTGGCTACTCAGGTTGAAGAAAAGGATGAATGGGTCACCATATGATTGGTGACAAGAGCAAGTTCTTAAGCTTGGAAAGATATGAAGGTGGAGTTGTAAAGTTTGGAGATAGTTCTGCTGGCAGAATTAGAGGCAGAGGAACCATTTCCTTTGATGGAAATAACAAAACTAGTGATTTTCTGTATGTTGAAGGGCTGAAGCATAATCTTCTCAGTGTTGGATAGTTGGTGGATAAAGGCTATGATCTCTGATTCAAAAATAGAAAATGCAAGATCTTTGAAAGCTCTGGAACTAAGATTGCATCTAGTACACAGACAAAAAGTAACATCTTCCACTTGGTTGGTACTGGCAAAAGTTGTTTATTTATTCAAATCGATCAGAGTTGGTTGTGGCATAGGAGAATGTGTCATGTAAATTTTGATAATATCATCAAGATAAGCAACTCTCAGGAAGTAAGAGATCTTCCAAGACTGGTGAAACCTACCAACAGTTTGTGCAAAGAAAGTCAGTTGGGTAAGCAGATTAAAGTCACATTCAAAAGTAAGGAACAATCTTCAACCATATTGTTAGACTTAGTACACACTGATCTTTGTGGTTCAGCAAGAATCAGTAGTCTGCAAGGAGATAGGTATTTCATGTTGTTGATTGATGACCACTCCTTAATGATGTAGGTAACTTTCTTGACAGAGAAATCTGAAGCACTTGAGAAATTTAAAATATTCAAGGCTATGGTAGAAAATGAAACTGGCATAAACATAAAATGCCTCAGGTCTGATAGAGGTGGAGAATTCATATCCAGTGAGTTCATATCATTTTTTGAGAAACATGGGATAAAGAGACAGTTATCTGCTCCAAGGACTCCATAGTAAAATGGAGTAGTGGAAAGAAAGAACCAAACCATCCAGGAAGCATCTAGAACCATGATGATGGAAGCAAATGTCCCTTAGATCTACTAAAGAGAAGTTGTAAGCACTGCTATCTATACTCTTAATTGAGTACAAATCAGGGGCAATACTAGTAAGACTCCTTCTGAACTTTGGTTTGGTATCACTCCTACTATGAAATATTTCAGAGTCTTTGGTAGTAAATGCTATATCAAAAGAGATGAAGACCTTGGCAAGTTTGATACTAGGAGTGATGAAGGAATATTCTTGGAATATTGTACTCAAAGCAAAGCATACCGATGCTATAACAAGAGATTGAGAAAGATTGTAGAAAGTGCAAATGTGAAGGTTGATGAAGGCATGGAAAATCCCTCAAGATATTATGAGTATGAAGAAGATGATCAGAATCATGTCTTAGATCAAGGAGAACAAGTCACAACTCCAGTTCAGATTCAGACCGATCTGGAGAATCTTGAAATACAAGAAGAAGAGACAAGTTTGTATGAACCTGTTCAAGATTTAGAAGTGCAAGAGCTTCCCAAAACTTCCAGGTATGTAAGACTGAATCATTCTAAAGGCCAGATCATAGGAGATAAAAGAAAAGGTGTTCAAAGAAGAAGACAAATTGCTCAAGATTCAGTGAAGTATTGTCTGATTTCAAAGATTGAACCAAAAATAGTAAGTGAAGCATGTAATGATGAAAGTTGGGTTAATGCAATGAAGGAGGAATTGATGCAGATTGAAAAGAATCACACTTGGGATCTTTTTCCCAGACCTAAGGACAAAAATGTGATTGGGACTAAATGGGTCTTTCAGAATAAACTGAATGAAGATTGTGAAGTAATAAGAAACAAATCCAAATTGGTTTGTAAGGGTTATTCTCAAGTAGAAGGAGTTAACTTTGAAGAAACTTTTGCTCCAATGGCAAGAATTGAAGCAGTCATATTATTTCTTGCTTTTGCTACCTTTAGAGATTTCAAGGTGTATCAAATGGATGTCAAGTCTGCCTTCCTACATGGTGATTTGAAAGAAGAGGTATACATTGAGCAACCAGATGGATTTCAATTTCCTAATCATGAAGATATGGTTTGCAAATTGAAGAAGGCATTGTATGGACTCAAACAAGCCCCAAGAGTTTGGTATGAAAGATTGGACAAACATCTTTTGAAGATTGGCTTCAACAAAGGTACTGTTGATAGTAATCTATACTTCAAGATTGATCATGAAAATATCTTGATTGTTGAAGTATTTGTTGATGATATCATTTTTGGGGATAAAAATAGTATGTACAAAACCTTTGCAAATCAAATGAAAAGTGAATTTGAGATGTCTATGTTTGGGGAAATGAATTTCTTCTTGGGTCTACAAATCACTCAAACAAAGAAAGGAATCTTCATATCTCAGACCAAATATGTGAAACACTTGTTGAAGATATTTGGGATGGAAGATTCAAAGCCAATGAATACTCCCATGGCAACTAGATGTAAGATGATTAAAGACAATGAATCTCCTAAGACTGATCAGAGAACGTACAGGTCAATGATTGGAGGACTGCTCTACCTCACTCAAACTGGACCTAATATTATGAATTTTATTGGTCTTGTTGCCAGATTCCAAGCTGATCCTAGAGAGTCTCATGTCATGGCAATCAAGAGAATTCTTAGATATCTGAAGGGAACAGTTGAGTATTGATTATGGTATCCTAAGGATCATGATTTCTCTCTTCATGCTTATACTGATGCTGATTAGGCAGGTGATGTGGATGATCGGAAGAGTACCAGTGGTGGTGCATTCTTTTTGGGTAAAAGATTGGTTGCTTGGCTTAACAAGAAATAAGAGGCAATATCTCTGTCCACTGCGGAAGTAGAATATATTGTAGCAGCAGCTAGTTGCACTCAAGTTTTATGGATGAAGAAAATGCTAAGAGACATCAGAGTAGAGTATGAAGAACCTATCACAATCTTCTGTGATAATTCAAGTGCACTAAACATATCAAAAAATCTAGTGTTGCATTCAAAGACAAAACATATATCCATCAAGTTTCACTTTTTGAGAGAACAAGTGAACAAGAATGAAGTCAGACTGGAGTTTATGCCCTCAAAGGATTAGATTACAGACATTTTTACTAAACCTCTACCTAAGGACTCTTTTAAGTATCTCAGGGAGAAGTTAGGGGTTATTACCCCTCCGGTTCTGAATTAAGATGCATTTATGTGCATCAGTCTGGTGGATCCCATAGTCATATCTTGTGATCCGGATTGGTGTTAGGTAGCTGCTACTTAAGGGAGCAGTCAACATGATTCTGAAGTATGAGAAGTGGTTGCAAGTATGTGCCCTTTGCCATTGATGTCAACGGGGGAGAGAAGACATGTGAAAAATAAAAAGTGGTTGCTGATCAAAGGGGAGCAGCAAAGGAAGAAAAAACATATGAATGATTGTTGTTGATAGGGGGAGCTATGTCAGTCAATGAGGAGAACTTCTTGTTTTGATGGTTAAAACAATTTTTCACATCATATGTTGCCATCAATGACAAAGGGGGAGATTGTTTCAAGTATGGGCCTAACTAGTGTTGTCATTGATGTCAAGATACTCCTATTGCATTGATGTCAAGGATTGGATGAGCTGTGTCCTGAGGATATTGAGAAAATTAGCCCTATCAGAAATAGAGAAGGACAATGAAGATAGTGAAGTTCTATGAAGCAAAAATCCCATTCAATTCAAGATCAGAGTATGTACATCAAAGGGTTTGCAAATATGCGTCTGAAGGTGCTCCAGCCAAGATTTTAGAGATCCGCATGAAGATTGGAGAAGTTATGGCCATATAAATAAAACTGGTTCTGGCAGCTGTTTAGAAGTGACAGAGTGGCACAAATAGGTCCGGTGAGATCCGGGAATGCAATATCTTGTTTTACGGATCTAGTGGCATGTTTGGGAAGCTAATGTGAATTGACAATGCAATTTGTTTATGATTTGGAGGTCCACAAGCAATCCTTCTAATGTGACAGTGATGACCGACTGTGTTCTTGAGGTTCTGGATGAAGATGCGAATGATTATAGTAAGCAAAAGTGACATGGATGTTCTTGGTGATTCAAGCAAGCTTGTGGGGGACTCTAGATTATGTTCAGTTCATGTTGGTGGTCCGCATTGAAGATTGAGCTCGTAATTAAAGATTTACCTTCGGGTGATGGTTTTTTTTCCTAATCTTGGCCGACCATATGATTTGTGCATGTTGCGGATTATCTTGAAGATGTTTTGTGAAGCATGGCATGTTCCTCGAAGGAGATTGAAGTCCCAGATATGTGTGGCCAACTGTGTAGTGATGTGCATGAATTTTTTGTAACAAGTCAAGTTGTATTTTTATAATTTCTCTGTAATAAAATAAAGTATGTGTTGTGCCAACTTTGATGATCATTCCAAAGTTAATGTCATGTATAAATAAGATCTGTGAAGTCATTTAAAAGTATCCTTGTCGTGATGAGAAAGTGATAGAGAAGAAGAGCAAAAAGCAGAGCAGGGGTGTTGAGCTCAAATGAAACTATCTCAAGCATAGTGAATATGCTAATCTCCAGTTCAAGTATATAATATTTATATTCTTCTGTAGATAGTGTGTCTCCTGTAGGCAGTGGGCCTCTTGTGAGTAGTGTGCTCTGGCAGTAATCCCTAATTGGCAAGTGCCATTTTATTCTTTTTATTTTTTTAACAAAGAATACAATCTTGGGTTAGTCACCCTGTGGTTTTTCCCTTAACTAGGTTTTCCACATTAAAAATCTTGGTGTTATGTGTGTTGAATGTGTTTCTAGTCTTGAGTTATTGTATTATGCTTCCATGATTGAATCTTTTTTATGCTACTGAAATATAAGAAGGTTTTAAGTAGTTAAATAACAGAAGTTTGGTGACAACTAATTCACCCCCCCTCTCAGTTGTCTGTCCTAAAACCAACACTTCTTTGATGGCAATAAACACCCAATCACTTCTGGGTGTGTTTTCTATCTTAGATTCATCATCTTTTACTCCTTCATCATCATCTTCTTCTTGAACATACTAACACTTCTTTTGAAACCTTGATCTATTAGGGTTTGGCCTTGAAAACCTTTCTAGACATCTTGAGGCAAAATGACTAATCTTATTGCAGGCAAAGCATTTGAAAGGTAATTTTCCTTCATACTTACCAGATCCTCTTGGCAATCTCTTTGCAATAAGGGCTTCAAGTTGTTCAGCTTCTAACTCATCTTCTTCTAGATCTTTCCTTGCTTTATCATACCATGTTGATTTCCTTGAGGAACTTTCCCCTGGATCATATCTCTTTTTGCCTTTTGTAGAGGCACTAGCTTTGAATGCAGATTCAGTCTTGAGAAGTGCATCACCAAACTCAGCCAACTCGAATGTAGATATCTTACCAACCAATTGATCCCTTGTAATAGTTGTTAAAGATTTGATTTCCTCAGTAGTAGCAGCTTTGTGTTTGTAAGTAGGAGGTAAAGATCTGAGAACTTTGGCAACAATCTCATCTTCATCCAATATTCCACCAGCACATCTAATGCCACATACAAGCTCATTTACTTTTGACATATATAAAGTGATATTCTCATCTTCACTCATCTTCAAGTTTTCAAACTTTCCTTTCAGACTTTGCAGCTTGGCACACTTAACATATTTGTCTCCTTCATATAGAGTTTCCAACTTTGTCCAAATTTCATAAGCAGTCTTCAATCCCATAACATTTGTCAGCTCTGAATTAGTCAAGGCACTCAGTAGGGCTTCTTTAGCTCGAAGATTATTGTCTGCATCTCTGAATTCATCTATAGTTGTTGGACCATTCTTTGGGGGGACATATTTAGTTGTAGTTATGTTCCAATACTGATCTCCCATGCATCGTAAGTGACATTCCATGCGGCTCTTCCAAAAAGTGTAGTTTGTTCCATCAAACCTTGGACTGTCCTTCTTGTAGGTTGACATCCTGGATCTCCTCAAGTAGTTAAGATTCTTCTAGAGGAACTTAGCTATGATACCAATTGTTGGATTTAAGACAAACAACTGAGAGGGGGGTGAATTAGTTATCTCCAAAAATCCTGTTCCTTATTCACTTTAAAACCTTCTTATATTTCAACAGCATATCAATGATTCAATCATGAAAACATAATTCAATAATTCAAGAGTAGAAACAAATTCAACACATATAACACCAAGATTTTAACATGGAAAACCCAGTTAAGGGAAAAACCATGAGGTGACTAACCTAAGATTGTATTCTCTGTTAAAAGAATAAGAATAATAAAATGGCACTTGCCAGTTAGGGCTCACTGCCCGAGCACACTGCTCACAAGAGGCCCACTGCCTACAGGAGACACACTATCTATAGAAGAATATGAGTATTACATACTTGAACTAAAGATTAGCATCTTCACTATGTTTGAGTCAGTTCCATTTAAGCTCAACACCTCTACTCTGCTCTTCTCTCCTCTTCACTACCACCTTCTCATCATGACCACAAGAATACAATTGAATGACTTCACAACTCTTATTTATACATGACATCGTCTTTGGAATGATCATCAAAGTCGGCACAACATACACTTATTTTATTCTAGAGTAATTACAAAAATATAACTTGACTTATTACAAAAGCTTCATGCGCATCACTACACTATTGGCCACACATAGCTAGGACTTCAATCTTCTTCAAGGAACACACCATGCTTCGCAAAACATCTTCAAGATCATCCGCAACATGTGCAAATCATCCAGTCAACCAAGACTAGGAAGAACACCATCACCCAAAGGTAAATCATCAATTGTGAGCTTAATCTTCAATATAGATTGCCAACATGAGCTGGACACAATATAGAGACCCCCACAAGCTTGCTTGAATCACCAAGAACATCTGCACCACTTCTGCTTACTGTAATCATTCGCATCTTCATCTGGAACCTCAAGAACATAGTCAATCATTACTGTCACATTAGAAGGATTTCTTGTGGACCTCCAAACCACGAACCAATTGAGTTGTCAATTCATATTAACCTCCTAAACATGCCACCAGATCCGCAGAACATGATACCAGACCTATTTGTGTCACTCTGTCACCTCTGAACAGTTGCCAAAACTGGTTTTACTCTCATGGCCATAACTCCTCCACATTTTCATGTGGAGCTCTCAAATCTTTATTGGATCATCTTTATACACATATCTATGAACCCTTTGATGTGCATACTCTAATCTTTATCTAGCTGGGATCTTCACTTCATAGAGCTTCACTGTCTTCAATGTTCTTCTCTGTTTCTAATAGGACTAATTTTCTCAATTCCTCAGCACACAACTCATCCAATCCTTGACATTAATGCAATAGGAGAATGTTAACATCATTGACAACACCGGTTAGGTCCATACTTGCAACAGATTGGTCATTTTGCTTCAAGATGTCCAGATAGGGTTTTAAAGACAAACCCTAACATACCTAGGGTTCAGAAGAAATGCTACTATGTCTAAGAAGTTTTTGATGAAGGGTCACAGATGATGAATCTGATATGGGAAGTACCTCTAGAAATGAATGGGTATTCATTGCTATCAAAGAAGAAGATCTGGTGCCTACTGAATTTGCTAGCTGTGTGAATGTGGAAACTGCCTTGGCTGCTCAAGTTGAAGAAAAGGATGAATGGGTGATTGACAGTGGATGTTCTCATCATATGACTAGTGATAAAAGTAAGTTTGTAAGTTTGGAAAGATATGAAGGCAGAATTGTGAAGTTTGGAGACAATTCAGCTGATAGAATCCATGGCAAAGGATCCATCTCTCTTGATGGTAATAATAACACTAATGATGTTTTGTAAGTAGAAGGGTTGAAGCATAATCTTCTCAGTGTTGGATAGTTGGTTGACAAAGGGCATAATCTCTAATTCAAGGATGGAAAATATAGAATTTTGGGAAGCTTCGAAACTGAGATTGCATCTGGTACAGAGACTAGAGGTAATATCTTTCATTTAAGTGGTACAGGTAAAAGTTGTTTGATTGCTCATATTGATCAGAGTTGGTTATGACATAGGAGAATGTGTCATGTAAAATTTGATAACATTGTCAAGATAAGTACTACTCAAGCTGTGAGAGATCTTCCAAGGCTTATGAAACCTACTAATAGCATGTGTAAGGAATGTCAGTTGGGCAAATAGAACAGAGTTACATTTAAAAGTAAAGAACAATTTTCAAATGGATTGTTGGAACTTGTGCACACTGATTTGTGTGGTCTTGCCAGAGTTAGGAGTTTGCAAGGAGACATATACTTTATGTTGTTGATTGATTATTACTCCCAGATGATGTGGGTCACTTTCTTGAGAGAGAAATCAGAGGCTCTTGATAGATTCAAGGTGTTCAAGGCTATGGTGGAGAATGAGATTGGTGTGAAAATAAAGTGTCTAAGATCTAACAGAGGTGGAGAGTTTACTTATGGTGAGTTTAATGCATTTTGTGAAAAGCATGGAATAAGAAGACAATTATCTGCTCCTAGGACTCCTCAGCAGAATGGAGTTGTGGAAAGGAAGAATAGGACTATTCAAGAGGCTGCTAGAACCATGATGATGGAGGCAAATGTTCCACATGTCTATTGGAGAGAGGCTATGAGTACTATTGTCTACACTCTTAACCGGGTGCAGATCAAAGGTAATACTGGTAAAACACCTTATGAACTGTGGTTTAGTAATTCTCCTACTGTGAAATACTTCAGAGTTTTCAGTAGTAAATGCTATATCAAAAGAGATGAAGATCTAGGAAAGTTTGATGCAAGATGTGATGAAGGAATATTTATGGGTTATTCTAACCAAAGCAAGGCATACTGGTGCTTTGAAAGGAGATTGAAAAGGATTGTTGAAAGTGCTAATGTCAAGGTTGATGAAAGCAAGGAGAGACCTTCCAAATCTTGTGGATATGAATCAGATGATCAAAATGAAAGTCCAAATAAAGGGAAACAAGTTCAAACTCAAACTCAGATTTAGATTACTCCGAAGAATCTAGTGACTCAAGAAGCTAGTGCAAATGTTAAGGAACAAGTTCAAGAATTAGAAGTTCAAGAAAATCTCAAAACTCCCAGGTATGTAAGGTTGAATCATTCTAAAGATCAGATCATAGGATATAAAAATAATGGTGTTCAAACTAGAAGAAAAATTGTTGAAGAACAAGTGAAGTATTGTTTGATTTCAAAGATTGAACTAAAATTAGTGAATGAAGCTTGTAATGATGAAAGTTGGGTAAAAGCAATGGAAGAAGAATTAATGCAAATTGAAAACAATCATACTTGGGATCTTATTCCTAGACCTGAAAATAAAAATGTAATTGGAACTAAATGGGTCTTCCGAAATAAATTGAATGAAGATGGTGAAGTTGTGAGAAACAAAGCAAGATTGGTGTGCAAAGGATATTCTCAGGTAGAGGGAATTGAGTTTGAAGAAATTTTTTCTTTGGTGGTAAGAATCAAAGCAGTCAGATTATTTCTTGCCTTTGTTGCTTACAAAGATTTCAAAGTTTACCAGATGGATGTCAAGTCAGCATTCCTAAATGGAGAGTTGGAAGAAGTCTATATTGAGCAACCAGAAGGATTCCAGTTGTCTGATCAAGGAGATATGGTCTGCAGATTGAGGAAAGCATTGTATGGACTTAAACAAGCTCCAAGAACCTAGTATGCAAGATTAGATAAGTATCTTCTAAAGTTAGGTTTTAGCAAAGGTACAACTGACAGTAATCTTTATTTCAAAATTAATCATGAACACATCTTGATTGTTGAGGTATTTGTTGATGATATCATCTTTGGTGGAAATGAGAGCATGTATACAAAATTTGCTAATCAGATACAAAGTGAATTTGAGATGTCCATGTTTGGTGAAATGCATTTCTTCTTGGGTCTGCAAATCATTCAATCAGATAAGGGCATCTTCATATCTCAGTCTAAGTATGTGAAAGAGTTGTTGAAAAAGTTTGAAATGGAGGATTCAAAACCAGTGAATGCTCCTATGATAACCAAATGCAAGTTGAGTAAAGATGATGATTTCCCTAAGGCAGATTAGAAAAGGTATAGATCAATGATTGGAGGACTGCTTTATCTGACTCAAACTAGACCTGATATTATGAATGCAGTTGGCCTTGTTGCTAGATTTCAAGCTGATCCTAAAGAATCTCATGTTGTAGCAGTCAAAATAATTTTTAGATATCTAAAGGGGACATTTGATTATGGCTTATGGTATCCTAAGGATGATGATTTCACTCTTCATGCATATACAGATGCCGATTGGGTAGGAGATGTGGATGATAGGAAGAGTACTAGTGGTGGTGCATTTTTCTTGGGAAAGAGATTGGTTTCTTGGTTGAACAAAAAGTAGGAGGCAATATCTCTGTCTATTATAGAGGCAGAGTATATAGCAACAACAAGTAATTGTACTCAAGTTTTGTGGATGAAGCAAATGTTGAAGGATATCATAATTGTGTTTGAAGAGCCTGTTACAATCTTCTATGATAATTCAAGTGCAATAAACATCTCAAAGAATCTAGTGTTGCATTCAAAGACAAAGCACATATCCATCAAGTTTCACTTTTTGAGAGAGAAGGTAAATGAGAATGAAGTTAAATTAGAGTTTGTTTCTTCAAATGATTAGATTGCAAATATCTTCACTAAGCCTCTACCTAAGGACACTTTTGAGTATCTCAGAGTGAAGCTAGGGGTTATTACCCCTCTTGTTTAGAACTAAAGTGCACTAGTGTGCATCAGTCTGGTGGAACTCACAGTCATATCTTGTGATCCAAATTGATGTTAAGGGGATGCTACTCAGGGGGAGTAGTCAGTATGTTAATTCTAGAGTTCAGTTTAGTTTTATCAACGAAACAAAAAGGGGGAGATATGATTGCAAATATGTGCCATTTTCTATTGATGTCAAAGGGGGAGAGAAATCATGTGAAAAACTCAGAAGTAAGTAGTTGCTAATGAAAGGGGGAGCAGTAAATCATGTGAAAAACTTGGAAGTAAGTAGTTGCTAGTGAAAGGGGGAGTAGTGAAGAAAGTGGTTGTAGGTCTGATAAGAGAAAGGGGGAGAAGTCCTTGTCTTGATGGTTGAATCAATTTTTCACATCATATGTTGCCATCAATGACAAAGGGGGATATTATTGCAAATATGTGTCTATGATGTGTTGTCATTGATGTCAACATATCTCTTTGTCAGAGATAGTGAAGATAGTGCAGTTCAGTAAAGTAGATTGCTCCGCATTCCTAGTGAGATGAAGATCAAAGTCTACAAACTTAAGGGTTTTGTAGAGGATTGTCTGAAGTTGCTCCAATTAAGATTTGAGAGGTTCACATGGAGGATTGGTGAAGTTATGGCCATCCGAGTAGAACCAGATTTTGCAGTTGTTTAGAGGTAACAGATTGATAGGAATTTGGTCTGGATTGCTCTGCATTGGAATATTATGGTCTGCAATTCTAGAGGTATGTTTGGGATGCTGGTGTGTATCCTCAACTCAAGTGGTTTGTGGTTTGGAGGTCCGCAAGCAATCTTTCTAGTGTGACAATCATGACAGTTAGTGTTCTTAAGTTCTCATATGAAGATAGAAGTGATTCTGGTGATTTGAGGTGGTGTGGTTGTTCTTGTTGATTTCATTGTGCTTGTGGAGGTCTCTAGATCATATGCCTATTGTGTTGGTGGTCTACATTGAGGATTGAGCTCGTAGTTGAAGATTTCTCCTTAGGTGTTGTTCTTTCTAGTCTTGGTTGATTGGATGCTTTGTGCATGTTGCGGATGATCTAAGAGAAGTTCTATAGAGCATGGCCTATTGTTCAAGGAAGATTTGAGTCTCAGCTATGTTTGGATGACAGTGTAGTGGTCCGCATGTAGCATTTTTTATTAAGTCAAGTCTTGTGATTGTAATTGCTTATAATGCCTATCTTGGAGAATGTTCCAGATAGATGATTGTAAGGCCAATTTTGATGTTCATTCCAAAGTCGATGTCATGTATAAATAAGTGTAATGAAGTTGTGTAAATGTGCCCATGTATGTGAAGATGCAAAGGTAGCGAAGAAGTGTTTGGGGGCAGAGTAGAGGTGTTGTGAGCTTCAATGGAACTGAACCTTGGCATGGAGAAGATGTTGTTTCTCAGTTCAACCTTTCAATGTTAACCATGTGAATATTTTTGTAGATAGTGAGTCTCTTGGAGCAGTGAGCTCTAGGTAGTGTGCCCAAAGGCAGGTGCCTTCCCATTTTTCTATTCTTTTAACAGAGAATAAATCTTATGGGTTAACCCCCACTATGGTTTTTCCCTTAACCGGGTTTCCATGTAAAAATCTTAGTTTTATGTGTGTTGATTGTGTTGTTGATTCATGCTTTCATGGTTATATCATTAATCTATTAATAAGTGGTAAAGAAGATTAAATATATAAAAAGATAAAGTTTTGTGACAATTGATTCACCCTCCTCTTAGTTGTCTTCCCTAATTTCAACAGGAGAAGCGATCAAACTAGACATAGAAGCTTCCAAATCTCATAACCAAGGAAGCAGCCTCTGCAGAAAACCTTCGCTCCAATGAACCCTTAATTATTTTTGTAAGATACATAGAAAAGGCGTCATTAATACATTGGAAATCCTTCATACCTTCACTCCTCTGCAATTGTGGGAAATTTTGATACACAAGCGTGCTGATGGCGGGAACTCCTGGAGTCCTTAACCCAAGCCAGGCAACCTATCTATGAGATAACACATATATTAGCTGGGAACACATGTAGAACTTTACATTTTGTGAGAAATTCACTAACTATTCATACATACTTTCACTGATTATCCTTGCCCAATCAATATGGTGATCTCCATAGATAAGCAAGATAAATCTACACATCCAATAATCGAAAGTATCAGACTCAGAGCTCCCAACTACATGGTTCAATAGATTAATCATATCTAAAATTTCCTCTTTGAAATGACTCCTCTTTAGGTTAGCAGGGAGTCTTGACTTTCCCTTTTTCCCAACCTCCAACCAGGTCCTAGCAATGCGATTCTAGCACCAGTTTCTTCTTTCATTATAGTACCCCCAGGCAGAAGATAGAGAAACATCAGCGTTCTCCTCATACTCATCCAAATTCAAGGCCAGGGCAACTGACTAAGAGTCAATTTTGGCAACAATGGAGCCATCTAAGGCTCTTATCTCCTGAGATTCTGGAAAGTAATTGTTAGCACAAGCAACCACTAAATACAGACAATACACTGCAAGTGGAAAGCCCCCAGCTTTGTCTAAACCACTGCTCACAATTTTGCTAGCTAGGGTGATTCAACCTTCAGGTTGCATCCTCTTCCAGAAATCTTTGAGGTTGATATGACCCAGCTCTATATCTCTCACACCAGACAACCCATTTTCCACAACAGGAACCATATGAGCTCCTTGAAATTTGAATTTCATTTTCACAAACTTGAGGAACTAACCAGCCAGAAACTCCAAAGCATTCACAGATAAGGTAGCGAAATATAATGCACTCATAGGGGAATCACTATACAGATACATGAAAATAGAAATTTCCACCACCCAAGAGAAATGCTTTGGTTTTTATAGCAAAAGGAAAGCAAACAACATAAAGAGGGCCAATTGTGCTAACATATAAGTTTAGAATTCTGCAGACTTCTTGTACATAGTGGATTAGCTGTTCCTTGCTCTACAATACATTTCCTTAGCAAAATGATGAAAAATTAAAGTGAGATGGTTAATTCATTCAAATTCCATGTCACTTCTCATAACCCATCCATAAATATCATTAAATTCTAGCGGCGAATCAAGCTTCAAAAATCGTAAAAATCCCCTTTAGTTTTCCCTTTGAGAAATGTACCAATTCATTCACACGCATTTTAAATTAAATGTGAGGTGACAAATGTCTTTTCATTGTACTACATTCCATCTCAGAAAAAGGTGCCACAAGAATAGAAGGCATTCAAAGTCATAAAGTCAGGAACTTTTGGAACTTTTGAACCACAATTTTGAGAGTTTGGAAGTTCAAAGAACTTCCTGAAAACAAAGACTTTACTCAAGGTGAGTAACCAAATCCAATGCAAGAAGGAACTTTAGACATTAGACTCAAAGACTAGTTGGGAAGTCAGGTGGTTCATGAACTCTTGAACCCGTTGACTTTGGTTCAAAAACATAAGGAATTTTTTACAATGCAAGAAAAAGACTAAGTAAAACCCGACTAGGGGAAAGGAAAGGAAAGCATCAAATAAATAATAGAAATTTTCTAAGGCATGAGTGCTTTAGTAAAATTTTAAACATGAGGCAATAGTAGCAACCCTATTAGATTATATGCATGCAATGATCTAGATATCGTCTTTCAACAACATGAGTTACCTCATCTCGAAGTTTGAAAGCAATATGACCCACTCATGATTTTGGTCATCATTAATAAGAACGGAATAAAGAGTACTCTAATTGGTAATAGATCAAGTGTTAATGTTTGTAGCATAGACTTGTTATTTAAAATTGGTGCAGAGACGTCTCTCATCAAACCTTATACTCTTTTTATTCGTGGCTTTGATAATGTTGGTAGATAATCACTAGGTACAATCACAGTACTAGTTGAGATTGAACCTGTGATCTTTCCTACACTTATCCATGTCATGCCTGATGCTCTTTCATATAATATCCTTCTTGTAGACCATGGATTCTTGCCATGGGGGAAGTCCCATCTACTCTTTATTGCACATTGAAGTTTGTTTATAACAACAAACTCTATATAGTTAAGGCTGATCTGAATATGAAAAGTTGCTTATGAGCAGAAGCCAGATCTCAACCTCCTATTTCTAAATCTCTTAGTACTTTGATTCCATCTTGAAAAAAAGATAATCCACTATTCCATGTTGCTACTGACAATACTGATCAACACTATCTATCGCCTTAGAGTGAATTTTTTGGCAATGATTGGGGTTCGTTAGATTTTACACCATCCTTTATTGGTGAGTATAAAATCTCACCGCAAAAGTCTGAGACTTCGAAGGTGCCTTCAGTTTCCCCTACATAGACTTTTCCTTCTTTTGAAATACCTAAAATTACTATTCCAACTTCTTCTACTTCAACAAGTTCTATCAATTATACTTCAACTATTGACTACACCACTAATGGTGGTTCATCGTCTACTATGGAAATGACATCCTATTATGGTCATGGTTTTTAAATCTTATCTTAGATTGGATATAGAGGCAATGGTTGTGGTTTAAAAGAACAAGATATAAAGATTCCCTTAGAACCTAATCCACATGGTTCTTCATCCAGTTTTGGATACTATCCTTTGAATCCCACCAAAGCTTCTCGTCATCCCTATCTCAATGTAAACATGATATTCACAACTCAAACTTCTTCTACATCACTTAATCTTATTTATCCTAATTTGATAGACACAAATTTGATTGTTAGCATACTTTCTTTGGAGATTTTTCCAATGGATGAATCTTTGACTGAATTCCTTGGAGTCTATGAGCATATTCCACATTACCATCATGATCATGGATTTCCCTATTGTTTAAATGCTAAGGCATACTTTGGGAAAGATGCTTTCTTATCAGATGATACCTCAGAATCTTAGGAGATGCTTTAGGAATCTCCCCATCCACCCGATGTCCCAAACCGTAGTACCCTCCTTGTTGGAGATATTGTCAATGTCTTGATGGACCTGATTAATCCCAAGAAAGTTATTCCAATCATAAAATGCTAGATTTCAATGAACAACATGAACACTCTTCTCTTCTACATGAATTTCTAGATTTATTTGGTTGGACATATTCAGATATGCCTAGGATTGATCCACAAGTTGTTACCCACAATATTGTGTTGTATCCTGATGCCAAGCCCATAAAACAAAAGATCAGAAGGATGAATCCTAGGGTGGAATTGTTAATTAAGGATGAGATTGAGAAGCTTCTACAAGCTGGCTTTATTTTCCCTATTGACTATTCCCCTTGGATATCGAATATTGTTGTTGCGTATTTAGATATGTATTGATTTTCATGATCTAAACAAAGCTTCTCTAAAAGATGACTTTCCTCGTCTTAATATCGACATGATTGTTGATTCCACTATTAGCCATGCATTACTCTCCTTCATGGATGGCTTCTCTAGATACAATCAAATATGCATCAATCACATGATCAGTATAAAATAATTTTTATCACATCTTGGGGAACCTTTTGTTGGGTGGTCATGCCATTTGGACTGAAGAATGCTGGTGCGACATACCAACATGCTATGACCCTTATCTTCCATGATTTCATCCATAATATTTTGGAGGACTATGCCGATGACATTTTGGCCAATTCTGTCTTACATCAAGATCGCATCAATATCCTTTGCCAAATCTTTGAACATATTCATAAATATAACATGCACTTGAATCCTCGTAAATGCATCTTTGGCATTGATAATGAAAAGCTATTGGGATTTATTATTTCACATCATGGCATTGAGGTGGATACAAAGAAGATTGATGCTATCATCAACATGCCACCTCTAAAAATGTTTCTCAACTTCGTAGTCTACAAGGAAAAATTTAGGCTATTCACTGATTTGTCTCACAACTAGCAGATTGGAATCTCCCTTTCACTCAACTTCTTAAGAAAGATTCTCATTTCAACTGGAATGCGAATTACCAAAAGGATTTTGACGATCTAAAAACCTATCTAACCAATCCTCCTATTTTATATCTAGCTACCTCTGGGCATCCTTTTCTTCTTTACACTTCTACTTCATCTAGTTCTATTGTAGAACTATTGGCACAATATGATGATGATGGAAAAGAGTAAGATGTATACTATATTAGCTGAACTTTGCTTGATTATCTAGTTTGATATCCTGCAATCAAAAAATAATGTCTAGCTCTCGTGTTTGCAACACATAAGTTGAGACACTACCTTCTACATGTTGAAACACATGTCATTGTAAAATTTGATCCTTTGAAATGTCTCCTCTCTAAAATGGATCTTTCAGGACATTTATATAAGTGGGTAATGTTGTTAATAGAATTTGATCTAAAGTTTCTCTCTCAAAAGGCAATTGAGGGTCAAGAATTGACCAACCACTTAGCCGACGCTCCTTCACCATTTTCTCTTCCAAATCAAGACTCATTCCCTGATGATCATGTCCTTCCCTTGGATATTGATCGAAAGTGGGACTTGTTCTTTGACGGTTCTAGGTGTCAAATTGGCTTCGGTGCTGGTGTCATACTAGTACCCCTTAGGGTTGTTAAGAAAAGTGTCTCAACCTTACAACTTTGAAAGATAACTATTTTTCTCAGTTTTGGTCTTTTTGAATACCCTTTATCTTGGATAATGGTCTGGAACTTTCAAAGTTTCTAAAAGTTTCCAAAAGAGATAAAAATAGCAAGACTTACTATTTTTAGTAAGTTCTTCAAATGAAGTCAAATTGAACTAAAATTTTTCCCATAAGGTGTGGAACAACTAAGTGAACATTGCGGGTGAGTTTCGTCTCAAGATCATACTTGGATCATGAGATATTAAAGTTTCTATTTTTTAAAACTATTGGAAAAAGGTTTTAAACTCAATTACTAGAATAGAAACTTCTCTAAACATCTCAAAAATTGCTTTAACCGATGTAGTGGGTTATAGGGTGATAGATCTCTTCACAAGCTTTCTGACGCATCAAACGGTTCGTCAATCAAACACCCTAATCAAAAGTTATGGCCTCTGGAAGTTGGACCTATTTTTTGGGAAATGTAAAAATGTGTTGGACACATAAAACAGCTACACGTGTTGGTGTGTGGTTTGGCTCATGGTTTTGTAATTACCGTTGGTGGTGTACTGTATTGTATCTCCTATATATCAGAAACTTGAGATGGAGGTTGTATGTAAGAATCTTATAGATGTCAAATCACCTCCTGGATCTCTAGTTGGATATACTCCTGTAAAAGCTTGCTCTGCAGGTATATTGTAATCTTCATGATTCTTGAATAATATATTGAGTGACTTTGGAGTGTGAGTTTTTTTACCTAAAAGGGTTTTCCCCACATATATCTTGTGTTGTGAGTTTTGTGTTTGCATTTGGAAGTTGTTATTATCTTTCTGTTAATGTGCATCTTAATCTATAATTGTAAAAGAAAAACTTTGCATAAATCTTTCCTCATTAGATCAGTGTAGGAAGCATTTTCTGCATACCTTGTTTCCTTTTAGTTGGTATCAGAGCCTGATCACCTTTGATTCTAGTTGTTGGGTAGAGGGTTTTTTTAGTTGATCTTCATTTGAGTGGGAGCTTGTGCAGAGGATTTTGAAATATTTGTAGGTAAGAGATGGCGAGCACATCTGGGAGGTTTGAAATAGAAAAGTTTAATGACAGTAATTTCAAGTTGTGGAAACTCAAAATGGAGGACATGCTTGTAGATAGGAATTTATGGGAAGCCGTATCTGGTACAAAACCAATGGCAATGTCTCAAGAAGACTAGGATCTCAAAGATCGAAAAGCTAAGGGTTTGATAAGACTCTGTTTGGCTGATTCAGTTTTCCTGAATATCCATTAAGAGAAGACTACAAAGGAACTTTGGAAGAAGCTTGGAGATGTTTATCAGGCTAAATCCCTAGTGAACAAGTTATTCCTGCAAAAGAAATTGTATTCTCTGAGGATGGAAGATGGAGGATCTGTCGCTGATCACCTGAATACATTCAATATGCTTGTTGCTCAATTGACTTTGTGTATATGAAAAAATGGATTAAATCAAACTAATTAAATCAAAGAACCCAATAACATAAAGAAAACGACTTTAAATAAAAGCCATGACAAATAATCAATGAAATAAAGACTTTTACCGAAATCTGTATTGTTTCCTTTGGATTGAATGTGGATTGCTCAATGAAGTTGCGAAGCCATAGCTGCAACAAGCAAGTAGTGTGCTCAATGTGCTCAAAGATCAATGTCAAGAGATCGTGAGAGTGCTCAATCGACGCGTTTTGTATGCTCGAAGCTCTGTTAAGTATACTTGAGAATACGATCGAAGAGAGAGACCCAATGAAGGAGATGAGGGGGGTTTATATAGGTATCAATGAGGATCGATCAACGGTCCAGATAATTCAGAAGAATCAACGGAGGAGATAAGTTGAGGAACGTGCAACGAATAAGAAGAAGACATGTGTCTTGCTTGCTTTTGTATGAGAGGAGTTATCAAGAATAGAAGAATAAGTTAACTGAAGAGATAAATCAATTAAAAGAATAAAGCAATCAGTTAAGTGATTTAAAACAAGAAGAAGGGATTTGCATGAGAAAAGAAGATATTTTGCTTTATTAAATATAGAAATATTTAATTGATGAGCAAGAAAGCTTGAGTTATTTTAGAGATAACTCAAATTAGAAGAAAAAGCAATTTAAATAAATAATTGATTTATTTAAATTTAGAGAAGATATTTTGGAAGAAATAATTAAATAATTAGAATTATTTAATTTAGAAGATTTAAAAGCAAATTAAATAAATAAATTTATTTAATTGTTGTGCATGATTTTGGAAGAACAGAAGATTATAAATAAAATATTTGATTTTATTTATTTTTAGAGGATTGAGATAATTTAAATAAATTTGATTTGATTTATTTAAATTTAGAAGAACAATTGATTTAATTAAATAATGTAAATTATTTAATTGTAGATAAGATAGAATTGTGATGAATTAATTAAATAATTGGATTTATTTAATTAACGTGGATGTGAAATTTGGAAAGAGGATAATTAAATAATTAAATAATTAAAATTATTTAATTGTGGAAGAATAAAGAGGAATTTAATTTAATTAATTAAATAAAGAGGATTTATTTAATTAATGTTGAATTTAGGAGATTTAGAAGAATTTGATGATAATTAATTAAATAATTAGATTATTTAATTAACGTTTGCAATGCAAGTGATTAGACAGATAACGGAATGCAAGTGATTTGACGACACGGTCATTTTAGGGTGTCTACATTTTGCCCCTCTTTGATGCAATGCAGCATGTAGCATTGCGTCAAAGAAAACGATTGTTGAAGATGTGATACAATGTGTGTTTTTTTGTTTTTATGCCCCAGTGTAGGTAATTGCCCCAGCATAGTTAGTGTAGGGTGCCCCCTCGAGAGGAAAGACAGGGAAGTGACAGAAGAACTATGTTGACGCTCGACTAGAAGATTTGTTGGAGACAGATAAGGTTGGGTTGATGATAGATAGAAGAAAGTGGAGATAGAAGAGAACATGATAGAAAAGACTGTTGATCGATTATTGTTGGAAAACTATATAAGGCCATGGATGAATGGATGGGTAGATGGATGAGCTTGTTGCAATGGTTTCACATTTGTTTATAAAGATCAATCCTTATTTTTGATATAGCACATAGATAGTTCGCCACCAAGGTATAAAAGACCAAGGTGCAGTAATATCCGAGTGTGTGGACGTTGACTCTGCAAGCAAGCGGTTTGAAATTAGATCCATTAGACATAATATAACCTTGTTGGAACATGCGAATAAGCCATAGTCGTGAACATAAAATAAACTTCAATACATGTAAATGCAAGAAGAATTATTAATATGTAAGATGCTAGGTCCTAACACACACAAGATAAATAGAATGCCAAGAAAGATACTAAAGATCATTCCTCAAACACAGCACACAGAAAGCAATGACTATGCCCCCAATCCATACTGCATCGCAACATACCAAGATTATAGATAAATCAAGGTAGCCTTGAATAGGTAACGGATAAGGAACAAAAGATAAACCATAACACAAATTGACTGACTTACAAAGTAAACATACAGCCAACATATTCTCTTGCCAAAGAGGTTGCTCAAGATAGATTGGATAGGAAAGATAACAACCTTATCGTAGGAACTCTGTGTCCGTTAAAGGGTGCTATCTACCTAAAAAGATAATGTCTCACTTGCAGGAAATGCCACATGTTGCAGGAGACGCGTGTGTTGGTCTCGACAATGGAACACTTCATAGAAGACAAGCTTGTTGATCTAGGGCTTAGTTAAGCGGTACTTAGCTGATGTTGGCAATTGGTATGCAGGACAGTAGATGACTCTGGAAGTAGGCCTCTTTGCTTCAAGTTTGTTAAGGACTTTTGCTTTGAAAGGATGTGCTAGCTTGTTGCTTGAGTTAGTCAAGTCGAGGCGAAATGGATTTTGACAAATGGAAGACTAGAAGGATGAAGCGCTAATGGATTGGGACGGGTGGAGAATGATGGATCGTGTGTGCCTGAGTACTGGATACCTCCTTCGTATTCCAGACTGCCTACATACCCTGTATCCACGGGATCAAGGCACACGATGATGGAAGGTGAACGTGATAAATATGTAGTTCTAGATAAAGTGATGAAATGGGTCAAGATGGAAGGGAGAGATCTTATGTACCTGAGTACTGGAAACTTCCTTCGTATTCCAGACTGCCTACATACCCATATCCATGGGATCAAGGTACCTTAAGATTGAAAAGAGATGATATGTAGTTCTGGTTAGTGTGATGATGTGGGAAAAGAGCGGAGAAGAGGTGATCTTATGTACCTGAGTACTGGAAACGTCCTTCGTATTCCACACTGCCTACATACCCATATCCATGGGATCAAGGTACCTTAAGATTGAAAAGATGATATGTAGTTCTGGTTATTGTGATGATGTAGAACAAGTGTTGAGAAGATAACAGCCTTATCGTAGGAGCAAAGTGTCCGTTAAAGGGTGTTACCTGTGGAAATAAGACAAGATTAAAGTATGCGCTGCGAACCACGAACAAGGAACCAATCCTAGACTGAAGCTAAGGAAAGAGTTGCCCCCATTCTGGTAGAGGAAACTGTAGGGGTGACCGCCGAAGAAGACAGCGAAAGACTTGACCTAGGACAAGACAGTGTTAACTGTAGACACAGATCAAGACGTGGGATGACGATGAGGGACACTGACAAATTTCCAAGCTATACTAGGTAGGGAGATGGAAATGCAAACAAAGTCAATGGTTTTATTATGGATGGATGGATGAAGCAGGTTGCGAACTGGACAAGGAGTGGACAGGACTCGATAGACGATGGATGCCGACTCTACGCATAGCGCCTGTTTGCTAGGTTTTCACTATGGTACTTATCCAAGGCACCTATTTGCCAGGTTTTCACCAGAGGATGGATTTTTTTGTATTTTTGTATTTTTGATTTTTTTGATTTTTTAATTTTTTTGATGTTTTTTTGCTTTTTTGTGGGAATACTTTGAGGATCAGGCATAGAACTTCTTGAGATGGACATTGTTAAGTGGCTCATCTAGAGGAATGCCGTCAGGTGTAGCTAAAGTATAAGCTCCCGATCCATATGCTGCTGTGACAATGAAGAGACCTAACCAGTTAGGCTCAAACTTGCCCTTCTTCTCTCGATCTGCTTGATTTCTCTGATTCTCCTTAAGTACAAGATCACCAACTTGAAACCGTCTTTCTTTGATCTTTTTGTTGTAATTACGCCAGAGGCGATTTTGATAGACATGGAGATGATTAAGCGCGGCAAGGCGCCTCTCATCTAGTAGTTCAAGCTCAGCTAATCTAGAAGTGCGATACTCATCTCTGCCGATCAGGTCCTGCATGGATACTCTGAGGGATGGGATCTCGACCTCTATAGGTAGGATGGCTTCAGAGCCAAAGACCAAGGCATATGGTGTGGCACCAGTTGGTGTTCTGATACTAGTGTGGTAGGCCCATAAGGTGGGATTGAGTTGCAAGTGCCAATCACGACCAGCTTCATTGACCGTTTTCTTGAGGATTTTGAGAATGGTTTTATTGGAAGCCTCAGCTTGGCCGTTGCTCTGCGGATAGTAGGGAGTTGAAAAGTGATGTTGGATATTGTACTATATGCATAAGGCACGGACATCTTGGTTCTTGAATGGTCTCCCATTATCAGTGACAATGGCTTGGGGAATACCATACCGGCATATGAGGTAGTTTAGGATAAACTTGGCTATTTGCTTACCGGTGATATAGGTCACAGGAATGGCTTCCACCCACTTCGTGAAATACTCAGTGGCGGTAATGATGAACTTGTGGCCATTTGAGGAGGAAGGGTGGATTTGTCCTACGAGGTCGAGACCCCATTGAGAAAAAGGCCATGGAGTTGTCACAGGTTGTAACTCATGAGCGGGTGCGTGAATCAGATCTCCATGCTGCTGACATTGTAGACACTTCTTAGCAAACTGTGCGGCATCTTGCTCTATTGTAGGCCAATAATAACCTGTTCTGAGTATCTTCTTAGCAAGATTAGGACCGGTAGAATGTACGCCACAGACACCTTCGTGTATGTCTCGTAAGGTAGCTTCGGCTTCTTCCGCGTTAAGACATCGTAAGAGGATACCATCGAGACTCCGGCGATATAGTGTATCACCCAGAATGATGTAACGAGAGGATCGACGGATAAAGGTTTTGCGTTGAGTGGATGATAGGTCAGGGGGAAAGGTTTTGTTCTTGAGGTATTCATAGATATCTTCGTACCATGGGGAATTGGGACCAACAAGTTCGCAGATGATTTCAGTAACAGGAACATCGACGGCTGATATCAACAATTGCTCGATCAAGAATTCACACTTCTGTGTATTTGCAGGCATATCAATCAGTGACCCTACAGAAGCCATAGAATCCGTAGCTTTATTATGTTCTCTTGGAATTTGCTCAAATGTGATGGTAGAAAAATGTGGTTTGTAGGCATCCACTAGTTGCTTGTAGGGGACCAACTTTTCATCCTTTGTTTGGTATTCATCCATGACTTGGCGGATGACTAGCTGTGAGTCTCCATATACTTGTAATTCTGTGATGTCCCATTGAACTGTTGTGTTGAGACCTATGAGGAGTGCTTCATACTCGGCTATGTTGTTGGTGCCAGGGAATGCTAGCCGATATGACTTTCGAATGTAGTCATTCTGAGGTGTAACAAATAAGATGCCGGCTCCTGATCCATGCTGTGTGTAAGAACCGTCAAAATACAACTTCCACATTATGGAGTTGGAAAGAGTGAAGAGATTCTCATCAGGAAAGTCTGCTACCATGGGATGTGTATCTTTCATAGGTGCTTCTGCTAGTTGGTCCGCAAGGGCTTGCCCTTTAATTGCTTTGCGATCTGTGTATTCAATGTCAAACTCACTAAGGATCATAACCCATTTAGCTAGTCGGCCTGTGAGAGCTACTTTTGCTAGTAGGTATTTCAAGGGATCAATCTTGGCTATCAGATTTGTGTGTTGGTTTAGCATGTAATGCCGCAACTTTTGGGAGGTGAACACTACTGCTAAACAAGCCCTTTCCATTGGTGAATAATTGAGCTCGTATCCCACCAAGGTTCTACTGATGTAATAAATTGCATGCTCCTTTCCTGTGTCATCATTCTGTGCTAGCAAAGCCCCTAGGGCTGAGTTTGTAGTAGAGATGTACAATATCAAGGGTTTGTCCACAACTGGTGGAACCAATACAGGAGGTGTAGCTAGATACTCTTTAAGTTGATCAAACGCTGCCTGACACTTGTTGTCCCATCGAAACGAGACATCCTTTCGGAGCAAGTGTTGAAAGGGTTGACATTTATCTGCTAGCTGTGATATAAAACGTCTGATGGACTGCAACCTTCCTTGGAGGCTCCTTAATGCTTTTAGGTTCTTTGGTGGAGGCATCTCCACTATAGCTTTTACTTTCGCTGGATCCACTTCGATGCCTCTACGAGATACGATGTATCCCAATAGCTTCCCTGATGTTACACCGAATACACACTTCTTAGGATTGAGTCTTACTTGGTATTTTTCAAGCCTGTCAAAGATCTGCCCTAGGACCTGTATGTGATCCGTTCTAGAAGATTTAGCCAATATATCATCCACATAATCCTCCATGATGTGATGAAAGAGATCGTGGAAGATCACTGTCATTGCTCTCTGATAGGTTTCTCCTGCATTCTTCAGACCAAACGGCATTACACACCAACAATAATTGCCCCAAGGACAAGTAAAGGTTGTTTTATGTTGGTCTTCTTCAGCTATCCTTATCTGATTGTAACCCGAGAATCCGTCCATGAGAGAAAGCATCTCGTGACCTACTGTCAAGTCCACTATAATGTCAATGTTTGGTAGTGGAAAGTCATCTTTAGGACATGCCTTATTGAGATCTCTGAAATCATTACACATGCGGATGCGCCCATTAGGTTTAGACACAGGTACAATGTTTGAGACCCAATCTGAATAGTCGATAGGTCGTATGAACTTTGCATCTAATAGCTTTTGTACTTCCACCTTCACCAAGAGAGCTATCTGTGGATGCATTTTTCTCAATTTTTGCTTGACTGGTTTCACCTTGGGATCAACTGTGAGATAATGAACTACCAGCTTAGGGTCTAGCCCTGGCATATCTGCATAGGTCCATGCAAAGTTGATGGTTCGTTGCAAGAAGAAGTTGTTAAGATTTTTGTGCTCGGTGTCAGATAATGATGCTGCTAGAAATGTTGTCTTTGGATTCTGTTCTGTACCTAGGTTGATCTCTGTAGAATCTTCCACTAGTAGAGCTGATTTCTCCTGGTACTTAGATGGTAAGGGAAGGTCAAATCCTCCATCCTCAGGTGCCACAGTTGGGTTTTCACCTTTGGATACGTCCTTTATTTTTACTATTTTATGATCAGGAGGTGCCACAGTGTGGTTTTCACCTAGAGATCTTTCTTTATTTGCACTTTTGCGACTGGAGGATTTGGCATTCTCACCAAAATAAGCCGTGGGCTCTAGTTCCATTATAAAACCTGCCTTGTGATCGCCAAGAGGGATACCTTCCCGAAGTCCCATGAACTCAGCTAGAGCTTTGTCATTCTGAAATGCATCTATAACGGGGGCCGCTTGTTGGTCCCAATCGATAAGTTCAGGGTAGACAAGCGTGACATTCTGGGTGCTGGTGGTGGAAGTTAAGGATACGGAGGATAGTGTAAAAATAGAGGATTCTGCGAATAGATTGGTTATGTGGAGGGAAGAGTCATCGATGATATCCTCTGTAGACGTCGTATCGGCAGGAAAAGTGTCAGCTACCTCGTCGAGGATATACTCGATGTCTGAGGCGCGTGGTACCTTCTTACCAAATCCTAATCCTTTCTTGTCTAGCTTCTTTGTTACCACAATGGGCTCCATAGTGCCTTGATTCTGTTTCCCAAGGCCACCTTGGCCTTTATAGCCCATGTTTTTCACTATCCTTAAGCCATTGCCATATTGCTTGACTGGTATCGTGACTGGTTCTTTCTCCTTGTAGAGCCAAGAAGAGATGTCCTCAATAGTTTCCTCTTCCAATAACCATCCATGTTGGAATTGGGTTAGGAATGTTGGGGGAGGAATAGTAGCTTTTTTGGTAACTTTAGCAATGGGTGGCTTGCCGTAAGATTTTGGAGATAAAGGCATCCGCCCTACACAACAAGATTCAGAGATATCATAAGTGCCAAAGCCTATATCTCGGACGCGTGCTGTGATTTTGGGGAGGGGTGTAGGTTTACTTGTAGAGGCTTGTGTGAGAGTTTCAGGATCAACATAGAGAGGGGATTCAAGGGCTTTGTCATTTTTAGGCACTTGGTTGCAATTCTTATAGCTTCCTTGCAAGACACGGCAAAATTCAAAAGGATCAGGGTCTCCTGGGATGGTGATCTCCGTACCATTGTATGGGAACTTGAGGGACTGATGGTACGTGGAGGGAACAGCTTTCATTGCATGGATCCATGGGCGGCCTAGAATAATGTTGTAAGGCAGCTCAATATCAAGGACTTGACACCTGGTTTCAAGCATAACGGGGCCCAACTGTATAGGCAAGTGAATAACACCTTCTGAGCGGCGTTCTGCATCATCATACCCCTTGATTGTAATACTATGCTCAGTGTTGACGTGATCCTCAGAGTATCCCAATTGCTTTAGTAACTTTAAAGAACAGATGTTGAGACCAACACCACCATCTATGAGGATGCGTTTGATTTTGCGCTTATGTATGAGAACTTTAATATGCAGGGCATCGTTGTGACAAGGATCATGGGAGGGGAGGTCTTTCTCAGAGAAGACCACATTGTAAGGTGAAGCAATATTACCCACTATAGCTTGGAAATCTGTGACTGCTATGTTGTTAGGAATGGACGACTCTTGGAGGGCTTTTTCTAACACCACTCTATGTGCCGGTGATGACCGTAGAAGGTCCAAAATAGAGATCTGTGCTGGTGTTCTCCCTAGATGTTCGACAAGATTGTA
The DNA here is from genome assembly GCA_027924645.1 of Cunninghamia lanceolata. Lineage (NCBI taxonomy): Eukaryota > Viridiplantae > Streptophyta > Pinopsida > Cupressales > Cupressaceae > Cunninghamia > Cunninghamia lanceolata. Next base: position 631,112 of record BSBN01000571.1, on the reverse strand, counting down.
ATCAGACTGATCCGGAAGTCTAGGTGTAGGTGCATGAATGGTGACATGACCTCGACGAGTAGTAATAGCACAATCCGTAGATTTGCCTTTGATGGTGAGGGTAGACACTCAACTTTCTTCAAAACGACCTACAATGGAATCGAAAGACGTGGACGTGTGATTGATACCTTTACCTCTATCCTGAGGAGGGGGTGGACCGTGATGAGGGAATGGTTCCTTGTACATATCGAGATCCTTGTTCATGTGTTGCGCTGGTGATTCATTCTCAAAAGTGATTTGATTACCGTCGATGAGGTTTTGGATGAGGTGCTTAAGCTTCATGCAAGATGCAGTTCGATGACCTTTGCTCCTATGGAACTCACAATACTCATTGTCTCTGTAACGTACAGTTTTGTAGACAGGTTCTCCATATGGGGGAGCATCAGGTAAGGTGATGAGCCCTTTCTGCAACGCTTGCTGTAAGACCGATTCGATGGGCACTCCCAAGGGAGTGAATTGACGTCGCGGAGGGTAGTCTTGTTGAGGCCGCTCTTGTTGTCGTTGCTGTTGGTTGGGATAAGGCTGCCTTTGTTGCTGCTGTTGTTGAGGTGGAGCTTGACTTGGTTTGGAGAGTTGCAGCGGTGTTTGCAACGTCTGGACATGCTTAGTATCGACCACCCCATCGTTGACCACGTTTTTGTTCTTGTTCCAATATTTGGGTTTGTCGTTCGACTGTTGATGCGAATTGCTATCTTTCATCTCTTTAAAGATTTTGACCACACCCTTAGCAATGAGGGCCTTCTCAATGTTGATACCCTTGTATGTGATTTCATCGAAGGTTGTAGCACTAAGAATTTGCAAATGGAAACCTAACTCTTGGTTGAGGTTCTGCACAAAGATGCTAACAAGCTGTTTCTCTGGAATCTTGAAAGGGAATTTACTAGCCATTTGTCTCCATCGTTGGAGGAAAGAAATGAAAGTTTCACCATTTTTCTGTTTATTGTTGCATAGGTCCGTCATGGAAATCTCATGCTCTACGTTGTAAGAAAAATGGGTGGCAAACTTTTCTGCTAGCTCGTTGAAAGACTTGATACCCGTAGGTAAGTGTGAGAACCAGTCTATTGCTTGACCTCCAAGACTGCGAGGAAAGAGACGCATAAGATATGTGTCGTTGTGAGAGACCTCGAAGCAAGCAAGATAGAATTCCCTAAGATGGTCTTTTGGGTCACCTTTTCCTTTGTACTTATCGAACTTGGGAATAGTGAAATTTTGAGGAAAAGGGATCATTGGTAACGACCGATCAAAAGGATAAGGGCACACTTCCTCCAAAGAGAAGGTCTTTTTGGTGTGGCCAAATGTAAGATCAGATAGCTGTTGTTGCACCTCCGCAATCTTTAGTTCCATAGTCGTGGGAGGGGTTGGTAACGTCTCCTGTTGTCCAAAAAGCGGTTGGTGTTGCCCGTATGGAAGTTTATAGTGTGAGCCATGCGTACTAGTATTGTAAGGGTCGTAAGATTGATTGGGATTGTATGGATTGTATGATTGGTTCAGATTGGGTTGGAATTGGAGGCCTTGATTAGGCAGAGGTGGAGGTGGCGCTAGGTAAGAATGTTGGCTTTGCGATGGTTGAAGAAACGTATTGGGGGGAGGAAAGCTAAAGTGCGTTTGATTAGGTTGTGATGGTGGCACATAGCTTTGGGAAACCTGATGTTAGGAATGTTGAGAGTGGCTAGGCAATGTATGAAAGAAGTTGAGCGTGGATGAACGTTGTGGAGGAGGAACATAGGTAGAAGTGTTTTGCGACGGTGGGGGTTGATTGAAGATGAGAGTAGAAGAATGTTGTGGTGGAGGAACATAGGTAGAAGTGATTTGCGACGGTTGGGGTTGCTTGAGGATGAGAGTAGAAGAATGTTGTGGTTGGGGCTGCGTGACTCCAATTGGTTGAGAGACATGCAGGTGTGATGATATAGGAGGTGGCATTTGTTGAGACCCTTGTTGCATGGCTACATAAGTGTTCCCCGGATTGTAATTAGGTGGGAAACCTACGCGTGATGGGGTAACCAAGATTCCGCTTGTGCTTGGGATGGACACTTTAGGAGGTGGTTGCACATTGGATCGAGCTAAGGTGGCTTGCTTAGCTAACTCTGCTTGACATTGGAGAGTTTCTTGTTGGTTTTGATAGATCTCCATAGGAGTCAAAAGTGGTGATATGGCCCTTTCCTCTGTTGGATTTTGGAAAAGGGGATTCCTATACTGCGAGCCTTGAGTAGGTAAGGGCGTAGTGACCGTGGACATGGTTTGCACCGCTTGTATGGTTTCTTGGGTGTTGGTGCTCTCCTTGAGAGTGGACACATCAAAATCTTGAGGTAACTTGGCACCTTGCTTTGCAAGCAAGCGAAAGAAATGATCTTGGTTCTCACTAAGGATTTTATCAAAGGCAGCTATAGCTCTAGGATCTTGTATAAATTCATCAAGATCTTGCCCATCTTCTTGAGAGGATTGACCTATTTCAAAGTATCGCTCTTCTTGAGATGGGGTTTGATCTATGATATAACCTTGTGGGACAAAATCCGGAGGCAAGCCTGTGGTATACTGAGGTGCATTTAGCAAAGGGGTTCTATCCTCATGAGGATTGCTTGGTTCATCTATGTGTGGCATGTTTGGAGAGCTGATTAGTTTTACCGCGGGTGTACTAGGAGTCACCTTGGGAGTAATGCTGAGACGACCTGATTGTGGTGTGCGAGGGGGTGACTTGTGCTTCTTAGGGACAACTTGCCTTGACTTCATGGTTTGCTGTAGCCTGGTGGTGACCATGGGATTCACTTAGACACAATGTAATGCTGGGAATCTGTGAGATGCTTTGAAGAAACAGACAAACTCTGATGCACAAAGTACTGGACCAAAAGCGCTATACTGTTTGACCAGAGGCGCAGGACTGTGCTACCAAAAGCGTGCTACTGTGGGCCGGAGGTGACGGACTGAGCTACCAATAGCGAGTTACTGCTATGTCAAAGGCGAGCTACAGTGACCAAAAGTGAGCTACTGTTATACCGAGGGCGCTGAAGTAGAGTTTTGCCAGAGGCGGGTTACTGCTTGACCAAAGGCGATCTACTGTATTACCAAAGGCGAGCTGCTGTAATACCAGGGGCGCTGAAGTAGTGTCGGATGTTTTTCAAAGGCAAGATTTTTCTGTTTCTGATTGGATTGGTTTGGCAAGAGAAAACACAGCAAACAAGTGGTCAAAAAAGGCACAAGGACTGACACAACAGATAGTGTATGTTCAAGGCTCCAAACAAGCCCAATGTTTCCACAGGTCTAATACATTTGCAATCAATAACAAGCACTTTTTATCCCTAGGGACAAGGTTTCATTGCAGTAGATCAGCTCACAGCTTAATACTCCGTCGATAAAAATATCATTCCATAAAGGTGTCGGATATTTAGTATCTTTGCGAGAGACGATAGGTAGGGATATCTCACCCTCCCCTTGGAAAGCTCAAGTAGGTCACAAGAGCTTTATGTCCGAGGGAATACTATCTCTTTTCAAGGGAGCCAATGGTGAGTATCTTAAGGGTTTAAATCGATTTCCCTTGCACTGATGATTACCGCAATGTTTGGAGGTAGGTCGGGTAGTCTCTATCTAAATTGGTTCTTAGTGACTTTGAGGGACCAACGCCTTACGAGCAATGTGACAAACTACTAAAAGCTTTAACCAATCCTACTAAGAGTTTCAAACACTTCGCTCAATGTGAAAATCATTTCCACAAAGAGCTACTACACCTCTTTTCAGTTTGGCACCACAAGGTAAGGCTGACGTCGGTTAGGACTTGGCTTTCGCCTTATCCCTCTTATATAGCGGTTCAAAGGAAAACTCTGCTTAGGGTCGTCCCTTTTGGATGAATCGCAATCCAAAAGCAAGCCCTTCTAAAGGAAGTACAAAAAAGTAAAAGCAAGCACGTCAAACAAAGGTTCAATTGTCCCGTTATAAGAAAAATAAGGTGCAACTAAGCTATGCACACACACGATTGTAGTTATAAATTGCCCCTTATGAAATGAAGTGTTTGGCATTCATGTCCATTGTCCTTTAGAAAATTGAGGTGTTTGTTCATACATGTCCATTGTCCCTTAAGAAATGCAGTATATTCCTAAGACTTAGATTGCAAGAAAAGATTTGTTCAATTATCCTTTTAAGCATGCAATGTGTTTCTAAGACTTAGTGAGATAAATCAAAGAGGTCTTCAATGCTCGTCCTACATGAACATGTTAAGAAAACACCTATTGGCTCTGTGTGAGTAATAAGAAGCTGCAACAAGTGAGTTAGGTCTACACAAACTCAAAAGTTAGCAAGTGCTTGAAGTCAGAGATTGAGAATAGGCCAATGAGTGGTCTTAAAAAATAAATCTTTAGAAAATCTTTGAAACAATATTACCACTGTGTAGAGGACAGAAAAATACCAACTTTCAAAAAAAACATCACCTGAATCCGAGTCCGTTTGTGAAAGTTATGAAGCTTGAAAAGTAAAAAAACTGTGACGAGACAAAGACAGCAGTGAGAAAAATAATTTTCTGAAAAATCAGAGAATCTTGAGAAAAAACTAATTTCACCACGATGTAAATCACGAAATTCTAGCCTATTTCAAAAAATAAAAAAGCACTGAAATACGTGTCCGTATGACCAAGATAATGAGGTTTGAAAATCGCCTATTCATTTAAAAAGCTCATTGAAGAGGGGTCTGTCTTAGCCCCCTGTGACTGGCTCCTGGTCACTGATGTGACCTGCTGCTGGGCTGAAGGTGCTTTATTTTTTTCAAAAAATAAAAAGAAAAAAGAAAAAAGATTCTCTTTACTTTGTTTTATTTTTTAAAAGAAATAAAAACTAAAAACACTTCATTTTTTATTAAAACAAATCTTTTCATAAGAACAAAAGAAAAAGCTGGCTGGAAAAATAGTACGCTGTACCTGCTGCAAAATAAGGTACCTTGTACCTGCTGTCAGGGCTGCAAAGGAATTTGTTTTTTAAGCTTTTTTGTGATTATTTTTTGAATTTTTTATTTGTTTTATTTGTTTTTTTTTTTTGGTTTTTGTTTTTGCTTTTTTATTTTTGGATTTTTTTTTTGCTTTTTCTTTTTGCTTTTTTTTTTTTTTTTAAAAAAAAAATTTCTATTTTTGAAAAAAGAAAACTTAAAAAAAATAAAATAAAAATAAAAATTTTACCGTACCTCACAGTGATTGTATGGCCTCGGGTTGCGTGCCAGAAGTGAAAAAATTTTACCTTCACCGAAATAGGCCAAATTTTATATTTTTCTTCGTCCCTCGACCCTTCCGAACGCAACCGTGACCTCCATTTTTGCCCAGCAAGCTTCCTTTAAATTTTTTTTTCGAATCTCTCCAAAAAAAAGAGTTAAAAAACCTGTGAAATCAAACTAAAAATTCCACAAATTTGATATTAAATCAGGACCAATGGGTCCCACCGGGCATGCCAGAATGTGTATATGGAAAAATTGATTAAATCAAACTAATTAAATCAAAGAACCTAATAACATAAAGAAAATGAATTTAAATAAAAGCCATGACAAATAATCAATGAAATAAAGACTTTTACCGAAATCTGTATTGTTTCCTTTGGATTGAATGTGGATTGCTCAATGAAGTTGCGAAGCCATAGCTGCAACAAGCAAGTAGTGTGCTCAATGTGCTCAAAGATCAATGTCAAGAGATCGTGAGAGTGCTCAATCGATGCGTTTTGTATGCTCGAAGCTCTGTTAAGTATACCTGAGAATACAATCGAAGAGAGAGACCCAATGAAGGAGATGAGGGGGGTTTATATAGGTTTCAATGAGGATCGATCAACGGTCCAGATAATTCAGAAGAATCAACGGAGGAGATAAGTTGAGGAACGTGCAACGAATAAGAAGACATGTGTCTTGCTTGCTTTTGTATGAGAGGAGTTATCAAGAATAGAAGAATAAGTTAACTGAAGAGATAAATCAATTAAAAGAATAAAGCAATCAGTTAAGTGATTTAAAACAAGAAGAAGGGATTTGCATGAGAAAAGAAGATATTTTGCTTTATTAAATATAGAAATATTTAATTGATGAGCAAGAAAGCTTGAGTTATTTTAGAGATAACTCAAATTAGAAGAAAAAGCAATTTAAATAAATAATTGATTTATTTAAATTTAGAGAAGATATTTTGGAAGAAATAATTAAATAATTAGAATTATTTAATTTAGAAGATTTAAAAGCAAATTAAATAAATAAATTTATTTAATTGTTGTGCATGATTTTGGAAGAACAGAAGATTATAAATAAAATATTTGATTTTATTTATTTTTAGAGGATTGAGATAATTTAAATAAATTTGATTTGATTTATTTAAATTTAGAAGAACAATTGATTTAATTAAATAATGTAAATTATTTAATTGTAGATAAGATAGAATTGTGATGAATTAATTAAATAATTGGATTTATTTAATTAACGTGGATGTGAAATTTGGAAAGAGGATAATTAAATAATTAAATAATTAAAATTATTTAATTGTGGAAGAATAAAGAGGAATTTAATTTAATTAATTAAATAAAGAGAATTTATTTAATTAATGTTGAATTTAGGAGATTTAGAAGAATTTGATGATAATTAATTAAATAATTAGATTATTTAATTAACGTTTGCAATGCAAGTGATTAAACAGATAACGGAATGCAAGTGATTTGACAACACGGTCATTTTAGGGTGTCTACAGACTTATGTTGGTATGAAGATGGAGGAGGAGGATCGATGTATGACATTACTGTGTTCCTTACCAAATTCGTGGGACCACCTTGTTATAGCCATTGGGATTACCACTACCACCTTCAAGATGGGTGAAGTGGTTTCTTCATTGTTGTCTAAAGAAATGCAGAGAAAGTTTTTTGAATTGGCTAAGGAGGCACTTGCGATTCATGGTAGATATAAAGAGAAGGGAAAGAAAAAGGATAAGAAGAAGGAAGAAAAAGGAAGATCCAAATCCTGTGGGAGATCTAAATCTCCAGAAAAGTCCAAGGCCCTATGTTGGAACTGCGGCAAACCTGGTCACTTCTGCAAGGAGTGCAAGGAGGAGAAAAAGAAAAAGAAGAATTATGATTTGGATTTTGACAAGTCCTCTCATGACGAAGGAGAAGAATTTATCGCTGCCTTGGCAACACATGCATCTGAGGATGTGTGGCTTATTGACTCTGGTACATCTTTTCATAAGACCTCGTATCGGGGTTGGTTTTCAAAGTATGAAGAATACGATGGTGGAAATGTGTACTTGGGTGATGATTCTCACCTGGATATTGTTGGCCGTGGAAGAGTCTTGATTCAATTCCCTGATGGATGAGTAAAGGGAATCAATGATGTTCTACATATCCCTAGTTTGACATGGAACCTTCTTTCTGTAAGTAAATTGAATGATGTGGGTGTGTAGGTTGTTTTATCGAATGGAGGATGCAAGATGACTAGAGGATCTATGGTGTTGGCTAAGGGTGTTTAGATTGGCACTCTATTTTAGCTTGATGCATTGACAGTTTAGTGCAATAGTGCCTCTGTTTCGAAGAAGAGAGCTTCAGAGTCTTCATTCTCACCATTGGAACCAGTAGTGAAAAGGACTATTGCATCTACTTCTAATGGTTGTGCTTTTTGGGTACCTAAGGGTGCTCATTCTATGGAGATGAAACTTCCAGCTGAGAAGACAATGTTATGGCACCAAAGACTTGGTTACATTGGTGAAAAGGGTCTGAGGACCCTGAAGAATAAAAATCTTGTTAGGGGTATGAATGATTGTAATCTTGAGTTTAATTTTTGTGAACATTGCATTTATGGAAAACAAAACCGTTTTCAGTTTTATTCCAATTCTCACAAATCTTCTGAGGTGTTGGACTTTATTCATTCTGATGTGTTTGGTCATGTTAATGTTCCTTCGATTTCAAAATCTGTTTACTTTGTTTCATTTATTGACGATTATAGTAGGACATGGGTGTATTTCCTTAAAAGTAAATCTGATGTCTTTAATAGATTCAAAGAGTTCAAAGCTCTTGTAGAGAATCAAAAGGATAGAAAGATTAAGTGTTTGAGGACTAACAATGGTGGTGAGTTTAGCTCAATAGATTTCGACAAGTTTTGTAAAGAACAAGGGATTGAGAGGCATAAGACAACTCCGTACACCCCTCAGTAGAATGGAGTTGCGGAGAGGATGAATAGAACATTGATGGAGAGGGCAAGGAGTATGTTAAGTGGAGCTGGTCTTGAACAAAAGTTCTAGGCTAACACTGTTGCTACCGCTTGTTACCTGGTTAACAAGTCTCCTACATCAGCGCTCGTTGATAAGACACCTATGGAGGTATAGTCTAGTAAAAAGCCTTCATTAAGACACATTCGAGTATTTGGTTATGAGGCATATGCACATGGTCCTAAGGAGAAGAGGCCTAAGTTGGAGAACAAGGCTGTAAAGTGTATCTTCATCGTATATGGTATCGGTGTGAAAGGGTACAAGCTTTGGGATCCAATAGCTAAGAGTTCTATATAGCAGAAGCATGATCTTCAGAGAGCTCAATCCTTCTTTTGTTGTCTTGTAGCCAAAGAAAGAAGAGAAGAAAGATGACATGGTTAAGCTTCCTTCCACCCCTGAGAAAGTTGAACCAAAAACATCTATTGGACTTGATAATGAGGAGAGCTCTTGTAGCTCTAGAAGTTTAGAAGAAAATGAAGAACGTCAACCTCAATCTTTGAGGAGGTCAACGAATAAGATAGCAACCTGATAGGTTTGGTTATTCATTGCATGATTCCAATTATATTTTTTCTTTGATTTCTAACATAGATGAGCCTAGAATTGTGAAAGAGGCTATGGGTATGAAAGATGTAGGTTCCTGAAAGGAGGCCATGGAAGAGGAGATGACTTCTTTGGAAAACAATAATACTTGGGACTTGATGCCTTTGCTTGAAGGATGAAAACATGTTGGATGCAAATGGGTGTTCAAAAAGAAATTCGGTGTAGATGGTAGTGTTGAGAAATATAAGGCTAGATTGGTTGCAAAGGGGTATACTTAGGTGGAGGGAATTGACTATGGTGAGATTTTATCTCTCGTTGCAAAGCTGACATCTATTATGTTCCTGTTATCTCTTGCAGTAGTGTATGATCTAGAAGTGGAATAGATGGATGTGAAGACAACATTCCTTCATGGTGACTTGGAGGAGGAAATCTATATGTCACAACCAGAGCACTACATGGTGAAAAGTAAAGAAAATCTGGTTTGCAAGTTGAAAAAGTCTTTGTATGGTTTGAAATAGTCTCCTAGGATGTGGTACTAGAAGTTTGATGCCTTTGTGTTGAGTATTGGATTTTAGAGATCGAAATCAGATCATTGTGTTTACTACAAGTTTGACAATGATCGCATTCTCATTATTGCATTGTATGTCGATGATATGTTACTTATTGGAAATGGTAAAAGTTTGATTTCTAATTTGAAGTCTCAATTGTCAGCACAGTTTGAGATGAAAAATCTAGGGGCAACTTGGTACATTTTGGGGATGGAAATCAGAAGAGACAAAGTAAACAGAAAACTTTGGTTAGGCCAGAGTAAGTTTGTTAACACTATGTTGGAGAGATTCAACATGGTGGATTGCAGACCTTTGACTATTCCTATTACAATGGGGACAAAGTTATCTATTGAAGATTGTCCAAAGTCTCCTTCTGAGATAGAGGATATGAGCAGAGTTCCTTATGCTAGTGCGGTTGGCAATTTGATGTATGCAATGGTCTACACAAGACCAGACATTGCCTAAGTAGTGGGTGTCCTTAGTCAATTTATGGCTAATCTTGGACAGGTACATTGGGATGCAGTGAAGAGAGTGTTCAGATATTTGTGGAGTACTTCTAAGTATTCCTTATGTTATCATGGTTATCTTATAGAACCTTGGCATTCACTTTGTATTCATAGATTTGTGGATTCAAATTGGGCATGTGACATTGATAGCAGGAGATCCACCAGTGCTTATGTGTTCACTATGTTTGATGGTGTTATTAGTTGGATGAGTAAGCGGCAATCTGTGGTCACTTTGTCCACTACTAAAGCTAAGTACATGGCAGCAACTCATGCTTGTAAAGAAGCCATTTGGCTGAAGAGATTGTGTTCTGATATTGGGCTTGATGCAGGGAAGATTACTATTTGTTGTGACAGTCAGAGTACCATATGTTTGGCAAAGAATCCTACTTTCCACGCGAGGACTAAGCATATTGATGTCCAGTACCATTTTGTTTGTGACATGGTAGAGTATGGGAAGGTAAACTTAGAAAAAGTTAAAACTTTGATGAATGTTGCAGATTCCTTGATAAAACCTGTGAGCACAGAGAAGTTCAGATGGTGTTCAAAGTCTATGGGCCTCATGGCCCCTAGCAATTAAATCATTGTGTTGATATTCCCTTTGCTCTTGCAATGTGTTCGACAAGTGGGAGAATGTTAAGAAAAGTATCTGAACCTTGAAACTTCAAAAAATTACTATTTTTCCCAGTTTTGGTCTTTTTGAATACCCTTTATCTTGGATAATGGTCTGAAACTTTCAAAGTTTCCAAAAGAGCTAAAAATAGGGAAACTTACTATTTTTAGTAAGTTCTTCGATTGATCTCGGATTGACTTGAAATTTTTCCCAGAAGGTGTGGAACAACTAAGTGAATATCTCAGGTGAGTTTCATCTCAAGATCATAACTAGATCGCAAGATATTAAAGTTTCTATTTTTTGAAATTGTCAGAAAAAAGTTTTGAACTCAATTACTGGAATCAAAACTTCTCTAAATGTCCCAAAAATTGTCATAACTAGTGTAGTGGGTTATAGGGTGATAGATCTCTTCACGAGCTTTCTAACACATCAAACAGTTCATCAATCGGACACCTGAATCAAAAGTTATGGCCTCCGGAAGTTGGACCTTCTATTTTTGGGAAATGTAAAAACGTGTTGGACACATAAAGGAACTGTAAAGGAGAGAGTTACACATGTTGGTGTGTGGTTTGGCACATCACAAGGCATCTTTTATTGGAGATAATTTGGGCACCACTTTTTGGTGGTTTTGGCTCATGGTTTTGTAATTACCGTTGGCGGTGTACTATATTGTATCTCCTATATATCAAGAACTTGAGATGGAGGTTGTATGTAAGAATTTTATAGATGTCGAATTACCTCCTGGATCTTTGGTTGGATATACTCCTGTAAAAGCTTGCTCTACAAGTATATTGTAATCTTCGTAATTCCTGAATAATATATTGGGCGGCTTTGGAGTGTAGGGTTTTTTACCTGAAAGGGTTTTCCCCACGTATATCTTGTGCTGTGAGTTTTGTGTTTGCATTTGGAAGTTGTTATCTTTTTGTTAATGTGCATCTTAATCTATAACTGTAAAAGAAAAAAATTTGCATAAAACTTTCCTCATTAGACCAGTGTAGGAAGCATTTTCTGCATACCTTGCTTCCTTTCACAGATAAGCCAATTCCCCTATCTTACCATTTCAACATTATGTGTACTAACAACATTGCATAGTACAAAGCCCTTATTTTTCTCTTGTGGCTACTTTGTCCCTCAATATTCAACATCTTCATATACTCAACGATTGTCAATTGATCATAAGATAAGTCACTAGATCTTATCAAGCAAAGAAAGATAAGTTATCTTAGTATTGTGAGTTGGCCTTATCACTTTTGAAACATTTCTCCTCTTTCACAATCGACATAATTCTATGGAAAGACAATCGACATGTGGATGCAATGGCGAGTGCTGCCTCCCTTATATCCCTTGATTATTCATGTGTGCCATCTATGTTTGAAAATTCCTCCGATATTACTTTTTATTGTAACATCGATTCAGATGAATGATATTCCCATATATTCTAATATTTGTGTAATGGTACCCTTCCAAATCCTTCATCTTGAAGCAGTCAAACTCGTATTCACAAGCTTGCAACATGTTACATAACTCTATCTAATATTCTCTATCATAGAGGATACAATGACCTCCTTCTCCACTGTCTAAACAAATCAAAGATTCCCATTGCCCTCTAGAGGAGGCACATTCAAGTGCCTATGGGGGGCATTTTGGGGGTCGATCTTTGGTTCAAAAAATGCTTCGCATGGGTTACTATTGAAAAATTATGGAACAAGATTCCTTCACTTTCATCAAAAAGTGCCCTCAGTGTCAACAACATAACAATCCCATTTGAGCTCCTACCCAAGAACTTTGTGCCCAAGTATTCCCTTAGCCATTTTCTGTGTGGGGCTTGGATCTTATTGAAAAAATTTCTCCTCTTTATTCCAAAGGACATATTTTAATCCTCACAGCTATTGACTACTTCATGAAATGGGTTGAAGTGGTTCCACTCTGATCCATGACTACTGAAGTAATCTGTCACTTTCTTCTTGATAGCATCATTTCTCGATTCGGTCTTCCTTCTACTTTGGTATTTGATAATGGTTCACCATTTATAAAAAAAAGAAGTGAAGAAAGAAGTTCCTCAAGAAATTTTGCATTCAACATTGCTTCTCTATGCCATATTATCCTCAATCAAATGGCCAAGCAGAAGCTTCTAATAAAACAATCAAACAAATCCTTCGAAAAACTGTTAACAAACACGACAAAGATTGACACACTCAACTTTCTTATGCATTATGGGCTTACCAAACAATTGTTCGTCGGATACAGGTACCACCTCGTACAATCTCATGTACGGTGCCGATACAATTATTCTCTTGGAATTAGATATTCCTTCATTATGAATTTCTCTCAATGGCATCTCGATGAAAATTCTTACAAAGAATAAAGACTTCAACATCTTGAAATGCTTAATGAACAGTGCATACATGCTCTTGAACATCTCCAAGCTTATTGAAAGAACATCCAACACAACTACAATGAGCATTGTTGGGAACACGATTGCCATTGCACCAAAAGATCGACCTATTAATGCCCGATACAACTACTAGAGTTAATGAATCTATGGGAGGCGGTTAAACCATGTCACGAATCCTGCGAGAGATGCTGGCTCACTGCCAACAACCCCCCCCCCCCCCCCCCCCCAGCGTCACTCGCGGGAGGCCGTGTAAGGCCCCAACCCTTTGTAACTTAGTCACACTTCTTATGCCTAATAATCTCATTGGTTTTTTTTTTTTTTTAATTGTAGGATGTGCATGTGGACTAGCATTCTCATCATTAAATTTGTGAATCACACATTTACTTACATGTATTATTATACTCCAAATAGTATTATGTATTTAGGATTGTGACCAAATGGATCTTCAAGATGACTCATGCAAATTGATAAACAACTCTAAGGGACAGTGATGCCAACCTTGTTGAAGGTAAGGTTACAGGTAAGTGAAATTGGTAAATTTTGAGTACACAATATTTTGGTAATCATAACCTCCTTAATTGTGGTCATCCTAGAATGAATTGAATAATGTGAGTTTATTTAACCTCAAACATCATATCAACACCTAATTGGAAATTAATTGTTATTGTAATTTAATGAGATTTGATTAGATTCAAATGGCATATAGCATGGTGACTTAAGGGATTACTGAAATTATGTCCATTAGGAATAATATAGTGTTGTTACCTAATTTATAATGTAAACCAAATAGAATATAATTGGTGTTAACTAGTGATGTAAATGCGAGTAATATGTATGTGTTTTACTCCAAATATTGGAGTTGAATAATGTAATTTTGGCTATGTTGCTTCGGCTATATTTACCATGAACATATTGATGTTTGCTATGAACGTGCAGGTGGAATTGCCAATGGGAAAGAAAAAAAGGGAGAGCCTTCAGGAAACTCCAATTTCCATCCCGCTTCCTAATGTGAAGCAATGGGATTTGACTATATATCTCGGTGAGCCAAATGTCTTAGCCTAGTGAGGACTAAGACCCGTAATGTGAACCAAGTCATCCTATAAGGATTTATATCTTGTTTTAGGGGATCATTTCAATGTGATAGTAATTATGTGTTTCTTCGATGTGATAAAAAAGTGTCTCTAAAGTATAAACCCGTATGAGAAAGTTTAGTCAATTTTTCATGGGTGTAAAAAGTGAAATGTTGCATTGTCACGCCATTTTTAGGACCTTAACCCAAGTACCTATGGGTATGGTACTTGGGAGAGAGTGTAGGATGTATTTTTGGGGAGTTGTGGTGCACTTAGGAGACCCTAGAAAATACCTTTCATCTATGAAGTAAAAGGGGGTTGCTGAGTCCTAGTTTTTCTGCTGCTATTTTTTTTTCTTTCTGGTGGAGAGGATCCTTTAAGGTAGGGTACTTGGGAGAGAGTGTAGGATGTATTTTTGGGGAGTTGTGGTGTACGTAGGAGACCCTAGAAAATACCTTTCATCTATAAAGGAAAAGGGGGTTGCTGAGTCCTAGTTTTTCTGTTGCTGTTTTTCTTTTCTTTCTGGTGGAGAGGACCCTTGAAGGTAGATGGGAAATATGAGGAGTTGGAGATCATGGTGGTTCCCTTGAAGAGTGGATGCAAAAGAGATAAGTCATTCTTCATTCTATTTTTTTTTCTCACCCATATTTGGATGTAGTGTAAAGATGATCTTGTATATTATGTGTTTGAGCTTAGAAGATCATTTACAGTTTGTTGCTTTTCTTGTTGTGCCCCAGTTGAATGTGTGTTTGTTGAAGTAGAGAGTTCTTTGGGTTGGGATTTATATTGTAAGTAAACCTCCATAACTTATTTTTCTACAATGTGTATCTATGTAAATGCTGTATAACTCCTATTGTTGTGACTCCCACACCCTAGTTTCCTTGATGGCTCTCCTAGCTCGAGGGTGGATGACAATGTGCTAATCCTATGGTAGGGAGGTGAGCACTCCCCTTGGCAATGGCTAGATTCCGTGGAATTTGTGAAGACAAGACTTAGTTTGGTCTTTGAGAAGGATGGTTCATTTGTAGGACATGAATACTTTATTCTTGCACACTGTGTCAAAATCCGTTAGTAGTGAAAACATATCTATATCCTCAAGGTTGGTCTGAGCAATACTTAGTGGCTTTTGTATATATATCCTACAATGGTGACACTCCAAGAAGTTACTTTTTTTTAATGCATCTTACAACAGTTCTCATCCCTGGTCTATATTCTTGCATTTTACTCACATGCCTCCGATAATGGTTGCATCTACAATAGTAGAGAAGACAGAGAAAAATAGATTTAAAGAAAAATCCATTGTCCCTTTTAACGACGACTGTGCTATAGGAAAAAAAAATACAAATATTCAAACCCTTAAAATTGCTATCTCCATTGATCACCAACAGATAACAGTAGAACAACCTTTTGCTCTGTTTACAGTAAGAACTCCCAAACCCTCCATTCATGGCGTCGCTACTTTTCCGTATTTTATTCTTCCTTCCTATATGAGCAAAAGAAAAAGATGTTCTTTTTAGGGCTTCCATCAATTTCAACGATGAGAGTAGGTTTTGCTCTATAAAAATTTTTAAAAAAAAAAAGGCATATAGAACAAGAGATGCATTGCATCAAGTTCCTGCCTCCATGTTACGAATGTTGTTGTAATTTATCATTAGGGAATATAAGTTAAGGTAAGAGAAATGAAATTATGAAGTGATTTGGTTTAGAAAATCCAAGATTAGGAATGGACAAACTACAAGTAAACAATGGCAGGTAGCATTGCATCAAGTTCCTGCCTCCATGTTACGAATGTTGTTGTAATTTATCATTAGGGAATATAAGTTAAGGTAAGAGAAATGAAATTATGAAGTGATTTGGTTTAGAAAATCCAAGATTAGGAATGGACAAACTACAAGTAAACAATGGCAGGTAGCAAATTTGGTTGGAAATAGTAGAGTTTGACATTGCATTGTGTTTGTGGCTTGTTGGAAATCTAGAACCATGTAAAGGCTAGAACCACAAACACTTATGAATTGACAAATAGCGATCGTAAGGATTCTCCAATATGACAGTTTTGATTTTATGCCATGTAGGCTCATGTTGTTTCATTTACAAGGAGAAGCATGCAACAACAAGAGAACATACAATCAAGTAACTGAATGAATAATTTTAAGCCAGGATTATCACATATTGACTTTGTTCAACAAAATTTTGGTATCTGTAATAATACTGATAGGTACCACAACAACAAATCAAAGTCTTCGTGGATAGAGTGCCCCTAAAACAAGCATGCTATTTAGTAAAATGAAGTATAAAACAGGGCAAGCAGTTACAACAGTTTTATTTTTTAAGGAGAGAAAGCCCCCAAGGACTCTCAGTTGTTTGGATCGATAGACAAATCAACTAGAAAATTAAATAATTCCCTTTTTTTTGTGATACAGGATTGCACAATCACGTGGATGCTCCTGCATCACTCGTTCATGCTTTGCTTTGCTAGTGTCTACACACTACCCCCAATTCATACAAGACGTCTTCACTAGATGACACAACGCTGAGAACAATGCATAGAATAGTTCTCACTTTGCAACTTCTAGTTCTTTGTTTCTTCAACACTTGCAGCTCTAGGTTAAACGCAGCTTCGTCCATAGACTTTACGCCCAATTCAACAAAATCCCAGTCCACAGATCACAGCTCACCAACACTAAATGTCAACCTTCATAAATAATGCTCAACCATGAAAAGTAAAAAACAGAGAGATACACACAGATATTACATGTCTAGTATTTGGTGCTGAGCGATTGGAGCTCCTCCTATTTTTATTTATGGGCAAATACATTGATTGATTCACAGTTCACGTTGCATAGCAGTTGCTTGAACATCTAAAGGTTCAGATAACAGCTTTGGGTAACTTAACTTGCAAAATATTTGAATGCCACCAGCAAAAATCTCAAGAAGCAAAAATTCATCTACCATTGATCATTGCCCATGGTAAGATAAAAAGTTGACCATTGTTGCTTATTGTACCATAAGCAGTTATCACAAATAGCTTTAGATTTCAAAACAATCCTCTGTGACTGCACTGGTCAAGGATATAAAAGTTAAAAATTTGTCTTCACAACTCGGAGTGACTCATCTGAGAGCATTGGCTGTTATTTGTACTAGTAGTATCTGAAAAAAAATATATTTTATTGATTTAAAGCTGGAAAGTTCATTCACTGATCAATTTTTGCACTCGAATTTTTATTCCAGATGCTTTGGAAAATATTTGGTTCCATATTTTTTAGAAATTTCAATTTGGTTATTTCAAAGGGTCTATTCTGCATTACCATGAAATAATTGATATTCTTCAATGAAATTATAGTTCTTGTTCACCATCTACAATTTGATTCTTAGTCTAAAGCAATCGGATTCTAGTACTGTTAGTTGGATGTGAAATATTACAAATGGCTAGTTACTTAAATCCCTTTTAATCATACTATTGTCATGCATCGATCAATGTATATGGTCATTTTTGGATGTGATGTTGTAAGAGCCAATTACCACAAAAATTAGGTTGTAAGTAGGATGCACAAACTATTTAGAATGGATGACTATGTGCAATAGTAATTAAATGGATGACTATATACAACAGTAATGAGAATAGCATAAGATGAATACATATGCATATCTAGATTATAACTTGTAATTAAAATGCTTTTGTGTACAAATGGCTAATTACTTGAATCCCTTTTATTCATATTATTGTCATGCATTGGTCATTTTTGGATGTAATGTTGTAAGAGCCAATTACCATAAAAATTAAGTTGTATCTAAGATGCACAAACTATTTAAAATGGATGACTGTATGCAATAGTAATGAAATAGCGTAGGATGAATACATATGCATATCTAGATTATAACTAGATTACAACTTGTAATTAAAAAGCTTTAGGGTGAGGGGTCCAATAGAACCTTCACTAGTTTAACAAAAAAAGTTGTTTTACTATTAGTGTATACTGTCATATATACAATTTTGAAAAAAATATTTAATAAATTATATTGTATGGTATAGAAAAATTTTAAATTGTAAAGTAAAATCTAAAAGTAAAAAAATTGGCTACATGATATCGAATTCCAAATTCATTTTCACCCTTTGTCCTTGAAAGAACCCATCAAGGGGAGGGTAATTCTATTTTTAAGGAGCAGGTATAGTATGAGAATAAGAACAGATTAAATAGATTCACATAAATTTGTTAGTATGAGAATAAGAACAATCTAATAGTTTGCTAGTATGAGAATAAAATTGTAAAGCATCCTTGCTTTGAGCAAGCTGTATGAGCTACTCACAAAGATATTCAATTATATAGAGGCCTTCAAAAAATATCAGCTTAAAGAAAAGCTCATCTTGAATCTGTCAACGTAGGAATCAGAAATCAGTCCTCCGAGCAGCGCCATCAGGAATACAGTGCCCGCTAAATTGGTGAGGGTGGTGGCTGATTTCAATTCTTATATATCTTAGCACGTAAAGCAAGGAAAAGAAGAGACTAGACTGGACACATGCTTTTGGATAAAAGAGCACTCTCAAATCCATAGATTAAGATTGAAAGTGATGCCCTTCCACGGCATCCAGTAAATCATACAGTGACATCTCATGTGAATAATACGACATTCCATTGCTAATAATATGTGACACTGCGCCCCACTTTCTCTATATTCATAAGAGGCATAATTGTTCAAACAAACAAGAAGAAACAGATTAAAAAGAGCACCTACAAAAAAGAATGTATTTTGATTGTGTATCAAAGCAGAAAAATAAGAAGAAGAATGTGCACCAGGGTTTGTAAGTCATATCTTAATGTTTGAAAACATGTGAGACATAGTATTCCATGTTTCCTCACATGAGCCTTGTTTGGTCATGATACCCGTGATTCAACATGGACCACATGCACTGAATGGCTTGAATATCATGCAATCTCAAAGAGGAAGGAGGAAGTGAGGCATTGAAAAAACACATTTATTTACCAGATTGAAACCAAATTACAAGAGTGGAGGAACTTTCATCACAATATATAGGTTGAGATGACCCTGCATAAGACTACTAAGTCATGTTATTGTGCAATACTTCAAAATATCTTGGAAAACCCTATAAACAAAACATTTAAGACTGTCCTATGCACTGCTGCTATTTCCTAGGAGTACCCAAACATTGAATATATTTCAAAACTACAGTTTGGTGGAACTGGGTTGAAGGTTAAAAATCATAGACAATTTGCTCAAATTTCTCCAGCTGGTGATTTTGTAGAGCAATGTAGAGGTTGAGACCACCATCTTGTTTTCCGCTGGAGAGTAGCAAGGGAAACTCCACCATGGCATTCACAGTGGGTCCTGCATAGATAGGCTTTCCAAATCCAAAATCAACAAGAAAAAATGGGATTTTCCACCATGCTGTCAAAAAACTGCGTTGCTACAATGGAGCACAACGAAATGCAAATTATTCGAGAATCGTGTCACAAACTTGGTTTTCCATTTCCAACTCACACTTTTAAAAGCTGTGAAGAAGGTGAAATTGATATCATACCATAAACAAACATCGTAGCAATTCCACCATGGCGAATCTTCTATGAACGCCTTGCTTCCAACTCATTAACCACGGATTGATTGTAGTCGCCCTGCAAATTATCAGTTTAAAATCTCACTTTTAACACTATAATCCAAAACAAAATCGTTAATTCATCCAACTGAAAAAGGTCTAACGAAAAGTTTTACCATCGAGTTTGCAGAATGAATATCAATGCACTTCGCCTCTTTTATGGAATTCTGCTCCGTTTTTGGGTTACTTGAACGCTTTATGTAGAAAAGTAGCCCAACTGCTGTATTTATAAACTAACAAAGGTAGAACATGATTGAACTTGTATCAGTTTTACTTTTCCTCTTGCCAATACATCACATTCAAAGTTAATGGTATTATGGTTGGGGGCAACGAAGAAGAATTTGTGTTATGACAGATAACAAAGGGTCACTTCCACAATAAAATAACAGTGGCATATCACACTTTACAGCAAAATAATGAACTATGGAGATAGAAATCTTTTGCATTCCGGCTAAAGATTATTTTTTGCATTTGCTAGAAATAAAGAAACAAATGCATCACCATTCAGCACTGGTATGTAGGAGAAGAAAAAAATCCACTGACAAAATTCTACACTTGAGTTCCCCTCTTTGTCCAACATGTTCGATAGACATCCCCATGTCCCTTCATGCCTCAAACACCTACTATTAATGAAGCCTGAATATTGAAATTGCAGTAAACACGTAAAAGCAAAGGTACATATTAATGGATGAAAAGTCCTGCAAGATTTATTTGCATGAGATTGCAGATAATTTCCCCTACAAAAGACTAGGTAAAAATCGTTATGTAATAAAATCATAAAAACAAATAATCAACCATAAAATAGCGTATTGTCTATTAATAAAATATCACCTTTCGAACCTTCCCTTTAGAGCCATAGTACTCAACAACTGGCAGGCTTGATTCAATAAAAACTTTGAAGCACTTTCTTATTGTCTCTATGTTGTCATCCACTCGGCCCTCGTAAACAAGAACTAATAACAAACAGTAGAAAACAAAGGAGATTTGAGTTTAACAAACAAGCTTTTTTTATTTATAAAAACAAAGACCAAATAAGAGGAGGAAAAGGCTTGCTAACCTAATTTCTGCTCAGAAGCCGCCTCTCCATCTCTTCCTCAGGACAATCAAAGAAAAGAATGAATTCGGGTAGAATCCCTATCTGCAAAATATGTCCATAGTTATTGTCATTGACAAAGAACACCCTACCTCCATAGGATTAAAACAATAAGTGGCAATAAAAAAATCTGTATCAATCACCTTACAAGGAATTCGTTCATGAATTTGAAATTTATATTACTTTTATGCTAAGAAAATGCTTGAAACCTCCAGAATAAAACGTAGGAAACAGCACAGGAATGCTCAGTGTGGAATTCTTCGGCAGAGCATGGATAACTGTCATAAATTCCTTAAAGGAAGAAAAATAGCCAAAACCCTAAAAATGTGAATGGATTTATAGTACTCCATACCTTTCCCTACCAACCAAAAAAACAAAACAGAACTATAAATCATTTCCTGAAGTACAGAACAAATAAAACCAGTCTGTAAGCCAAATTCATGGAATATATAAGAAAAAGACAAATACCTACTTAGTAAAACTAA
This sequence comes from Cunninghamia lanceolata, assembly GCA_027924645.1. Classification (NCBI taxonomy): domain Eukaryota; kingdom Viridiplantae; phylum Streptophyta; class Pinopsida; order Cupressales; family Cupressaceae; genus Cunninghamia; species Cunninghamia lanceolata. Next base: position 610,030 of record BSBN01000571.1, on the reverse strand, counting down.
CATATACACAATGAGTATCTATACGGCCATGACAGTGCAGAGGAAAAAGTTGTAGACGCTTAACGACAGGAGACATTTTCATTATGCGTATATCCTTCAGATTGCTGCGTACGTCTTGCGGTGAGGGCGGAGTGGGGTGGCAAAAGCATGAAAAGGCAAAGATGAGCGTCCCGGCGTGAATAAGCGCAGAGGAGAGAGCAGAGCATTAATCGGACGCGCAGAGGATGAATCCTTTGCTTGATCCGAAGAAAGCACCCTTGAATTGTGATGAATTCCATTCTGTGCCCCACGTCTCCCCATTTGGTCGGCATAAGTTGCGCCAGCCATGAGCCCTTCTTCACCTTTTTGCCTGGAATCTTTTACCTTTTTGCTGAGATTGAGGGTTTCAAGATTTGTGAGATTCTCAATATCTGCAGGAAGACTACTTAGGCGATTGAGATGTACATCCAGCACACGCAGACGCATCATATGAGAAGTCGAATACAGAAGATAAGTAAGCCTGTTGGAATTCACTGAAAGTTTCTGGAGGTTCATGAGTTCAAACCCCAGCCCCTATGGCAGCCGCGTCAGCTGGTTGAAATCTGCAATCAGCTCCTCCATGGCACTAACATTATATGACACAGTCCATATCGACCAGAAATACAAAGAAATGCGTCTGCAATACTTTAAATAACCTACCAACAGCCTTCGGTTCCATCAGGCAGCGCAGCGAACAAATTGTCAGAAATATTGAAAACTTTGAGCTTCACCCGGTGTCTGATTGAATCCGACAGTGATGTCAGTTGATTTGAGTGAAGATCTAGAATTGTAAGGTTTTCAAGACTCGCCACCGCTTCAGGCAACGTCTGCAGGAAAAATTTGCTTCGATTTTAGCACACAGATTCCTCAATCAGATAAAAGCGAAGAAAACCATGAGTGATAGTAAATGAGCCTGTAAAATTCGCCATAAAGATTCCTGTAAAAAAATTTAATTGATCTTTGTTACCTCAAGGTTGTTATTAGAGGGATCTGTGAAAAATCTATTGCAGCTACTGATTATTAATTTCCTATCTTATAAGATTATTTGGCTGCCGAAAAATTAAATAATTTACAGCAAATATTAAATAATAACACAGATGCAACTTCATGGAAAAATCACGGAGATAGAAAAATAAAATGAACACAATGTTTTGGACAAATTGTCCCTGGAAAAACCCCGAAGGGAAAACCAGTCAGCAGATATGAATTTTATTCAACTACAGGAAATCAAGAGATACAAAATTGCTTGCCTCTTACTGGCAGAGCTCTGGAAATTTCTTTCCTGTAAATTCCCTTCCCTCAATTGTTCCTGCTGAAATTGCTCCGGCAATATTTTCCTTCTCCGGCAATTCCACTACTCTCCAACGCTATCACTGCACCCTTTGCTTTCACTGCAAATCAATTTGCTATCACCGCAAATTTATTTATTTGCTATCGCTGCAAATACTTCTCGGATCTGTGTTTTCCAAATGCCTATTGATCCTCTTTTATAATCCCCTCATTGGAAACCAATGGCCATGATTTAATTTTAATCAATGGCTAGGATTAATTAGACTCTAAACCCTAATATCTAGAAATCTCTCGAGAAATCAATTATCTAGGTATGGAGATAATTATTCCAGCTGTGTTTCCAGCCTCGTAATCTCCACCCGAGACTAGAACACCTGTCCAAGCTACACAAAAATTAACACTCCCTCTTAGCGAGGAAGGTGTTCTGTATAACACCCAACTTACCTCTGAAGAAGATGAATTTTGCCTTCCCCAATGCCTTTGTTAAAATGTCTGCTACCTGCTGATCTGTAGGTATATACTGTAGCTGAACAACCCTCCGCTGTACACAATCCCTGATGAAATGATATCTGATGTCTATATGTTTAGACCTATCATGAAACACTGGATTCTCAGATAATCTGATGCAACTCTGATTATCACAGTGTATCACTGTAGTCTCAACCCTCTGACCAAACAAGGCTACTAGCAACTTCCGAAGCCATATAGCCTCACACGTTGCCATGCTAGCTGCTATGTATTCTGCTTCTGCAGAACTCAGAGCCACGGACTTTTGCTTCCTGCTGTACCAAGAGACAACTCCTGATCCCAAACTAAAGCAGCACCCTGAAGTGTTTTTCCTGTCCACTGCACTACCTGCCCAATCTGCATCAGTATAGCCTGTCAACTTGATACCATCACCTCGAGCATATCTGATCCCATACTCAATTGTACCACGCAAATACCGCAACACATGCTTTGCCGCTATCCAATGCACTCTCTTCGGCTCAACCATGAACTGACTAAGAGAGTTTACTGCAAAGGATATATCTGGCCTAGTGTTGACCAAATACATGAGAGATCCAATCAACATCCTATATAAGGTGGGGTCTACATCCTTTTCCTTGGATGTGTCTACCTTCTTCCAATTCGTGATCATAGGTGTAGACATGGCTCTGCAATCTTGCATCTCAAACCTCTTCAAGATTTCAATGCAGTATTTCCCTTGTCCAAGGAAAATCTCTCCATCTGTCTGCCACACTTCCATGCCTAGAAAGTAGTGCATAAGCCCCAAATCCTTCATCTCGAACTCTGCTGCAAGGTCCCTCTTGCACTCCTCTATAAGCCCCAGTGAACCTGTTAAAAACAAGTCGTCCACATATAGAACAAGAATGAGAATTTCACCCCCAACCACCAAGTAGTAGAGGTTAGCATCCACCTCACTCTTCACAAAGCCTATTCCCTGCAAGTATCTATCAATGCGCTCATACCACGCCCTGGGAGCCTGCTTGAGTCCATACAAAGCTTTCTTCAATCTGCACACGTGGGTTTCGCTGCTGTGTGCTACAAAGCCCTCTGGTTGTTCTATGTATACCTCTTCTAACAATTCACCATTAAGAAATGCCGTCTTGACATCCATTTGATGGATCTGCCATCCCATATGCGCTGCAAGTGAGATTACGGCTCGTATAGAAGTATACCTGGCCACTGGAGCGAATGTCTCCTCATAGTCTATTCCCTCCTTCTGAGAGAACCCCTTGGCCACGAACCTTGCCTTGTATTTCTCGATGCTACCATCTGCACCATGCTTAATCTTATAGATCCAGCGTGATCCAACCACTGCCCTATCTGTCGGTCTAGGCACAACCTCCCACACATCATTCTGCATTATTGAGGTATATTCCTCAACCATCGCATCTTGCCACACCTGTTGTTGTGCAGCCTCCTGATAGCTAGAAGGCTCACTATCTACCAACTGACTAACCAATGCCACATAGTCATTATACCTAGCTGGTTGTTTCCGCTGTCTATTACTCGTCCTAGGAGCTCCCACAAACTCCTGAGTATCCTTATGTGTCTGTTGAACCTCACGGTTCCTCCTGTCAACTATAGAGGATGAAATATCAAACTCCATATCTTCTTGATGCATCTCTTGGATTTGTTGTATCTGTTGCTCCATACTCTGCGAACTCTCAGCACCTGAGCCTGTGCTTGTACTAGTAACTGTACTCGTGCTTCGCTGCCCCTGTTCTGGTTGAACAATCCTTGGAGCTTCTATTGGCTGCTCATTCTGATCATCTGCTGGCAAATCTCTGGACCTCCTATATGCCTTGTCCTCCATGAATTTGACATCACGCCTGACTATAATTCTCTTGGTCCCTGGAATAAATATCCGATATGCCTTTGAGGTCTCGCTGTACCCCACAAAGTACCCTCTCTCTGCAGTCTGATCTAACTTGGAACGTGTAGCCCCTGGAATGTGACAAAATGCCAAACTCCCAAATATCCTGAAGTGACTAACATCTGGCTTCTTCCCTGAGAATGCCTCCTCTGGTGTCATCTTGCCCAATACCTTATGTGGAACCCTGTTCTGTATGTATACTGCTGTACTGCATGCCTCTGCCCATAAGTATCGTGGCATATCTTGGTCATACAACATAGCCCTTGCTGCCTCTGATATAGAACGATTCTTCCTCTCAGCAACCCCATTCTGCTGCGGGTTGTAAGGAACGGTCCACTCTCTCTTAATTCCTTCCCTGGTACAGAACTCCTGGAACTCTTTCCCTTTGTACTCGCCTCCATTGTCTGACTGAAGAACCTTTACCTTCCTGCCTGTCGAATTCTCCACAAGAGCTTTGAACTCCTGGAAGTGACTGAAGACCTCATCCTTGGTCTTCAAGAAGTATATCCAGGTCTTCCTGGAGAAATCATCAATAAAAGTAACAAAGTACTCATATCCTCTGAGAGACTTCGTTGACATTGGTCCACATATATCTGAATGTACTAGATCAAGAACCCCCTTGGATCTGGTGTCACTCCTTGGAAAAGCTGCTTTCACAAACTTCCCCAATACACATCCCTTACATACATCATCATGCTCTGTGCTCACGTCTGGAACACCTGTCACTGTCTCACGAAGCAATTTAAGTGCTCCATGATGTATATGGCCCATCCTTCTATGCCATAGCTCTCCTTGATCTCTAGGATTACTGCTGCTCACTAGTGCCTTAGGAGTATCAAACTGCAACCTATAAAGTCGGCCGCTCCTAACTCCAATAGCTATGGGTGATTTCCAATCCTTATGCTTGATTAAAACATGCGCCCCTCTAAAGAGTACATTGTAGCCTTTATCCTGAAGGACAGATACGGAAATTAGATTCATGCCCAAGCCTGGCACATACAACACATCATGAATGGAAATAGGCTTGCCATTCTCCCTCTGAAATAGAACAGTCCCTCTCCCAACTGGATTGCACTTGGACTTGTTCCCCATCTGAATCTGGAATCTGATGTCCTCCTCCTTGTATCTGGAGAAGCACTCCCTAACTCCTGTCATATGAAATGACGCCCCACTGTCTATATACCAAACACCCTGTGAGGTTGAGCTAGTCAGGCAAGCTATGAGTGCAAACTCATCCTCCATTCTCCTAGAAAGCTCATCTACACTTGCTGAAGCTGCCGTCTGCTTCTTGCCCTTCTTTTCATTTTTCTTCCTTTGTGGGCAATCGCTGACATAGTGGCCGAACTCGTGACAGCCATAGCATTTGATCTTAGATAAATCCTTCTTCTTCTCACTTTTTGAATTTGATCCTTTGTCAGACCCCTTCTTCGCTTTCCCTTTTCCTGCTAGGGCAACGTTTCCCTGTTCCACCTCACTTTTCTGACTATTACTGCTGGTTTCATTGACAAGACTTAGTCTAAGCTCCTCCTGAGTGAAGTCACTCCATAGTCGATCCCAACTCGATAAGGTGTCTCGTCCATTAATAACTTGAACAAAGACATCCCACTGCTTAGTAAACCCATTCAGGGCTATTTGTACTAGCTCATCATCCTTTGGTTTGTCTCCAACAGCTGCCAATTCATCCTTGACAAGTCTAAGTCTGGTGAGGTAACTTGTGACGTCTTCTCCCTTATTCATCCGGGTATTCCTTAACTTTTCTCTGAGAATCAGCTTTCGGTTAAGGGTAGCATTCTGGTACAGATTCATAATGGCGTCCCACATCGTCTTTGCTGTATCTAACTCTGCAATATGCGGAACAATATGATCCTTAACACCGTCAAGAATCAGTCTCCTTGCCTTGGCATCTTCCTTCTTATATGCTACGAGCTGTGTTGCGTCTGTAGGTACAGGTACAACAGTGGTCACATAATCCTTGATACCATTCTCTTCCAGCAATAAAGAAATTCTGGCTTTCCAGACACCAAAATTTGAGGCTCCATCCAATCTGTCCTGATCTCTTAAACCTGCTAAGGCCATCTCAAAAGAAAATAATAATTTGAAGAGGTCAAACTGGGTTTTATAAACCCTAGATTATTTTTCATTTCTCCCTGTGCCTGTTCTGCACTTAGATCTGCTCTGATACCATGTGAAAAATCTATTGCAGCTACTGATTATTAATTTCCTATCTTATAAGATTATTTGGCTGCCGAAAAATTAAATAATTTACAGCAAATATTAAATAATAACACAGCTGCAACTTCACGGAAAAATCACGGAGATAGAAAAATAAAATGAACACAATGTTTTGGACAAATTGTCCCTGGAAAAACCCCGAAGGGAAAACCAGTTAGCAGATATGAATTTTATTCAACTACAGGAAATCAAGAGATACAAAATTGCTTGCCTCTTACTGGCAGAGCTCTGGAAATTTCTTTCCTGTAAATTCCCTTCCCTCAATTGTTCCTGCTGAAATTGCTCCGGCAATATTTTCCTTCTCCGGCAATTCCACTACTCTCCAACGCTATCACTGCACCCTTTGCTTTCACTGCAAATCAATTTGCTATCACCGCAAATTTATTTATTTGCTATCGCTGCAAATACTTCTCGGATCTGTGTTTTCAAATGCCTATTGATCCTCTTTTATAATCCCCTCATTGGAAACCAATGGCCATGATTTAATTTTAATCAATGGCTAGGATTAATTAGACTCTAAACCCTAATATCTAGAAGTCTCTCGAGAAATCAATTATCTAGGTATGGAAATAATTATTCCAGCTGTGTTTCCAGCCTCGTAATCTCCACCCGAGACTAGAACCCCTGTCCAAGCTACACAAAAATTAACAGGATCAAACTTGACAACTGTGGAGGACAATTTCTGGAGAGACTCTGGCAGGCTATGGAGCATAAGTCCGCTGAGATCGAGCACGGTAGCCGCCATTCTTAATTTAATTTGTTGTACTGCCGCTGCGATTTTCTTCTCAGTTTCTTGCACCGGTGATTTCTTCTCGGCTTCTTGCACCGGCAATTTCTTCTCCTCCAACGGCTTTATGTTGCTCTTTGGTGATCCGCTTAGGGTTTTTCCATCGACTAGGAGACCGTCGAAGATTTGGTGTAATTCATGTAGCTAAATCACAGTCTTATGCAAGAGGCTTTCCTTTTCTGCGTCCTTTTTAGCCTGAGACTCCATGGCTTCCTGCGCACATACAGAAAAACTCTCACTTTCAAGAAAACCAGCAATTCTGCCACCATTATTGAAAGCTATTTACACATAATTCAACAAAAGTAACAAAAACTTTCCTCGAAATGAAAATGAAACCCTACCTTCAAAGCCTGCCATTTAGCAATATCCATAGCAGCAGGAGCAATAGCCTTGAGGTTCTGCATCAGGTCATCATTGATACGGGACAGGGCTTGCCGAGACTCTTCTACCAGAGATCCATGCGGCGGAGTCCCCTGACCTTCGACCACAACCATCTCAGTACCAGCCATCATCTCTAGGGCATAAACTAGTCTAAATTTCAAACAAATCCTCTCTGATTAACCTTCCATTAAATTCCTGCAACAGAACAGATCATATTATATCACTTCGGCCAACCATACTTTGCGAGAACTCAGGCCGTTGATTCTGCGCTGCAACTGCTTGCTATGCCAGTGAAACACCTATATTAATTGTTGACAAGAAATTTTGCACTTCTTCGATGAACGCCATACTGTCAACTGTCAACGACCACTTCAGACGCATACACAATAAAAGTTAATTTTATGAGAGTACGAGATGGTGCCAACATGGTACTTATTTATTATTGATTATATATGTATTGAATATTACATATTATATATATTGAATAATGTAATTCTTAAAAAAATTTTATTTTTTCCTACTACTGTTCATTGAATTGAGCAATAGCAAAAGAAATAAATTGTATTTATTAAATCATTAAATAAAAAAATAAGTTTCCATTTAAGAATTTTGTCAAATAAATTTAATACTTAATGCTCATTGGTCAATTAAATTGAATCAATTGCATCACATGAATGCCTTAGTATTCTTGTCTAGGAACTAATAATACACATGGTTATGTGTCCACCATTAAGTTTTCTTAAAGAAGTCAAAAGATAAAAATAAAAGAATATTAAGGAAACATAAACCTTCTTGAGTTCTTTTAAAGAGATAGTGTTATAGTAAAATTAAAATTAGATGGGATAAAAAAGATTATTTTTATAATTATAAAATTTAGAGTTTTTATTTATTTTTGTTTTAAAGAGATAGTGGTATAATAAAATAAAATTAGATGGGATAAAAAGATTATTTTTATAATTAGCCGATAGGCTATTAGTGGGAGCTTTTAGCTCCCGGAAAAATCGAACGCCGGAAATGTCTGACGCCGGGAAATCGTCAAAGATCTTTGGATGCCGGAAAAGGTCAGACGCCAGAAATCTTCTTCGCCGTTCGGTTTTTCGTGAAAACGGTCACTGACGGTCTGTATCCAACGAGCAAAGATGAAAGATATAAACGGATCACCAAGAGTTTACATGAATTCATTGTGAATGAGTTAGAGAGTAACCTCAAGGAAAAAAGACACAGGATGTTCAAATTACACTACCAGAGGGCCGCCATCATCATCGTCATTGTGATCTTCTGCTTCATCGTCATAAAACAGTTGATAAACTTGAAAAAGAGTTTCATTATCATTACCTCATGGCTTCCGCTACAGAGTTATACAATAACTGGATGAAAATCAAGCCGTACCAGGGAGTTCCATTGGCCAGGTTTCTTCGTTTTGACCAAAATGAAGAGAGTTTGTTTCTCCCTGTTATATGGATATCTTATGCTACAGAGATGATCTTTAGGAACCTCACGACCATGGACGTCTGCCAAAAACTCACCGTTATTTCAGAGTATGTGTTTCTTGTATGTGTTCAATGGTCTATGAAAAGGGATTAACTTTCATTTCGTTGACGAGGATATCTTTATGCAATTGAAGTCTGATCTTAATGTATGGTACGAAAATCGAAATATAGTTAGATTTACTGAGATAATGGAAAAGCATCCAGATGGGCAGAATGAGAAGAGGCATTGCCACTGCATTTAGCTGAGAACTAAACAGATGATCCAAATCTAAACTACACTGGCAGAGGGCATCTGTGAAAAATCCAACTAATTTTAGCGCCAGCTAATCTGCCATTCTGCACCATTATGCCTCAAACGTCCATTATATTTGGCGGCAGTCAAGTCCTTTGCAAAGACTTAAACAGATTGTACGTTTGATTTCAAACATTTGGTATCTTATTATATTTCAAGGTGGACCCTTAAAATATCTCTCTTCGTTTATACTAGAAGTGATATTTTAAATGTTTCAATATTTCTGTCAACTCATATCTCTTTATTTAATTGCACAAAATGTTTGTTTTTATTGTACTTTTTACCATTTAATTGGTGGCAAGGCAAGTTCTCATTAGGTAACTTATTTTCACACTCAAGTGTACATGTCTCATTATCTTTTATGGTGGTTATATAATTGAAGAAAAAATGACTTTGGCTTTTTAGTTTTTACTACAATAAATGATAGGTATATCTCTAAAGGGTAAGCAATAAATGCAATTATATTTAGATCAAGAAAAGTTGAGAGTGACAATAGTTGTCACCATTCGGTTTTTTGATTTTGCGGGCCGGTAACTATTTTGTAAGAAATTATTGAGATCAACGAAGATGATATTTTTGCAGACCATGCCTATTTCTACGAGATCTGTGGGAAAGGCTTCAAGCGAGATGGAAATGTACGCATTCATATGCGATCCCAAGGCATCCAATCTAAAACCCAGGGGGCCCTCAAGTCCAACAGGGCCAAGAAAACCAAATCATATTATTCATGCCCCTTTGAAGACTGCAGGTGGAACATGCGTCATCCCAATTTTAGGCCCTTGAAATCCATGGTCTGCCCGAGGAACCATTATAGAAGAAGCTACTTGAGGATTATACTGATTTTTCTTTCAGGCATGGTGGCTACATACTTTGCTTGGAAAATAGTGAGGTCTCAAGAAAGCCAAGAAGACCCTAAACAAGATCCACTTCTTAAAAATGGCAATGCAACACCAGATATTAACATCCACAAATTGAGCCTACTCAAAAGGGTATGCATATACAAATTTTAGCCTTTTAATTGTTAGTTAAACTCAACTATTGGGTTTTTCAAGGATTGCATATGTCGTTTCATGTTTTAAAGTTTGTGGGTGTTTTATGTTTATTTTGTTCTTGAGTTTTTTATTATTAGTTTTTCAGCTGTGTAATCTTCTTCAAATCCATTGGTCATTTTTGGGTGCTTGTGGACATTGATATTTATATCAGACTAAATTAAATTAGCCCTTGCTTTTCATGCTTTTGTGGAATTTTATAGATTAGTGGAGCCATTGCATACGAGTTATTGACATTTGTGGATATGGCGAGTGGAAGATACTTGTGGAAGAACCTGAGGGCTCATACCCACAAAACAAAAACCAGTTAAAATCCCGCCACTACTTTTGAGGGCATAATTCCTTTTCAAAATATTTATTTTTGCAATTCCAATCACTTAATTTTTCCTCAAGTGTAAAATGTTCTGTATCTTTTAAGTTTCTTTCTGGTTGCTCTAGAAGATTCGCCACACAAAGAACTGTATCTTGTTTGGTTGTAGCTCCCTTCATAATTGAGAATCTGGGTTGTACCTATGTTTGCCGGGGAATATGATGCATTGCATATCATTTCTTCTTTGTATTTTGTAAAGCCAATGCTTTTGTATTACAAGAGAAGGGAAAAAACAAGGTAAAAAAAGAGAGTTTTTCAGATTGCCATATAAATCTTTATTAAAGTATGTGAGAAGTATTCTCGTGTTGAGGGCTAGTAAATAGAAAGAGAGCTTCTAATTATCACGGAAAACCCCAACAAAAAAATCATACAGGGAAAATAGAAAGAGAGCTTCTAATTATCGTGGAAAACCCCACAAAATAGTCATACAAGGAAAATAGAAAGAGAGCTTCTAATTATCATAGAAATCCCCAACGAAACAGTCATACAGGGAAAATAGAAAGAGAGCTTCTAATTATCACATAAATCCCCAACAAAATAGTCATACAGGGAAAATAGAAAAAGAGCTTTTAAGTATCATAGAAAATCCCAACAAAACATACTTATAATGCCCTTTTAGTGAATGATTTGTTGTGTTTCTCTATAAAAAACTATTGCATTGATAATAGGCCCTAAGCATTTTAAGCATTTTTAGGAGGTTTGTGTTTGAGAAACCTTTGTGGATGCTTCAGATTGTCTAAGAAGTCAGATTAAATACAGAATAGTAAGTGCTTCACATACCTGATAATTTAGTGCAAAGCAAATTACAAAATTTAAGGTGAATTAGGAGGTGCTTTGGGATACTTCTAAATTTCAAACTATAACAACAATGACAAGGAATTACTACTAGCTAGATATTAGTTTAGTGTTATAAGGTTGTCTGACCATTTGTGCACGCTGTCAATCTTACTGCGTGCAGGTAAGGTAAGTCTGCATATGGTGGAGAGAGGGCTGACTCTGTATATAAGTGTCACTAATGGTTGCAAAGAATCTGATTAGGTAGTTGGTTTTGTATCTTATTTTTACCATGAAAGATTAGTAAGGAAGCAAATAAAGATGTATACAAAAATTCAAGACTAGGCTACCCCCTGTTAAGATTCAAAATGATATGTTTACATCTATGTATAACACACATGACTAGGATCTTGAATACTATTTCTTGAATATTGTACAATATGCACTGGAAGGTTAGGTTTCTTAGTGCAAATTGGTGGGTAATTACATCTCTAATTACTAATTTTATGGATTTATTTTACATTTAAAAATTTTACAAATTTATATTAGTGGAATGTAATCATAATTTTTTTATTTTTTATTGTTTTAATCTATGCAAAAACAATGCAGGTTTTTTTTACCAACACATTAAAAAGGGCACTGGAAGCTATGCCAACAATTTTTTGGTAGATTTATTTCTCAATATTTCTAAATTTATTTTCCAATGTCTTTCATGTAAGTCTGCATTTCAAATTTATGATTACAAATTGATACACCCTAATCATATTAGAGGTTTCTTAGTGAGAGCTTTGGCTCTTGAAAAATCATCATCCTGCTTGCCTGCTTTCACCGAAAAAAATCTACCGTCGTTATCTACTATTTTGCCATTTTTCTATTGTTTTTTCTTGTCTGTCGGTGTGATAGGTCATTTCCTGAGTTTTTTGTTTCAGGAGGCTACTTATTTTACTTGACAGATATTGGAAATTGTTTGGCAATTATTGCCAATCGCCACTCAAAAGATGTGATATTATGTTTTCTTTGGTTTCACTTTGGGCTTTATGCTCGTAAGCTCCTCCCCCTCCATTCACTCATTTTTGTGTTTGCTTATGAAATATCTCAAGATGGCCCATCTCACACACTGCTATCACCATTTTTCCTGCAACCTGAGAGACACGTGTACATGAAGTTAGGGCATAATTTGACACTTCCTTTTTTAACAAAGGTTTTTTTTAAATAATATAAAGATATGTAGATGCGATAAATTTTGCAATGTATCGAGGAAGGTTGATACTTTAGAAACCCATTGGTTACTCACCCATGTTGGTGGGTTTCAAGGGCTTATTTGAAGCTAAATTTAAGGAAACGAAAGTTTAAGGATCAAATGCTTTTGTCATAATAGAATTTTTTAATAAACTTTAGGTAAACTAATAAACAAAAAATCATAATTAAGTAATTTTACAATAAGGAGTTGAGATAGTAATTTTATAGTAAATTTTTTTGATAAATGAAGTTTAAGTATTTAGTTTTATATGTAAAAAGATGATTTTTTTGTTATAGATTGTGTGTAGCAATTTAATTTGGTGTTTTGTGATCAGAATTGATTGTAATGCTTTAACAAATTGTCAAGTGACACATAGAAATATTTTAAATATTAGTTAATTACTATCATAATTTCTTATTTGCACAACAAAGAGGAAGGTGGTGAAGGGTAATTTTTAGGTAGTTATAAGTTTGATTTGTAGTTAAAAAGCATAACAATCTCCCAAAGCAATCTTAGTGTCCTACAAAATTAGTGATGAAGATGACTAACAATGCAATAATGTTTCTTTGGTAAAACTATAAGACATTATCATATGACAGAGTGCCCTATAGGGAGCATATGAAGTTATCCTTGCCATCGTAATGTTCAGACACAATTTAAGAGAATACCTTTGATTTCAAGATTATTTGTGACATGTGTTTGAAGATTCTCTTTTGCTACTAGAATAGTTGATCAATAGTTGATCAAGAATCTTTCTTAGTGAAGACCAATGATCAAAGGGAAAAATATAAAAATTAAATAGTTATATCATATATTGTGCAAGGTGATAAAAAATGTACAATCTAATATGATGGAAGGAAAATCACGAATATAAAATTGTTCAACAATTGAAAATAAATTGTTGCCAATAAATCTGAAATAAAACAATGTATGAGGATTGTGTTTTAATTTTTAATTTTTGTTTTGATAGAGTAAATCTAGAGTTAAAAATCATTTTAAAATTTAATGCATTATAATTTAATATTATAAAATATTTAATTTATATCTTTAATTATTAATATATTTAATATATAAAATTGAATATATTTACTAATGTTTATTTATTTTTATAATTTTTATGGATTTATCTTTATACTTAAAAAATTTACAAATTTATATTAGTGGAATGTAATCACAAATTATTTATGAGTTGTATCGTTGTCGAATTCGAACATGGATTCAAACCTTGTGACATATGTAAAAACAATACGATTTGTTTTTTAAAGAGTAGCAGCAAGAAACACATTAAAAAGGGCACTGGAAGCTATGCCAGTCAAACTTGAGACATCCTATTACAAAGTCAGTAATGACCATGCCATTTCTAAGAGCCTGTTTAAAATGTACAATAATTGATCCATTTGTTCATGTCTCCTTGAAATTCAATTTTTAAATGCACCAAAATATTCAAAATGTATGCACTGCAATTCCTAAATATGGTACTAAAATTAAGAGAATACTTAGATCAATGAGAATAATTTATGTTGCTTGACCTTCACTTTATCTTAGAAGTCTTGTGAAAATCATCATAACGTGCACACCAATAAAATTAAAAACTAATACAATCGATAAAAGTGACATGTCAAATCCATATTCATAATGCTCAAGCTTAACTAAAACTCAAAATGGAATTGGTTCATCTTGCCCATCTTGCCCTCACTAATTCTAAATCAATTTCTATACTCATGGGTAGGGACGATAAGAGATACAACTGTGAAGTTTAATAAAGCATTGGTGTTTTAACTAATGCAGGTAGTTTTAAAAAAGAAACAAATAATTTAAATTAAGTTATGAATATGTCAAACTGATATACAACATAAAAATATTAAAAAAATCTCATAATCAATACCTAGCTATAAAATTATAAGAATTGAGATGATGCTCTACTCTATTTTTTCCTAATTTTATATTTCTAATGAATTTTCTTTAGTTTTTTGAATGTACATCGTTGACCAAAAAAACCAAAACCCCATTACTATAGCATGATCATACTTTTAATCTTACTTGAAATAAACTTATGTAACATTTCACCCTATCAGCTATTTCGTTGCGCATAAATTCTGTGCAACTGCTAGTTATAATTTTTTTGAGTTTTTATTTATCTTTTATTTTATTTTTATAGATAAAATTTTAAATTATAGTTTTATGATATAAGTGACTAAGGTATTGAAGTTTATATAATTTTAATTGATCTTTTTATGATAGATTTAAATTGTTAAGAGTGTGAGATATGCAAAATAATTATAAATTTAATTGTTCATAATGTAAATCAATTTTTTTGTACTTGAGAAAGTAACATTTTAATATGAGAAGTATGATAACATTGATTAGTTATAGTAATAATAAGGTTATACTCAATAAAATGTTGAGGTCCTATTGTTTAGATTTAAAATTGACTTGGGTTGTATGCAAGGCTTAAATTTGATGGTTGACCTTGTCTGTCAAACAATTTATTTTTAATGATGATTATCTATTCAAATGTGCCTTTAAAATACTATGATGTATCTTAGTATAAGTAAAATTATATATAAATCAAATATATATCATCATAATTCTATATAATTTTGATAGTCTATCTAAAATCTCACCTTTCGTGTGATATAATCTTTTTAAATTTGTCACTATATTCTACAACAAAGATGTCTAGATATGACCATCAAATCTAGGCCTTGGTTGTATAAGATTCAATACAAATGATTTTGAACATGTATGTTATTATGATGTATTATAATGAGGCCTACGACTTTAACCATATAACATATATAATCTTATTGCATATATTTAACGATGGTTAGAGGCATGAGTTATATCAATGTATTTCAGATAGATACATTAACTTAATGTTAGCAAGTATCTCTTCATTTAGAATACACTTGTCTAAAAGTAGAGACAAGTTTAGGAAATGTAGGAATGAAAAATGTTAGAGTGTTTGGATATATTACTACTCTAAATCCATCACATTTTGGATGTATTAAATAATATTTGGTTGGAGTGGAACATGAACTACTTGTGTTACACCTTTGAGTAAACATATTACAACAAAAGGAAGTCGTATAAATGGTAATGTGCCTGTGGAATGGTGGGTTCCACTTTTCTTAATTTTGAACCCTAATCCGTATCTTACCCTAGTTAATAAGTCAAAGAATGACTTAGTTTTGTCACCGCCTTTTGCTATAGGGGTTTTTGGCAAAATGTGTATGTCATCTACATGCCCTTTCCACACATGTGGTAGTGTTTGTGCTAGTGTTACAAGGAGATTACAACACTTGTGTATATTGAGCACAAGGTAACCCTATATCTATCGTGTTTATAGATATATTTAAAAAGTTAAGAAGAAAACACACATAGGATGTTTTCACACATTAATTGTGGACATTACTATATTATTATTTTCTACACAAGTTTAAATCTTATTAATCCTTAATCTTAAAACTATTAATGCCAATTATAACAATGGTGTAGGTTATTATTCTAAATTGACTTGTAATATTTAATTCACGAGTGCCTAGTAGGTTAATATGTGCATGAATTCCACCGCAACAAGGTGCTAATGTGAATCCTTGTGTGTTGGGCATGACAATGGTGTGTGTTTTGTGGGTTACATTCTCTAATGTGTCAAAAAGTTGGGTTTTATTTTGTTGGTATATTTATGGGCATGACAGCCCGTGTCACTCGCGGGGGAGATTCAAACCCGGAACCTTTGGCTTTGATACCAATTGTTGGAAACACAATTGCCATTGCACCAAAAGGTCAACTTATTAATGCTCGATACAACCGCCAGATTTAATGAATCCACAAGAGGCAATTAAGCCATGTCATGAATCTCGCGAGAGATGTTGGCTCACTGCCAACAAGCATGTCATCCATCGCTCATTTGTAGTTGGTGATTTGGTGCTCTATGAAAATCAACACATTGTAAATGCTTCTCCAGGTGCAAAAGGGAAGTTCAGCCTGAATTGGTTGGGACCTTACGTGATCACTGAAGTCTATGGATCAGGTGCATATAGATTATCCACAATGAATGATATGCCTCTTAAGGAACCTATTAATGCGATATACTTATGTAGATATTATGCTTAATTTTCTTTCCTAGAATTAAAATTTCACTACATCATTTCATTTCTAAATGTTATGCTAGCACTTATTTAAAGCTCATCATGTTAGATAGTTAATATTCTTATCTATTTAACAAATGTTGCTTCATTCCTGACAAACACATGTAGTTGTCTTGAATTCTTAAGGTAGTTTTCTTAGTACTGAGAATTACTTGTTGTTAGCATACATTTAGTTAATTCATGCACCATGTCAATTAGATCATTGTAACATTTGATTAAACAATGTAATCACGTTATTTAGTTAGATCACATTTGTATTTAATTCAACATCTAAGATGAATGTATACAACATATTAGCAAATATGCTACAAGAAGTGTTTGGGAAAATAGATAAATTTTGACAGAAGTAGCCATTGCATAGAAGAAGAACAACAATCTAAACAATTGTTCATCCATGCAAAGGAAATTAATGAGAAGGAGAAAAATGGATTTGTGTAAAGACATTGCTAATTCACATGTATTTATCCATTCTAATGGCTAGGTGACACATCTAAAACATGTGGCAGCAACACAAACCTTCTAGCACAACTATTAGATACAAGTTTTAAAAACTAGGGTACAAGAGAGACATTAGAAGAATAGATAAAATTTCTCTAGGAGCCAATTAAAAAATTCTTTGAGCACAATTTTAAGGAAAAGAAATTAAAAATTTAAAAGAACTTTAGAAATCGTTCTACTTTTTGCATATGATGTTGAGTGATTGGTTAAAAAAAATTCCCATTTTTAACAAATGGAAAAATAAAAATTTGAAGAAAATAGTCACATCCAATAGAAAAGTATATAAAAATTCGAAAAAAATGCCTTACATTTCCCCCCTTAACAGAGTGTTTTAGAAAGCAAGGTGAAAACAATAGCTTTTCCTACCAAAGGTAGGGACTAAAAATGTGAAGAAATATGTTAATGTGAATTCTAATATTGATGATAGTTTTGAGTTTTCTCTATGTATATAGATATGATGAAGAAATTTGCTGGGTGGACTCTAAGCCTTACACCAATAAAATAAAAAACTCTAGAATGTTGAAATCTAATACTTAACAACCTTAAATTTACAAATCAACAATTGAAATAATATATATTAAATTATGACAAAAATAAACAATAAATTTTTGTTTCTAAATGATAAAAATAAATAGGAATAAATTAAATGTTGGAGTTGGCAGCACTCGCGTATTGATTTAGTGGGTATTATTATCTTTAAAAAAAAATCTCTTTAACGAGAGTGATATAATAATTGGCTGACACGTTTTAACACATCCACTTTTTTCAAATTTAGAAAATTGACCTATAATTTAGTTACCCATTGTTTTGTCAATATCTCCTATTAAAATGATTGAAGACTATTCTATGCGAATGAGTCAGAGAAATACTTGTATTGAATTTGTAAGTTGACAAGGCCAACAAAATCGTATTCTAAATTTTATGCAAAGCTATAAAACAAATGGTAGGACATCATCTTTGTCCATGAGACTTTGAACAAGTGTGGAAAATTTGCAAAACTTTAGTGAATGTCAACAAAAGTTTTCCTCAAAAATTGAATTCTGCTAGCAAATTCTTTATTTTGTACTTGTTTGCACCGAAATAGATTAGTAATTTATTGTTTTTTCATAGTTATATTCCCCCAAATTTAAGAGGTTAGTAAAAACAAGTTTTGAAAATTATGGACATTATTTTAATTATATGGAGGAAATTTGTTTGACCAATCAGCATGGGGCTAATTGCAGGCTTGGATGTTGCTAATTACAATCCTAGGGTTATTAGTTTGACTAGTCATGCTAAACATGGTTTCCTTTTGCAACGATTGAATGAAATCCTAGAGGATGTGTGGAAAATCAAATTTCATAAAAGCAAGCACCAAGATTTAGAAAAGGACTACTATGAAACCCATCACAAGAAACCATTTCAAAAGATACAACTCAAAGAAAGTATGTCTTCCAAAGGTTTGTTTGTAGAATTTATAAAGATATAAATCTTTGTTTACCACACCATGTTAAAGGATTGGTTGGATTTGGATTTCTGGATCATGCGTATAGTATGTGTATAGTATGCCCAAGGGTGTATGGGAAAACCATATCCTTATTTATGTATGATTTTGAACTATACTTTGTGGATTCAAAGTACTTTTCAATTTCAAGTAGAAAACATGGCTACATGCATAACCTTCCTATGAATAATTATTTTTAGATTTAACCTTTACCACCCATGACAATTGAAGAGACATTTCCTAAAACATAAAATCATTGGCCATCATGGGATTACAAAACTAAGTTTAACTACATAAAAAGTGTTATGTTGAGTGATAGACTTAGGGCTATAGTCAAGCATTCTGATGGATAACCCTACATCAAATATCAGGCTATGGTACTTTTACAATGTAAAAAGTGGAGCTTGGTATGGGTTGGTCCACATCATGTAGCTCCATTGTAGCCTCATGAAATGGTACTTTTATAAAAATAGAGAGAGAGGGGAGGAATAGAGAAAGAGACATAGAACAACACACATCCTTACATGATTTCAATGTTATTCACAACCAAGTTTATTTTCCACCATGTATACATATTTATTCTACTCCACAAGAGAGAAATATAAGAGACATATATATATAGAGAGAGAGGAATAGAGATAGAGAGATAAAGCAAGAAAGATAGAGATAAGAGATATAAAAGGAAAGAGAGATTAACTTTTGATCAATCATTTCACAATCCTTTAAAATGGTGTGGTAAACAAAAAATTATATCTTTATAAATTCTACATATAAACCTTTCTAATACATGCTTTCTTTGAGATTAATCTTTTGAAATGGTTTCTTGTGATGGGTTTCATAGTAGTCATTTTCTATTGATAAATTATATAATATATGTGATTATTTGATAAAGAGAGGTAAAGAGAAAGATATATAAAGAGGGAGAGACAAAAAAAGGGAGATAGATCTAGAGAGATAGAGAGGTAGAGAGAGGTAGAGAGATAAAGAGGGGGGGAGAGAGATACATGTAAGGATCGGTTAAGGGCACTATCACTTGCAAATAATTGACCGAAACAAAATAAAGAGTTTTGCTTGCATACCTTCTTTTAACCACTACTATTCAAAAACAACTTTAACTACATCCATGTGAACATATTTAATTTACTCCATTTCTTTTCTGATGTAGAACAAAAAATATATCAATACATTCTTTCAATGTTCAAATGATGGTCGAACAACAACCATTCACTAGCAATAAAACTATATGCTCTCTTCTCAAGATTTTTAATGTTCAATATGTAATTATAAAGGAGCCACTAATTACTTTTATCTACATGTTATCTTGGCATACTCATTGCACACTAAGTTTAATGCACAGAAATCCATTCCTATGTTTCCATCTTATAAATGTTATCATGTGCAATACAAGACAAATGGCTGCCATCAACTAACTTACACGGGCATGAATATGTGAAGTTTGGTCTTGAACTTAAATATGTTAAACATGCTAGATGTAGACATATTTGTGTTGAAGGCATTCCCTATGTGAGAGTGAGACCTACTTTTAGAAATCAATGGTTGACATTTCACAAGACGATTGAAAGGTTTCTCGTCATCTGATTTCACCAGCAGTATTTTGGTCACTGTTCTTTTTCTAAGAGAATGAATGAATGAGAGTTTTTAATAATGTCCATGAGACCAAGTAGTCTAATCCCTTATTTCCTTGCTAATTACTTTACAGGATTGACTATAGTCTGCATGCCACATAGTCATATAAAAGGTTGTTGTCATGTTTATTAAAGCCAAGGGACAGACAACAATACACTACCTGCATATGCTAGGTTACTTTATTTAATAAAGTTTGCAAGGATTTAGTGATTATAAATATATTCTTATAAAAAAAAATTTGAGGCATTTGTAAAGCATTTAATGTAGCTTAAGAGTTGGTCCTCTTGAACGGTGATTAAAATCACATAAAACATTAAAAAGATCCAATAATTTATAAATTTGATTAAAACATAAATATAAAGGCTTAACCATCACACACACACAAAAAAAAGTCACCATCAAATTCCTAGTCCACTTGCATCTGTTCCCCACTTTTCTATTAAAGAATTGGTAAGGTTTTTATATAATAACCAAACAATTGGTTTCAACATTCAAAGCCATGAATCAACATTGATAGAGAAGACGAGTGTGATATTTTATCAAAGCCACTACCAAGTAATTTCTACCTTTTACATACCTTGGAAAATCTCATTAGATGTTGGTTTAAAAATAATCAATAGAGGGAAAGCTTTAAATGAAAAAAGCAACCTTTTATATCTCAATCTGCTTGTATAGTGAAGGCCAATCCACGACAAAAATCAAAGATCACGGGTATAAACAATGTCAGTTTATGTGTACGATAATTATTGAACAGATCCAACAGTGCCAATCACTTCTATCATCTTCCATCCCTCTAGAACATTGTTTTCTCATTTTCATTCATCTTCTTCTTCTCCCCTCGATCACTGTTGATGGCCTTTTCTTGCTATTTTTCACAAATGCTAACTTCATCTACCAAAAAAATATGCTCACTACCATTTATTTTCCTCACACAAAATCAATTTATTTTCCTGAGTGAATGATCCATGTTCTTTTCATTGCATCATATCATTTAATTACTCCATTAACAAAATGAGCTCCCATGACATAAAATGTACCCCATTTTTGCAATCCCATATCATCTGCAAATTCAAAAAAATCAAAAAATTTGAACACAATGGGCTCCCATGACATAAAATGCACCCCATTTTTGCATTCCCATCGTATCTGCAAATTCAAACAAATCAAAAAGTTTTTCCCTCAAAAATTAATATTTTAAAACAATTAGGAATTCTCAATCTAAAATTATAGCATGTCTAAAATTAATTTTAAGCCATTTAACCTCCAAATTATGCAAAGGTGTGAAATTATAACACTAATGAGGGTCACTAAGTTTGATCAATCATTGTATCATGTGCCATCCCCATGAAAGGATACATGATGGTAGGATAGATGACAAATGAACATGATGCAGGTGGTGTCCATGCTTATATTTCCAAGATAATGCCTATTAAACATAGGTGACAACTAATGGAGTGCAAGTGATCCCAGGTGTACTGCATGAACAAGAATCTGGAAAGGGGATGAATGCATTTAGAAACTAGACACCAAACATGAAAACTCACACATTTGAAATAGATACTAAGAAAAGCATAGGGATCTTGAAATCCATTAAGATCATGCAAATTAATAACATGGGCCATAGGGATACAAGAAAATCATCATTAACTTAAAGACATGGCAATTTAACTTCCAAAACTATTCAGCGTACCCATTGCACACCAAGGTGCGATTGCTAGTAATACCCATTGTTTTGCTAATATCTCCTATTAAAATGATTGAAGACTATTATATGAGAACGAGTCGTAGAAAAACTTGTATTAAATTTGTAAGTTGAGAAGGCCAGCAAAATTGTATTCTAATTTTATGGGAAAAAAAGTAGTAAAGCCATGAAACAAATGGTAGGACATCATCTTCATCCACTAGATTTTGAAGAAGTGTGGAAAATTTGCAAAACTTTAGCGAACGTTCTATTTTCAACAAAAGTTCTCCTCCATTTAGAATAAGTGTGGAAAATTAAATTCAGGATATTTCCTCCCACTTTCACTGGTAGAATAAATGTAGAATAAGTTTCAACTAAGGAGAAATGCAATTATAAATCAGCTTTAATTTCTATTATTTTCACAGAGAGAGTAAGTTGTTTGGAGAAACAGAGAAATGTTGTGCAATGAAGATGGTGATGATGTTGATGTGGGTATTGCTATTGTTATTAGGAGTGATGCCTTGCTTCTCCGCATGTTATGCCGATGAAAGAAATTCCCTGATAGATTTCAAAGAGGGCCTCAACTTAACTTCCTCTCATTCCACGCTGCAATCGTGGAAGGGGTTTAACTGCTGCGCCTGGGAAGGAGTCACCTGCCACCCAATTGCTACTCACGTCCTTTCCTTGGATCTTAGTCCTCAATCCCTTAACGCCTCATGGATTGTTGATCCTTATTCCAGATGGCCATTCATGTCATGGAGGGAACTTTGTGGGGGACTATTCCAACTGTAGCATCTGGAGCACTTGAACCTCAGTTACAATAGCTTCTTCTCTCCTCTTGCCATCCCTTCACAGTTTCACAAGCTCAACAAATTGAGGTATTTGAACTTGTACGCCTCTAGCTTTATTGGCTAGATTCCAAGAGAGATTGGTAACATGTCCAGCTTAACATATCTTGATCTGTCTTTTAATTATTTGAATGGCACCATCCCAATATTTTTAGGTAATCTGTCAAATCTTACATATCTTCACCTGAGTGGAAACTCTTTGAGTGGCACCATCCCAACATCTTTGGGTAAGCTGTCAAAGCTCACAAAACTTTACCTCGGTTCTAATTCTTTGAGTGGCACAATCCCAACATCTTTGGGTAAGATGTCAAAGCTCACAGAACTTCACCTCGATTCTAACTCTTTGAGTGGCACCATCCCAACATCTTTGGGTAAGCTATCAAAGCTCACAGAACTTTACCTCAGTTCTAACTCTTTGAGTGGCACCATCCCAACATCTTTGGATAAGCTGTCAAAGCTCAAAGAACTTTACCTGAGCAGAAACTCTTTGAGTGACACCATCCCAACATCTTTGGGTAAGTTGTCAAAGCTCAGAGAACTTTACCTCTGATGCAGTCAAGGTAGGAGGGTCCGGTGAGGGACTATCCAACCTTGCAACCTTAATCAACTAACAACATAATCAATCAAAGATGCAATGGAAGTATACAGTTAACAACAGAAGGAAAGAGATATTCATGAACACGTAATACAAGATGTATCATGGGAAAACCCTAACAGGGAAAAACCCATCCCTCAAGCTCATTCTTCTCATGTTATGATTTCAAAACACATTACAGATGCCACTCAGGCTTTTACATATGCTAGGCCATAACCCAAGTTTACAAAAGATTCATACACCAACATTCTTTCATGATTTCTTCCTCCTGCTTATCAATTCTCTACTCTGCCACACCTTCTGCCCTCTATTCTACTCTTTGCTTCACTTCTACATCTTCTTCAAATCAAAACACTTATGATCTTGCTTCATACCTTCGCATACTTAATCATCTTCTCCCTTGGTGCCTTGTAACAAATATTTATCCTACATTTATATCCTCCACAAGCCTTCAAATCCTTATCGGCTAGTATGAAACATGTACACAAAATAGGTCAGGCCTAAACATAAGGCACTGCTCCACAAATGCATAGTCCTTCATGTGGATCTCACTGAAGGTTGGCCAGGTCCTAAACTTCATCAAACAATGCTCCTTTTTGCTCTGCAAGATGATTTAGTCTCCACTAAACATAGTCGGCTCTGTTCTGCAAAAGAAACAGTCAATCTTCTGATAGCGATATCTCTCCGGAATCAAAGTCAAATGATCTGAAGTCTTGATATGTTGTAATATTTGTGGTGGATTTCACTAAAAGGAGCAAAATATTTCATTTGCCTACATGGAGTTATTTTGTCAAAATGAAGAACATCTGTGTTGCAAATGTGCCTAAGTTGAAGCGACTTAGAAGTTTTCAAAAGTCAAGTACAAGTTAATTATATAACTTGTGAAGTCAGCTAACTAAATATGAGAAAGTAATCACTTTTGAAATTTGCTAAGTCAACTATTTATGAAGGAGAAATCACTTTTGAATTTGCCTAAGTAAAGGATTTGCTTCAAAACTAAGTTGTCATCTACTTAGAAAAAAGTGAAAGTAGGCGTCCACTTTCAGTTTTGGCAAACTTGGTTACACATGAAGATACTTAGGAAAAAGTGAAAGTAGGGGTCTACTTTCACATTTGGCAAACTAATTCAAAAACATGACTTTCAATTACTTCTTGAAAAGTCTAAATGGAATTTCACTTTCACTTTTGGCACAATACACCCAACGACTCCATGTCCACTCCACTACTCCATGTTCAATAAACTCTCCCATAATCAAGGAAACAAATTCGAATCACTTTCTTTTTCCCGGGTGTGATGTAAAATGTGGTCATTGGCAATTGAAGAGTTAAGTCTCATTAGTGAGAAAGTGGCCCACACCATGCATGAAGAATATAGAGGCATAAAAAGAGCATGCAAATGGTTTAAAAAGTGAGTGCCATATATGTTATAACATGATATCCGCCATAATTTAACTGCACTAAAGCCAACAAAGCATGCACAAGGCATACGAATCAGTTTGATCTTAATATCACAGCATTTCTTAGGGCATGTCCTCATGCGGCTGCTTAGCTTATTTTGACTAGTAGCCCCTGCTCAATTTTTTAGGAGATATTTGTGGAGCTAGTGACCCCATGAATATTTATTTTTCTACTTATTTTAAGTAGTTATCTTGATTTATAGTTTTTACTATATAAAAAATAAAAATAAATTATTTTAATTATCTTATTTTAGAAAAAAAAGAGGGAAGGAAATTTATGTAGGCACATGGCGTATTTTTCATTATGCAGTGGCTGCTTATTTCCAACCCCTTTTTTTCGAGATGCAATTCCTAAACAGTAGCTGCTCCACAAAAATAGGGAAAGATTCTATATTATCCTATTGTGATAATTGTAAATTTCCATGGGGCCACTCCAGTCTCAACTGCTTAAATTTAAGTAGAAAAATAACTTAAACAGCCGCATGGGGGTTAGAGAAAGTGAGTTGAAGAGGGGTTAGAGGGTTTGGACATCCATCAAAGTATGATTGAATGTGATTTTTTGTAAAATGTAGTCAGGTATGCAAAACGTGGAAGCACACAAGCACGTTAACTATTTGACAAAATACCTCAAAGCAATGTGTTTCATGAAATACAATGGTTGGAGGGTATGCCCAAAATAGATTGGTAGAAAAGGATTTAGAAACTTGCAAGAAAAAGCAATTGGCTGGTGTATGAAAAATCTAAAGGTATAGGCAGGGTGCATGAACTGTGTGACAACACACCTCAAAAGAGACGTCATCTCATGTTAGACAATGAGTGCAAGATATGCACATAATGGATTTGTTGAAAAGGCTTTAGAAACTTTTAAGCAATAGCTTTGGCCACCCCGGTAGAAAGGCATGCAAGACATGGAAGCATAGACAACGCAAATGAACTTCTTGACAATATGCCTTAGAAAGATGTCATCTCAGGGAATGCCATGATTACACAGTCTACACCAAGCATATTTATTGAATAGGCTTTCAAAATTTTCAAGCAAATGCATAAAGTAAGTGCCAAGTCAATCCGGAATCAACTCAACTTGCAGATTTCACCACCATGTTTGGGTTCATTTTGGTTTTCTAAAAGCATTGTATTAGATTGAGATTCAAGATCTCTAGGGAAGATTTGGTGTGCTTTGTGGGAAAAAATGTAAGATTTGTTTGAAAAGGTCCACCTCTTTCCATCTACAAACAAATGAGAAAACTGAGTTTGTTAATAGGAATTTGGTAAAGATGCTCAGAAGTTATAAGAGCCTCAGTTACATTCAACACTCCTATAATAGGGCTATACATAGTTTTACAAATTTATCACCATTTGAGACATGTTTTGGTTACTTACTACCTAACCCTCTAGATAATGTTACATGGTAGTCACACTGAGAAGAACATAATGGAAACATAGGGGTACAAAGGGTTGGAAAGTTCGTTGAATGCATCCAACAAATTCATTTGCAAGTACAAGGAAAACTGAAAGAGTCAGAACAAGTACAAGAAGAGGCTTGATCAACACCATGTTGAACACAAGTTCAAAGTAGGTGACATGGTGTGGTTGTACTTGGGAAAAGAAAGGCTTAAAAGGAAAACAAGGAAGTTGAAACTCGAGAGGCCCTTTCCATGGAAGTCTTGTAGGTGCTAAAACTATGAACATCCATCAACATAAAGATGAAAATACCCAAGACGAAATGGATGGTATGAACTTTGGTTGTGTGCCAATACAACGTTCTGGAAGTGGTAGTAGTTGTGGTTCTATAGAAGAAGTTATGTATGGACACACGATTACAGAAAATAGCTATCATCATGCATTTCAAGACTCCCACAAACATGTGGATGGAGGGTTTTATTTAGATTCACTGACCACTCTTTGTCATCATCTCTCATGTCCAACATCATTAGGAAAGGGTAGCCGAGGCATAACATTGCCATTGAGCTTAAGGAAGGGCTTCAATATGTAGGTTTAGGCTATTTTGGGGGCAAAGAGAAGGTTAAATAATATTTTTAGGACTTCTCAAACTCAATCACTAGCAAAAAGTAATCAGTCCATTTAAGGGAGTATTATTTGACACTAGGGCAAAATATAGGCTTTCTGGTTTGTTCATATTATAGATGGAGTTTTCTATGTTTGGTTAAATAAAGCAAACTTACTAAGCCACTCTATTGTAGACTTGTTGATCTTCTCCATATTTGTTAAAGCATCTCATAGTCTAACTCTTGAAATAGTTCCTTTTTGTATGAAGAAAGATATCGAGGATAGTATAAAAGTAGAAGCCAACTTGGGATCAATGGTAATCTTCCAAGCCAGATAATTTTAATGAGAATTATTACATATCTAAATAATTTAAAATTGGAGGAGAAGTAGACTACTTGGAATGCCTATGGTGGAATTTTCTCTATGGAGGAGGTCTTTGGCTTGGTTTGTGTACATGGTTACTTATAGAGTATTCTCGGGTGATCAAATGATGTTGGGAAATTAGTGACACTAATTCAAAGTTGTAAGGAATTTTATAGTTTGAGCATTTTTGGCATAATAAATTTTAGTGCCTTTAAAGGACAAGTTGTTGGTGAACAGGCAATTCACGGATTGGAAAAAAAAGACATTGTACCTACCTCAGTAAAACTAATAACTTTGTTTTTCATTTAAGGTTAAGGGTTTCAAGTTACCTTATCGTAAAAATGACCTTTGTCACTTGTTGTAATCAAAATTTAGAAAATGAACCTTATTTCTAGAAAAGTGATGTAAAACATAACCAAAAATAAGGTTCATTATATTATTGTATTTCAAAAGGACAGTTATGAAGTAGTTACTAGGTAGTTACAAGTTAGTTATGGGCAAGAGGTCTATAAAAGCAATGTATTCAAATGTAAAAGGGGTTTCAAGGATTACACTTTTTCAGTTCTTTTATGATATTGAGCAAAACTGAAGAAAAACAGAAAGCTAATGGATTTCATGCTTTGTACATGATGAAGGGGGTAAATCATAAAACACAACAACAGAAATGGCACGCAAAAATAGAATATTTCTTTATTGATTTGGACAACTCGTTACATTACAGAAGCTCAATTACAATCAGAGGAATCAGTCCTCCACAAACTGCAACACACTACAGCTACATCTTACCAGACTCTGGAATCTTCTTCCTTCTGTAACCCCAAATCAGCTAGGGTTTCTATTTTCCCACCTATTCTTAACTCTACACTTCCCCCTTAACTCTCCTACCACCTAGGGTTTCCAAAATAGTCATAAATAGCACTTTTTGGCGGCCTCCAGCTAAATTTTAAAATTTGCAACTCCCTCCAAAAGTAGGTCAACTTTTGAGAAGCATAACTTTTGATCTGGGTGTCTAATTGACAAACTGTTTGAAGCGCTGCAAAGCTTGTGATGTGAATTATCATACCGAAAATCCATAAATAGATTTTTGTCAACTTTTTGTGATGTTATGAGATGTTTTATTTCCTCATATCTTGTTTTAGAAAATTTTAGGGGCTTTTCATAAAATAAAAACTTTAATATCTTTCAGCTCACAAATGATCTTTACATGATTCCTTCGCCAAAGGTCTTATATTTCAGTTATGGAACTTTCTGTAAGTTTTCACTTCAATCCATATCCAAATGCAAACTTTCCTAAAATGGTAGTTAAACTTTCAAAAATTGGTAGGTTGCTATTTTTAGCAGTTTGGAAAAAAATGAAAGTCCTACATCATTATTCAAGAGATTATGGAACTACAAATACTAATTATGGAAAGAAATGAAAACAACTGCAATGATTTTGAATCCACTTCTTTTTGGGTGATGCAAGATTGCCTTTACACCACTGGATGCTCCTGCATTAGACACCCAAGGTAATTTGAGAAGCAACCTTATCACGTCTCAGGTGTTTGTTTGAGGAAAACCCAAATGGTCAACCTCTGCCTTAGACATCCAAGAAGAATCTTCAACAGGCCTTCCTTTCCATTTCACTAGATATTTTTCATATTGCCTATTCTGAGTACTTCTTCCCACATGACTATCCAAGATCTCTTCTATCTCTTCCATTGAAGTAGATGCCAACTCCACTGTTCTTCTATTGGTCCAACCTCTGTGCCACCTTCATGATATTCTATTAAATTAGTAATGTTGAACACATGGAAAATATTGATCCCACTAAGCAGCTCTACCTCATATACATTTCCTGAATCATGTTTCTTCAGGATTCTGTACGGTCCAAATTTCTTCATTTTCAACTTATTGTATGTTCCAATTGGGAACCTTTATTTTCTCAAGTGAACTATGACTTCATCTCCTACCTGGAACTCCTTGTATCTCCTCTTCTGATTTGCCTTAGCCTTGTACTAAATATTCATCTTATTAATGTGCTTTCTCACCTCTTCATCCAAATTCTTTAGATGTTCTGCAAAGTCTTCAGCTTTAGCATTTGTCTTTTCTCCTTTGTCCAGCTTCCTTAACTCAGAAGCATTTCTTGGGCTATTGCCATATACAATCTGGAATAGTGATTTATTAGTACTCCTATTGATAGAATTATTGAAAGCAAATTCTACCTGTGGTAAAATCAAATCCCATCCCTTGGGCTTATCTCCTACTAAGCATCGTAGCAGGTTACCCAAACTCCTATTCACCACTTCGGTCTGTCCATCAGTCTGTGGATGGTGTGCAGAACTGAACTTCAAATCTGTCTTCAACTTCTTCCACGATGTCCTCCAGAAATAACCAACAAACTTGGTATCTCGATCTGAAACTATGCTCTTTGGTAGACCGTGGTAATCTCACTACCTCTCTAAAAACTAATTTAGCAATATGAACAACATCATTAGTCTTCTTACAAGGAATGAAATGTGCCATCTTCGAGAATCTATCCACCACCACAAAAATGGAATCATGTCCTCTCTGTGTCCTTGGTAAACTAAAAACAAAATCCATACTAATATCATCCCATGGCTTCTTTGGTACAGGTAGTGGTTGATATTGACTTGTATTATGACTTGTTCCTTTCGCCATCTGACATACTCTACAAATTTGTACAAATTTCCTCACATCCTGCTGCAACTGTGGCCGATAATAATTTTCACCAACAATAGAAATGGTCTTATCTTGACCAAAGTGTCTGGCCAATCATCCACTATGCTTCTCCTTAATTAGGTTCTCTCTCATGGAACTCCTCGGAATGCACAACTGGCTTCCTTTAAACAACATACCATCTTGGATTATGAAATCCAACCATTTTGTCCTATCCAAAGTAACAGGTTCCAAACAAGTTTTCTGTTAGTTTCAAGATAGACAACTGAAAGGGGGGGTGAATCTGTTGTCCCAAAACTTTCCTTTTATTAACCACTTAAATCCTTCTTGTAATTTAGCATCATAATAATAAATCAATCATGGAAACACAATGCAATAATTCAAGAGCAGAAACACATTAACACATATGAGACCAAGATTTTAATGTAGAAAACCTG
This sequence comes from Cunninghamia lanceolata, assembly GCA_027924645.1. Lineage (NCBI taxonomy): Eukaryota > Viridiplantae > Streptophyta > Pinopsida > Cupressales > Cupressaceae > Cunninghamia > Cunninghamia lanceolata. The sequence continues at coordinate 579,881 of BSBN01000571.1, read as the reverse complement.
GTTAAGGAAAAATCCACAGGGTGACTAACCCAAGATTATATTCTCTGTTAAAAGAATAAGAGGAATAAAATGACACATACTAATTAGGGCTCATTGCCCAAGCACACTGCTCACAATAGGCCCACTGCCTACAGGAGACACATTGTCTACAGAATAATAAATATTACATACTTGAACTGAAGATTAGCATCTTCACCATGCTTGAGTCAGTTCCATTTAAGCTTAACACTTCTGCTCTGCCTTTCACTCTTCTCCTCTCTACCACACTCTCATCTTCACCCCAATGATTTTGAAATGACTTTACAACTCTTATTTATACAAGAAATCAACTTCAAGGGATAATCATCAAAGTTGGCATACTTTATTTTATTACAGAGCAAATACAGAAATACAACTTGACTTATTACAAAAGACTTCATGTGAATCACCACTCTGTCAGCCACACAGATCTGGGACTTCAATCTTCTTTGAGGAACACGCCATGCTTCGCAGAACATCTTCAAGATCAACCACAAGATGTGTAAATTATCTGATCAGCCAAGTTTAAGAAGAACGTCATCATCCAGAAGTAATTCTTCAATTATGAGCTCAATCTTCAGGTGAGTGCGAGATCATGATGGGCCAAACAGTGGTAATGGAGAAAACACTTGCTGGATGCAAAAGTGCAAACATTTAGACTAATCTTTAGATTTGGATGGGGAAAGGGTGTTAATATTTCTATCTCAAATATGGATTCCCTCCAAAAATGCCTTGGGTTTACCTCATTTTTAAGCAAGTGCGAGTCCCAAAAATTCCTAATGAAGCTTGCAAAACCACCCATTTAGTGTTATCCTACAAATTTTCACAATTTCATATTTGAAGCTGACAGACTTTTTTGTAACTATATTTAATCAAATTTTCATATTTGAAGCTGACAGACTTTTTTGTAACTATATTTAATTTAATGAAAAGGGTTTATAGAGGAAGATATTAAGATTCTAAAAATATAATATATGCCTTAGAATAATTTTAATAGGTAATTATTGTTAATTTTCTACATACACTATGTCTGATTTCCTGATAGATATACATATTGAAAAACATCCATAACTTTCAACATATTAATCATTTTTACAATCCAAAAGATGTGTCACATTCTAGGATTTATTGGGTATACATTAAATTTTTTTTTTTTTTATTTTCAAATTATTTTGACCAAGTTAGGCTGGCTGGAAAATTAATTTTTAATATTTTTAAAAAGTCAGTAAAAAATTTATAAATAATTATTTATTTACTTAAAAAATTCAAAAAAAATGTGCCACATCCTCTCATCTGTCCTTTACTTAAATCCAAATCATGGAGGAAAAATATTATCTTTTTCTCATACTGAGGTTGGTTGGAATGACATGTACTTTTTACGTTTTTTCTAAAAAAATTAGTAGTGCTTCATTGAAATATCCAATTTTCACCAAACTATTTCTAAAATTTTCAAAAAAAAAGGATCCCATAAACTACATTCAATTTGTTACAACTTTTATTACTATCTTATTTCTAGATTGTGTAGATAACTCATTCAATTTTTGACATGAAGTTACTTAAGTCTATTTTTCACATTTATATTGCCACTTAGGGGTAGTGTTTGGCCCATCATGATCTTGCACTCACCCCTTCAATGCAGACCACCAACACAAATTGGACACAATCTAGAGACCCCCACAAGCTTGCCTGATTCACCAAGAACATCCACACCACTTCTGATTACTGAAATCATTCTCTTCTTCATCCAGAATCTCAAGAACACAGTCTATCATCAATGTCATATTGGAATAGATGCTTACGGACCTTCAAACTATGAACCAATTGAGTTGTCAATTCACATTGACTTCCTAAACACTCCACCAAATCCATAGAATAAGATATTGCATTTCTGGATCTCACCAGACCTATTTGTCACTCTGTCAGCTCTAAACATCTGCTAGAACTAGTTTTACTCATATGGCCATAACTTCTTCAAATCTTCATGTGGACCTCTCAAATCTTTACCAGGGATCACCTTTAGACACATATCTACAAACCCTTTGATGCACATCCTCTGATCTTCACCTTAACTGGGATCTTCACTTTATAGAACTTCACTGTTTTCATTGTTCTTCTTTGTTTCTGATAGGATTAATTTTCTCAATATCCTCAGCACATAGCTCATCCAATCCTTGACATCAATGCAACAGGAGTATGTTGACATTAATGACAACACCAGTTAGGCCCATACATACAAAAATCTCCCCCTTTGTCATTGAGGTAACATATGATGTGAAAAACTATTTTAACCATCAAGACAAGAACTTCTCCTCACTGACTGGCATAGCTACCCCTATCAACAACAACCATTCACATGTCTTCTCTTCCTTTACTGATCCCCCTTTGATCAGCAACCACTTTTTATTTTTCACATGTCTTCTCTCCCCCTTTGACATCAATGGCAAAGGGCACATACTTGCATCATTCATAATCATATAGACTGCTCCCCTTGAGTAGCAGCTTCCTATCATCAATCTGGACCACAAGATATTACTATGAGATCCACCAGACTGATGCACATCAGTGCACCTTAATTCAAAACCAGAGGGGTAATAACCCCTAACTTCTCTCTAAGATACTCAAAAGAGTCCTTAGGTAGAGGTTTAGTAAAAATGTATGCAATCTGATCCTTGGAGGGCACAAACTCCAATATGACTTTATTCTTGTTCACCTTCTCTCTCAAAAAGTGAAACTTGATGGATATATGTTTTGTCTTTGAATTCAACACTAGATTTTTTGACATATTTATTGCACTTGAATTATCATAGAAGATTGTGATAGGTTCCTCATACTCCACTCTGATGTCTCTTAGCATTTGCTTCATCCACAATACTTGAGTGTAACTGCTGCTGCTACAATATATTCTGCTTCTGTAGTGGACAGAGATATTGCCTCTTGTTTCTTGCTCAACCAAGAAACTAATATTTACCCTAAAAAGAATGCTCCACCACTGGTACTCTTCCAGTCATCCACATATCCTACCCAATCCGCATCTATATATGCATGAAGAGAGAAATCATGATCTCTAGGATACCATAAACCATACTCAACTATTCCTTTTAGATATCTGAGAATCCTCTTGATTGCCATGACATGAGATTCTCTAGGATCAGCTTGAAATCTGGCAACAAGACCAACAACATTCATAATGTCAGGTCTAGTTTGAGTAAGATACAGTAGTCCTCCAATCATTGACCTGTACTTTTTCTGATCAGCCTTAGGAGAGTCATCATCTTTTCTTAGTTTACATCTGGTTGCCATGGGAGTGTTCATTGGTTTTGAGTCTTCCATCCCAAATTTCTTCAACAATTCTTTCACATATTTGGTCTATGAAATGAAGATTTATTTCTTTGTTTGAGTGATTTGCAGGCCCAAGAAGAAATTCATTTCCCCAAACATAGACATCTCAAATTCACTTTTCATTTGATTTGAAAAAGTTTTGTGAATACTATTTCTTCCTCCAAAAATGATATCATCAACAAATACTTCAACAATCAAGATATTTTCATGATCAATTTTGAAGTACAAGTTACTGTCAGTAGTACCTTTGTTGAAACCAATCTTTAAAAGATGCTTGTCCAGTCTTTCATACTAGGCTCTTGGGGCTTGTTTGAGTCCATACAGTGCTTTCTTCAACTTGTAGACCATATCACCATGATCAAACAATTGAAATCCATCCGATTGACCAATGTATACTACTTCTTCCAATTCACCATTCAGAAAGATAGACTTAACATCCATCTGATATACTTTGAAATCCTTGAAGGTAGCAAAGGCAAGAAATAATCTGACTACTTCAATTCTTGCCAGCGGAGCAAAAGTTTCTTTAAAATCAACTCCTTCTACTTGGGAATAACTCTTGCAGACCAATCTGGCTTTGTTTCTGACTACTTTACCATCTTCATTTAGTTTATTCTAGAAGACCCATTTAGTTCCAAACACATTTTTGTTTCTAGGTCTAGGAACAAGATCCCAAGTGTGATTTTTCTCAATCTGCATCAACTCTTCCTTCATTGCTTCAGTCCAGCTTTCATCATTGCATGCTTCAGTTACTATCTTTGGTTCAATCTTTGAAATCAGACAATACTCTTCTGAGTCTTGAGCAATCTTTCTTCTTATTTGACCACCTTTTCTTTTATCACCTATGATCTGATCTTCAAAATGATTTAGTCTTACATACCTGGGCGTTTTGGGAATTTCTTAGACTTCTATTTCTTGGACAAGTTCATTCAAACTTATCTCTTCTTCCTATATTTCAGGATTCTTCGGATCAGTCTGGATTTGAATTTCAAAAGGGGCTTGGACTTCATAGAAAAAAAATATTATTCTGATCATCTTCTTCATATTCATAAAACCTTTAGGATTTTTCAATGCCTTCATCAACCTTCACATTTGTACTTTCTATAATCTTTCTAAATCTCTTGTTATAACACTAGTATGCTTTGCTTAGAGTAGACTAACCCAAGAATATTCCTTCATCACTTCTAGCATCTAATTTACCAAGGTCTTCATCTCTTTTAATGTAACATTTGCTACCAAAGACTCTGAAATACTTCACAGTGGGAGTGATGCCAAACTAGGGTTCATAAGGGGTCTTAGTAGTATTGCTTTTGATTTGTATTCAATTAAGAGTATAGACAATAGTGCTTACAACTTCTCTCCTGTAGATCTGAGGAACATTTGCTTCCATCATCATGGTTCTAGATGTGTCCTGGATGGTCCGGTTCTTTCTCTCCACTACTCCATTCTGTTGTGGAGTCCTTGGAGCAGATAACTATATTTTTATCCCATGTTTCTCACAGAATTCTATGAACTCTCCGGATGTGAATTCTCCACCTCTATCAGACCTGAGACATTTTATGTTTAATCCGGTTTCATTCTCTACCATAGCTTTGAATATTTTGAATTTCTTAAGAGCCTCAGACTTTTCATTAAGAAAAGTCACCCACATCATCCAGCAGTGGTCATCAATTAATAACATGAAGTATCTATCACCTTGCAAACTCCTAATCCTTGCTAGTCCACATAGATCAGTATGTACTAAGTCCAACAATCCGGTAGAAGATTGTTCCTTACTTTTGAATGTGACTCTGCTCTGCTTACCCAACTGACATTCTTTACGCAAACTATTAGTAGGTTTCAGCAGTCTTGGAAGATCTCTTATAGCCTGAGTGTTGCTTATCTTGATGATATTATCAAATCTCACATGACACATTCTCCTATGCCACAACCAACTCTGATCAATTTGAACAAATAAACAACTTTTGCTAGTACCAACCAAGTGGAAGATGTTACCTTTCGTTTGAGTACCATATGCAATCTTTGTTCTAGAACTTTCAAAGATCTTACATTTTCCATTTTTGAATCAGAGATCATAGCCTTTGTCCACCAACTATCCAACACTGAGAAGATTGTGCTTCAGACCTTCAACATATAGTACATCACTGGTTTTGTTCTTTCCATCAAAAGAAATAGTTTCTCTACCTTTGATTCTGCTAGTAGAATTATCACCAAATTTTACAACTCCTTCATATCTTTCCAAATCTGTGAACTTATTTTTGTCACCATTCATATGGTTGGAGCATCCACTGTCAATGAACCAATCATCCTTTTCTTCAACTTGGGCAACCAGAGCTCTTTCTATCATTTTATGATTGACAAATTCAGAGAGCATTGGATCTTCTTCCTTGATGGCAATAAACACCCAGTCACTTCTAGATTTGTTTCATGTCTCTAATTCATCATCTGTTACTCCATCATCATCATTTTCATGAACATAGTAACATTTCTTTTGGAATCTTGATCTATTTGGATTTGCCCTTGAAAATATTTTTGGACACCTTGAGGCAAAATGACCAATCTTGTTGCAATTGAAACATTTGAAGGGCAATTTTCCTTCATACTTACTAGATCCTCTTTGCAGTCTTTTTGTATAAGGGATTCAAGTTGAGAAGCTTCTGCTTCATCTTCTTTAAGATCTTTTCTTTCTTTTTCATACCATGATAGTTTCTTTGAGGATTTCTCTCCTGGATCAAACTTTTGTTTGCCTTTTACAGAGGCACTAGCTTTGAATGCAGATTCAGTCTTAGGGGGTGCATCTCCAAACTTGGCCAATTCAAATGCAACTAATTTTCCAACCAATTGATCTCTTGTGATATTTAAAAAAGATCTGAATTATTCAATAGCAGCAACCTTGTGTTTGTAAGTAGGAGGTAGGGATCTGAGAACTTTGGCAACAATCTCATCTTCATCTAAGATTCCACTAGCACACCTAATGCCACAAACAAGCTCATTTACTTTTGGCATAAATGTAGTGATATTCTCATCTTCATTCATCTTCAAGTTTTTGAATTTTCCTTTCAGACTTTGTAGCTTAGCACATTTAACATATTTGTCTCCTTCATGCAAAAGTTGCAGTGTTTCACAAATCTCATATGCAGTTTTTAGATCTATAACATTTGTCAGCTCTGAATCAGATAAGGCACTTAATAAAGCTTCTTTAGCCCGAAGATTGTCTTTAGCATCTTTGATTTCATCTACAGTTGTCAGACCATTCTTTGGAGGAACATACTTCTTTGAAGTTATGGTCCAATATTGCATTCCCATACATTGCAAGTGACATTCCATGCGACTTTTCCAAAGAGTGTAATTGGTTCCATCAAACCTCGGACTATCCTTCTTGTAAGAAGACATCCTAGATCTCCTCAAGTGGTTAAGCTCTTTTAGAGGAACTTAGCTCTGATACCAATTGTTACTTTCAAGATATACAACTGAGAGGGGGGCTGAATTAGTTGTCCCAAATCTTTCTTTTTATTAACCACTTAAATCCTTCTTGTAATTCAATAGCATAATAATAAATCAATCATGGAAACACAATGCAATAATTCAAGAGTAGAAACACATTAACACATATGACACTAAGATTTAACGTGGAAAACCCAGTTAAGGGAAAAACCACAGAATGACTAACCGAAGATTGTATCCTTTGTTAAAATAATAAGAGGAACAAAATGGCACATGCCAATTAGGGCTCGCTACCCAAGCACACTACTCATAAGAGGCTCACTATCTACAGTAGACACACTATCTACAGAATAATAAATATTACATACTTGAACTGAAGATTAGCATGTTCACCATGCTTGAGTTAGTTCCATTTAAGCTCAACACTTCTGCTCTGCCTTTCGCTCTTCTCCTCTCTACCACACTCTCATCTTCGCTCTGATGATTTTGAAATGACTTCACAACTCTTATTTATACAAGACATCGACTTTGGGATAATCATCAAATTTGGCATACTTTATTTTATTACAAAGAAAATGCACAAATACAACTTGACTTATTACAAAAGACTTCATGTGAATCACCACTCTGTCAGCCACATAGATCTGGGACTTCAACCTTCTTTGAGGAACATGCCATGCTTCGCAGAACATCTTCAAGATCATCCGTAAGATGTGTAAATCATCCGGTCGGCCAAGTTTAGGAAGAATGTCATCATCTGGAAGTAATTCTTCAATTATGATCTCAATCTTCAATGTAGACCACCAACACAATCTAGACACAATCTAGAGTCCCCCACAAGCTTGTTTGATTCACCAAGAACATCCACACCACTTTTGATTACTGAAATCATTCTCTTCTTCATTCGAAATCTCAAGAACACAGTCTGTCATCACTGTCATATTGGAATAGATGTTTACGGACCTCCAGACCACGAACCAATTGAGTTGTTAATTCACATTGACTTCCTAAACACTCCACCAAATCCGTAGAACAAGATATTGCATTTTTGGATCTCATCAAACCTATTTGTCACTCTATCACCTTTGAACATCTGCCAGAACTGGTTTTACTCATATGGCCATAACTTCTTCAAATCTTCATGCGGACCTCTCAAATATTTACTAGATCACCTTTAGACACATATCTACAAACCCTTTGATGTGCATCCTCTGATCTTCACCTTAGCTGGGATCTTCACTTCATAGAACTTCACTGTCTTCACCGTTCTTCTCTATTTCTGATAGGACTAATTTCCTCAATATCCTCAGCACACAGCTCATCCAATCCTTGACATCAATGCAACACGAGTATGTTGACATCAATGACCATCGGTTAGGCCCATACTTGCAACACTTTCCAGGCCTCTGCAAAATCTAGATCTTCAGGATACAAACTTTTGAGCTCATCAAACCCAACAACCTCTATCTTCATTTCTGTCAACAAATTCTGCCTTCTGCTCAAGGCATTTGCAACTCTTTTGGATTTCCCACTCCTGTGCTTCAAAACAAAAGTATAACTCTGCAAAAACTCAACCCATTTTAAGTGCCTTTGATTCAACTTTCCTTCACTATTAAGATACTGTAAAGCCTGATGATCAATATATAAAACAAACTCTTTTGGCAACAAATAATGTCTCCATTTCTTTAAAGCCTGAACTATAGCATAAAATTTCTGATCATAAACATAATTCTTTTTCTTGGCATCATTAAGCTTCTCACTAAAATAGGCAATGGGCTTACCTTCTTGACTTAAAATAGCTCCTATAGCACTACCACTAGCATCACAATCTACCTAAAATACCTTATTGAAATCTGGAAGTGCCAAAACAGGTTGCTCTATGACTTTCTGCATCAATGTATCAAAGCTTTTGTCTACTCTTTTAGTCCATCTAAACTTTTTTCTATCCCCTCTCATTGTCTCAGTTAGGGGTGGACAAATGCTATTAAAATTCTTGATAAACTTTCTGTAAAAACATGCCAAACCATGAAAAGATCTTACCTCTGTAGCACTTCTTGGTGTAGGCCATTCAATGATATCCCTTACTTTTTCTGGGTCCATCTTAAGACCTTCCTCTGAGACAACAAATCCCAGGTATACCAACTCCTTCTTTGCAAAACTACATTTCTTCAAATTAATCAACAACTTCTCCTCCCTCAGCTTCTTTAGAACTCTTTTAATATGCATCAGATACTCATCCCAAGTCTTACTAAAAATCAAAATATCATCCAAATAAACAATAACAAAACTTCCCAAAAATCCTTTCAGTGCCTCATTCATGAGCCGCATGAATGTGCTCAGTGCATTGGTTAGCCAAAATGGCATGACTAACCAATCATACAAACCCTCCTTTGTCTTGAAGGATGTCTTCCATTTGTCTCCTTCTCTGATACGGATCTGGTGATACCCACTCTTCAGGTCAGTCTTTGTGAAGTACTTGGCTCCACCCAAACAATCCATTATGTCATCCATTCTCAGCAATGGAAATCTATACTTGACCGTGATCTTATTAATGGCTTGAGAATCTGTACACATTCTCCACTCTCCATCTTTTTTCAGTGCTAGTACTGTAGGTACCGCACATGGACTTAGGCTCTCCCTTATCAGTCATTTACTCAATAGATCCTAAACTTGTCTATTTAGCTCTTCATTCTTTGCAGGGGTCATTCTGTGGGCTACCTTATTTGGCAGACTAGCTCCTGGTATCAAATCTATTTGATGACTTATCTTTCTCACTGGTGGCAAACCTTCTGGTACATTATTAGCGACAATGTCCCAAAATTCTTCCAACATGTTTGCAACTTCTGCTGGTACATCTTCACATTTCTCTTGACTAATCTTAGGAATCAATGCAAATCAATGCCTCTCATACTTCATACCGTCCAAAAATTTCCTACCATATACCGAACAAATTCTGGTAGTAATACATACCTTTTCTTCCACCTCCTTCGAGGGCTTCAACTGATGACAAACTCCATCCTTTGTTAGGGAATATGTGTTTGCACGGCTATCATAGACAGCGCTCCTATCATACTGCCACGGCCTCCCCAACAGCATATGACATGCATCCATCGGTATGATATCACACAGCACCTCATCATGGTAGTCCCCAATCTTGAACTTCACTAGACACTGCACATTGACCAAAGCTCTATGGTCCTTTTGCAACCATGCAATCCGACATGGATGTGGATGCTTTCTTCTTGTCAACTTCAACTTGTCAACCATTTCCTTTGAAACAAGATTGTCAGTACTTCCACTATCAATAATAATATCACAACACTTACCTTCACATTTACACCTTGTGTGGAATAAACTTTTCTTCTGATTAGGTTCTTTCTCCTCATTCAACAAAGTTCTTCTAACAACTAGGGTTTCTCCCCTTTCAGCATCTTTAGAACACTCAAATTGCACATCTTCATGTACATGTGCAACTCGTGCATTACCTTTAGGTATTCTATTTGTCATTCCTTGATGTTGTGGACACTCGTATGCTCGATGCCCTTCTTCTCTACATTGGAAATAGGTTCCTCTAAAATCTCCTCGTCTGAGTCCTTGTCCAGGTCTACCTCTTCCTCTTCCTCTTTGCTCACCATTGTTCTGGTCACGAGAGCGGTAGGCATTATCCCCTCTTTGATTTCAACTAGTGCTAGCCTCTTCACTTTTCTTTTGATCTTCATTACGGCCTCCATAGGGTCTTCCACTAGTTCTTCCGCCTTGACCTCTTTCCCTTTTCTTGCTATTGAATCTTTTATTCAGCTTCTCTTCCACCTTTAGGGAAAACTGGTACGCATCTTCTATGGTGGTCATTCTGACCAAGCTCAGCTTGTCTTGAATACTTGGCCTCAACCCATTAATGTAACGGGCTACCTTCTCCTTGTTGGCCTCTGCATGGCCTGTCCTAATAGTAATCTTATAAAACTCTTCTATATACTCATTAACAGACTTTTTACCTTTCTTTAGTCATTGCAGCTTCTTCAGCAACTCCATCTCATAGTCCACAGGAATGAACTACTTCTTCAGTTTCTCCACCATTCGATCCCATCTAGTGATCTTTCCTTTTCCTCTTATGTTGCTCTCTAATTGGACCTCCTTCCACCAAATACTAGTGTGACCCTTCAACTTTGTTTTTACAAACTTGACCCGATCTGGGTCCTCCACATCTTCATACTCGAAATACTCCTCAATGTCATTGATCCAATCAATAAGCTGTTCTCGATTCAAATCTCCAGAATATGTAGAAAATTCAATCTTAGGCCTTCTGATCTTCGAAATGGCCCTCAACAACATAACTTCTGTAGGATCTCTTGCAACTTCTTGTTCTTCCTTAGATAGCTCTTCTTCAACTTCATCTTCACTTTCTTCTCTTGTTCTCGGCTCAAACCCTCTTTGTAGCTCCTCTTGCAATGCATCAATTTGCCTTTGCAGGGCTCTAAAACCCTCTTCCGTTAAGGCATTCCTCCCAATACGATTTCTTTGTGGAGGCATCTTGATCTCCATAGCAAACCCACAACCTCAGGTCCTAGTGCAAACTACCTTATGGTCGGCGATTTGTCTACACACTCTGGAACCCTTGCTCTGATACCACTTGATGAAGGGGGTAAATCATAAAACACACAACAATAGAAATGCACACAAAAAATAGAATATTTCTTTATTTATTTAGACAACTCATTACATTATAGAAGCTCAATTACTATCAGAGGAATCAATCCTCCACAGGCTGCAACACACTATAGCTACACCTCACCAGGATTTGGAATCTTCTTCCTTCTGTAACCCCAAATCAACTAGGATTTTTTTTTTCCCACCTATTCTTGACTCTACACTTCCCCCTTAGCTCTCCTACCACCTAGGGTTTCCAAAATAGTCATCAATAGCACTTTTTGGCAGCCTCCAGCTAAATTTCAAAATTTACAACTCCCTCCAAAAGTAGGTCAACTTCCGGGAAGCATAACTTTTGATCCAGGGGTCCGATTGACAAACCGTTTTAAGCGCCAGAAAGCTTGCGATGTGAACTATCATGCCAAAGATTCATAAATAAATTTATGTCAACTTTTTGGGACGTTATGGGATGTTTTAGTGCCTCATATCTTGTTTCAAAAATTTTCAGAGGCTTTTCAGAAAACAAAAACTTTAATATCTTTCAGCTCACAAATGATCCTTACCTAATTCTTTCACCAAAGGTCTTATATTTCAGTTATGAACTTTTCATAAGTTTTCGCTTCAATCCGTGCCCAAATGCAAACTTTCCTAAAATGGCAATTAAACTTTCCAAAACTGGCAGGTTGCTAGTTTTAGTAGCTTGGAAAAAACTAAAAGTCCTACATCATTATTCAAGAGATTATGGAACCAGAAACACTAATTATGGAAAGAAATAAAAACAAATGCAATGATTTTGAATCAACTTTTTTTGGGTAATGCAAGATTGCCTTTACACCACTAGATGCTTCGGCATTAGTACAGAGAAGTTTTGTAGTTGTATAACTTCAAAATAAATACATAAAGCAGTTGATTCATGTGTTTTAGATGTTTTGTGTGTTTTCATTACCTATTGTTTGTAGGTTGAATAGGTATATATTGTCTATATTATTGTGGAAAGACATTGGTTATTTACTAGAACATTTGTGAATTGTGCAATATGTGTGTGAAAATATAGTTTTAATCTTGGTATCTTGATTTAATATTATTCATGCAAACCTATCTCTTCGTGTGTTGAGGTTCGTGAGCTACTTTCTTCATTATTGTCACACTTCTGATATTTGTGATCACTTTCCCTTCATCATACAAATATGCAGAATGTGTGTTCCCGATTTTATGGTGAACCTTTCTTTATATTTGTAGAAATATGTGAAATCCCAGTCGGTATTCGTGTGTCTACTACTAGGGTTTCTATAATTCATTTGCCTTTAGTTTTCCTTTACCTTTGGTATCTCTAGTTAAAATACCACAAAATCTTCTATTTTGATCATACGAGGGAGTTGCCCCTCTCAAACGCGGAGGAAGATCATTGCTCTATTGTGATCTCTCCAACTGTTGGCCAGTTTGTCGCTGCTCTTCCAAAAAATAGAGTTACTTTTCAAGGTGATATTTGTAGTGACCAATCTGTTTACCAACAATGCTCCTTGTAAAAAAATGTAGAGAGTCATTGCAAATACAATTGCAAATAGGCTCAATTGTTAGCATATTGATCATTATTTATGTGCCTAAGGAGATAGAGTTTAGTGACAAATATGTATACTAACATTAAGAACTATTAAGAGTCATGTTCATTGATCACTGATAAAAATTCTATTGAAATATATGTTTGGTTCTATATGTTTTCTCTTCTAAAGAGTTAGTTTCTCTACAAGAATTGAATGCTTCATTTGAATTGTACTTTGATTTTTTTTTAAAGAAGCTTTTGTTTGGACACTATCAAAGTGAGCCTAACATCCGTAAATCATTTTATCATATTTTGCAAGTCACTTTACCTTATGTAGCAAATCAGCCTAGGTATGTTACCTTATGAAGAAGATTAGTCCAACTTTTGTATTTAATTTCTCACATAGTAGGTTGAGCCTTACATTGTTGTTGTATTTTGTAAGTTGTTTCAACTTCTAAAGAAAAATGTTATAGGTGTGCTTATATTTTGAAGAAAATCGTTGTAGCTATTGCATTAGATTACACACATCTTGGTTCAGTGTCAAATTAATTGTTGTAGTAAGTATGCTTGTGTACACTAGACTATTAGAGTGAATGACCCTACTTTTTGATGATGCTTGCATCTACATTCCCCATCTTTAGTTCCATCATTGTTGTTACTATAACTACAAAGTCTTCTTTAACACATGTGAAGGGAAATGCAAGGTTTATCCTAGGTATTACCTTGTTTTGAAGTGCCTTGAATTTTGTCTCAAGTTTTGCTAGAGAATGTCCTAAGTTTTATGAAGTTTGGCCAAATTTTGCACAAGTGAAAAAAATTTATCATCTTCCTTCTGCTAGTAGTAGTGTATTTGGTGTTAGAAGAGCAACTAGAATCTCTTGAAGTACAAAATCATGGAAATTGTAATAGACTTCAAAATTAGAGAATTCTTTTGCACATACATTGTAGCCCTTGTAGCTAAGCTAAATGACATGCAAATAATTGTCCCATTACACACTTTTCTTATGAGAAATGCAGAGATCATGGACTATTATGTGATTAACTACAATAGTCTAGCAATTAGTTTGCAGAGGAAACAAAGTGAAAATGCACAACTAACAACCCAAAAGCTTCCAAAATGATTGCCAACTATCACTAAAGAAGAGTGAATTGCAATATGAATGACTGGGAGAAGCAACTAGAAACTACTCAAAACATATTTGAAGAACAAACCTAAAACTTGTGGATCACCAACTGTCACATTAGAAATTCACATAAAAAATAGCTTGGCGCTTTGCCATTGGATGGGCATTTTTTGTCCTTTCTAACTAATACAAAATTAATTTCCTCCCCAACAAAATTCATTCAATCCAATCACACCTTTAGATTTTAACATTTTCTAACAAAAGTAAATAAAACAAAAACAAAAACTTTAAAGAAAACAATTAATTTTTCATAATTAATCACCCATTAAAGATGAATTAAAAGATAAACTAATCCATTACTATTATCATAATTAAATTCTCCTCATATCCCAATCTTTAAATAATTATAATATCAAATTGATCTATTCTGGAACTATGTAAATTAGGTCAAGATAACACTCATCACTTTGAAGACTTTGACATGAACAATCATAGAACCAGTATTAACATCTTCTGGATAAGACTTCAAACAAAAGAATGTGTATTAGGTGATAATACAAAATAATATTGGTATTAGTTATTTAGGCATGAGATGAAACTGAGGTATCCCACTACCCACAAAGTAAAAGTAGGTGAGATTACAATTTTCTCCATGATAACTTTCCACAACTTTCTTTCGTTTTTGTATGGAATACAATTTTCTCTGGAAAATAGTCTCTTGAACTTGGAAATAAATGAAATCAAGATTGACCAAAGATAAAATTTCATCAATTAAATGAATGTTGAAGGTGAGGTGCACATCTCTCTATCAATGCTTATTTTGATCTTCACCCTTTCCCACAGCATTTCATTGTCGTCAGACTTCAGTCCATTTTGACTGTCATTACTCGAAAGCTAACCATCCTTCCATTTTCCCCACTTTTCTTTTACATGGGAGAAGAGTGATTACCTTGACCAGCATAGATTTGCATCAGAAACATTTTAAGCATTCCTACGGACTGTTGAAATATCGTGACTGTTATGCATAGACTTTGTTATACAAGTGGCCAGCAAAAACACAAGACTTTTCAAAATATCGTGACATGCTGATTTTCCTCCCATTTTCCCAGTTTCCTTTTGCGTGCGAGAATAGTCATTACCTTGACCAGCGTAATGAGTGGAGACTGTTGAGTTGAAAAACCCACAAGGGGAAGCTCAGGTCTGCCTTTGATGAGGTCATTACTTCTCACAGGGCTGTGAAAATGCAATTTCAACTACCAATTCCTCAAACAATTCCTCAAACAATAATTATTTGTTTGTAGAAATGGATTCACATATTTGGTGAGGCTCTATTTGTCTAATCTTGCTTCATCACTTTTGTTAAAAAAAGACTAGCAACAATTCAAGTTGTCTAGGATGAATGACTTGCATTTATTGTAACAATGCACTATAATCTATTCACTTTATCTCTTTTGTGCAAAAAATGACTAGCAATAATTTAAGTTGTCTACAATTAATAACTCGATTACTATAATAGTGTGTTATTTATGTAATTCAATAGCCATAAACCTTCACTCCAAATACAATTTCAAATATCAAATCACTGGTAGGAATTGGATGCAATGCAGTCAAGCACATTGTGGATCTAGAAAATATGCTTCCACAACTTTGTTTTGGAGCTAATTAATTTATTAACTCTACATTCTAACAACTCTATTGTCTTGCTTGACAAAAATAATTTCTATTTCACAATATTTATCTCCACTCAACACACAAACAAGACAATGATAGGAATTAGATGTAATGCATCTCTTCTAATTAGGTTTAGAGTTTATTTTGATAAATTAGATAAAGTTGTTTGTGAAATATTAGATAAGATTTTGTTTTGACATTGTTAGATTTAGATTTTATTTTGATAGATTAGATATGTTGGGGAAGGTGTCTCAACCTTGCATCCTAATGTTTGTATTGTTTATCATTATCCTAATGTTTGTATTGTTTATTATTTTGGCTTTATGGGTGAAATGGAATGTTCCATTATGAGTTGGCATGGTGTGCCATACATGTCAAGTATCTTAAGAAGGTTGTAAGAGAATCTATGTCATTATGACATTTTAATATGTGAATTACTTATGATAAATTCTTATGATGCATAAGAGCATGATTGTAGGAGAGTTACATTAGAATCTTAACCAACATTATGGCAAGTCATAACTAAAAGGAAGATGGGGTGTGGAATACACTTCACTAATCTATGAGAGGAGATATGTGCAAAAATTAAACAAATCATACGGTACAACAAAATAAACATAAAAAACAATTTGTCATAACATAGCAATATACGTGGAGACAATCCTTTTAGGAGAAAAACTCCACACTTCAAAATAACTCAATGTCTTATTCAATAATCAAATGGTTACAATACACTTGTATAATCTAAGCCTTTAGAATAGTACCACCAACTAGAGATCTTGAGGAATTTTGGCAACATAACAATACCTACAAAACTCACTATATCACTTCCATCTGAAGCATCCAATAAATAGGAGACACAATACATAAACCATCAAATGGTAATTAGAAACCATGAACTCAAACCATTCAAAATGTGGCACCCAAATCCTTTGTTAGAAAACTCACCCAAATCACAAAATGAGTCCACGAGCTTAAAATAGCATATTACTTCCACTTGTCATTAGCTCATTATAATCCACTCACCAACTTGGACATTCCATTTTCACTCAATTATCTCCATCCAAATATATCTTATGATTGTCATAACATGCATCATAAGTTGGTCAACAAGTGTAACTCCCCCTTATAGATCTTTTGTGTCCTAGATGTTTTTACATTTCCAATGCAAGAGGCCCAACTTCCAGAGGCCATAACTTTTAATTTGAGAGGCCAATCAGACCTTTTTTAAAACTATAGATCTTGAAGAGGCCCACGTCATAGGCACCAAGGCACTAATGCCTATAAATACTTAAAAATGTATGGGCTAATGTAGTAGTCTGAGGATGATTTGGCAATCCAACTCATGACCCTCAAAGGTGTGAATTATATCCTCTTAGCAATATTTAGGCTTAATGACATCACCCTCAACCTATTTAGCCCCTTGTATATCTTGTTCAACCCCTAAACTGGGTTCCAAGTTTTCACATACAATGAAAACCCTTATGTAAATCCTCAACTAGAGGGTCACCCAGGAAAGGAAAATTTTAGTGGTGATTTGTCACCAATTGGTGATTTTTGACTTTTAGGGGCTTGTAAATGAAAAATATTACTGGTTTTGATAGTTTATGCTTTCACCATAATTTGATTAGATTTTTGGGCCTGTAGCTTCAAATCACCCGCAAATTGATATTTTAAAATCTTAGAAAAACATTAGATCGTCATACTATTTATTACAGTTTGGCCCCAATCACCAAGATATTATAGAGGCAACTTTTAATTGGGTCCAATCACCTATCATATGTTGAGGAAACTTCTAATTTAGGTTTCAATCGCCTACCTTTTTACATAAGTTATAAGCATAATTAAGGTGGTGCGATCACTAATAAAATATAGGGAATTAAGGAAAAGGGGGCATAATCACCAGTGAAATTATAATCAATTAATCACCAGTTCTATAAATTGTTTATTGTATGATTAATCTCTATAACAGTAGTTTTATATTTCTTTTTTACCTAAACTATATTAATGGTCCATGATGTATTTCCTTCCAAATATATTTATGTCGATGGTTTTGCCTTTGTATAAAGTGTAGCCCATCACATCAAAATTATAGGTCTTTTAGGGTTAATGTGTTTAATCACTCATGCAAAACATAGTATGAGTATCTAATGTGGATTAGTATTTATGCAAAATAATACTCCATTAACCAAATTATGCATTCAATTTAGGATTCACCAATTTCATCCTACATTACGAATTTGTAATTTTTGATCCTCTAGAGTAGAATTTGATCAATCTGTTGTGAGCTGTCAACTGTGAGATGGGAGGGTACATTCTCAAAAGTTAGGGAATAGACTTGGCTTGCAATTCTACTTCATTCTTCCGTTCTTGGTGAGTAAAAAAGATAATTTTTTTAATTTGCATCACATTTTGTATGTATAATGTATGATTAATCTCTATAACAGTAGTTCTCATGTGCACCCACAGTCCTACATATTTGTCATGTGTTGATATTAATTTAAATATTTAATTCTTATAGTAGTTCTATATTGTTTATTGTATGATTAATTTCTATAACAGTAGTTTTATATTTCTTTTTTACCTAAACTATATTAATGGTCCATGATGTATTTCCTTCCAAATATATTTATGTCGATGGTTTTGCCTTTGTGTCCCTAGCTTCCTTTTTAGAGAAAGGCAAAAGGGACACAATTTAGTTAACCCACATTGCCAGATTAAACCAAATTAATGGTTTGCAAGGATCTAAGAAGAAAATGAAGATGTAAAGATAAGGAGGCACCACCATTGGTTAGAAAAGTTTATGTGTCATTTGAGGGTGCATAACCATTTTATTTTAAAGGTCCACAGACTTGAATGCACTGTTGGGATCCACATATATAAATTTATTAAGAGCCTGTAGTACTAAACACGTGTTTTATTTATCCTAGGTCATCAAATCAAACTGCATCAACAGTTGCTAGGGCTCAAAGGCACAAATGAAGATTATCCAAGAAAGAGAATATTTCTAACTTATATCTACTAATTCTACCTAATTCATTGATTCTCTAGAAAAAGACTTACATTAAATATAGTTGTGCATAATTAATCCCAATTATTGCTATCCTTGCCTTAAAATGCAATTTGAACTACCAACTCCTCAAAAGAATATTTTTTTATTTGTAGAAATGGATTCACACACTTGGCGAAGCTCTATTCACTATCTAATCTTGCTTCATCACTTTTGTTTAAAAAGGACTAGAAACAATTCAAGTTGTCTATGATTAATGACTTGCATTTATTGTAATAATACATTATAATCTATTATCACTTTATCCCTTTTGTGCAAAAAATGACTTGCAATAATTCAAGTTGTCTGCAACTAATGACTCAATTACTATAATACTATGTGTAGCATAGTAAATTGTGCTCCTTGATGGTACAAGCACAATTTCACGCTCTATTTGGCACTCGCTTTAGTGTCCACTTCCCTAGTCCATTTTAGGACCACCTCCAACCTTGGCCTTACCTTTAACTCAAGAGATATGCTTTATGTTACCTAAACCTTCACTGATGTTCACATGTCAGAACTGTGAATGGTGTTTGGGTCTTAGTTAAGTCTCAAAGTAGTGACCAATTTTTTAACAAATTTTGCTAGGACTAGGGTGCCCAGCGCCCAAGCTCTATCCATTTATTTTGAGATTGTGAAGCACTCTGAAGGTCGGCCTTGCTTTAGACAACGTGACCTCGATTTCAACATTTGTGAGCATGCTTAAATGACTCCTAAATTCAAAAATAATTGTCATCTTAGGCCCTAAATTATTCCTATGATTCCCTATTTAAACTAGTATTTTTGCCATTATGAAGCATGATGTGAATTCTACAACGAAGCTTTGTTGGAATGAAAAATATTTTTGCATTTTGGAAAAGACCTATTAAAATCTATCTGTCTACTTTCTATCAAGTTGATTAAAGATTCAAGAGGATTGGAGAATGGTTGGAATCATTGACTAATGATTGGATTGTACCACTTCATTGTGACTTGGTATGGTTTAAGCTTATTCTCACCTCCAAGATTTGGTTTCTCTCCACTTCATTGAGGTGAAGTTGCAGATCTGAAACATTTTCCTTGGATAACACATCTCTCTTGGGTTAATTATCATTTCATTATTTGAGGCATATACAAATCCACTCTAACACACTTGAGTAGAGTTTTGATTATTGTTTTGTTTGTCACTGCTCGTCACAATCTTAGACACACTTAAGATTTAGAGCACACTTTTTACTATTACTGATCTGGCTATCCATGAGGTAGGAATACTGAAATAGGGGTTTGACTGAGGCAAACTCCTATATATCCACAAATATTTTTCTCTCCTTTGTTTGTATAGGTTGTAATCAAAAGTTGTAGATAGCGAAGAGTGACGAGAGACAAAGAGAAGGTACTAAGATCGTCAGACATAATTTAGTCTACGTAGAAACCCTAGGAATAGGTCACTCAATTCCTAAGTCCTTCCAGATTTGCCCCTATTTCTACTTCCATTTTTTAAAACTGTACGGTGGATTTACATATTTTATCAAAAAATCAATTAGAGTTTTATATTGTTTAGCTTTGTCAATTCATTAGTCATCAATATTTCTTTGCAACAAAGGAACAAAGCCTTGAATAGCTTGGCTCTCTCTTGAGGATGGCATCTAAGCACCAAGTCTTCGTAGGCTTGTGTTCCAATGCTATGCGGAGAAGGATTGACCTAGGTTAAGGCATTGATTATTCTAGATCTCATTTTCCACATAACATTTTGGTGAACTTGACATCTTGCACTTTCAAACCTTCTTTATTATTGATTATTTAGTGAATTAATTGATTAGATACTTTTTTATATTTGCAAACTCTATGTGCTCAGTGTAGAAAACAAAAACACTTAAACATTATTGCTTTTCTTTTTAGATTAGAAAAACAAAAACAAAAACAAAACTTTCTTATTCTTCTATCCCTTAATTAACATTTACTATCTTTTCATCATATTTCCTCTACTTCTCATATCTTTTTCTCTTTCCTCTATTCTTAAATCTTGGAGAAAGTAAGTTATGTGATTATGTCGAATCTCTTTCTTTAAGACACTAGTACAAAAACAACAATAAAGTACTAAAAACTACTAAAAATTGCATATAAATGACTAAACTTAGTCATGTGACCATTAGTAGTTTATTGTCGGTCTTTTATAACGTGACCGAATTTATGACTAGACCATTTTTAGTCATTTATTTAATTGTTTTGATTGATCAATTTGGTAGTATATTTAGTCATTAATTTATTCATTGATTCAGTCATATATTTAGTCATATTTATTCACTAAGCTTGGTCATGTGACCATTGGTAGTTTATTGCTGGTCATTTAAATAACGCGACCAAATTTATGACTAAACCATTTTTAGTCATTTATTGGTTGTTTTGATTGATCAATTTGGTAGTATATTTTTAGTCATTGATTTAATATATATTTAGTCATATATATTTTCCATCATTTGGTAGTTTATTTAATTGATTTTTTTTCATTGATTTCTACCTAAAAGTGCTAGAAATGAGACAATGCTTTTGAGGTTTAAACATAAAACACACAAAAACATAATCAATCATTCATTTGCACATAATGAAACAGCTATTAAGAAGGCAAAATACTAAAATTTTATTGAGAAAATGTGTTCTTATAGTAGATACAAGACTTAAATACGTGTCTTTGCTTTGAAAAATGTGTTATAAAGTGTGTTTCTCAGTGCTGTGACTGAGAAAATTGACTTACAATGCTCTATTTTTTGCTTATACAGCTCCAAATTAACATGAAAGAACTACTTGAAAAATGAAGCCTAAATATTTCATCATGGGATTTTACATCTCAAAATCTGAATAAATGTATCAAAACTCTCTTAATATTGCTAATTCTTGCATTACTTCTTCTTCTTTGCTACATCTCTTGTCTTGGTATGTACAAACAGAACCCAGCAATGCAATAAGTAAATTGCCCCTTTGTAACAGAAAGCAAATAAGTAACTTACTTTAACATGTTCTTTAAAAGAATATTTACCTTCTTGACTCCACAGATCTTCTTAGATCTATTCTTCCTCTCTTTCAATTACTTCCTAGACTTCTCCACGTTAGTAACAAGCCCATTCTACAGGATTCATGCAACATAAAAATCATCAAGCTATAAAATAAAACACTTCTACTAGAGGCCCTTGAAGAAGCCCATGATATGCAAAATATTGATAGTGGTTTGTAGGGGGAGTAATGTTATCCATTCATTTTGCAACATGTTTTTGCAATTCACTATCTGTGGTGTTAGAACTTGCAAATGCACAGTTGATCTGGTTTTTGTTGATGATGGACAATGATGTGGTTAAAGTGTTAGTGGCATTCATGTTTATTATCTACAGTATGATATGGATTTTGGACAATGGTTTTTAAATAATGCTTTGATGCTTAGATGGTGATTTTAGTCACAATGTAATACAAGTGTCTTTGTAGATCACAAGTTCCATCTTGACAGTGCTATTCACTTTGCATGGACAGTGTATCTCTGTGTTTTACAACACTATGAGATGTTTTGACAAGTGATAATAGATAATGAAATGATGCTTCTCTTGGTCATTGTTTGCCTGTGCTCACAATCACTGTTGGTCAAGACTATGATGGTTAGCCAATGATCTCTATGCATATTTTTAATACTTGACTGTGTAATGCGTGTTTGGTAAAGCTGACATTAACAATGCAAGTGTAATGATAGAACTGATAGTGGGTATGCATGACATAGAGAGTGTAAGCAGTCCCCTACCTAATTTTTGTAGTGACAGTGGTGTGGATTTGATAAAATATAGTAATTTCATGATGTTGATACTTGATATATGTTGAAGAGTCAAAGGTATTTGGTGCAAAATGCAAAGGTACTTTGTGTTTCATTATTTATTCCTTCTTAAAGGAGTTTGATATCAACTATATGACAGGGTTGTTAGTTAGTGCAAAAGTGATTGTCATCCTATTGAAAATAATGTTTGCCTTGAGACAGTGATGTATTGTGATAGTGCTGGTGCTTTTACAGTGTCTCTACATTTTGAATGGACAGTGTGCTTTCCTATAGCAAAGTCATTGTTTACACATCTGATTGAATTTAATGGTATTAGTTTCTAATTTGCATTGTGAAGCATTTGTTACAGAGGTGTGCTCCCAATACCACAAAGCTTTTTCTATGGTTAGTGGTAGTTGACTCGATATTTAGTATTGATATGCAGTTGCTCAGTGTCTTACTCTCTAGGTTTCCATGATCAACATAGTGGCTCTAAGACTTTACAAGCTTGCAATAGTTGGCAACGACCATTCACTATTTGACAGTTGGTTTTCTACTCTTAGCCATACTTTTAAACACCTAACAAAATTCTATAACACCTACGAAACCTTAGCTTCTTGGATAGTGCTCATGACTACCTAACACTACTTTAAACCCTAGACAAGTATACATAGCTCTTGACAGACCTCCATAGTACTATGGACATACTTGAACTCTTTAGACAATTCTTCAGAATGGTTTGATGACTCTACAAGCATGTAGGTATTCTTAGGTTCTCCTTCATTGTCACACTAATCTTTGCATGGTGTCTTTTCTCCTTCCTAGGAGTCTCTAAGTCTTCATACGTTTCCTCATGATGATGCAACTCTTGCAAGAATTTCAAGAATATGCAAACCTGTAGGTTATAATATAGGGCCTCCAACATGAATTGATAAGTCTTGAGAGAACCTATACAAACTTTGAATGACTTCCAAACCTACAGACACTTTTAAACCATCTTAATAATGCTATTTTACTCTTATGTAGGATTCTTGGACTTTTTAGGGTTCTCATGAAGACTTTCAACTTATATAAAGCTTATGCAGGAGTTTTAGAACCTTCATATATCTTAGACATATTTGTATTCTTTTTGTAATTATTATAGACTTTCACTTACTACCCATGATGTCTCTTTCCTCTACATCTTGCTACTATTATTAGGTTTCTACAATACCCTCATAAACCCTTAAATATCTTGTAGAGTTTCAAAATGTGTTTGACATTGATGCATGGATCCTTCATGTCTTTTGGTATGGTTTTTGTAGGGTTTCCTAAACTTGTACAAGTGTTTGACAATGTTGACATACCTCTAGGTTCACTATGTAGACCCTAAACTGTTGGTAGAGTTCTTTACCCTTGACAACTTCATTGGCAGAGTTAAATAACCATGTCACCACCTTTGTCCATTTGTAGATCTCCTGATGATAGAGAAACTCTCCTCATATAGTGTTGGAATACAGTGATGACCCTGTCCAAGATTGTAGTGCTTTGTTAATGTTTTTTAGGGTTTGATAGTCCATTTATAGTTCACAAACCTATGCATCTTTATACTAAGTTTTGGCGATGTTTGAACATTGTGCCCATAGTCTTTCAAGGATCTGCAATGACTTTACAGACCTTGTGATAGCTTCTATAGGTTTTCTTCTTCATCAGTTCTAAATCTCTTTTTCCTTGTTCATACTACCCATTGTCCCATATCAACCTACAGGGACCCTTGTATGTCATTAAAATTTCACTATGCATGTTTCAACAATATTCACAACCTACTCATTATCATGGAAGACTTGACACTATTAGTACAAGCTCAAGGTAACTCAAGGTAATGGAAATCTTTGGAATGATCTTTCTATGTAAACCTTAGTGGGATCTTTACAAATATTTGCACAGGAGTAGGATAAACTTTCATAAGTCTGACAGAGGTTAAAGTTATGCAGACCTTAACCTAGTTCACAGAGAGGTCTTCTTAAGATTTGGTGAACCTAAATAGATACCACACACTATTTTGATACCCTTTTGACAATCCTCTATTATCCTTTTACAAACCCCTTAATATTTTATAAAAAATGTATATAGCATAATACAATTGTAAGAAAATAGAGGTATCAATACAAAACTCATTAATATAGGTCCCAGTCTCATTGGTCTCCTGTTGGTAAATAGCATAATACAATTGTAAGAAAATAGAGGTATCAATATAAAACTAATTTTTGTTGTTTCAAATTATATATAGTACCGCTTTTTTTTTTAAACTATGTATAGTTATCATTCGGGGGTTTCTAGGCAGTGGTAGAGGGTTGTGAAGAGAATAGAAGTCTGTGTTTTGTTTCAGACAATATATATATCTTAGAAGGCTCTTTCACAATCATTGAATCCTATCTATAGCTCTAAAGCTTTAAAGGATAACATAGACATAGTTTAGTTTGATAGAGATGGTAGGATGTAGAAAGAGATCTCAAGATATGCTGATGTTATAAGGAGCTCTATCTAGGCAGTAAGGTCCTGTAGGGGTATGACTGAAAGCCTTATATGCTTTAGAGACCTCTTCACAATCAAAGCTAATTTTTCACTTGCTTTGCCCAGATAGAGCTCCCTCTCCACTTTAATCCCTTCTATTACCAGATCCGCCTGGCATTCCTTGCCAAATGCAGGCCTCCTCACTTTTGCTTGAACAAAGTCATAATTTCTGAGTGAGAAATGTTGAGAGGGCATGGAAACCATGCCAGAAAACTCCCTGGGGACTCCCTTGCATGAATTGGATGAAGCGAAGAGTGAAGCCATGTCAATGTCGAAGGAGTATTTGAACTTGGATTTCTATACAGACTCGAGCTTATGGAAATCCATGAGATTCGACACCTCATTGTTTGACATTTGCACGTGAACAGAGGTGGAGGTGGAAGCCAAAAGCATTTCCCATCGTTTGAATACTACTTCCCTTTTGCTTTGCTTCTCCACTTTACACCACACGATGTTGTTTCTTTTCCACATTTTATTGGAATGGTGTGGATGTGCGACAGAAAGAATGCATTTCGCTCCTGACCTCATACAAATGGTTTGTAATTGGGAAGTTGGAAAGAGTATTTAGAGAGATTAGAGAGACATAGTGAGAATGAGCAATCGCCACATTCATTCCTCCATCTTGAAGAAAAAAAGTAAATGAAAACATGGGCGGTTTCAGGGATTTAGCGGTGGTTTGGCATGCCAAGTATAGGAGTTTAATAGGATAGGGAAAATGCAAGTTGGCATATAGTGATAGGGTTAGCCGGCAGAAGATATCAATTAAATGCAAATAGAGATTAAACAGAGAAATGGAAATACACAGAATTAATAACAGCGAGAGACAAGATTTAACGTTGTTCACCCAAACTCGGGCTACATCCACCAAACAGAGAGTCCAATATTATTATCCAGTAAATCAAACCGATTACAATCAGCAATCCCTGCAACTCAATACCGCTGCAAATGCTACAATACAATACTCAAACCCTAACCCTTGGCCGCTTTTTATCAAGCCTTTTTGTCGGTTACAAAAATTAGGGTTTTCTTATGTCGGTCATAAAAAATAGGATTTTTTAAGTTGGCCCTAGGATTTTTTAAGTCGGCTCGGCCCCGAACCCCGGCGAGGATACATGGCTAGTGTACAGTACTTTCCTGATTAGTCGCCACCTACCAACATATAGAATGAACGAACACTAATTTTTATTGTGTCAAATTATCTATAGTACCACTTTTTTTAAAAAACTATGTATAGTTATCATTCAGGGGTTTCTAGGCAGTGGTAGAGGGTTGTGAAGATAATAGATGTCTGTGTTTTGCTTCAGACAATATATATATCTTAGAAGGCTCTTTCACAATCATTGAATCCTATCTATAGATCTAAAGCTTTAAAGGATAACATAGACATAGTTTGGTTTGATAGATATGGTAGGATGTAGAAAGAGATCTCAAGATATGCTGATGTTATAAGGAGTTCTATCTGGGCAGTAAGGTCCTGTAGGGGTATGACTGAAAGCCTTATATGCTTTAGAGACCTCTTCACAATCAAAGCTCTTTAGTGACCATACAAGACTATGTAGGGAGAAAGAGCCATGACACTATTAAAGATTTTCATGAACATAAAAGGGATATATAACAAATCCCATGAAACTTATGATTTTGTGCACAGATTGAGCAGGGAAGAAAGGATCTCCATTTCCCTACTTTGGCTCAAGCTATTAGTTACTGCTAAACATATTCTGATAGAAGGGTAAAGAATTGCAACATAAATCTTGGTAATAAGACTAAAATTTACACACTAATAGGAATATTTTCATTTCAGCTCTCCATAGATGATATATAGTGTCAATAAAACTAAAAGAAAAAAGTTAGTTCATACCTTGACCATCGTTGGTAAAAATTCACTTGTAGGCTGGTACAAAATAACATTGTTGCTATGTCAAAAAAAAAGTAGCAACATATTGTGAATAACAAATTCCAAAAAGAATTTAAGCCTGAAGTTACTTACAACAGAATCTATTGCCTAAGTCATATAATAAAACTCCAGCATCAGGTAATATAGCTCTATTAGTTTGTTATACATTTTGCAGTCTATTCTCTTCTCTATGTTTAAAGAAAATCCTTTCATTCCACAAAATGGGAAAGTGTATACCATCAATCTAATGCATTAAATTGACAATTGTACCCCCATCTCTAAACATCTATAGGGATACAACCTTTTTCAATCCACTCTTACATACCAAAATCTATATTTAACATAAGATATAGCCATCTTTTTAAAAAATTGCCTCATTCTGCACTCACCATTTTGTTAGTTGTCTTGGGCTTTGGAGCCTCTCAAACTTTGATCTGGTCCCCTAATGTCCAGTCCATGGCTATTGGCATATTATAGTTTTGTTAATAGTACAAATTGAAAGACCTAGAAAAAAATAGTTAAACAAAAGTAGCATAACATTAGGAAATCATAGAAATTACATTTGAACATGGCCAAAAGCATTTCTACATCTGGTACTCCATAATAAGTTAGTGGCACTTGAGATATCTGCACATAGTCTTTCATAAGAGAGGGAAAGACAACTCTCTAGATCTAACTAAATGAGCCAACCAAGACCAAGGCAAAACAACACAAGTATCAAAAAATTTCAAGCCATACCTTTTCCAGGCATCTTCCACTAATTATAACAGTTGGAAAACATTTTTCCACACCTCTAACTATACCACGCATCTAAACATGACAACAAATATTATATCAAAGGAAAGAAGCTGAAAATAGACCCCTAAGTTAGTATCAAGCTAAAGCATATGCTCAATCAATGAAACCAATAAAGCATACTATTACCTCTCTAGACATGTAAGCCTTACCAGGATCATAAACAATAGGTGACAAAGTGCCATCATAGTCTAGAAACACTACAATTTGTTTCCCTATTTTAGGGTTGTCAAGCTTCACAGTCTTGCCAATTCTTTTAAAGAACCAGGGGTACTTATGAACAAAGGCACTTTGATTGTTAACAAAAGAAGCAAAGATAGTTAGCATGCAAAGAGAGGTAAGGTACAACCAAGGAAATCAACATCAAGAATGCTGGTCACTATTTCTAATCAATTGGGCTTTACACCCACTGGTTGCATTTGCGTAAATTTTGCTAAGGACTTTTTAGGAAAAAAAAAACCCATTTTGAACATATCATTTAATCACGACATTCCATGATATCACATTTCTTTGAGGCATTTTTGGAAATAGTTCGCTTTCCTTGTCTATGCTTCAACATTTTCATGTATGTCTAGTAGGGCACTTGTAACTACAACATATGACAAAAAAATCCCTGATGTTATACTTTGATGGATGTCCCTTCGTTATTAATAGTTATCTGATGTAGTGCACATTATTATAGTACAAGCCTATTTTTTAGATTGTTTCATTTAGCACCGCAATATTCTCCATAAGAACATTGACCCCATTTAAAATGATGGAAATGGTTCACATCTCTTAGAACAATTTCTCTTGCAATTGTTTGCATTTACTTAATTATCCTAGATTTATGTAAAAGAGATTGTATTCCTTACAATTATTGATGAAGGGGGTAAATCATAAAAAACACAACAATACAAATTGCACACAGAAAATAGAATGTTATTTTATTGATTTGGATGACTCATTACATTATAGAAGCTCAAATACAATCAGGGGATGAATCCTCCCCAGGTTGTAACACATTACAACTTCCTCTCTCAAGGCTCTAGAATCTTCTACCTTTTGTAACCCCAAATCAGCTAGGGTTTATGTTTTCCTACCTTTTCTTGACTCTTCACTTTCCCCCTTAACTCTACTACTACCAAGGGTTCCCAAAGAGGTCATATACAGCCCCTTTTAGTGGCTAACAACCAAATTTCAAAATTTGCATCTCCCTCCAAAAATAGGTCAACTTCTGGGAGCCATAACTTTTGATCTCGATGTCTGATTGACGAACCGTTTGAAGCAGCAGAAAACTCACGAAATGCTCTATGCTCTAAGAATTGGTTTAGCTAATTCTACCCATTTTCAGGCCTATATGGGGTCATTTAGTGCCTCAAACTTGAATTTGAATAATTTTCAGGCATTTTTCAACAAACAAAAACTTTAATATATTTAAGATCACAAATGATCTTTTGCGTGATTCCTTTGCCAAAGGTCTTATTTTTCATTTATGAAGCTTCAATCCATGCCCAAATGCAAACTATCCAAAAATAGCAGTTTGTTATTTTTAGCAATTTGGAAAAACTAAAAGTTCTAAATCATTATTCAAGCAATTATAAAACCAGAAATACTAATTTTAAGAAGAAATGGAAACAACATCAATGATTTTGAATCATCTTTTTTTTGGGTGATGCAAGATTGCCCTTACACCACTGGATGCTCCTGCATCAGACACCTAGGGTAATTTTGAGAAGTGACCCTGTCACATTTTAGGTGTTTGAGGAAAACCCCAAATGGTCAACTTCTGCCTTAGATAACTAGGAAGATTCTTCAATAGAACTTCCTTTCCACATCACCAGATATTCTTCATATTGCATATTCTGAGTACTTCCCACATGGCTATCCAAGATCTCTTCTATCTCCTCCTTTGAAGTGGATGCCAGAATACTCCACTATTCTTCTATTGGTCCATCCTCTGTTCCACCTTCAGGATATTTTGTTAAATCAGTAATGTTGAACATAGGGAAAATGTTGATCCCACTTGACAACTCTACTTCATATGCATTTCCTCAATCATGCTTCTTCAAAATTTTGCATGGTCCAAATTTCTTCATTTTCAACTTATTATATGTTCCAACTAGAAACCTTTATTTTCTCAAGTGAACCATGACTTCATCTCCTACCTAAAATTCCTTATATCTCCTCTTCTGATCTACCTTAGCCTTGTACTGAATATTCATCTTATTAATGTGCTTTCTCACCTCTTCATGCAAACTCTTCAGGTGTTCTACAAAGTCTTTGACTTTGGCACTTGTCTTTTCTCCCTTGTCCAACTTTCTTAACTCTAATTCATTTCCTAGACTACTCCCATATATAATCTGGAATGGTGATTTACCAGTACTCCTATTGAAAAAATTATTGTAAGCAAATTCTGCTTGTGGTAAAATCAAATCCCATCCCTTGGGCTTATCTCCTACTAAGCATCGTAGCAGGTTACCCAAATTCCTATTCACCACTTTTGTCTGTCCATCAGTCTGTGGATGGTGTGCAGAACTGAACTTCAAATCTATCTTCAACTTCTTCCACAATGTCCTTCAGAAATAACCAAGAAACTTGGTATCTCAATCTAAAACTATGCTTTTAGGTAGACCATGTAGTCTCACCACGTCCCTAAAAAATAATTTTGCAATATGAACATCATCATTAGTCTTCTTACAAGGAATAAAATGTGCCATCTTTGAGAATCTGTCCACCACCACAAAAATAGAATCATGTCCTCTCTGTGTCCTTGGTAAACCAAGAACAAAATCTATACTAATATCATCCCATGGCTTCTCTGGTACAGGTAATGGCTGATATAGCCCTATATTCTGACTTGTTCCTTTCACCATCTGATACACTCTACAACTCTACACAAATTTCCTCACATCTTGCTGCAACTGTGGCCAATAATAATGCTCACCAACAATAGCAATGGTCTTATCTTAGCCAAAGTGTCCAGCTAATCCCCCATTATGCTTATCCTTAATCAGATTCTCTCTCATGGAGCTCCTCAGAATGCATAATTGGCTTCCTCTAAACAACATGCCATCTTGGATTATGAAATCCAACCATTTTGTCCTGTCTAATGTAACAGGTTCCAAACAAGCTTTCCAAGCCTCTACAAAATCTAGATCTTCAGGAAACAAACCTTTGATCTCATCAAACCCAACAACCTCTATCTTCATTTCTGTTAACAAATTTTGCCTTCTACTTAAGGCATCTGCAACTCTGCTGGACCTCCCACTCCTATGCTTCAAAACAAAAGTATAACTCTACAAAAACTCAACTCATTTTAAGTGCCTTTGATTTAACTTCCCTTGACTATTAAGATATTGCAAAGCTTGATCAGTATATAAAACATTCTTTTGGCAACAAATAATGTCTCCATTTCTTCAAAGCCTGAACTATAGTATAAAACTCCTGATCATAAATAGAATATTTTTTCTTGGCATCATTAAGCTTCTCACTAAAATAGGCAATGGGCTTACCTTCTTGACTCAAAACATCTCCTTTAGCACTGCCACTAGCATCACAATCTACCTAAAATACCTTATTGAAATCTAGAAGTGCCAAAATAGGTTGTCCTGTGACTTTATGCTTCAATGTATCAAAACTCTTGTTTGCTCCTATAGTCCATTTAAATTCTTTTCTATCCCCTCCCATTGTCTTAGTTAGAGATGCACAAATGCTTCTAAAATTCTTGATAAATTTTCTATAAAAACTTGCCAAACCATGAAAAGACCTTACCTCTGTAGCACTCCTTGGCGTAGGCCATTCAATGATAGCCCTCACCTTCTTTGGGTCCATCTTAAGACCTCCTTTGAGACAACAAATTCTAGGTATACCAACTCCTTCTTTGCACAACTACATTTCTTCAGATTAATCAACTTCTCCTCCCTCAACTTCTCTAAAACTCTTCTAATATGCATCAGATGCTCATTCCAAGTTTTATTGAAAATCAAAATGTGATCTAAATACACAATAACAAAACTTCCCAAAAATTCTTTCAATACCTCATTCATGAGCCGCATGAATGTGCTCGGTGCATTGGTTAGCCCAAATGGCATGACTAACCATTCATACAAACCTTCCTTTGTCTTGAAGGTTGTCTTCAATTCATCTCCTTCTCTAATTTGGATCTGGTGATACCCACTCTTCAGGTTAGTCTTCATAAAGTACTTGGCTCCACTCAAACAATCCATGATGTCATCCATTCTAGGAAATGGAAATCTATACTTGATCATGATCTTATTAATGGCTCAGGAATCTGTACACATTCTCCACTCTCCATCTTTCTTTGATGCTAGTACTGTAGGTACTACACATGGACTTAAGCTTTATATTATTAGTCCTTTCCTCAACAACTTGTGAACTTGTCTATTAATCTCTTCATTCTCTACAAGAGTCATTATGTGTACTACCTTATTCAGAAAACTGGCTCCTCGTATCAAATCTATTTCATGACTTATCTTCCTTACTGGTGGTAAACCTTCTTGTACATTATCAGAGATAATATCCTAAAATTCTTCTAATTGATCTGAGACTTCTGTTGGTACATATTCACATTTCTCTTGACTAATACTAGGAGTCAATTTAGAGCAATGATGTTCATGCTTCATACCCTCCAAAAATTTCCTACCATCTACCAAGAAAATTTTGGTAGTACTACATACCTTTTGTTCCACCTCCTTCAAGGGCTTCAACTTATGACAAACTCCATCCTTTGTTAGGGAATATGTGTTTGCATGGCCATCATGGACAATGCATCTATCATACTGCCATGACCTCCCCAGTAACATATGGCATGCATCCATTGGTATGATGTCACACAACACCTCATCATGGTAGTCACCAATCTTGAACTTGATGAAACACTATTCATTGACCAAAACTCTATGGTCCTTCTGCAACCATTCACTTTGATATGAATGTGGATTCTTTCTTTCTATCAACTTCAGCTTGTTAACCATCTCCTCTGAAACAAGATTATCAGTGCTTCCACTATCAATAATAATATCACAACACTTACCTTCACACTCACATCTTGTGTGGAATAAACTCTTCCTTTGATCTAGTTCTTTCTCCTCATTCAACAAGGTTCTAACAACTAGGGCTTCTCCCCTTTCAGCATCTTCAAAATACTTAGACTGTGAATCTTCATCTACATGTGTAACTCATGCATTACCTTCAGGTCTTCTATTTGTCCTTCCTTGATGTTGTGGACACTCATATGCTCGATGCCCTTCTTCTCCACATTAGAAATAGGTTCCTCTGAAACCTCCTCTTCTAGGTCCTTGCCCAAGTCAACCTCTTCCTCTTCCTCTTTTCTCACCATTGTTCTAGTGATGAAGGGGGTATGTATTATCTCCTCTCTGATTTCAACTAGTGCCAGCTTCTTCACTTTTCTTTGGATCTTTATTTTGGCCTCCATAGTGTCTACGACTAGTCCTTCCACCTTGACCTCTTCCCCTTTGGTTGCTGTGGAATCTTTTATTCCACTTCTCTTTCACCTTCAAGAAAAACTGGTATGCGTCTTCTATGGTGCTCATTCTGACCAGACTCGGATCCTCTTGAATACCTAGTTTCAACCCATTAATGTAACAGGCTACCTTCTCCTTGTTGGCCTCTACATGGCTTGTCCTGATAGTAATCTTATAAAAATCTTTTATATACTCCTTAATAGACTTGTTACCTTGCTTCAATCCTTGCATCTTCTTTAGCAACTCCATCTCATAGTCCATAGGAATGAACTGCTTCTTCAACTTATCCACTATCTAATCCCATCTAGTAATCTTTCCTTTTCCTCTTCTATTTCTCTCCAATTAGACCTCCTTCGACCAAATACTGGAATGGCCCTTCAACTTTGTTTTTGCAAACTTGACACGTTCTGGATCTTCCACATCTTCATACTCAAAATATTCTTCCATATCATTGATCCAATCAATAAGATGTTCTAGATTCAAATCTCTAGAATAGGTAGAAACTTCAATCCTAGGCCTCTTTCCAATCTTTGAAATGGCCCTCAACAACCTAACTTCTACAGGATCTCCTAAAACTTCTTGTTCTTCCTTAGATAGATCTTCTTCAGCTTCATCTTCGCTTTCTTCGCCTTTTCTCAGCTCAAACCCTCTTCATAGCTCCTCTTGCAGTGCATCAATTTACCTTTGTAGGGCTCTAAAACCCTCTTCTATCAAAGCATTTCTCCCAACATGATTTCTTCATGGAGGCATTTTGATTTCTACAACAAACCCACAACCTGAGGTCCTAGTGCAAACTGCCTCATGGTCGGCGATCTGTCTAAACACTCAAGAACCCTTGTTCTTATACCACTTGATGAAGGGGGTAAATCATAAAACACACAACAATAGAAATTGCACACAAAAAATAGAATGTTCTTTTATTGATTTAGACGACTCATTACATTATAGAAGCTCAAATACAATTAGAGGATGAATCCTCCACAGGTTGCAACACATTATAGCTTCCTCTCTCAAGGATCTGAAATCTTCTGCCTTTTGTAACCCCAAATCAGCTAGGGTTTTTGTTTTCCCTCATTTTCTTGATTCTTCACTTTCCCTCTTAATTCTACTACTACCAAGGGTTCCCAAAAATGGTCATATATAGCCCCTTTTGGTGGGCAATAGCCAAATTTTGAAATTTGTATCTCCCTCCAAAAATAGGTCAACTTCTAGGAGCCATAACTTTTTATTCAGGTGTTTGGTTGATGAACTGTTTGAAGCACTAGAAAGGTCATAGAGTGCTCTACACACTAAGAATCTGATCTACCAATTTCACCCATTTTCGAGCTCGTACATGGCTATTTAGTGCCTCAAACCTAAATTTGAATAATTTTCAAGCAATTTTTAGGAAACAAAAACTTTAATTTATTTCATCTCACAAATGATCTTTACGTGATTCCTTCACCAAATGTCTTATTTTTCATTTACGAAGCTTCCTGTAAAGTTTCACTTCAATATATGCCCAAATGCAAACTTTCCAAAATAGCAGTTTGGAAAAACTGAAAAGTTCTACATCATTATTCAAGTGATTATGGAACTAGAAATACTAATTTTGAAAAGAAATGGAAACAACATCAATGATTTTGAATCATCTTTTTTTTGGGTGATGCAATATTGCCCTTACACCACTAGATGATCCTGCATCAATTATATGTGGCAATACATAAATAGACATACATATACACATATAATATATGTATGTGTACAGGTATATTTAAGAATTGCCACACCTAATAGGTTTGGAGATTTTATGCTACTTTAGTGAATGACGTAGGAAACTACAAGGAACATCAAATCTCATCTACACATTATAAGCTACAAATAAATTGATCACAATTTGAAATCATTCAAAAGAGAATTTGTGCATAAATTCTTCATTATTAAATTTCATGCAGAAGTTTTTGTGAAGGATTTGGTGATCCAAAGTGGAACTTGTCACTACAATATCTAATAAAAATCCACTTCCAAATATGTTTTTTATGGATGTTCATACCCTCATCCAAAGCTCCAATTCACACACAGACACCGTTGAAGAGACTGCACCGTAAGCATTGTCAAAGAGACTGCACCATATTAGCAGGAGCTACTTTCAAGTCCTCCCAATAAAACAAACATCATTGGTGGGAGATAACTATTAAGAAAAGTGTCTCAACCTTGCAACTTCGAAAGATTACTATTCTTCATAGTTTTGGTCTTTTTGAATACCCTTTATCTTGGATAATGGTCTAGAACTTTCAAAGTTTCCAAAAGTTTCCAAACGAGCTAAAAAAGTGAGACTTACTATTTTTACTAAGTTCTTTGATTGAGCTTGGATTGACCTAAAATTTTTTCTAGAAGGTGCAGAACAACTAAGTGAACATCTCAGGTGAGTTTCATCCCAAGATCATATCTAGATTGCGAGATATTAAAGTTTCTATTTTTTGAAACTGCCAGAAAAAGTCTTTGAACTCAATTACCGGAATCAAAACTTCTCTAAAATCTCAAAAATGGTGATAACAGAAAAGTGAGTTATAGGATGATAGATCTCTTCACGAGCTTTCCAATGCATTAAACGGTTCGCTAATCAGACACCCAGATCAAAAGTTATGACCTCCAGAAGTTGGACCTTTTGTTTTTGGGAAATGTAAAAACATGTTGGACACATAAAAGAGATAGAAAGGGGAGGGTTACACGTATTGGTGTGTGGATTGGCACATCACAAGGCATCTTTGATTGGAGATAATTTAGGTGCCCCTTTTTGGTGGTTTTGGCTCATGGTTTTGTAATTACCGTTGGCGGTGTATTGTATTGTATCTCCTATATATCAAGAACTTGAGATGGAGGTTGTATGTAAGAATTTTATAAATGTCGAATTACCTCATGGATCACTGGTTGGATATACTCCTATAAAAGCTTTCTCTGCAAGTATATTGTAATCTTCGTGATTCCTGAATAATATATTGGGCGGCTTTGGAGTGTGGGGTTTTTTACCTGAAAGGGTTTTCCCACGTATATCTTATGTTGTGAGTTTTGTGTATGCATTTGGAAGTTGTTATTATCTTTTTGTTAATGTGCATCTTAATCTGTAACTGTAAAAGACAAATTTGCATGAATCTTTCCTCATTAGATTAGTGTAGGAAGCGTTTTCCACATACCTTGCTTTCTTTCAATAATTGTATCAGCGGGAGCTACTTTCAAGTCTCCCTGATAAAACAAACATCATCAGCAAGAGATAATTTGTATAAAAGAACATCATCGTGGAGAATATAACATATTAGGATAAGAAGTTTTAAAGTCCCTTCTATGGAAGGATCTGCATTTAATAACATAATACATCAAGGAGACTACATTGTATCAAATTGAGGTGTTTTGAAGTCCCTTCGATGAAGGGGCCATGTTTAACAAACCAAATGCAATTTCTAACTTTTCATTATGGTGGGAGATAAATGATCATTTTTTCTTCTATTCCAGAGCATTAAGTAAAAGTATTGAATATGAAAATACCTTGCAGCCTTCATTTGCCTAATTCCTTTGAGTCTTTGAATTATTCACAGGACACTTGCATCTAGGTTTGAAGCCTGCAGTCTCCTATTTAAAATTTGTAGATGGCATTTTTTCCTTGGGGCAGGTTCAATCATAGAAGAAGAGATTTAAAAAATATTATGGAACCATATGAGACAACCATGGAACAAGTATCAAACAAAGAAAAATTCAAAGAATACATACCCAAGGTAGGGTGAAGGCAGCACATGAGTATGTCATTATTTTATGGTGAAAAAAGGTAGGGGATGGAGTGTTTCAATGGTTTATGTGGAATCCTCCTTTCCTTACAAACATTCCAAGGGCATATTAACTGAGTTGAACCTCTAATTTGTGTAAGAGGATTCACCCATCAGGTTGGGTTGCCACTTGAGAAGATGTGGAATCTTGGATGTATCAAACAATATCTCAATTTAATGCTCAATTTCACTTAAAACCCTAAATATACAAAATAGTAAGAAAATTATCGAATCATGACAAATCCTTTCAGACTAAGATGAGGGATAGAGATATTTAACTCATAGTTTTTTGAAGTTCAAAAGGTGGAGAAGTCAAGGATGCAGGGACTAGCGTCCAAGTCTAAGCTGCACATTTCGTTATGGAATCTAGAACTTCTCTCGACATTGATCTGCACTACAACTTCTATTTCTTCTTTAAGAAAACTGGGGGACATGGGGACTAGCGCCCTAGTCCAAGAAAAGCTCTAATGTCTAGCTTCTTTTTAGATCCTAAATCATTGATGTCTGCCACTCCCTTTCTGTAACTCCACTCTGCGGAACTCAGTACCTGTAACCTGCAATCACAACGAGTGTGGGAGGAGGTTTTGGTGTTTAGAGGCTTGCCTCGGTCAAGCCCTGAAGAGACATTCAAATCTTCCAAACATCATTGTTAGATAAGAGTACGTATCCTAGCGGGACAGAGACAAAAATCCAAATGATAGATGATTGAAAACACAATAGGTATCATCTTGTAGTGTAGATCTAATGGAAGGAAGATACTCTTTCCTTCCATGCCATGAGGAGATGAATGTCAAATCTGTAAATACAAACATAATAACAACAAAGTACTACTCTACAAAACAATGAATGCCTTGAATCACTTTCACAAAATCACAATGCTCATCCCATGTCCATCTAGTTTGCAAATAAAACCTAATCATTCTTATATATGCAACTACAAAGATTCCTGCTAAGAATTTTGTAATTCAAACTTTAGATGTCAGCATTGGACCTAAATAATGGTCACTAAACTGACATTTGAAATTAGGGTAGACCCAAAATAGGGCAGGACTAGGGTGCTAGTACGCAAGTCCACCGTGCTATTTTTGTTCAAGATTCATCAAAATGTATTCCCCTAGGTCCTATTTGCCATAATACTTCAGGGTTTTCTCATCAGGAGTCAGAAATAAGACACAAGATGTTCTAAATGCAATAATAGGACCCAGGAGCTAAACCTTAAGAGGGACAAACCCCAAGGAGACATTTTCTAACATAACATTTAACCCCCACTTTAATGTATGTATAAACACAAGGCCAATACATGCATTAAAGTATGGTCAACAAACACAACAAACACGCCAAGCACGGTGAAGACATGCCAAACACATTGAAGACAGTAACAAGCATGTGAAACACAAAGAAGATAGTTACAATCATGCAAAACATAGAGAAGACAACATTGAAGACACACAAAATACAGTGAATACAATGAATGCAATGATTATTTTCTTTTTCTTTTTCTCATATATGAAATGCAAAATGCAAGTACAAGAAAAGTAAACACACAACCCATAGTGCAGGAGGGACTCATTGCCACCAGTATTTAAGACTACACACATGGGGGAAAAGACACACAATACAAATCTTAGAGTGTAGGAGGGACTCATAGCCACCAATCTTTAAGACTGCACTTGAGAACAAACATGTCATACAAATCAAGCACAACATACAAATCCCAAAGCATAGGAGGGACTCATCGTCACCAGTCTTTAAGAATATGCTTGGGAACAAATAGACAATACACACACACATGGACGACATGAAGAAAACATGACAAATAAATGATGAAAGAAAACCTATTGCTAGGTTCGCATCCATCTTAGGCACATTACAAGAACACACCAATGATTGGGCTTCGCCACAACAATTATCGAAGACATGCATAAAGGTTAGGATAGTCTCAGATCTGCTCCCTGCCTACTCGGAGGACTTTTGAAAATGCAACCCCGCCTACATCATGGAGACACCTTACAGTGAAAAGGAAGCATGGCATACAACCCCACCTGCATCACAGAGATACCTTATGGTGAAAAGGAGGTATGAGTGTACAACCCACCTACATCATGGAGACACCTTACGGTTCAAAGGAGGTATACAAAGAAGATTTCAAGATTGTTCAAACACACTTTACTAGCATCTAGAATAGATAGCTTACCTTATATATGCCCCCACCTTAAGGTGGTTGATGTCATGTACCGATATCAAGCACATTAGGGTAGGAATAAAACACACAAGGGAACATGAGCTCTTACAAAGCCCATGCTCCCCGAAGGTGACATGTACTTTACAATTGCCAAATGTTCCCACAAACACACAATTCCCTACAAGAAAAGGTGTTAGCATCCATATAATCATGATAATCAACTATGCATATGATCATTCACATAAAGAATCAAGGAATGCAACATTCAAGATAGATAAAGTGCACAGAGCAATAGTATTATTATGTTTTGTAAGTGAGATAAGACAACATCAAGATCACACGGAGTGATTCTACTAGCCAATCGTCGAATAATATATATCAACCCTGTCATGATGTATGTACTATGTCCATTTTTTGATTTCTCACCGTAAGGACATAGATCAACATCAGTATAATATGTTTTTCATCATCCGCTCTCTAGATAGAACCACTAAAGGAAGTGAAATAATAAATTAAGAAAGGAGAAACAAGTTCCTTAGGGATAGTCATGTAGGAGGGTGCCCCCGAGTCACCAACCGCAATATTATGTCCGTAAGACACAACACACAGCAATGAAAATAGAGGAGAAACAATATAGAAGAATGATAATACAAATAGAAGAAGGGTCACAATAGAGGCGGTCTCCCAGTATCCTTGACCTTACAAAAGTATCAAGGGTCATCCTAGGAGGCTTAAACAACACATAACACATCACAAAGGTAAAGGGTTAGAAATACTTACCTACTAGTACAATCGTACTAAAATTTAGAACTTGTGAGCCTCTTAGAGAGATGCTCTATCAAGTTTTGTACGAAGCTTGAGTGGTTCTTATGAGAGTCTTGTTTATTATCTATAAGTCCATGCAATTCTTGTTTCTCAAATTCTTGTGTATATGATATCTTTTGTTGCTTGTGAGGAGGAGAACCACTATTATTTCCAACTGATGATAATCGTCTTGCTCTTTCCTAATTTTTAGCTAGATTTCTTTGTTGAGTTCATCTACCATAGTGACAAGAACTATCTTGTACTATCTTGATCTTTTCATTTGTCATAGTCTCTTGCTTCAATTGTTCTATTTTTCTTTTTGATGTATGTTGCATATCTCCCGATCCTTGAAGGGATAACAGAGGAGGAACTTTAGAATAAATAACTTTTCCTCGTGGATGAGGTAATACTCGAGTGTTTTCCTTATCTACTTCAATTGTAGTAACTATATCATCATATTCATAGTAGTTGTTATGTCAGAAAAAGTAACCTTGGGGCATTTTTCCTATTAAGGTTTAGCTCCCGGTCCTATAATTGTATTTAGAGCATCTTGCATGTTATTTCTGACTCCCGATGAGAAAACCCTTGTGTCTTGTGACAAATAGGACCTAGGGGGCTGCACTTTAATGATCACTGAGAAAAAATGGCAGGGTGGACTTGGGCACTAGCGCCCTAGTCCGGCCCTATTTTGGGTCTACCCTGATTTCAAATGTTAGTTTTATAACCATTAATTAGGTCCTATGCTGACATCTAAAGTTTGAATTATGAAATTCTTAACGAGAATCTTTGTAGTTGCATATATAAGCATGATTAGGTTTCATTTGCAAACTAGATGGAAATTGGACAACTTTATGCATACTTGTGATTAGAGCATTTAAAATATTCATTGTGTGGTAGAGCAGAGCATTGTTATTGTGTTTGTACTTACAAATTTGGCATCCATCTCCTCATGGCATGAAGAGCATCTTCCTTCCATGAGATCTTCACTACAAGGTGATATAAATTGTGTTTTCTATCATTTATCATTTAGATTTTGCCTCTATCCCTAAGGGATATGCACTCTTTATCTGACAACGGTGTTCGGAAGACTTGAATGTCTCTCCGAGGCTTGACTGAGGCAAGCCTCTAAACACCACAACCCGCAACCCATTTTTTCATGATTGCAAGTTACATGTTGCAGGAGCAAAAGAAGTGAAGTTGCAAGATAGCATTGCAGATTGTTAGAATTGCAGATCAGAGAAGAAAATAGGGACCTAGACATGAGCACCTGCTCATTAGTCATCTGGATCCCGCAACAGAAAAATCTTCAAAATAGCAAGAATAGGTTGTAGACAAGTTTCTTAGATCTCAACAAAAATTGTGGCACTGGACTAGGATGCCCGCTCATTAGTCCCCAAATTTTCCATATTCCAAACTTTAAAATTTGGTACGCATTTGATTGTCATTTGATATCTTTTTGTGCGATCATTTTTCGTAGTTTGTCTGTTTGTTTACAATTTCATGAAATTAGGGGTTTGAGCATAATTGGGCTTAATTGAATAATAAAATCATATAATTTCAATCTTCCCCTAGGTTCCAAGTGACAGGAGATTTGTAGTAGACTTTCTACTCAATTAAATGTCCTTGAATGTTTAGTGGTGAAAGGAGGATAAACATAAAACAAACCATTAAATCCTTCTAAACTTTTTCCCCTTTTTTCATCATAATCATTTTGGTGAACTTGTGTTTTTAGAATTTTTGCACCTTGTTGAGTTTTGTGCTTCAAATTTACATTCATTGCATTCATTCATATAATTGTTCATCTTATTGCATTTGAAAAATTACAAAAAAAATTCATAAATTTGAAAAAATTGGCATTTTTAGCTTGCATTTTCAAACAATTTGAATTAATTGGCATTGAATTTTAATACAATTTTGTCATTATCATTACATTTGATTTAAAATACAGAAAATTTTCATTCACTATTCATTCAGATTGCATTTTCATGCTTAAATAGACAAAAATTGCTTGAAATTGTGCATTTTTCCATATAATCTAGTTTTGCATTAGCTAAGATTTGTAGTCAAACTCTTGTTTCATATTTTATTGCCCTTTTAAAACACTCATTAGGACTAATTTCTAACTGTAGTGTTTCATCATAGTGGTTTTATTGCAATATTTCATGTCTAGGTGCGAGGCCTACTAATTCACTCTCTTATTTTTTTCTCTTTTCATATTACTGTTGGAGACATTTTAGACATTTGGAGACTGTTGATCCTGATATGTAGACTTTTTAGACTATACTTCTTTATTTTGATTAGTTATGCTCAGCATGTTGTGATGAGACTAGATCCTAATTTGATTTACTGATGATGATTAGACATGTGATATGCATTATGATATTATTTGAGATACTAGTTGTGAGATTATGTTATGGATTTGTTATGCGATTTTTATCTTGAAATAGTTTATAGAAATGAAAATTATGAATCTAATTATGATGTGATTTTTATGATGTTTTAATTGATTATGTGATGGTGTGAGTGTATGCTTTCCCTTGCTTCGGCTATGATATACATGTTGGATTAATCTTTTATTTAAGTGCGTAGGTGATTTTCCCAAGCCACAGATAATCAGAGATTATCCCACATATTTTGTGAGATCCCATGTTGAACTGATCTAGTTCCAAGAGGAACCAAGATCAACTGTGTAAATGCATGATGAATTTTCATATTGTTGGTGTATGGTGTCTTTTGGGCTAGGTCTACCTATTTTTAGTTAATTGTATATTGGTGTTGTAAATGTGTAATGTTTATTTGACTTAATTTTTGGATTTTAATTTTTATGATCCCTTTTTATGTGAGTTTCTACACCCAAAGGTGCTCAAATTGGGTTAAAAGTGACCCTGGGTTGTACCCCTAGGGTCTAGGGCCCATTTGAGCTTGTCTAACCATAGGATAACTCCCATATGGTCAATTAAACTTCACCCTGAAGTGAAGTGACGAAAATGGAAGTTTTGGGAGGAGTGGAAGGTTGGGTCAAACCTTCAACCTTATCCACACCTCATTCCAAGGCATTGGGGTACCTTGCATTGAAAGCTTGGGGAGTCTTCAAGACCCCTAATTGTGGACGACCCAACTCCAAGGCTCTCTCACATTGGTGAGAGTACTTTAGGGTTTTGTGGGCTTTCATGGGAGGATAGGATTTGGACACTTGTCATACCCTCATCCTTTTTGGGCTCCACCTTGCTCTCACACATGTATGAGAGAGCACAAGTAGAGGGGGCAAGACTTGGTGAAATGGAAGGGTGACATGCGTCACCCCCACATTCCATGGAGCTTGCAAGTGGATGTGAGGATGAAGGAGAAAGTGACATGTGTCACTTTCACATTCCTCAAGGCTCATGAAGAGAGCCTATTTTAATCCCTCTTGAAGAGAGGGAGGGGGTTGTTGATTTCAATACATTTTCTATTTTATTTGAATTTTGGGGAGAGAGTTAGAGAGTTTTGGAGGCACTTTTGGAGGAAGGACTTGGAGGTGGAGTTGGAAGGGCTCTACTTCAACTATCTTCTTTGTTGGGCTTATCAAGGTAGGATTCAAGGCTTGATGCATTTTCTTATGTATTTACTTTACTTGTGTGTTTGCATTGTTTGTGTTTTATGTTTTGTTGTTGTGGGTTTGTGAGGGTGTTTGTAAGAGCTTCTCCATTTGGAGAAGATGCTCAACATGTGTGGGGTGGGGGAGGAGTGAACCTCCTCAAGGTCACCCTCCTAGTGTTGATATTTTGGCCTTGCTATGAGTATGAGTATTTTGTATGGCATGAGTGCCATGGAGGAATATATGAGTTCTTGGTATAAATATTTAGGCTTGAGGCCTTATTTGTGTTGATCTTTTTGAGATATTTGGAGTGGCCTCTTGAGTTGAGTGATGTCCACTCCCCTACCCCTTCAAACTCATTTTTATGAGTTTTGTGTTGTGTTAAACCATGGGTGTTCTTCCTATTTTGTTGGTTGGTTTATTGTTGTGTTGTGGAGTGAAGAATCCTTGTGTGTGGATGACCTCCAAGCTCGGGGGTGACTCATTAGTGAGTCTATGGTAGGGAGGAGAGCGGTTTTTGTGGCTTGGTTTCCCCTCCCTTGTATTTTTTTTGCAGG
Organism: Cunninghamia lanceolata; assembly: GCA_027924645.1. Classification (NCBI taxonomy): domain Eukaryota; kingdom Viridiplantae; phylum Streptophyta; class Pinopsida; order Cupressales; family Cupressaceae; genus Cunninghamia; species Cunninghamia lanceolata. The sequence goes on along the minus strand of BSBN01000571.1, from coordinate 535,638 downwards.
TGTTATTGTTGGTTTTGAAGCTTGGAGGAAGAGAATTTTAAAGTTATGTTCATTGCTATTTTGGCTATTGAGAGCCATGGCCAAATGGCCCATGTGTAGTTTGAGTAAATGGAAAGAGAGAATATACTCTCTCTTATTATGTAAAGTTTAAAAGATTTTATTTTGTGTTTACTCTATTAGAGAAGTTACAAAAATGTAATAATCTCCTTGATATAGTGTTGTCAAAATATATTTATATTTGGTTCTCATTTCCATGTGTTTTCAAGAAAATGAAATATATGTGTTGCTATTTTATTTCAAAATAAAATTCTGTATGTTGTTACCTTTAAATTTATTTGCAAGCAAAAGAAAAAGGAATAAATGTAGTTGCTGATTTATTTCAAGAGAAAAATAAAATGTGTTGCTGTTTGAAAGTTTATAGTTGCAAAAAAAAAAAAAAATATTATTCAGTTGTAGTTCTCTTTCAAATATATATATATTTTGACCAAAAAAAGTAAAAGTGAAATACATTTTTTTTGAGAATATTTAATGCTTGCTCGGTTTTGAAATTTATACATGTCTTTTATAGACAGATTTGGATATATATATATATAATAAACTTGTTTTTGTTTTTGCAAGAGAAATTACTTGTTGTGGGATTGAAGGAGTCTATATATATATTGTTATTATAAGATAGACAAAATAAATAAATACAAATAATAATATTAAAGACTGTCATAGCTTTGGGTGGGCAAACCCTAGCGTCCACGGGATTATGCACAGACCATTTGTTTTTGTGCTATGTATGTATGATGGTGGGGGGGGGGGGTTGAACCCCCACCGTAGCCTCCATGTGAATCACGGACTATGTATTGGTGTGGGGTGCAGGGGGCATGAACTCCCCCACACTCCATACTGCCCCCCACATACTTGTTCTTGGCGTTGCTTGTTTAAACTTGCAGATATTGTTGAATTGACGACGACACCCTCACATAGCCCGTCACCTTGCTTTATGAGTTGTCGGCCCTTGTTCTCTGCAACATACATTTTGTTTAATTATATACACACACACACATATATGTAGCGTGTATACCATGAGTTTGCAGCATTATAATTATGTCTCTTCTATTTATGATCTCTGGTATTTTTACCACAGCATATATACATATATTTATACATATACATACATACATATGTGTGTGTGTGTGCAAGAAAAAGAGGGCACTATATTCATTTAGTATACCTCCGTGGTTTGTCTTCCATGGCTGTCCACCCTTGTGACCTGCAACAAATAGAGAAAAACAAAAAGAAATGAGAAGGAGAAATGAGGGAAGAGAAAGAATAGAATGAGAGAAAACAAGTTAGGGTTAGGGTTCTTCTTCTTAAGGATATTTTATTTTATTGTGCAACCATTTAGGGCTTTGTGGATTTTAAATTTGTTTATCTTGTGGGGTGGGAATTTTTAATTTAAAATTTCTATTATGGGAAATGGGTGCACTTTATCTTTTCTTAGGGTAATTATTTCTTTTAACCTCATTGGAATATTTTTTTATTGTATTTAGGTGGGAGATGAATTTAAAGGTTTTTGAGCTCTTTATTCTCTTGGGTAAATTAATTTAATTTACGGGGTGTATTAGGTTAATGTTGGTTTTAGTGTATGGTGTTGTTATTTTCAATTATTCAAAGGTTAGGTTAGCAGTTTAGTGAATTATTAGACCTTGGGGAATTTAATTTTAAATATTGTAACTTGTAAAATATTAATGCAATAGAATTATAGCTAGGTCAACTTTATTAATTTAATCGTATGTTTCAGGTTTTAATCAAAGTAGAATATTAATTTAGTTATTTAATCTAGTTAATTAATTAGAGAACCTTAGTGCGGTAAATTATTCCCCCTAGCGTAATTATTTTAATAAATCAATTTTATTAAGCTTAGTGAAACTTTGGTTAGGATTTTCTTAATTAGAATAATTCCTATATATGCCCTAGTGGCGTTATGCTGTCAGATTTTTTCAAGAATTAGGGTTAATTGTCTTAAGTGATTTAATTTTTGTGTTGAGTAATATTTTAATGTTTCCGCAAACTAGATGTTTGATTTAAGTGGTTATTCAATTCTTTTATGGTCTAGAATTAGAGTTTTGATTTCGACTCGTGTCGAAATCTCATCACTCACTTAGGAAAACTTAGGGTTTCAATCAATCGATCCTAACCCTAATGGCAACACTTCTCGCATCGTATTGACCCCCTTAGTTGGCTATCATCACGCAGGGGATTCCGTAGGTGATTGCATTACCTTGAGTTTGATTGACTTGTTTACGCTTTATGCGTATTGCCAAGCGCGCTAATGCGTATGAGGGGATTTCTTGGGATGCGTGGAAATTTTTTGATATTTCATGTCATAACAACATGACATGTGTGTTGTGTGTTGTGACCGCATGGGAAATGTGGGCATGACACTAGGGTTTGAAAACCTTGCTTTTTCACTAGATTTTAGCCTTATCGTCTCTCTAGATTTGCATCCTAGGTGTGTTGTGAAGAATTTTTATGCATTAATTGGCTATTATTAGGGTTATTACTTGCTATCCATTTTCAAATTCTTTACAACACCCTCTTTATTGGGCCTCTACAGTGAAAATTGGTGAAAATTTGCATATTTTGGCTATATTTTCACTAGGGTTTGACTTAGATTGGCACTATAAGCATGTTGTGATGGATTTACTATTATAATCTACTTCACCTCCTAGAATTCTTTACAACACCCTTTCTATTGGGTCTTTGCATTGAAACTTGTGAAAAATTGCATATTTTAGTGTATTTTCGCTAGGTTTTGACTTGTCATCACTCTAGGTTTGCATCCAAAGTATGTTGTGAAGAGTATTATTGCTTTATTGGACTGATATTAGACATATTATTTGCTTCACTTTATCATTTTCCTTACAACACCCTTTCTTTCACTTATTTACATTGAAAAAAGTTGAAAAATCAAGCATTTTAGGTCATATTTACATATGATTTTGCACTTGTTTCTTGCATAACTTTTGAAAAGATTTTAAAATATGATCTTATGTTGATGTTACAAGACCTTTAATTATGGCATCTTCATCTCATTGCTCTTTGGTATTTTACATGCATATATCAAAAACTTTGAGAGTTTCTACAAATTTCTTAATATGAATCCTCATGTTCTCACTTATTTACAAGCTATGTATCACAAGGATATATTTAAATGCTCTTCATTTGAAATCCTTCACTATATATCTGATTTTGAAAACTTCACATCTCTCATTAATGCATACCCTTAGGTAGTAGAATATTTAATCAAACACATTGAGAATAGTGAGTGTGAAACTCCTCTTAATGCTTTGGAATTAATTGCTAAAAAATATGGTGATGACGATAATGATGATTCCATAGATTATCCTACTTCTCCTATAGTTGATTGTTCAAGAACCTTAGATGAGAAGACTATGGATATCTCTATTAATGATAAAACACCTTGCCTTCTTAACTACACAGTACCTTCCTCTCATTCCAATGCTATCCCTTGCCAAGATGTAGCATTAGTGGATGCAAAAAGGTCTCACATTAAATCCTTTAGCCCTAGATGTTGGGTATAATCAAGAGGAAAACAATGTTAATTCAATCTTCATTAATAGACTTTGTAGAAATATTCCTAAGATGATTGTCTGAGGGGCACCTAGTGCACCCTCTTGCTTCAAACCAGTGATTGTGGTTCAAGGTAGACACCCCGATTGCATTTTCCAATATGCACAACAAATTACTCAAACAAGTCAAGGCATTCAAAATGTGCTACAACATCCCATAATTTCTCACACATACAACACTCATAATAACAAGCAAAGTAAAAAATCACCGCATGTGCATATCTCTCTTCCATGTTCTCAACCTATGCTCCCTCCACCACGTTGTCTTACTTACAAAAGTGGTTAAGAATATGATCTTGTTGAATAGCTTCGTGCTACTCCTACTAAGATCTCTCTTTGGGATTTAATACAAACTTTGCCTACATACCATAGAATGCTCCAAGAAGCTTTACAAAAGGTGATTATCCCACCTACTAATAATCTTAATGATGTAGCAGCCGTATTGGATAGTATGCATGTGACAAAAATAGATATTCTCTTTCAACCACATGAATTGTTAGGGTTAGCTGGCAGAAGATATCAATTAAATGCAAATAAAGATTAAACAGAGGAATGGAAATACACAGAAATAATAATAGTGAGAGACAAGTTTTAACGTGGTTCAACCAAACTCAGGCTACATCCACCAACAGAGAGTCCAATATTATTATCTAGTAAATCAAACTGATTACAACCAACAATCCCTACAACTCAATACCGTTGCAAATGCTACAATACAATATATATCCAAAAAACCCTAACCCTTAGCTGCTTTTATCAAGCCTTATGTCAGTTACAAAATAGGGGTTTTTTTATGTCGGTCCAAAAATTTTATATGTACATGGATAGTGTACAGTACTTTCCTGATCAGTCACCACCTACCAACAATCTCCCACTTGGAGACTGATTAGGCTCCACACCAAACAATCTCCCACTTGGAGACTGATCCTGGATGACACCACTACGCGTGCAACTCCCACTGGAAATAAACACCCTAGACTCTATTGTTCTAATTTTATTGTTTCAGTCTTGAAGACCAACCAAAGTTGAAGAGGAGCTCAACTTCTCCCTTGTCACTACCTTTGTAAACATATCCCCTAGATTTTCATCTGTATGTATCTTTTCCAGCCTTAACTATCTATTATCCAACACTGACTGAATAAAGTGATACCTCAACTGTATGTGTTTGGTCTTTGAATGCAAGGCAGAATTTTTTGCAAGATGTATGGCACTCTGACTGTCTATATACAAAGAATTGTTAGCCTGTTGTTTGCCCAATTCTTCCATGAAAGATTGTAGCCATATCATCTCCTTGCTTGTCTGTGTTGCAGCTACATACTCTACCTCTGTGGTGGATAAAGAAACCACCTTTTGCAACCATGAGATCCAACTCACTGCTGTCCCACCTATAGTAAAGACATAACCTATAGTACTCTGCCTGGTATCAATATCACCTACCAAATTTGAGTCTACATAACCTGCTAAATCAGTATTAGAGCCCCCAAAATGTAAGTGTTTATTGGATGTACCTCTCAAATATCTGAGAATCCATTTTATCGCATTCCAATGCTCGAATCTGGTATGACTCATATACCTACTGACGACTCCTACAACATGTGCAATATCTAGTCTTGTGCATACCATGGCATACATTAAACTTCCTACAGCTAAAGCATATGGTACCTTAGACATTTTTTCTTCCTCCACTTGTCTCTTTGGACACATCTCCTTAGTTAATTTCAAATGACTAGGCAAAGGTGTGCTGAGAGCTTTTGCATTCTCCATGTGGAATCTCTGCAACACCTTTTCAACATAAGCAACTTGAGATAGAGTCAATTTTCTATTCTTCCTATCTCTGTAAATTTTCATACCAAGGATTTGTTTTGTTGCCCCCAAATCCTTCATATCAAATGACTGTGCTAACTGTTGTTTTAACTCTCTTATGTGAGCCATGTGAGACCTACCTACAAGCATGTCATCAACATATAAATATAAAATAATATAGCTGTCATTATCCAACCTCTTAAAATAAACATAATGGTCAGAATTACACCGACTGTAGCCTTGCTCAGCCATAAAACTATCAAATTTTAGATACCATTACCGAGGTGCTTGTTTCAGGCCATACAAACTCTTCTTCAATCTGGACACCAATTTCTCCTTACTTTTGAGCTCAAATCCTTGGGGCTGTTCCATGTATATCTCCTCCTCCAAATCACCATGGAGAAAGGCAGTTTTCACATCTAGTTGTTCCAAATGCAAATCTTTAGCAGCCACAATACTTAAAACAGTACAAATAGAAGTCATTTTGACAATCGGAGAAAATATCTCATCAAAATCAATGCCCTTTTTCTGTGCAAATCCTTTTACAACTAACCTGGCTTTAAATCTTTTCTTACCTCCATCTTCCTCTTTCAGCCGATAAACCCATTTGTTTGGTAAGGCCTTTTTACCTGCAGGCAACTTACATAATTCCCAAGTTTGATTTTTCAACAAGGAGTCCATTTCTTCTTTCATTGCAAGCTCCCACTGAACCTGTGTATCCACCTATATAGCTTCATCATACCCTTCTGGTTCACCAGCATCTGTTAACAAAATAGAATACAAAGAGGGAGAAAACCTTTCAGGAGGTCTACTTAGCCTTGTTGACCGTCTAACATTCACTGGAGTTTGTGGTATTTTTGGTTGTTATTGCGTAGCATGAGGAACCACTAGAACATCACTATTTAGAGTATCATCCAACACCACATAATCTTTTTCTTTCTTCTCATGCTGCTACAACTGATCTTTGTACAACACCTTCTCATTGAATATAACATCCCTACTTCTCACAATTTTTTGATTTTCAAAATCCCAAAGCCTATAACCAAATTCATCAATGCCATATCCAACGAAGGTATGTTTTTTTGATTTTGCATCTAGCTTGGTTCTATTTTCAAAATCTACATGTGCAAATGCTTCACATCTAAAGGTTTTGAGAAAAGAATAACTTACCTTCTTGCCTGTCCATGCTTCCTTTGGAATACCACAGCCCAAAGGAATTGAAGGACCTCTATTAATTAAATATACAGTAGTGTTGACAGCTTCTACCCACATGTTTAAAGGAAGCCCAACATGCAATCTCATGGTCCTTGCACGCTCCATTATTGTCCTATTCATGCGTTCAGCCACTCCATTTTCCTGTGGAGTCCCTGGAACTATTTTCTACCTACAAATTTTATTAAAGGAACAATAATCCTCAAATTTTTTGCTGCAATATTCACCATCATTATCAGATCTGAGACATTTTAATATTTTACACATCTCATTCTCAACCAAGCTTCTCCATTTCTTAAATGTTTCAAATACATCGAATTTCTACCTAAGGAAATAAATCCATACCTTCCTAGTTGCATCATCTATGAATGTAACATATTACCGAGAGCCATCGAGAGAAGATACCTGAGCTGGTCCTCATACATCTATATGCACAAGCTCCAACTTTTCATCTTTCTTTTGCTTCCGATCTCTGAGAAAACTGACTTTCTTTTGTTTTCCATACACACAACTTTCACAAAAATCCATATTAATACATTTTAGACCTAGTAAAACTTTCTTAGAATGAAGTACCTTCATACCTTTTTCACTCATATGCCCAAGTCTATTATGCCATAGTGTTGTTTCAAAACCTGCAGCAACTGTTTCGGTCTCTTCCTATGAATCTGCAGCAACTGTTCCTAAACCTGTTTGTTTTTTCTCTACAACAGCTAAAGTAGAAGGAACAGTATGACCTGTACAAAGATATAGGGTGCCTACTTTCACACCTTTTGCAACTATTAAGGCACCTTTTGAAACCTTCTAATTTTTATCAGTAAATGTAATGATGCAACCTTCTTCAGCTAGTTGCCCTACTGAAATTAAATTCTTACTGAGCCTTGGAACGTGCCTTACCTCTTGTAGTAGCCAATGATTCCCATTCTGCAACTTAATCTTGATTCTTTCCTTTCCAACAATCTGAAGGGTTCGTTATTTCCCAAATAAACCAGCCCAAAATCCCCTTGGACATAATCAAGAAAATAACTTCTATGGGGTGTAGCATGAAATGAGGCCCTTGAATCTAAAACCCATGAATCATCAACATTATCTAGGGAAATAATCAAAGCATCATCTTTAGATTTATTACTTACCACATTTGCCTCCTTATTGCCTTCTTGTTTGTCTCCTTTATTTTTCTGAGACCAGAAATTTTTCTTCAAATGACTTGGTTTCCCACAGTACCAGCAATCCTTCTTTCCTCTGGTTTGGGATCTCTTATCGTTTGATTTTCCTCGTGACTTTCCATGACCTCCAGAACCTTTTCCTCTCTCCTTTGATCTGCCCTTGCTTTCTGCATTCAAAACATTGCCTGATGTGGATCCACCTGAGCTTTTCCTACGAATTTCCTCACTTAGAATAACACCAACAACATCATCAAATTTTAGGGTATTTGAACTAGAAACAGAGTTACTAACTGCCATTACCAAACTATTCCAGCTTTTAGGCAATGAACATAATATCAAGAGAGCTCTAACTTCTTTATCAAATTTTACATTTACAGAAGTCAATTGACTGACAATCATATTAAATTCATTTAAATGATCTGTCACAGATCCACCTTCAACCATTTTTAAATTAAACAAACGCTTCATGAGAAATACCTTATTTGAGGCTGAGGGTTTTTCTTACAATTTAGCTAAAGCTTTCATCAGACCATTTGTTGTCTTCGCTTCTGTTATATTGAATGCCACCGATGGTGTCAGGCACAACCGAATGGTTCTTAGTGCCTTTTTTGTCAAGAAGATTCCAATCCTCATCACTCATTGTTGCCAGTTTTTTCGCTACTCCTTCTAATGGCATCCATAAATCCTTTTGATAGAGGTAATCCTCCATCTGCATCTTCCATAACTGATAGTTCTGCCCTTTGAATTTATCGACCTTCAATTTACCCTCGTCTGCCATTGCTCCCACTCAATCATGAGACTCCCACTCAACCGTGAGACCTTCCTACAGATGATAATTGAACACAACCCGCTTTGATACCACTTGTTAGGGTTAGCAGACAGAAGATATCAAATAAATGCAAATAAAGATTAAACAGAGAAATGGAAATACACATAAATAATAACAATGAGAGACAAGTTTTAACGTGGTTCACCCAAACTCGGGCTCCATCCACCAACAGAGAGTCCAATATTATTATCTAGTAAATCAAACTGATTACAACCATCAATCCCTACAACTCAATACCGTTGCAAATTCTACAATACAATATATATCCAAAAAACCCTAACCCTTAGCCGCTTTTATCAAGCCCTATGTCGCTTACAAAATAGGGTTTTTTTATGTCGGTCCAAAATTTTTATATGTACATGGCTAGTGTACAGTACTTTCCTGATCAGTCGCCACCTACCAACATGAATTACCGTCAATTGAAGTTCAAAACCAATATGATCCACTTATGATCTTTGTTACAATAAACAAAAACTTGATAAAATGAGTTGTGATTGACAATGGATTGGCTCTTAATGTTTGTATCATTGACCTACTACATAAAATCAAGGCCGACACATCAAAAATCAAATCAGATAAACTTAGCATTTGTGGCTTTGATAATCATAGTAGTCAATCAATAGGTACTATAACCTTACCTATAAAGGTGGGTTCTACGATTGTATCTACCCTGATTCATGTCATGCCTAGTTCTTTATCTTACAACATGATTCTTGGTAGACCTTGGATTCATGCATTGGGGGTGGTTCCATCCACCCTACATTGTTCAATCAAATTTATATTCAAAGATAAACTTCATACTATTCATGCTGATCCTAAACCGGATAACTGTTTACATATTGAAATGCAAAAACAAGTTTACAATCATATGCGCTTAAACAATTTATGAGCTGCTTCATCAATGCCTCTTGCCACGAATAGTGTTGTGCATGATTCTACACCATCGAATGCACTCTTTGGTGATGATTTGGGCTCATTAGATTTTAATCCTTGTAGTATAGGGGATTATAAAATTAATAGCCGTGACACATCAAAAGTAGCATTGATCTCATCTAAGCAATCTTTTGAAGCACCTAAGAAACCTAAAGTCCCCTTGGTAGAAAATAAAGACAATTCTCTCACTGATACTACAAATTATGAGACCTATGATGCTTCACCATCTTCTAAAGAAATGGACTCTCTTTACAGTTGTGGATTTCCAATATTGTACAAAAATAATGACTATGTAGGTAACGTTTGGGGTGTAAATCAACAAGGAATCAGAGTACCTTTACAAGTCGTTGGAATTAATTACACAAACAGTATAGGATACCGCTCTTTGAAACCCACCAAATCCTCTCCTCATCCTAAACTCAATGTTAATGCAATTTCAACAAGACCAAATCAACATGTGAGATATCCTGGGTTGATAGACCAAAATGGTCCACTGGGAAGTATCCCTTTGAATTAGGTAAATATGTCTCAATCTTTAAGCCACCCTTATTGTAGCCAATATTATAATTGATCTCAAGGGTGGTCTCTTCCTAAATATGTAAGTTCTTAGCATTGGGATGAAATAGGTAAATATTTCTAACCCTTTACCTCTCGTGTTGTGTCTCCCCCATGATGTGTTATGTGTTGTTCAGGCCTCATGGGATGACCCTTGATTCTCTTGTAAGGCCCAAGATACCAAGAGACTGCCTCTGTAATGACCTTCTATTTGTATCATCATTCTTCTATATTGCTTCTCCTCTTTTTTCATTGTTGTGTGTTGAGTCTTATGGACATAGTATTGTGGTTGGTGACTTTGGGGCACCCTCCTACTTGACTGTCCCTAAGGTACTTGTTTCTTCTCTCTTGATTTATTGTTTCCCTTCCTCTAGTGTTTCTATCTAGTGGGCGGATGATGAAAAACATATTATACTAATGTGGACTTAGTGTCCCTTTAGCGAGTAATCAAAAAATGAACCAAGTCCATACATGACAATGGGGTTGATATATATTATCCGATGCTTGGCTAGTAGAATCACTCCATGTGATCATGATGTTGTCTTATCGTACTTACAAACCATAACAATACTTTTTCTCCATATACTTTGTTTATCCTTGAATCTCGCCTTTGTTACACTCAGTTTTGAGATTTCTGTAGTATATTCCCACAGTCGGTCCCTGGATCCATAGTATAACCTTGGCTCTCTATGTGAATGATCATATGCATTGTTCTCTATAATGATTATGTGGACGCTAACACCTTTCTTGTAGGAATGTGGTTTTGGGAACATTTGGTGATCGTAAAGTACATATCACCTCTAGGGGGCATGGGCTTTGTGAGAGCTCATATTCCCTTGTGTGTTTTCTTCCTACCTTAATGTGCTTGATATCATCACATGATATCAACCACCTTAAGGTGGGGGCATATATAAGGTAAGCTATCTATTTGAGATGCTAGCAAAGTGTTTTTGTTCTTAGGTGTAGTCTTAAAAACTGGTGGCGATGAGTCTCTCTTGCACTCTGAGATTTGTTTGAAATCAACTTGCAATCATTTAAGCCCTCTACAGAGGTGGGATATCACGTATATCCTTTTTATCGTAAGCCCTCTATGGAGGCGGGGATGGTGTATTTCTCATGGAGAGTGCACATCCTGTAATTTTCTAAAAGTCCTCTGTGGAGGTGGGGAGCAGTTATGTGACTAACTTAACCCTTAAGCGTGTCTTTGGTGATTGTTGTGGCAAAGCCCAATTGTCGATGTGTGCCTATAATGTGTCTAAGATGTTGATGAACCTAGAAATAAGAACACTCCATCACTTGTCTGCCATGTCTTCCAAGTGTGTGTATTACGTGTGTGTTCCCAAGCATAGTCTAAAGATCAGTGGTGATGAGTCCCTCCTATGCTTTGGGATTTGTATGGCATGCTTGATTTGTATGGTGTGCTTGATTTGTATTGCGTGTCTGTTGCCCCATATGCAATCTAAAGACCGGTGGCACTGAGTCCCTCTTGTATTATGGGTGGTGTGTTTACTTTCCTTGTACTTGCATCTACATTTCATATGTGAGAAAAAGAAAAAGAGAAATCATTACTGTCTTCACTACATTCACTGTTTTCACTATGTTTTTTGTGTCTTCAATGCTATCTTCTCCATGTTTTGTGTGACTGTAACTGTCTTCTTTGTGTCTTGCATGCCTGTTAGTGTCTACAATGTGTTTGGTGTATCTTCATCGTGCTTGGCGTGTTTGCTATGTTTATTGATCGTACTTTAATGCATGTATTGGCCTTATATTTATACATACATTAAAGTGGGGGCTAAATGTTATATTGGAAAAAGTAACCTTGGGGGCTTTTGCCTATTAAGGTTTAGCTCCTGGGTCCTATAATTGCATTTAGAGCATCTTACATGTTATTTCTGATTCCCGATGAGAAAACCCTTGGGTCTTGTGACAAATAGGACCTAGGGGCTGCACTTTAATGATCACTGAGAAAAAATGGCAGGGTGGACTTGGCGTTAACGCCCTAGTCCAGCCCTATTTTGGCTCTGCCCTAATTTCAAATGTTAGTTTTATGACTGTTAATTAGGTCCTATGCCAACATCTAAAGTTTGAATTACGAAATTCTTAGCAAGAATCTTTGTAGTTGCATATATAAGCATGATTAGGTTTCATTTGCAATCTAGATGGAAATTGGACAACTTTAGGCATACTTGTGATTAGAGCATTTAAAATACTCATAGTGTGGTAGAGCAGAGCATTGTTATTGTGTTTGTACTTGCAAATTTGGTATCCATCTCCTCATGGCATGAAGAGCATCTTCCTTCCATGAGATCTTCACTACAAGGTGATATCAATTGTGTTTTCTATCATTTATCATTTGGATTTTGCCTCTATCCTACAGGGATATGCACTCTTTATCTGACATAAGCATGATTAGGTTTCATTTGCAATCTAGATGGAAATTGGACAACTTTATGCATACTTTTGGTTAGAGCATTTAAAATATTCATTGTGTGGCAGAGCAGAGCATTGTTATTGTGTTTGTACTTACAAATTTGGTATCCATCTCCTCATGGCATGAAGAGCATCTTCCTTCCATGAGATCTTCACTACAAGGTGATATCAATTGTTTTTTCTATCATTTATCATTTGAATTTTACATCTATCCCGCAGGGATATGCACTCTTTATCTGACAACGGTGTTAAGAAGACTTGAATGTCTATTCGGGGCTTGACTGAGGCAAGCCTCTAAACACCACAACCCCTAACCCATTTTTCCATGATTGCAAGTTACATGTTGCGGGAGGAAAAGAAGTGAAGTTACAAGATAGAAATGTAGACTGCCAGAATTATAAATCAGAGAAGAAAATAGGGACTTGGACTTGGGTGCCCACTCATTAGTCCTCCAGATCCCGCAACAGAAAAATCTTTAGAACAACAAGAATAGGTTGTAGACAAGAATCCCAGATCTTGACAAAAAATGTGGCAGTGGACTAGGGCACCCACTCATTAGTCGCTGAGTTTTCCATATTCCAAACTTTGAAATTTGGTATGCATTTGATTGTCATTTGATATCTCTGTGTGCGATCATTTTCTATAGTTTGTCCGTTTGTTTACGATTTCATAAAATTAGGGGTTTGACCAGAATTGGGATTAATTGAATAACAAAATCATACAATTCCAATCTTCCCCTATGTTCCAAGCTATAGGTGATCTATAGTAGACTTTCTACTAGATTGAATGTCCTTGAATGTTTAGTGGTGAAAGGAGGATAAACATAAAACAAACCATTAAAACCTTCTAAACATTTTCCCCCTTTTTCATCATAAACATTTTGGTGAACCCATGTTTTTGGACTTTTCATACCTTTCTGAGTGTGGTGCTTCAAATTTACATTCATTTCATTCATTCATATCATTGTTCATCTTATTACATTTGAAAAATTACAAAAAAATTGAAAAATTTGAAAAAATTAGCATTTTTAGTTTGCATTTTCAAACAATTTGAATTAATTGGAATTTAATTTCAATAAAAATTTGTCATTATCATCATATCTAATTTGAAATACAAAAAATTTTCATTCACCATTCATTTAGATTGCATTTTCATGCTTAAATAGACAAAAATTGCTTGAAATTGTGCATTTTTCCATATAATCTAGTTTTGCATTAGCTAGGGTTTGTAGTCAAAATCTTGTTTTAGATTTTACTACCCTTTTAAAACACTCATTAGGACTTATTTCTAACTTTAGTGTTTCATAATAGTGGTTTTATTGCAATATTTCATGTCTAGGGTTTGAAAACATTACTTTTTCACTAGTTTTTGGCCTTATCGTATCTCTAGATTTGCATCCTAGGCATGTTGTGAAGAATTTTTCTGCATTAATTGATTGTTATTAGGGTTATTACCTTTTGTATCTTTTCAAATACTTTACAACACCATTTTTATTGGGCCTTTGCAGTTAAAATTGGTGAAAATTTGCATATTTTGGCTATATTTTCACTAGGGTTTGACTTAGATTGGCACTATAAGCATGTTGTAATAGATTTTATAAATTTAGGTGACTAATATTACTATTATAATCTACTTCACCTCCTAAAATTCTTTACAACACCCTTTCTATTGGGTCTTTGCATTGAAACTTGGTGAAAAATTACATATTTTAGTGTATTTTCGCTAGGTTTTGACTTGTCATCACTCTAGGTTTGCATCAATAGTGTGTTGTGAAGGATATTATTGCTACATTGGACTGATATCAGAAATATTACTTTCTACACTTCATCATTTTCCTTACAACACCCTTTCTTTCACTTATTTTCATTGAAAAAAGTTGAAAAATCAAGTATTTTAGGTCATATTTACATATGGTTTTGCACTTGTTTCTTGCATAACTTTTGAAAAGATTTTAAAATATGATCTTACATTGATGTTACAAGACATTTCATTATATAATATTTATCTCATCGCTCTTTGGTATCTTTACATGCATATACCAAAAACTTTGAGAGTTTCTACAAATTTCTTAATATGAATCCTCATGTTCTCACTTATTTACAAGCTATGTATCACAAGGATATATTTAAATGCTCTTCATTTGAAATCCTTGACTATGTATCTAATTTTGAAAACTTCACATCTCTCATGAATACATACCCTTGGGTAGTAGAATATTTAACAAAACACATTGAACAGGCCTAGAAGACCTCCAGTAAGGCAACCTAATGCTCAAAGATATCCATCCTTCAATGGATACTACCACAATTGCAATAACTTTGGTCATAAAGCTAATCAGTGCAGAAAGAGAATAAATCAGACTAACTCATCCCTCTCCAGACAGTGCTTCAACTACAAAAGGTATGGTCACAAATCTCGTGAATGTAGAAATATGCAAATGAACAATTCATTCAATGGTAGGTGCTTTGCATGCAATAGAGTGGGTCATATGGCTAATCAGTGTAGATCAAGAGGATATCAATCAAATTTGCAAAGAAATGTTGTTTGCTATAATTGCAACAGATCCGGTCATATTGCCAAATTTTGTAGAAGTAGGAATCAAGACAAAAGGGGTCTGGAACAGCATAATCATAATCAAGACAAAGGAAAAGGAAAAGTGAACGCGGATGAAATTCAAAGAGAGATGAATAAGATTTGGGTGAAGAGAAGCACAAAAAATGTTTAGGATGGATCCGCACCAGAATCTGGTGCTGATAATCCTTCCAGAAATTAAATAGATGAGCTCTGGCTTAGGGGGAGTCACTAAGAAAAACAAATTCCCTCAGCCAGTCAATTGGTGCCTAAATTTGTCACATGAAGGGTTGCGAATTAAAGGGTTCTTAGAAAAACATCAAAAGAAGGCTTGGTTAAGATCTGGAAGTTCCGCAAGAAGATTTTAAGAGTCTAATCTACCAATATTAATTCGGTTTGATAGTCATCCAGTAAGAATAGGTTTCTCACGGTTAAATTTGGCTTGATTCAAAATTGTGGAATCTTGATCTGCGGATAGATCAAATGATTAGGAAAATGAAGATGGATTGTCAGTATTCACCAAGAATAACTCTAAGAGTATCTCAATGATTTGGAAATGATCTATCTTAGAATAAAAAGAACAAGGCAACCGGGATGACTTAAGTTGCACATTTATTGCATTGTAAAATTAGGGTTTTTCAAAAATAAAAGGGTTCATTCGCTTGACATTTGCACATTTGCACTTGAAAAGAAGAGAAAAAGAGCTCTGCAAACAAGTTTACTTCATCTCTCTCAAGGATCAACTGCAGAATTCAAGTCAACCGGTGATCTTTTCAACTCACTTTGCGAACCCTAGAAGAGCAAGAGGTATCTTCCTTTATTAAATATCTCTTTGTAAATCCTTTGTAAGATGGCTACTCTGAATATTGTAAAGATCACTGATAGGCCTCGCCCCAAATTCAAGAAACACCCATACAAATCTCTGGAAGTAGATCCCCTAGGGGCATTTTTTGGTGTTCCGCATGGAGTTTTGCATATAGAAGATATTAGGGTTTACATTCACACAGACATTGAAGAATTCAGAGAATTCAAATTGAGGGATATATATCACAAGGAACTAATAAATAAATCATTTGAGCTTAAACCTCAATATAAGGCCATCCAGGAAAAACATTTTGGGCAGTGCATTCATTTCCCCTGTTTTGATGAAGATGAGTGGGTCAGGTATGTTTTGAGCAGAGTACATGATAACTTCATGTGGTTGAATAAACCATTCAAGATCACAAAAGAGGCTATTAAAGCGGTGACTGGTTTGCACTCATCCAGAGGGTTATCTGTTCTCAAATCAGTCAAGAATCAAACTGTGAGTGAGGCTACCATATCAAAATTTCACAAAAGAGCAATAACAATAGATGACATCACTGATCCGGATGTCAAGTTTGCCTCCATGATCATCAGTTATAAGATATATCACTCTAGCAGGGAAAATTCAGTACCCGGAACTGCAATCTACACTGCTTATGAAATGTTGAGGAAAAATGTAGATTATGATCTTTGTGAACTTCTTCTAAGCCAACTGATGGAAAACCTTCAAAAGATCAAGAAGGACAAGAAGAACTCCTTCAAGTATGGTGGGCTGATACTATGTTTATTCTTCTACTTCATGAATGAACTTCCCGAATCCAATGGTTGGGTGTGGTAGAATGATAGACCAGTAGCCATCCAAATCAGAGATTATATACATGGGCTTGGTGATGCCAAGGCACAGAATACAACACTCTGAGTCTATTTTAAGAATTTTCAAAGCATGATGCAAGCAAGAGAGAGAATCCCCCAATCTTTAGTTGAAAAGAATAAAGATACAGTTTGCTTTAGGGTAGAAACTGATCAGTGCCTAATGGAGGCAGTGGAGCCAAGAGTAGTCTGGATCATGCCTATGGGTTATGAAGTTGATGAAAAAATTGTAGAGCTGCATGTTCAACACATGCTAAGTCAGCCAAAGGATCCTAAGGAAGAAAGGTTTGGAACCTTTGAAGAGTTAAGTGTGAAGATCCATGTGGAGCTACGACAATAGGAAATGAAGAGAAAAGTGAGAAAAGAAGTTGAGAATATTACCAAAAGTTATGGCATTTCAAAAGAGACACTTGATGCCAACAGAGAAAAGATGGAAAGGGCAGAAAAAGGAAAGGAAGAAGTAGAAAAAGAAAGTGCTCTGGTAGAAGCTTCCTCCCGGACCAGATCCTCTAAGAGCTCTGCATCTGCCCCTACTAAGAGCTCAAAGGCATCTAAACTAAAAGCAAAATCATCCAGAAAAAGAGAGAAGAGAACCAAGAAAAAGGAAACAAGGTCTTACAGAAGCCAAAAGGATGAAGAAGAGACAGAATCAGATGAGGAGGTAAGGAAAATGAGGAAAAAGAAGAAAGTATCTAGTGAACCCTCTACCGGTGAAGACAAGGAAGAGATGGCAGAAGAATTTGTTGAAAGGCCCACTCTGTCCTGAGATGATGTAGTTAAAGCAGTTACTATGGATGGTAACCTGCAACTAATAACAAAATTCTATGATGCATATAATGATGCAGATAGAAAGATCTTGGAGGAAGCCACAGTTAAGTACTTGAACATATACAATAAGGCCTTTATTGAAATCATATCTCTCATTCCCAAAAGCCTAGAAAAGGAATTAGAAATAAGAAAGAATAATGCTAAGGCAAAGGACCTTGAGATCCGTGAACAGATAGCCATTCAGCTCTTTCCTTCAATCACTCCGAAGCAAATGAATATGATCTTCAAAGATTGCAAGGATGAGTTCCAGAGCAAAGCTAGAATGAATCAGCTCATGCTCGGAGAAACTGACAAAGTAGCAAAAGAAATAGAAGAGATCCTCCGAAATGCATACAAAAGATTCAACATTCCTATTATAGAGGACTTAGGTGATGACCCCTTGGCAACAGATGTTGAAGAAGAATCTACTAAGACAGTGGCAGAAGAGGCAAAGGAGATAGGTGAGGAAAAAGATTCCAGATCTAAAGGTGAAGAAAGAGTAATCAGTCAAGAAGTAAAAGAGAAGAAAAAAGAAGATGTCAGTCGTAAGGCTACAGAAGAAGAGAAAACTCCAACAGAAAAGGCCACAGATGATAGTGGTAAGGCTGCAGAAGGGGACAAAACTCTGTCATTGGCAAGAGACACAACAGAAGCAGTTGAAGAATTCCTAACCAAGGAGATGATGGAATTTGACGAACCAGAACTTCTTCAAGGACTGCTCAATTTTGACTCCCTCTCCCCGGCTCAATCCATAAAGCTAGCATCCTTTACTTTGCCAAAAGCAAAAGAAAAACTCCTAAAGTCTCACATGGAGGATTGCAAGATCATAGACATTGCATCTGGTGTACTAGAAAAGATCATGCCATCTTTTCACAAGGATCCCTTAGCCTCCTCATTCGGTAATCTCAAATCTCTAGTAAATAGTGTTAGCACACACTTTGATTCTTTAGAGAAGTCAGCAGAAGATAAGGTCCGGAAAGAGTTTTTGGTAAAAAGATTATTAGAAGTACAAGGGTTAATAACCAATGATAGGAGAGTTATGAATATTGGGTTAAAGAGATTAGAAAATACTCTCAAAGATGGCGGTGATATTTACAAATTTTGTTTATCCTGGCCTAAAGTGACCAAGGACATTAAGAAGAAGGTAAAAGAGCAAGAGGATAAACTATTAAGTTTATCTCAAAGTTTTGATCCTCTATCCTCCTCCATAGTAAATCAAGAGTGTCAGACTATTGCACTCATAAATGAAATGAAGAAGCTTGAGAAGGAGAAGAAAAATAGAATAAGCAGGTTGAATGAACTTAGAAGAATAATTATCCCTAGGTTAGAGGCCATGCATGAGGCCCTAAATGATGCTCAAACCATAGACCAGACCAGTGTTTCGATAGATCTGAAGAGGGCAAAAGCTTTTGCATTCCTGTTGAGTGGTCACATCTCAATTTTGGACAGGATGAAGCAGAGTTGGGCAACATAAGTTATACAGTTGAAGACAACTTTTGCAAACATACTACAGTATATGTAAGTATAACCTATTTATATATTTATACGGCTAAGTAGAGCTCTATTTTTGGGAATTTTGGTGTGCGGACCCTACCCTTTGCCATTGATGTCAAAGGGAGAGTGAGGAACAGTGAAAAATGTGGAATCCAGCTAAGGGGGAGCTCCAGAAAAGTGTACATTTAGAAGAGAGCATCAACCAAGGGGGAGTATAGTATAACACTTAGTCATTTTTCACTAAGTGTTGTCATCAATGCCAAAGGGGGAGATTGTTGGCAAGAGATACATTGGAGCTTCATGATTGTTGTCATTGATGGCAACAAAGTTCATCCCACACATCCATAGGACATAGTGTGCCTATACTGAAAGTCAGATTGAAGAGTGTTGTGGTCCGGTAAGCAAGAACAGAGTGTTGTGGCAAGGTCCAACAGTCAGGTTTGGATCTCTCAGATGAAGTATCTTTGGAAAGTGCGGACTTGGGAAAGTCAAGAGGAGTATCTTGACTGATAGAATCCAGGCATTGAGCCTCTGGTGATGAAAGAGTGAAGAGATGAGGATTCAAGTATTGGAGTCCTGTTTGGCAGTGCAGACAAAGGAAGAACTGACCGACAGAGCATCAGACATTATTCTGGATGAGATGTTGATGGTGATCAAGATTCTTAAGGTATTATTCTTGATTGGCCGACTAGTTAGATGACTTCTATAAGTATCTCTTTGATCCGCATCACTTAGTAAGCAAGGATTCAGTCGATAGACTAGAGTTTGGGAAAATATTGACTATTCCAGATGCCGACTAGAAAGAGGATGAAATGCTTTGTGTGGATATATATACCAGATGGATTTGGATGTGAAGGTGTGTGTGTGTGTAAGGAAGTGCGAAGAAAAGCAGAAGAGCAGTGTGAAGACAGTAAGACAGGTTCAGAATGTAACAAGACAACAACACTAAAGAAGAGGAAGAATGAAGTGCAGTAGATCAGTTTATTGAGCCTAATCAGAACTAAACCTCAACATGTGTGGATGCTTCTCATCAGTTCAAATATCTAGTTTCATTGTATAAACTATTGTAGGCAGTGAGACTTTTGTGAGCAGTGTGCTCAGGCAGTGAGCCCTAACTGGCAAGTGTCACTTTTGTACTATCTTATTCTTCTAATAGAGAATACAATCTTGGGTTAATGACCCCATGGTTTTCTCCCTTAACAGGGTTTCCACGTCAAAAATATTGTGTCATGTGTATTTCCATTTCATGGTTATGTTTGCTTATTTTAATGCTGCATTAATTGTTAAGAAAGTTCAGAAAGTTGAAATAATTTAGATAACTGATTCACCCCCCCCTCTTAGTTACCAACATAACTATTGGTGCAACATGATGATGATGGAAAAGAGTACGATGTATATTACATCAACTAACTTTACTTGATTATGAAGTCCAATATCTTGTAATCAAAAAATAATGTCTAGCTCTTGTGTTTACAACACATAAGTTGAGATAGTACCTTCTACATGTTAAAATGCATGTCATTGTAAAATTTGATCCTTTGAATATCTCTTCTCTAAAATGGATCTTTTAGGACATTTGGCCAAGTGGGTAATGTTGTTAACAAAATTTGATCTAAAGTTTCTCTCTCAAATGGAAATTAAGGGTCGAGCATTGACAAACCACTTACCCAATGCTCCTTCACCATTTTCTCTTCCAAATCAAGACTCATTCCCTAATGATCATGTCCTTCCCTTGGCTATTGATCGAAAGTAGGACTTGTGCTATGATGATTCTAGGTGTCGAACTAGCTCCGGTGTTGATGTCATACTAGTACCCCCTTCAAGTAAGTGAATTCCCCTATCTTACCATCTCAACTTTATGTGTACTAACAACATTATAGAGTACAAATCCTTTATTTTTGGCTTGCATGCTACTTTGTCCCTCAATATTCAACATCTTCATATATTTGATGATTCTCAATTGATCATAAGACAAGTCACTAGATCTTATCAATCAGAGCAAGATAAGTTATCTCAGTATCGTGACTTGGCCTTATCACTTTTGAAACATTTCTCCTCTTTCACAATCAACAAAATTCCATGGAAATACAATTGACATGTGGATGCAATGGAAAGTGTTGCATCCCTTATATCCCTTGATTATTCATCAGTACCATCTATATCTAAAAATTCCTCTGATATTACTTTATGTTGTAACATTGATTCAAATGAATGATGTTCCCATATATTCCAATATTTGTGTAATGGTACCCTTCCAAATCCTTCATCTTGAAGTGCTTGAACTTGTATTCACAATCTTATAGCATGCTACATAATTCTATCTAATATTCTCTATCATAGATGATACAACATCCTCCTCCATTGTCTAAACAAATCAAAGATTCCCATTGCCCTAGAGGAGGCACATTCAAGTGCCTGCGGGGAACATTTTGGGGGTTGATCTTTGGTTCAAAAATTGCTTCACATGGGTTACTATTAGCAAATTATGGAACAAGATTCCTTCACTTTCATCAAAAAGTGCCCTCAATGTCAACAACATAACAATCCCATTTGAGCTCCTACCCAAGAAATTCGTGCCTAGGTATTCCCTTGGCCATTTTATGTGTGGGGCTTGGATCTTATTGAAAACTTTCTCCTCCTTCTTCTAAAGGACATATTTTTATCCTCACAACTATTGGCTACTTCATGAAATTGGTCAAAGTAGTTCCACTTCGATCCATGACTGCTGAAGTAATATGTTGATTTCTTCTTGATAACATCATTTCTCGATTTGATCTTCCTTCTGCTTTGGTATTTGATAATGGTTCACCATTTAAGAAAAAAGAAGTTGCAAAAGAAGTTCCTCAAGAAATTTTGCATTCAATATCACTTCTCTATGCCATATTATTCTAATTCAAATGGCCAAGCAAAATCTTCTAATAAAATAATCAAA
Organism: Cunninghamia lanceolata; assembly: GCA_027924645.1. Taxonomy (NCBI): domain Eukaryota; kingdom Viridiplantae; phylum Streptophyta; class Pinopsida; order Cupressales; family Cupressaceae; genus Cunninghamia; species Cunninghamia lanceolata. The sequence goes on along the minus strand of BSBN01000571.1, from coordinate 513,591 downwards.
CAAATCCTTTAAAAAATTGTTAACAAACACGACAAAGATTAACACACTCAAATTTCTTATGCATTATGGGCTTACTGAATGAGTGTTTGTATGGCTATGGGTACCACCTCATACAACCTCATGTATGGTGTCGATATAATTATTCCCTTGGAATTAGATATTCCTTCATTACAAATTTCTCTTAATGGCATCTCGATGAAACTTCTTACAAAGAACAAAGACTTCAACATCTTGCAATGCTCAATGAATAGTGCATACATGCTATTGAAAATTTCCAATCTTATCAAAAGAACAACCAACACAACTACAATGAGCATGTCATCCATCACTCATTCCTAGTTGGTGATTTGGTGCTCTATGAAAATCAACACATTGTAAGTGCTTCTCCAAGTGAAAAAGGGAAGTTTAGCCTAAACTGGTTGGGACCTTACGTCATCACTAAAGTCTATGGATCAGGTGCATATAGATTATCCAAAATGAACGATATGCTTCTCAAGGAACCTATTAATGCTATATACTTATGTAAATATTATGCTTAATTTTCTTTCCTAGACTTAAAATTTCACATCATTTCATTTTTGAATGTTATGCTAGCACTTATTTAGAGCACATCATGTTAGATAGTTAATATTCTTATCTATTTAATATATGTTGCTTCATTCCTAACAAACATATAGTTGTCTTGAATTCTTAAGGTAGTTTTCTTAGTACTGAGAATTACTTATTAGCAGAGATTTTTTAGTTGTGAATATTCGCCAATTGGCAAATATCGTAGATTGGCCAAGTCAGAATTGGCAAATAATTCACATCCAACAGGGTGGTCAAATCACCAGGATTTTATGTATTATCAATTGAATGCATATCTATTCACCATCGATTTATTTTATGAGAATCAACTTAGTAAGATTTTTGCCATAACAAACTACGTGTTTCAAATGGGCTGACGAATATTTTAGTTACGAATATTCGCCAATTGGTGAATATCGTAGATTGGCCAGGTCGGAATCGGCAAATAATTCACATCCAATAGGGTGGTCAAATCGCAAGGATTTTATGTATTATCAATCAAATGCATATCTATTCACCATCAATTTATTTTATGAGAATCAACTTAGTAAGATTTTTGCCATAACAAACTATGTGTTTCAAATGGGCTGATGAATATTTTCCCCTGGAATTTTGAATGCAAGTACTAAATCACCTATATATTCACCAATACTATTAAAACAACATTGTGTATCAAGACACATTTTGCTAACTCCATTAAATGGTCGCTATGCATGAGGACCCATTTCACCAACCCCATTAAATGGTCACTATGCATGAGGACCCATTTTGCCAATTAAAATTTACAAGTAGTTGATTATGAGGGACCATTTCACCAATTTCCATGACACCTCCATGCTAATCATAGGGCCATATTCACCTTGGAAATTATAATGTATGTAGTCCATTGATGTTTGATTCACTGACACTTAGATGTATTCCTTATATAATCACACGGGATTCACCAAATCTTTTTAATATACCATATAGAATTCCTATAGAATTTGCCAAATATGGATTGATATAAATACAATCAAAACTTTGATTTATTCTTACACATTTTGTTTAGTTCTGAACTTGTGAGTTCTCGATTCAGATTTCAGAAGTTGGAGTTGGAACCTTGAAGTTGATCATAGGCAAATTTACAAGATTACAACATAGGTATTCCTGCATTAACGAATAGCAAGTCAGTGAAAACCTAAACTTAAAGGTGAGTAATCATTTCTTCATAGTATTAGTGTTATAAGATTTCTTTATCTCTCTTCTATTCTTGATTCAATCTTAAAGAAGATATTTAGTAGGGAATGGGATCTATATTCTATGAGTATGTCCTTAAACAAGAAGACATTTTTTTCTAGCTTTTATTTAAAGTGGGAGATCAAGATGTCGAGCCACAAGTGCAACAAGGGTAAGACTCCTCAAGGTGGTGAAGGGACTAGGAGGCCATCAAAATGCTGAAAAGGTGGAGTTACTATACTTTGGAACTAACAATGTTTCTGATCCATCAAATCAAGATGGAGCTACATCATCAACTCTTACACCAAATAATAATGAAGAAGCCACCAGAAGGTGGGATTGCCATTGAGTCAAATGAGGATGGCAATACCCTAGAAGATGTTCGAAGGGATACCCTGGTTAGCCAAAATGAGGATGGAAATACCGTAGAAGATGTTCCAAGGGATACCCTAGTTAGCCAAAATGAGGATGGCAATACCACAGAAGATGTTCCAAGGGATACCCTGGTTAGCTAGACTAAGGATGGAAATACCGCAGAAGATGTTCCAAGGGAAACCTTGGTTAGCCAAAATGAGTATGGCAATACCATAGAAGATGTTCCAAGGGATACCCTGGTTAGCCAGATTGACATAATTGAATTGGACGAAAAAGAAAATGCTGGCACTATAGATGATGTTGGCAAGAAGAAAAGAAAAGGCAAATCAAAAGATTCAAAATTGGGGCATGAGTGGGAAATGTCAAGGAATTTTCAGCTTGATTGGGTGTCAAAGTACCCATTCATTGAACCAGTGGAGAAAGCAAACAAAGATGAACAACCAACATAATGCAAGTGTGTGATTTGTAGTTGGAAATGTAAAAGAGACAAGAAATTGCAGCTAAATCTTGACAGTATAGAAAAGCATATAGGTAAAGTTTATGAAAAACAAATCATAGACAGAAAGAAAACATTAGTAGTAAGATGGAAATCAAAGGAAGAATGTCTTCATGTGAAGTATGCCATGAAATATGATGAGAATAAGAAAAGAATGATGAAGCTTGTTGCAAGTGGAGGTACAATCAAGGCTCAATTTGGAAAAGCAATGGAAGGAGCACAAATAGCAAAAATTGTTCAGACGAGTGTTGTTTTTCATATTTTATCTAGAAGGTGTCCTATGATAGACTACCTAGAGTATAGTAATTTATTATCTTTTTTGAGTGTTCCTTACTATCCTAGCACACATTGGCCAATAAATGCTGGATGGGAATGTTGCAAGTATGAGGTGATCCAGTGTTGTCATTGATGTCAACATACTCATATTGCATTGGCAAGAAGGATTTGATGAGCTGTATGCGGAGGATATTGAGAAAATTAGCCTCAGTCAGGAACAGTGAAGAACAGTGATGAGAAGAAGGCAAATGTGTTGTATGGGTTGAGAACCGGAGGATGCGGATTAAAGGGTTTGTAGATATGAGTCTTGAGATGCTTCAATTACGATTTCAGAGGTCCGCATGAAGATCTGAAGAAGTTGTGGCTGCCGGTGTAGAACCAGTCCCGGCAAGTGCTTAGAGGTGACAGAGGATCACAGAAAGGTCTGGTGAGGTCCGGAATTGTACAATCCTAATATGCGGATTGGCAAGAGTGTTTGAGATGTCCTTGTGATGTTCCATCTCGAGTTGTGTATGATTTGGAGGTCCGGAAATACCTCTTGCATTATAACAGTAGCAACAGACAGTGTTCTTAGAGTTCCGGATAAGGAGGATAAGAGATTTCAGTAAGAAAATGAAATGCGGACGTACCTGGTCATTCAGGCAAGCTTGTGAAGGTTCTTAGATCATGTTCAGGTTGTGTTGTTGGTCTGCATTGATTTGTGTATGATTTGGAGGTCCGGAAGTATCTCTTGCATTATGGCAATGGTGACAGACTGTGTTCTTGAAGTTCCGGATGAGGAAGACAAGAGATTCAAGTAGGTAAAGGAAGTGCGGATGTATCCGGTCCTTCAGGCAGGCCTGTGAAGGTTCTTGGATCATGTTGAAGTTATGTTGTTGGTCCGCATTGATAGTAGAACCCAGAATTGAAGATATTCTTCCGGATGAAGTTCTTGCTCTGTTTAGCCGACCGGATGAGATGTTCATCCTTGTGGTGGCCGACCGGATGTGTTATTCATCTTGCGGATGTTCTTATGGTTGTTTGCCGACTTAGATGTTTGTTCCTAAGTTGATGTCTTGTATAAATAACAGTTTGTGAGTTCATTTCAAAGTGTGTGGTGTGTGGATGAGTGTGGCATAGCGAAGAGAAGTGCGAAAGGCAGAGCAGAGGTTTTTGGGCTTAATTGGAACTGATCCGGACATGGTAGAGATGTCATTCTCAGTTCAAGACTGTGATTTTTATCACTTTGTAGACAGTGTGTCTCCTTGTAGGCAGTGGGCCTCTTTGTGAGCAGTGTGCTCGGGCAGTGAGCCCTTATTGGCATGTGCCATTCATTTTTCTTTATTCTTCTAACAGAGAATAATTCTTGGGTTAATCACCCCGTGGTTTTTCCCTTAACCGGGTTTTCCACGTCAAAATCTTGGTGTTCAATGTGTTGATACTTATCTGCTCTTGTGTTTATGTATTATGCTTTCATGGATGATTATTTGATATGCTGCTAACTAACAACAAAGAATCAAGTGTTTGAAATAACAAGAAGTTTTATACAACTGATTCACCCCCCCCCTCTCAGTTGTATGCCCTAGATCCAACAATTGGTATCAGAGCCAAGTTCCTCTGACAGGAGCTTAACCGCTTGAGGAGATCCAGGATGTCGTCATACAAGAAGGATAGTCCGAAGTTCGATGGAACCAACTTCACTCTCTGGAAGGGTCGCATGAAGTGTCACTTGGAATGTATGGGAAAAGCATACTTGGATATGGTTTCAAAACCATATGTACCTCCACAAGGTGGTCCGACAACTCTGAATGAAATCACAGAAGCTGAAAACAATCTGCGGACCAAGGAAGCTCTTCTAAGCGCATTGAATGACTCAGATCTCTCGAATGTTATTGACCTACCAACTGCATATGAGATCCTGACTAAGCTGGAACTTCTGTATGAAGGAGATGAGTTTGTCAAAAGTGCAAGGTTACAAAGCCTGAAAGGGAAATTTGAAAGATTGAAAATGAGAGATGATGAAAACATCACTACCTTCATGCCAAGAGTAAATGAGCTGGTATGTGGAATCAGAAATGCTGGTGGAACTTTAGATGAAAATGAGATTGTCTGCAAAATCCTAAGATCCCTTCCTGCTGCCTACAAAATCAAAGTTGCTGCCATTGATGAATTCAGAGCCCACACAACTGTCACAAGAGAACAACTGGCTGGCAAACTAGCTGCATTTGAAATGACCGAGTTTGGAGATGATCCTCCCAAGACTGAATCTGCTTTCAAGGCCAGTGCCTATGTGAAAGGCAAACAGAGATTTGATCCGGGTGAAAACTCATCAAGGAGAATGTCATGGTATGATCAAGCAAGAAGAGACATGGAAGAAGAAGAAGCAGAAACAGCTCAACTTGAAGCCCTCATTGCAAAGAGACTGCCAAGAGGATCCGGTAAGTATGAAGGAAAACTACCCTTTAAGTGTTTCAACTGCAATAAGATTGGTCATTTTGCCTCAAGATGTCCGGAGAGATCTGCAAGATCTAATACTCACAGACAAAGGTTTCAAAAGAATTGCTATTATGTTCATGAAGAAGATGACAATGAAGGAGTAACAGATGATGAATCAGAACTAGGAAGCAAATCCGGAAATGAGTGGGTGTTTATAGCCATCAAGGAAGAAGATTCAATACTCTCTGAATCTGTCAATCACAAAGTTGTTGAAAAAGCCTTGGCTGCTCAAGTGGATGAAAAGGATGATTGGGTTATTGACAGTGGATGTTCTCACCATATGACTGGTGACAAGAATAAGTTCTTAGATTTGGAAAGATATGAAGGAGGAATGGTAAAGTTTGGTGACAATTCTGCTGGCAGAATCAGAGGTAGGGGAACTATTTCCTTTGATGGTAAAAGCAAAACAGGAAATGTACTGTATGTTGAAGGATTGAAGCATAATCTTCTCAGTGTTGGTCAGCTAGTGGACAAAGGCTATGATCTCCGGTTCAAGAATGGAAAATGCAGAATCTTTACAAGCTCTGGAACTGAAATTGCATCCGGTACTCAGACAAAAGGTAATATCTTTCATCTGGTTGGTTCAAATAAAAGTTGTTTGTTTGTTCAAATTGATCAGAGTTGGTTATGGCATAGAAGAATGTGTCATGTAAATTTTGATAACATCGTCAAGATAAGCAATACTCAGGCTGTAAGAGATCTTCCAAAATTGATGAAACCTACAAATAGTTTGTGCAAAGAATGCCAGCTAGGTAAACAAAGTAGAGTCTCTTTCAAAAGCAAAGATCAGTCTTCTACCGGATTGCTGGAATTAGTACATACTGATCTATGTGGTCCAACAAGAATCAAGAGTCTGCAGGGTGATAGATATTTCATGTTGTTGATTGATGATCATTCCCGGATGATGTGGGTTACCTTTCTAAAAGAAAAGTCAGAAGCTTTTGAGAAGTTCAAAACCTTCAAAGCTATGGTGGAGAATCAAACCGGATTGAGACTAAAGTGTCTAAGGTCTGATAGAGGTGGTGAATTTACATCTGGTGAATTCATTGACTTTTGTGAGAAACAGGGTATAAGGAGACAGTTGTCTGCTCCTAAGACTCCACAGCAGAATGGAGTAGTTGAGAGAAAGAACCGGACCATCCAGGAAGCTGCCAGGACAATGATGTTGGAAGCAAATGTACCTCAAATGCTTTGGAAGGAAGCTATCAGCACTGCAGTCTACACTCTCAATCGAGTTCAAATCAGAAACAACACCGGTAAGACCCCCTATGAACTCTGGTTTGGCATCACTCCTACTGTGAAATATTTCAGAGTATTTGGTAGCAAGTGTTATATTAAGAGAGATGAAGATCTAGGAAAGTTTGATGCTAGAAGTGATGAAGGAATTTTCTTGGGTTACTCCACTCAAAGCAAAGCATACCGGTGTTACAATAAGAGATTGAGGAAGATGATAGAAAGCACCAATGTGAAAGTTGATGAAGGAATTGAGAAGCCTTCAAGATTGTATGAGATTGATGAAGATGACCAAGAGAGTGTTCAAGGACCTCAATCCTCTCCGGTGAGACAGAGTCAGCCTGATCCGGTAAATCAGGAAGAAGAGATAGGTCTAAATGAGCCTGATCAAGAAGCAGCAGTACAGGATACTCCCAAAATTCCAAGGTATGTAAAACTGAACCACTCTGAAGATCAAATCATAGGTGACAAAAGCAAAGGTGTACAAACTAGAAGGAATGTTGCTCAAAATCAGAATGAATGTTGTCTGATTTCAAAGATTGAACCTAAAACAATAAATGAAGCCTGCAATGATGAAAACTGGACAAAAGCTATGGAAGATGAATTGATGCAAATTGAGAAAAATCATACTTGGGATCTTGTTCCCAGACCTAGTGACAGGAATGTAATTGGAACCAAGTGGGTCTTCCGGAACAAACTAAATGAAGCTGGTGAAGTAATCAGAAACAAAGCTAGATTGGTCTGCAAAGGCTACTCTCAAATAGAAGGAATTGACTTTGAAGAGACTTTTGCTCCGGTGGCAAGAATTGAAGCAGTCAGATTACTTCTTGCATTTGCTGCCTTCAAAGACTTCAAGGTATATCAGATGGATGTCAAGTCTGCTTTCCTAAATGGTGATCTGGAAGAAGAAGTCTACATTGAACAACCGGATGGTTTTCAATTGTCTGACAATGATGATATGGTCTGCAAATTAAAGAAAGCTTTGTATGGATTGAAGCAAGCCCCAAGAGCATGGTATGAAAGGTTGGATAAGCATCTTGTGCAGATTGGATTCAACAAAGGTACTGCTGACAGTAACTTATATTTCAAAATTGATCATGAAAATATTTTAATTGTTGAAGTATTTGTGGATGATATCATTTTTGGAGGAAGAGATAGTATGTGCAAAACTTTTGCAAATCAGATGAAAAGTGAGTTTGAAATGTCTATGCTTGGTGAAATGAATTTCTTCTTGGGTCTGCAAATTACTCAAACAAAAGAAGGGATCTTCATTTCTCAGACCAAATATGTGAAAGAATTGTTAAAGAAATTTGGTATGGAAGACTCAAAATCTATGAACACTCCTATGGCAACCGGATGTAAGTTAAGCAAAGATGATGACTCTCCAAAGGCAGATCAGACAAAGTATAGATCAATGATTGGTGGATTGTTGTACCTCACTCAAACTAGACCAGATATAATGCAGGCTGTTGGTCTTGTGGCAAGATTCCAGGCTGATCCTAGAGAATCTCATGTTATGGCAATCAAAAGAATTTTTAGGTACTTGAAAGGAACAGTGGAGTATGGTCTATGGTACCCTAGAGATCCGGACTTCTCTCTTCATGCTTACACAGATGCAGACTGGGCAGGAGATGTGGATGACAGGAAGAGCACTAGTGGTGGAGCATTCTTTTTGGGGAAGAGATTGGTTTCATGGTTAAGCAAGAAACAAGATGCAATATCTCTGTCTACAACTGAAGCAGAATACATTGCAGCAGTAGGTAGTTGCACTCAAATCTTATGGATGAAGCAGATGCTAAGAGACATCAAAGTTGAATATGAGGAGCCTATCACAATTTTCTGTGATAATTCAAGTGCAATTAATATCTCCAAGAATCCGGTATTGCATTCTAAGACTAAGCACATATCTATCAAATTTCACTTCTTGAGAGAACAAGTAAACAAGGAAGAAGTCAGATTGGAGTATGTTCCCTCCAAGGATCAGATTGCAGATATCTTTACAAAACCTCTTCCCAAGGACTCTTTTGAATATCTCCGGGAGAAGTTAGGGGTCATGGCCCCTCCGGTGATGAACTAAGATGCACTAATGTGCATCAGTCCGGTGAATATCACAGTCATACCTTGTGATCCGGATTGATGATGGGGAGCTGCTACTCAGGGGGAGCAGCTGGTATGATTCTGATGTATTAGAATTGCAAGTATGAGCCCTTTGCCATTGATGTCAAAGGGGGAGAGAAGACATGTGAAAAACAAGTGGTTGATGATCAAAGGGGGAGCAGTAAAGGTAGAGAAGACATGTGAAAAGTTGTTGTTGATAGGGGGAGCTGTGACAGAAAGGAGAAGTTCTTGTCTTGATGGTTTTTCACATCATATGTTGCCATCAATGACAAAGGGGGAGATTGTTGCAAGTATGAGGTGATCCAGTGTTGTCATTGATGTCAACATACTCATATTGCATTGGCAAGAAGGATTTGATGAGCTGTATGCGGAGGATATTGAGAAAATTAGCCTCAGTCAGGAACAGTGAAGAACAGTGATGAGAAGAAGGCAAATGTGTTGTATGGGTTGAGAACCGGAGGATGCGGATTAAAGGGTTTGTAGATATGAGTCTTGAGATGCTTCAATTACGATTTCAGAGGTCCGCATGAAGATCTGAAGAAGTTGTGGCTGCCGGTGTAGAACCAGTCCCGGCAAGTGCTTAGAGGTGACAGAGGATCACAGAAAGGTCCGGTGAGGTCCGGAATTGTACAATCCTAATATGCGGATTGGCAAGAGTGTTTGAGATGTCCTTGTGATGTTCCATCTCGAGTTGTGTATGATTTGGAGGTCCAGAAATACCTCTTGCATTATAACAGTAGCAACAGACAGTGTTCTTGGAGTTCCGGATAAGGAGGATAAGAGATTTCAGTAAGAAAATGAAATGCGGACGTACCTGGTCATTCAGGCAAGCTTGTGAAGGTTCTTAGATCATGTTCAGGTTGTGTTGTTGGTCCGCATTGATTTGTGTATGATTTGGAGGTCCGGAAGTATCTCTTGCATTATGGCAATGGTGACAGACTGTGTTCTTGAAGTTCCGGATGAGGAAGACAAGAGATTCAAGTAGGTAAAGGAAGTGCGGATGTATCCGGTCCTTCAGGCAGGCCTGTGAAGGTTCTTGGATCATGTTGAAGTTATGTTGTTGGTCCGCATTGATAGTAGAACCCGGAATTGAAGATATTCTTCCGGATGAAGTTCTTGCTCTGTTTAGCCGACCGGATGAGATGTTCATCCTTGTGGTGGCCGACCGGATGTGTTATTCATCTTGCGGATGTTCTTATGGTTGTTTGCCGACTTAGATGTTTGTTCCTAAGTTGATGTCTTGTATAAATAACGGTTTGTGAGTTCATTTCAAAGTGTGTGGTGTGTGGATGAGTGTGGCATAGTGAAGAGAAGTGCGAAAGGCAGAGCAGAGGTTTTTGGGCTTAATTGGAACTGATCCGGACATGGTAGAGATGTCATTCTCAGTTCAAGACTGTGATTTTTATCACTTTGTAGACAGTGTGTCTCCTTGTAGGCAGTGGGCCTCTTTGTGAGCAGTGTGCTCGGGCAGTGAGCCCTTATTGGCATGTGCCATTCATTTTTCTTTATTCTTCTAACAGAGAATAATTCTTGGGTTAATCACCCCGTGGTTTTTCCCTTAACCGGGTTTTCCACGTCAAAATCTTGGTGTTCAATGTGTTGATACTTATCTGCTCTTGTGTTTATGTATTATGCTTTCATGGATGATTATTTGATATGCTGCTAACTAACAACAAAGAATCAAGTGTTTGAAATAACAAGAAGTTTTATACAACTGATTCACCCCCCCCCTCTCAGTTGTATGCCCTAGATCCAACAGGGAATGGGTAAACTATCTCGCTGTAGTGGAAAAGCAAGATTTAAAGAAGAATGTAAAAGAGTCAAACTTCATTGCATTATCTTTAGATGAAGTTATTATGGTAGATAATACTTCTTGGATCTGTACGCATGTGTATACTATAAAAGAACATGTCCGTTGAGCTCATCTACTCTATGTTCATAAAATGAAGGACAATTCAATAGCGCAAAATCTTTTTGAACTAGTTGATAAGTCTTTGAATGAAATTACAGGTATGGATGACTTGACAATTGCCAAAAAGTTGGTGTGTGTAGCTGCTGGTGCAGCTATAGTAATGCAAGATCATAGGACCAGTCTTTGCACAAAATTACAAACTACTTGTGCACCATCCATGGTTTCCATTCACTGCATGGCCCATAGAATGAATTTAGCATTTAAAATTGTAAGCAAGTTTCCTATAGTATCAAAAGTTGAAAATCTAGCCGGCAAGCTCCATGCATACTTCTTCTAAAGTCCCAAACATTTTGCAAAATTTCAAAATTTTGCTGAGGGAATAATAGCAAGAAACAAGCTTCTTAAGGATGTTGATACTAGATGGATCTCCTTACATGGACCAATGCAATGAGTTCTTTCAGAATAGCCATCCTTGATTGGAATAATGTTTGAGCATCACAACACAGTAGACAAAGCTCCTATCCTCTTACATAGGTTAAGCGATATAGAGACACTCTTAACTTTAGTTAGTCTTCTCCCCATGCTGGATGAAATGAACAATCTTGTGAAGAAATCCCAAGATAGAACTATGCATATCTATGAGTATACCAAACTACATAGAATGACATGCATGGCCCTCGATAATCTATATCTAGATCTAACTTGTCAAAGCCCAAATTTTTATAGGTGATAGATAATTACAGATTTGAATCATCCTGAAAAATTATTTATAGTTTAATGCAAGTGGGGAGTTATGTGCCTTTGTGCATGGATTTGAGATACCAATGCACCATTGTAAGATGATAAGGCACTCTATCAGAGAAGTACCTGTTAGAAAGGAAGATTTTGGTGGCATTATTGAATCTGTTAGTAATAATTTGAAGGAAATTGCAAGCAATCTTTCAATAGAGATTTATAATCAGTTCCCTTGAGAAGAAATACTTGAAGCCATGTCTATTGTGTATCGTCAATTTTGGGTTCAAGACTACTAAGATAACCCAAGCTTTTTTCATCAAAAAGTAACTACCTTGACTGCATACTTTTTGAAAAGTGTAGAATGCAATGGACAGACAATATAAGGAATTATAGATGGAAATAAGCTTAGAGGACTGTTGATAACTAAAAGGGGGTGGGGGGGTGAATCAGTTATCCTAATTGTTTCTTCTTTTCAACTTTCTTATTAAGCAAAGCAGCATTGAGTTAAACAAACAAACATTATCATGAAATGAGAAACACATGACACAGTATTTTTGACGTGGAAACCTGGTTAAGGGATAAAACCATGGGGTGATTAACCCAAAGATTATTCTCTGTTAGAAGAATAAGGAGTTACAAAAATGGCACTTGCCAATTAGGGCTCACTGCCCGAGCACACTGCTCACAAAGAGGCCCACTGCCTACAAGGAGACACACTGTCTACAAAGAATGTTATACAATACTTGAACTGATTGGAAGCACCTACATATGCTAGGGTTCAGTTCCGGTTAGGCTCAGTACACTGATCTGCTGCACTTCATCTTTCCTCTGTTCTTTATTCTGCTATCTTTTCACATACCGGATCTTTCTTACTACTTCTGCTCTGATCTGTACTTATTCGCATACACTATCACACAATCACTTCTTTCACAACTAAATCCATCCTCTATATATATCCGTACAAGTAATTTCATCACCTTTCTAGTCGGCATCCGGAACAGTCTGGTTTCTTACAAGCTCTGTTCTGTCGGCTGAATCCTTGCTCACCAAGCAATGCGGATCAAGCATATACTTGTAGATATCATTAGTCATGTTGGCCAAATATGATTCATGCCTTCACAACCTTTACCATCAATAGTAACATATCCGGAAAAGATTCTGATGCTCTGTCAGTCAGTTCTTCCTTCTGTTCTCATTGTCTTTCAGGAATCCGGTACTCAGCTATTCATATCTTTTTCTTTGTCCATCACCGGAGGCTAAATCCTTGGAATATACTACTCAAGGTAGTCCTCTTGACTTCCCCAAATCCGCACTGCACCAAGACACTTCCTCTGAGAGGTCCAGACCAATCTGTCGGACCTTGCCACATGCTCTGTTCTTGTTCACCGGACCATAACAGTTCTTCATCCTGACTTCCGGTAGAGGCACACCATGACTTGCAGATATGTGGGATGACCTTTGTTGCCATCAATGACAACAACAATGAATCCATATAGTGTCTCTTGCCAACAATCTCCCCCTTTGGCATTGATGGCAATACTTAGTGAAAAAAAATGACTAAGTGTTTACACTATGCTCCCCCTTTGCTGATGCTCTATTTTTATATACAATTTCTGAAACTCCCCCTTAGTTGGATTCCTCATTTTTCACTGCTCCTCACTCCCCCTTTGACATCAATGGCAAAGGGTGAGGTCCGCACACCAAAATTTTCAAAATTTTCTATACATAGCCGCATATTTACATACTCACATGAACTGAAGAATGTCTGCAAAAGATGTCTTCAGTTGGATCAGTTCTGTAGCCCAACTTTGCTTCATTCTATCCAAAATTGAAATGTGACTACTCAACAAAAATGTAAAAGCTTCTGCCCTCTTGAGATCTGTCGGATCATTTGTTTGGGCGGTAGTTTGAGCATCACTGATGGCCTCATGCATAGTTTCTAACTTAGGGATTATAATCCTTCTAAGTTCTCCCATCCGGTTAGTGATATTCTTCCTTTCCTTCTCAAAGTTCTTTATTGCATTTGTGATTGCAATAATTTGACATTCTTGATTTACTATGGAAGAGAGAGGATCAAAACTTTGAGACAAACTTTGTAGTTTGTCCTGTTCCGCTTTTATTTTCTTATCTATTTCTACTGTTGCCTTTGACCAGGAGATACAAAATTTGTAAATATCACCGCCATCCTTAAGAGCATTTTCTAAGCTCTTTATTCCAATACTCATATTTCTCCTATCGTTAGAGATTAATCCTAATACTTCTGAAAATCTTTTATCCAAAAATTCCTTCCGGACCTTTTCTTCAGCTGATTTTTCTAGAGAATCAAAATGTGTATCAACACTGCTGACTAAGGTTTTGAGATTACCGGAAGAGGAGGCTGTCGGATCTATCTGGATTGATGGCATGATCTTTTCAAGCACTCTGGAAGCAGCCTCTATCAACTCATAGTCTTCCATATGAGACTTTAGGAGTTTTTCATTTGCCTTAGCATTTGCAAATGAAGCTATCTTCATTGTCTGTACCGGAGAGAGAGAGTCAAAGTCGAATGGGCCTTTTAGAAGCTCTGGTTCATCAATCTCTAAAGTTTCTTGGCTTAGAAACTTTTGAACAGTTTGTGCAGTGTCTCTTGCCGGAGACAAATGTTTCTTTTCTTCTGCAGTTTTGTCCTTAGGAGTCTTATCTCCTTCCACATTCTTACCACTTACCGTTGTGGTTTTCTCTGTTGGATTCTTCTCTTTCTCTGTATCCTTGGTGCTGTCAACCTCTTTTTCTTTTTCTGCTGCTTCTTTCTCCTGTAATTTTTCTTCTTCTTGGGATCCGGAGACTGTAGGTGAAGCCGGAGAAGAGATGTTAGCCTGTTCTGGTGGCACTTCTTCCGGAGCAGATGATTCCAAGTCCGCAGCTGTTTCTGCACCTGAGTCCTCTGTAATAGGAATATTAAACCTTTTGTATGTATTCCGGAGGATCTCTTCAGTGTCCTTGGCTACTTTGTCTGTCTCACCAAGCATAAGCTGATTCATCCTTGCTTTGCTTCTGAATTCATCCTTGCAGTCCTTGAATACCATGTTCATGGTTTTGTGATCAATTGAGGGATATAGCTGAATAGCTATCTGTTCCCTGATCTCAAGGTCTTTTGCCATGGCATTGTTCTTTCTTATTTCTAGTTCCATCTCTAGGCTCTTTGGGATTTCAGAGATAATCTCAATAAAAGCTTTATTGTAGATGTTCAAGTACCTTATTATAGCTTCCTGCAGGATCGTTTGATCTGCCTCATTGTAGTCATCATAGAATTCAGCCACCGGTTGAAGGTTCCCATCCACAGTGACTGATTTGACTACACTGTCTAGAGACAGGGTGGGCTTTTCAAAAAATTCTTCTGTCATTTCTTCCTTGTCTCGGCCAGAAGAGGGTTTACCGGATCCTTTCTTTTTCTATTTCTTTATTTCTTTCACTCCCTCATCTGACTCAGTTTCTTCTTCATCCTTTTGGCTTTGATAAGCTCTTGAGGCTTTTGTCTTGGATCTCTTACCGGATCCCTGGACTTCCGGTTTTGAGCTTTTGGTTTTGATAGGTGTGGATCCTTTAGATGATCTGGTCCGGGTTGAGGATTCCACTGGAGCACTTTTCTTGCTTTTCTTTTCTGCCTCTTTCTTTTCTTCCTCAGATTTTCTTCTCTTTTCCCGGCTGGCATCAAGTGCCTCTTTTAAGATGCCTAGGCCTTGAGCAATATGCTCTACTTCTTTTCTCACCTTCCTCTTTATCTCAGGTTCCCTGAGTTCTACATGTATCTTTACACTCAGCTCCTCAAAGGTTCCAAACCTTTTTGCCTTTGGATCTTTGGGCTGACTTAGCATGTGTTGAACATGCAGCTCCACTATTTGTTCATCCACTTCATACCCCATGGGCATGATCCATACAGTTCTTGGTTCTACTACCTCCATTAGACACTGATCTGTTTCTACCATGAAGCATACTGTGTCTTTGTACTTTTCAACAAGGGATTGGGGTATTCTTTCTCTTGCATGCATCATGCTTTGGAAGTTCTTGAAATATCCCCATAGAGCTGTATTTCTTGCTTTAGCATCCCCAAGTCCATGCAAATAGTCTCTGATTTGGATGGCAACCGGTTTGTCATTCTGCCATATCCATCCACTAGATCCGGGAAGCTCATTCATGTAGTAAAAGAAGAGACAAAGGATCAGATTGCCATACTTGAAGGAGTTTTTCTTATCCTTCTTAATCTTCTGCAGATTTTTAAAAAGTTGGTTTACAAGAAGCTCACACAAGTCATAGTCTGCATTTTCCTTTAACATTTGATAAGCTGTGTAGAATGCAGTTCTCAGTACTGAATTTTCCCTACTGGAGTGATAGATTTTGTAACCAATTATCATAGATGCAAATTTGACATCCGGTTCAGTGATGTCATCAACTGTCATAGCTCTCTTGTCAAACTTGGATCCGGTTGCATCACTAACTGTCTGATTTTTGATAGACTTGAGAACAGGTAATCCACCGGATGAGTGCAGACCGGTTACAGCCCTAATTGCATCTTTGGTGATCTTGAAGGGCTTGTTCAACCATAGGAAGTTGTCATGTACTCTACTTAGTACATACCGGACCCATTCATCTTCTTCAAAACAGGGGAAATGAATGCACTGTGCAAAGTGTTTGTCCCGGATGGCTTTGTACTGAGGTTTGATCCCGAAGGAGTCATCTATCAATTGTTTGTGATAGATATCCATCAGTTTTGATTCTCCAAAGTCTTCAAAATTCGCATGGATGTAAACCCTAATGTCTTCCGTATGTAATACACCATGTGGAACACTAGAGAAGGCTCCTAGTGGATCTACCTCCAATGACTTGTATGGATGTTTCTTAAATTCAGGTCGGGGCCTGTCTGAGATTTTTACTATATTTGGAGTAGCCATTTCTTCAAAAGATTTGTAGCAAGATATCGGAGGTGAAAAATACCTTTTGTGTCTTCGGTTACACGGAGTGGCTGGATTGATTTCTGTATGTAATGACTTCGGCAGGAGATCTTCGGTGAACTTGATGAATTTTGTTGCAGAGCTCCGCTTTTCACTTCTTCTTGGATGTGGAATGATCAAGTGATGGTTGAGAAATCCCTTATATCGTTTCGCAAACCCTAATATCTGTTTGCAATAAATGCTCCACCTATATTATTCCAGTTTGCCTTATCCGGATAGCTTGGAGTATCCCGGATCAGTCCTGATCTATGAACATCATACGGATCTTTCAATCATGAATAAATCGAGGTGACATATTACAAGAACATCCCAAACATTCTATCCAGTCCGCAGAGTAAAATAATGTACTTCCGGATCTCTCCGGACCCTTTTGTAGTCCTCTGTCATTCCGGAGCATCTCCCGGAACAGGTCTTACTTGATCGATCACAACTTCTTTACATCTTCATGCGGACCTCTGAAATCTTGTCTGGATCATCTCAGGACTTATATCTTCAAACCCTTTACTCCGCATCTTGTGTCATATCCAGCATCACTTGATTGGCTGGGGGAACAGGATTTTCTTTGAGTCTCCCCCTGAGCCAGAGCTCACTTTTTAATTTCTGGAAGGAATATCAGCACCAGAATCTGGTGCGGATCCAGTTTCTGTATTCTCTAAACTTTTCTTTACCCAAATCTTGCTCATCTGATTCTTAACTTCATCCGCATTCATCTTTTGTTTACCCTTGTCTTGATTCTGATTATACACCGGACCTCTTTTGTCCTGATTCTTGCTTCTGCAGACTTTAGCATTATGACCGGACCTATTACAGATTTGGCAAATAACATTTCTTTGCATATTTGACTGATAACCTCTTGATCTGCATTGATTAGCCATATGACCTACTCTATTGCATGTAAAGCATCTACCTTTGAATGATTTGTTTACTTGCATATTTCTGCATTCATGAGACTTGTGTCCATACCTTTTGCAGTTAAAGCACTGTCCAGAGAAGAATGGATTAGTTTGATTCATTCTTTTTCTGCACTGATTAGCTTTGTGACCAAAGTGATTGCAGCTGTGGTAGTATCCATTGAAAGATGGATATCTTTGAGCATTGGGCTGTCTTACCGGAGGTCTTTTAGGCCTATTCCTTGGATTTTCTGATCCAAAATTCTTTTGACTGGATCTGGAGCTTTCTCCTTTCTCATATCCCAAACCGTACTTGTCATCTATCTTCTTTTGACTTGCAAGAAGTACTTCAAGTTGGGCAGAACTTATCTTGAATTTATCTTTATATTCATTTGCTGTTTGAAGATCTCTTTTGAGAGAGACAATTTGATTCTCAAGTTTTTCTTCATTATCTTTGGCATCTTCAAGATCAGATTCAAGATGTCTGATAATCCTGTCCATCTGGTGGCATTCTTCTGATTTCTCTTTAAGAGATTGTCTTAGATTGTCTTCAGCTTTTCTTTTTTCTTCAATCTCTTGAGTAAACTTTATAGTTCCTGATTCCATTTCATGTCTTAACATAATGACTTCTTTTGATAACTTTTCACATAACTTGGTTTTCTCAGTCAATTCTTCATTAGTATTGCTTTCTTCAGTTTGGCTTGCCAATTGTTGGAGCAGCTCCTTTCTCTTTTTCATAGAGAGACTTAATTTGTCTTTTAGTTCTCTCATGAATTCATCAGCCTGTTTGAGTCTTTCCTTTAATTCATTGACTTCAGAATTTGATTGTTCAAGATCCTCAAGGGCAGTCTTGAGTTGCTCCCTTAAACCATATGCATCCATTTGAATTCCCAGATCTTCCTCAAGCTGTTAGGCTCTATTAGGAGGAACCTTGCTCTGATACCAATTGTTGATAACTGAGAGGGGGGGGTGAATCAGTTATCCTAATTGTTTCTTCTTTTGAACTTTCTTATTAAGCAAATCAGCATTGAGTTAAACAAAAAAACATTATCATGAAATGAGAAACACATGACACAGTATTTTTGACGTGGAAACCTGGTTAAGGGAGAAAACCACGGGGTGATTAACCCAAAGATTATTCTCTGTTAGAAGAATAAGGAGTTACAAAAATGGCACTTGCCAATTAGGGCTCACTGCCTGAGCACACTGCTCACAAAGAGGCCCACTGCCTACAAGGAGACACACTGTCTACAAAGAATGTTATACAATACTTGAACTGATTGGAAGCACCTACATATGCTAGGGTTCAGTTCCGGTTAGGCTCAGTACACTGATCTGCTGCACTTCATCTTTCCTCTGTTCTTTATTCTGCTATCTTTTCACATACCGGATCTTTCTTACTACTTCTGCTCTGATCTATACTTATTCGCATACACTATCACACAATCACTTCTTTCACAACTAAATCCATCCTCTATATATATCCGCACAAGTAATTTCATCACCTTTCTAGTCGGCATCCGGAACAGTCTGGTTTCTTACAAGCTCTGTTCTGTCAGCTGAATCCTTGCTCACCAAGCAATGTGGATCAAGCATATACTTGTAGATATCATTAGTCATGTTGGCCAAACATGATTCATGCCTTCACAACCTTTACCATCAACAGTAACATATCCGAAAAAGATTCTGATGCTCTGTCAGTCAGTTCTTCCTTCTGTTCTCATTGTCTTTCAGGAATCCGGTACTCAGCTATTCATATCTTTTTCTTTGTCCATCACCGGAGGATAAATCCTTGGAATATACTACTCAAGGTAGTCCTCTTGACTTCCCTAAATCCGCACTGCACCAAGACACTTCCTCTGAGAGGTCCGGACCAATCTGTCGGACCTTGCCACATGCTCTGTTCTTGTTCACCGGACCATAACAGTTCTTCATCCTGACTTCCGGTAGAGGCACACCATGACTTGCGGATATGTGGGATGACCTTTGTTGCCATCAATGACAACAACCATGAATCCATATAGTGTCTCTTGCCAACAAGGACAATGTAGTCAGTTTGTAAGAAGTATGATAGACTATTTTAAAGCCATGGAGAATCCCTTCAAAGTGGGATCAATAACAAAGGCTTAGAAAAAATTGGGTCAGAGTGAAATATTATGTGATCCTATATCAAAATATTTCAAACTTGCTAATTTATGTCAAACAATGATATTGGGTTCAGTGGAAGATGAGAGAGTTTTTAGTGCATTGGGCTTTTTGAAATCAAAGATATGAAACAAACTAGACAAGAATTTGGAAAATTACTTGAGGGTATTAGGAAGTGCGTATAATGTCAAAACAAATTCTTATGAAAGGGCACTTACAATTTGGAAGTCCATATGCGAAAGAAGAGGGTTGTGCAACACTTCAAGTTCAAATGTTGTTGGCGGTGGGACAAATGACAGTGACACAATAACTGATGAATTTGACTTTGAGACTCAGAATCAAGACGACTCTTTTTCTTTATATAAACATCAGTTTGAGGACCCTGACTCGATTTGGGAAATGGAAGTGAATTAGCAATTTTTAGGTATTTATACTACATTTCATGAATTATATTCCAAAACTGTAGTTGGTGATATTTTATATTGTATTCTTTGAAATTGTGAATCAAATTGAATACATTAACATATTATTAATTATTTCATATTTTAATTTTGTCATACTGATAAGTTTTACATGTAGTCAGTGATTCATCATTCAACTCAATGCTTAATATTTCCTTGCTAAAGTTTATTTGTACATAAAACATAAAATTTGTAGTAAAGTAGAATTTTGGTTTTTAATTTGCTATGTGATTCTGCATCATTTTTCATAGTTTATGAATTATTTTGATCAGTGCCTTATCGTCTACTAAGTCAAAAAATGAAATATACATAAACCTAACCTTTTAGCCTTTTGCATTATAATTTTAAGTTGACTTGTTACCGCTGGTTCCCAGTCATCCAAGTTCACACTTAAGCCATCAAACCCATCAGTATTACTGATCCCCTTGCCTTGTCTCATCAATCACTGCTTGGTTGGGAACATTATGCATAAAAAAATGTTTAAAGGGGTTAAATATTTCATCTTTTATCTTAAGTCTTGACACGCAAAGTTTTTATGTCCCTTTGTCCCGTCAACCTAGGGATATCTGCTTATAATTCACAAACAATTTGCATGTGCATATTTAAACATTAAAGGGAGCTGCTGGATCTCCCAGATTGAATCCTGACCGCTTCCCACTAGCTCGCTTGAATAAAATAATGTTTTAAGAAATCTAGAGGGATAGTGGGCTAATGACACCTATTGCCTATCAAAGTGGGACCCATCATCCACTATAGACGTTGAACATCAAAGCATTAAAAATTGACATATTTAGAGTCAATTTGGGTCGTTCCCCGCTAGCCCGTGGGGGTCCACCAAAAGCTTTCATCTCTTAGAGGGATAGCAGGGAGATGACACGTGTCTTCATCTAGACCATTGAAGAGACTTTAGAAGACATGACATGAAATTTTTTGTCAAATATTTCGAAGGAGTTGCATTGGGTTTTAAACAGTGAGCTCCTTAAAGGAATTATAAAGCACATGGGAAAATATGTGGTAAGATGTTTTAATCTTAATTATTCAATGATAAAAAAGTTAAGCTCTAAACACTGGTGAAGCCAGAGGGATAGCAGGCAGTCTCAATGGCATGTGAATAAAACATTTGAAATGGTAAATAACATTAGCTTAACATATTAACAATAGTAGGATATAGAACAATGAACATAATCAATCATTGAATATGTAGTTAGTAGTTGAAACTAGAATTTATATTCAATTGATAAAATTTATATTAACACTGGTGAAGATGTTTTAATCTTAACCTTCTGATGATAAAAAAGTTAAGATCTAAACACTGGTGAAGCCAGAGGGATAGCAGGCGGTCTCAATGGCATGTGAATAAAACATTTGAAATGGTAAATGACATTACCTTAACATATTAACAATAGTAGGATATAGAACAATGAACATCAGCAATCGTTGAATGTGTATTTAGTAGTTGAAACCAGAGTTTATATTCAATTGATAAAATAAATAATATAGATAATTGAACATCAACACATTACTGAATTTGAGTTTTCTATTGATTTTCAAATGAAGGAATACATAGAGGCAATGTAAAATCTTGCTCAAAGACAACTCTGCATAGAGTTGAGTTGGAACTTAGAAACTCATATTATCAATATCAAATCTTTCTAACAGCTTTTTTTAGCAAATTCCACTATTCAGGTGGTGGAATTGTCATTTCTTCTAGCTGATGTTGTCTAACTTGAATTTTTGTTAACAATGTATGATAAAATTTCAATTTGGATCCTGGGTCTGACTTGAATGTTTCAGCCAAAGACACATTCAAGATTATCAGTTGTTTGATGAAATCTAAAAAGTTTGCCTCATCTAGGTTCTGAAGAAACTGGTCCAAATCAATCTTTCTTGCATCCTCCATCTTCTTGAGAGGAACCTCCTGCAACCGTATAATAAAAAATGCACGAAATAACAGAAACATATAAATAGAAAAAACATAGAAGGAATTTATTGATCGCAGGCCACTTTAAGGGGGCAACCTCCTTTGAGCAAGCTCAATACAATAAATTTGTGGATGCCTTCATTGGCCTCAACATGTACTTATATACTAAGTCTAATCTAAACAACTATTACTTCCCATGAATGTGGGATAATACAATATGCTCATGGGATGACTTACAAAGCATATGCATCGAAATGTAATATACTAATAAAGTAAAGAGAAGGGTTAAACATGGGTTCTTAACATCCCTCCCCTCTTAAAAAAAGCTTTGTCCTAAAAGCTTAAGATGTGGAAATTGTTGTTGAATCTGAAGGAGTGGTTCCCATGTAGCATCCTCTAGTTGCATTCCATGCCACTGAATGAAGACCTCTGTGATGGATTGGGATTGAAGATGATAGGTGCATCTATCGAGGATTGCCTCTGGCTCCAAAATGATGGATCCTTCGTTATCTAATTTTGGTAAAATAGTTTGTGCTCTGACATTGGTGCCAAGAACTTTCTTTAGACAAGAGACATGAAATACTGGATGAATGCGGGAAGAAGGATGAAGCTCCAATTTATAAGCAACTGACCTAATCTTCTAAAGAACCTTATATGGCCCATAGAACTTTGGAGCTAGCTTATGACACCCTTTGAGTTTTAGGGATGATTGCTTGTATGGTTGTAGACAAAAAAAACCATATCACCTACTTGAAAAGTGCACTCAGAACGGTGCTGATCAGCTTGTTGTTTCATTCGATTTCTTGCCATGTGAAGATTGTCTTGTAGGATGCGAAGAATTTGATCCCGAGTTTGGAGAACCATGTAGACTGTCTAAACTGGTGAACTACTGGGGATGTATGGAAGTACTGGTGGTGCCTAACCATATACTGCTTCATATGGAGTCATTTTAGATGTAATGTGGTAGGAGGTATTGTACCACCATTCAACGAGAGGGAGCCACTTTGCCCATTGATGTTATTGTTCTAAGGTGAAGCAACAAAGATAAGTTTCCAAACATTTGTTGATAATTTCAATCTAACCAGCTGTTTGTGGGTGATACTCAGAACTCATCTTCAATTTGGTGCTAGTGTGTCAAAATAGTTTTGTCCAAAAATGACTGGTGAAAGTTACATCACGATCTGAGACAATGGAAAAAGGGATGCCATGAAGACGGAAGATCTGGTCCATGAAAATTTGTTTGACTGAGGAGGCTATATAGGGATAGATGAGGGCACAAACATGACTATATTTGGAGAGGCAATCAACCACAACCAAGATCACTATCTTTCCTCCAAATTTAGGGAGCCCCTCAATGAAATCCATAGAAATATCTATCCAAATCCATGTAGGGATGGGCAAGGGTTCGAACAATCCAGGAAGGAGTGTCATTTCACCCTTGTTATGTTGGCAGGTATCACATTCAGCCACCATCTATTGAATTGCCCTTTTCATTCTCTTCCAAAAGAAGTTACACCATGCCCACTCATATGTTTTGAGGAACCCAAAGTGCCTTACTGATGGAGAAGCATGGAGTTCATAAAAAATAGCCTGCTGAAGATCTGTGCTTTGGGGAAGCACCAGATGACCCTTGTATCACAGAGAAGCACCATCCCAAGAGTAATGCGATACAACAGAGGGATTAGTGGCCAATTGTTGAATGATTTGAGATAATGAAGAGTCATTGACATAGCCCTACTAGACAGATTCCAACCAATTTGGAATAGGCATAGAAATAGCTGAAAGGGAAGCTTGGTTATCAAATGTGTGAGAAAGAGCATCTGCCGCAATATTGTCCTTACCCTTCTTGTAAGTGATCTGATAGTCATAACCCATGAGTTTGCTGACCCATTTCTGTTGTGCTGGGGAGGAGATCAATTTTTCCAGGAAATATTTCAAACTTTGGTGATCAGTCTTGATGCAAAAATAATTCTCTAGTGGGTATGGCCGCTACTTTTGTACTGCATGCAAAATAGCCATAATTTCCTTCTCATATCTAGAGATTACTAAATTCTTGCCAGAAAGGGCTTTACTGGTGAACGCAATGGGATGTTCCTCTTGAAGGAGAACAACACTAATTCCATTGCTGCAAGCATCACTCTCAATGGTGAAGGTCTTGGAAAAATCTAGCATATCTAGAATAGGTGTAGTACACATAGCTTGTTTCAATTTTTCAAATGCACACTCAACACCATGTGTCCAGATAAAAGTATCCTTTTTTAACATAGTTGTTAATGGAGCTGCAATCTTCCTGTAATCCTTGAAAAACTTGCAATAATAGCTAGTTAGCCCCAAAAACCACGGAGGCTCTTGAGTGTCTGAGGATGCGGCCAATTTTTCATGGCATCTATTTTTGTAGGATCCACTCAAACCCCTTGGGCTGAAACAATATGCCTGAGATACTCCACTTCCTCCTAGCCAAAAACACATTTAGAATGTTTTGGAGAGAGATGATGATCAGAGAGAAGTTGCAGTATGAGATCCAAATGTTGGAGATGCTTAGCCCATGTTTTACTATAGATGAGGATATCATCAAAGAAGACCAGAATGAATTTCTACAGGTAGGGCCGAAATATTTTATTCATCAATGCTTGGAATGTTGAAGGAGCATTAGTGAGGCCAAAGGGCATGACCAAAAACTCATAGTGGCCATCATGCGTGTGAAAAGCCATTTTAGGGATATCATCCTCATGAACCTAAATTTGGTGATACCCAGAACGAAGATCCAACTTGGAGAAAAAATGAGCGCCATGAAGCTCATCAAGAAGCTCATCCACAATAGGAATCAAAAACTTATCCTTGATTGTGATGTGATTAAGTGCTTGAAAGTCAATGCGGAGGTGCCATGACCCATCTTTTTTCTAGACAAGAAGGATTGGTGAAGAAAAGGAACTGGTACTGGAGAGAATAATACCTTTCTTCAGTAAGTCTCAAACGAGCATCTCAATCTCTGTCCTTTGGTGAAATGGGTAGTGGTAGGGCTTGATGTTGGGAGGAACACTTCCAGGAAGGAGCTGAATGCGGTGGTCCTCTGGTCATGAAGGTGGTAATCCCATTGGTTTGGCAAAGACACATGCATACCTATCCAAAACTTATTATAGATCTAAAGGAGTAGTGGAGACTGCTGATGGCTACATCTGAATGGAATGGAGCTAAGCAATGACACCATGTGAATTCTTCTTAAGAAGCTTTTCCATGCGATGTGAACTTATGATGCTAAGAGACCCCTGTTGTAAGCCCTTTAATTTTCCCATTGTCTGAAAACTACATCCAAAGTTTAGTAAAATCCCATAAGATGAGTCTAAGTGTGCATAACCATTGGGTGCCCAAAACCACATCACATCCACCTAAGGGCAAGGCAAACATGTCAAAGAGCATGTTATAATCTCCCATAAAGATACGCACATTGCGACACTTCCCTTTGCATGGTAATATGCCCCCATTGGCAATCATGACTTCAAAGTTGGAGCAAGGATGGACAAAACAATCAACCTGTTTAGCGATCTGAGGTCAATGAAGTTATGAGTGCTACTAGAATCAATGAGTATTGTAAGAGGGAGCTTCTTGAAGAAACCCTTAACCCGCATGGTTTGTGGGGTGGTGACCACTACTAAAGCATGGAGAGAGATCTCTGGGTGGTCTTCCTGAGAAACAAGGTCAACAAGGGGTTGTTGTGTGTCGACATGATCATCCACTGTATCTTGAGCATCCACATAAACTTCAGTTTCAGGCAGAGAATCCACATCCAAGAGATAGAGCTTTTTCTCAACACATCTATGTCATCAAGTGAATTTCTCATGACAATTATAACAAAGCTCTTTTTCTCTACGTGCCCGCATCTCTACTTCAGTCAAATGCTTGATAGGAGTTGTTCTAGGAGATGGTGTTATTTGAGGTCGTTGGGAAGCTGTATTTCTGAATGGAACAAAATTAGATTTAGATCATTGTTGAGTTGTGATCTTGTCCTCTGCCAACTTAGCCAACCCTAGGGCTTCCATCATTATGCTGGGATGAAACATTTTAACCTCAGAGCGAATTGCATCCTTCAGACCACTGACAAAACAACTCCTGAAGAATTCATCAGACAATCCCTCTATGTGATTGGCCAATTTTTTAAATTCTGTTTGATATTCTCTCATAGTGCCTGTTCGGCGCAGTTTAGTGAGTGCTCCTGTGAAGTCATCAAAAGTACTAGGGCCAAATCATTGCAAAATGAGTTTGCAAAAATCTATCCATTTTGGCTCTTCATGAGCCTTGATGTACCAATAGAACCATTGAAGGGCTTCATGTTCCAAATGAAAGGATGCAAGTGGGACTTTGTTGACACCAAAAGTATTATGTAGACTAAAATATTGTTCTTCTTGGTATATCCATCCAGTTGGATCATCACCATTGAAGTGAGGAAAATCAAGCTTCAGCCCATGAAAATTGTTGGAAGAAGAAAACCTAGTGTCTGCAGAAGACTCTGGCTACTATCTATTATTCATGGCTGAATGTTGAAGATTGAGGCCGAGAATTTTTTCATCTAGATCTTGGAGTTTGGTCTTGAGAGCTACAAGTTCATCCTCCATGTTTTTTGCTCTTGCACGGGTGACAACCATAACTAGGAGATTTTTTTTTTAGGGCAATGGGTAGGAAAACAAAAACAAAAACCTTTTTAGTAAAGGAAAATTTGGATTTGGGAAAAACTCTGATAGGTAATTGGGGTTTGACTAGGTTTTGGACACTTTCTGAGGGAAAGGGGAGAAGAAAATGGGGATTTTAGAAGCAGGGTGAAAGAATGAGAAAATCTATCCAAGAGGGACAAAGGAGTAGAAATATGAAATGAATACTGTGGCAAAATTTGAAGGTTATTGGGTGAGAATCAAAGAAGTTATGGAAAACCCTAAAAATAGACAAATGTGGGATTTCTAGCTTCGATAAGTGAAATTTGGGATAGGGTCCTCAAGGAAGGAAATATGCAGAATAAAATTTCTAGAAACGATCTGCCAACTGCTCTGGATGGATTCAATTTGCGATTTGCCAGCTGTCAATAGATATGGGCCCCAAGTATGTTCGGCTTCCTAAAGGTTTAGGGGAGTCACTTAGCCACCAATGTTGTCTAATGGCTTGCATATTGGGGCAGTACCCCTCACTCCATGGATCAGGTAAAATTGATAACCGCTTTGCCACAAACGACAGCTCTTGGTTTACCTCACATATGGGAACTAGTCAATTAGGTAGAGCCATTGCCCTTTTCATTGGTAGGTCCTCTCAATGGACCAACTACTTCAGGGTTCCTGTGGTACTCCTCACAATGAGTTTTAGGGCTATACGCCTAGGTACTTCCCACAGTTAAGCGGATAGCGATATTCCCTGATCTGAACCTACAATTGAAATGAACAATATAGATGCGAAAAAGAAAGAACTACTGCAATAATCACAGTGCTTAGAGGCCATTGCGGAAAAAAAAAAATTGGTAGAATTTCCACCCAACGAGCCCAAGAAAGCGCTTTGATACCAGATGAGAGGAGCCTCCTGCAACAGTATAATGAAAAATGCACAAAATAATAGAAATATATAAATAGCAGAAACACAGAAGGAATTTATTAATCACATGCCATTTTGAGGGGGCAACCTCCTTTGAGCAAGCTCAATACAATAAATTCATGGATGCCTTCATTTGCCTCAACACGTACTTACATATTAAGTCTAATCTAAACAACTATTACTTCCCATGAATGTGGGATAATACAATATGCTCACGGAATGACTTACAAAGCATATGCGTCCAAATGTAATATACTAACAAAGTAAAGAGAAGGGTTAAACACGGGTTCCTAACACTTCTTTCTAAAATTATCTTTTCCAATGAATTGGTCATTTGTGTTAAACACGTGTGGCAAACCAAGCTTTGTCAAGTTCCTTACCTTTTCATCCTCCTTATTAATCTTTGTTGTAGCCTCAATCACAAATTCTATTGTTTCACGTATTCTTGAACACTTTTGAATGATAGATGTCACCTTCATTGAGGCTTCAATCCGATTAGTAATGCCTTTTGAAATCAATTCATTGTCACTGGCTTTGTAGATTGTTTCTAGAACTTGATTTGCAGATTTCTCTTTTGCCTATAGTTACACATTTTTGTTGTCCATTAAATATTTGCTCAACTTATTATGATGTAATCTCATGGCATCAATCAATTGAAATAATTCACACAAATGATCAATCCTTTGCATTATTTCCTCCCAGATCTTTTGTCTCATGTGCCTCATTGAACATTTGTCTACAAAATTCAGCTAACTTTTTTTGACAAGATTTTGTTTCATTTTTTGCTTCCATAAGCTCTATGGCCAATGTTTCATTTTTTTGCCTCTCTTTCTCCAATTTTTGTTCCCACTATTCATTTGCTTTCACAATGCTTTGTCTTAATTTTTCTAAAGTGGATTTTTCCTCATCATATTTCTTTTTGCTCTCATCTGACCTTTGCTTCAATCCATTCAATTCCACCTCTATTTGTTTATCCTCTTTGCTTGTTGATATAGAGGCATATTTTTTTATTCTTTTTTTTCTAATTCATTGCTCTTGTTATCTGTTGCTTTCCTCTTTGCTTTCTCATTTTCTAAGTCTACTTGTAATTTTTCTATTTGATTCTGCAACTTTTTTTCTCTCTATCATGCTTTAACAATGATGTGTACACCAATTCATTGTTCTTCTTTGATATATTAATTTTGTTAGTATTTTTAATTCAGAAAAATCAAATTGCAAACTACTCACCTAAAATTCAGATCGATCCATCTAATTTTCTAGTTTATTTTGAACTATGGGAACAATAATTATGTACTCCATGATTTCTTTATTTGTGTCAAATGTGGGTAATATCAGGTTATTGTAGGATATGAAGTTACAACAGACACACTCTCCATCAATTGCTTCTTTTCCTTTTTTTTATACAATTCTAATTTCTTTTTAAACTCTTGGATATAATCAAAACCCGAGGATGCAAGAATAAGGGAATACTTGAATGGTGAAGGAATCTGAGTACTTGCAGTTTCTGTTAGAGCAACACTAACTTGGGGAGTGCCTGGAAATAATTCTGTTGTAGTGGAACTGGTAGTTAGACTTGGACCTGTCATAATCCTTTGTCTCTTTTGTATCCCCTGATCACTTAGTGTTTGTGTGGTATCTTGTATTGGTGTCCTCTTGTGTGTAATTTGTTGTTGGACCTATTGTTGTAGCACATGTTGACTAAGTTCTCCACCAGTGGAAGTGCCAGTCGTACTAGGCTCTCCACCATGGGCATGTCCAAGTTGTGATTGCATCTGACCATGAGGATTAGGATTTGAAGCTGTAACATAATCAATTCTTTCAGTTCTACTTGTATGCTCTTGGTCTATTTTATTAGCTCCAAGGCCTTGTTTATCAAATGGTTTTCTGGTAGTGGTGACTGTAGACACCCTAAAATGACCGTGTCGTCGAATCACTTGCATTTCATAATCTGTCTAATCACCTGCACTCAATGTTAATTAAATAATCTAATTATTTAATTAATTATCATCAAATTCTTCTAAATCTCCTAAATTGCAACATTAATTAAATAAATCCTCTTTATTTAATTAATTAAATCAAATTCCTCTATATTCTTCTACAATTAAATAATTTTAATTATTTAATTAGATCATTATCCTCTTTCCAAAAATCAAATCCACATTAATTAAATATATCCCATTATTTAATTAATTCAACAAATTCCCTCTTATCTAAAATTAAATAATTCTTAAATTATTTAATTAAATCAAATTCATTCTTCCAAAATCATGCACAACAATTAAATAAATTTATTTATTTAATTTGCTTTTAAATCTTCTAAATTAAATAATTCTAATTATTTAATTATTTCTTCCAAAATATCTTCTCTAAATTTAAATAAATCAATTATTTATTTAAATTGCTTTTTCTTCTAATTTGAGTTATCTTTAAAATAACTCAAGCTTTCTTGCTCATCAATTAAATATTTCTATATTTAATAAAGCAAAATATCTTCTTTTCTCATGCAAATCCCTTCTTCTTGTTTTAAATCACTTAACTAATTGCTTTATTCTTTTAATTGATTTATCTCTTCAGTTAACTCATTCTTCTATTCTTGATAACTCCTCTCATGCAAAAGCAAGCAAGACACATGTCTTCTTCTCATTCGTTGCACATTCCTCAACTTATCTGCTCCGTTGATTCTTCTGAATTATCTGGACCGTTGATTGATTTTCCTTGAAATCTATATAAACCCCCCTCATCTCCTTCATTTAGCTCTCTCTCTCTTCGATCGTATTCTCAGGCATACTTAACAGCGCTTCGAGCATACACAACGCGTCGATTGAGCACTATAACGATCTTTTGACATTGATCTCTTGAGCACTACACTTGCTTGTTGCAGCTATGGCTTTGCAATTTCATTGAGCAATTCTACATTCAATCCAAAGGAAACAACACAAATTTTGGTAAAAGTCTTTATTGCATTGATTATTTGTCATGGCTTTTATTTAAATTCATTTTCTTTATGTTATTGAATTTTTGGTTTTTATTAGTTTAGATTTAATCCATTTTTCCATATACACATTCTGGCACGCCCGGTGGGACCCATTGGTCCTGATTTAATATCAAATTTGTGGAATTTTTAGTTTGATTTCACAGGTTTTTTAACTCTTTTTTTGGAGAGATTCGAAAAAAAAAAAAATTTAAAGGAAGCTTGTTGGGCAAAAACGGAGGTCACGGTTGTGTTCGGAAGGGTCGAGGGACGAAGAAAAATATAAAATTTGACCTATTTCGGTGAAGGTAAAATTTTTTCACCTCTGGCATGCAACCCGAGGCCATACAATCACTATGAGGTACGGTAAAAAAAAAAAAAAAAAAAAATTTCTTTTTTCAAAAAAAATTCAAAAAAAAAAAAAAAAAAAAAAGCAAAAAAAATCCAAAAATAAAAAAGCAAAAACAAAAACAAAAAAAAAAACAAATAAAACAAATAAAAAATGAAGTGTTTTTAGTTTTTATTTCTTTTAGAAAGTAAAACAAAGTAAAGAGAATCTTTTTTCTTTTTTCTTTTTATTTTTTGAAAAAAAATAAAGCACCTTCAGCCCAGCAGCAGGTCACATCAGTGACCAGGAGCCAGTCACAGGGGGCTAAGACAGACCCCTCTTCAATGAGCTTTTTAAATGAATAGGCGATTTTCAAACCTCATTATCTTGGTCATACGGACACGTATTTCAGTGCTTTTTTTTTTGAAATAGGCTAGAATTTCGTGATCTACATCATGGTGAAATTGGTTTTTTCTCAAGATTCTCTGATTTTTCAGAAAATTGATTTTCTCACTGCTGTCTTTGTCTCGTCACAGTTTTTTGACTTTTCAAGCTTCATAACTTTCACAAACGGACTCGGATTCAGGTGATGTTTTTTTTGAAAGTTGGTATTTTTCTGTCCTCTACACAGTGGTAATATTTTTTCAAAGATTTTCTGAGATCTATTTTTTAAGACCACTCATTGGCCTATTCTCAATCTCTGACTTCAAGCACTTGCTAACTTTTGAGTTTGTGTGGACCTAATATCACTTGTTGCAGCTTCTTATTACTCATACAGAGCAAATAGGTGTTTTTAACATGTTCATGCAGGATGAGCATTGAAGACCTCTTGATCTATCTCACTAAGTCTTAGAAACACATTGCATGCTTAAAAGGATAATTGAACAAATCTTTTCTTGCAATCTAAGTCTTAGGAACATACTGCTTTTCTTAAGGGACAATGGACATGTATGAACAAACACCTCAATTTTCTAAAGGACAATGGACATGAATGCCAAACACTTCATTTCATAAGGGACAATTTACAACTACAATCGTGTGTGTGCATAGCTTAGTTGCACCTTATTTTTCTTATAACGGGACAATTGAACCTTTGTGTTACGTGCTTGATTTTACATTTTTTGTACTTCCTTTAGAAGGGCCTGCTTTTGGATTGCGTTTCATCCAAAAGGGATGACCCTAAGCGGAGTTTTCCTTTGAACCGCTATATAAAAGGGATAAGGCGAAAGCCAAGTCCTAACCGACGTCAGCCTTACCTTGTGATGCCAAACTGAAAAGAGGTGTACTAGCCCTTTGTGGAAACGATTTTCACATTGAGCGAAGTGTTTGAAACTCTTAGTAGGATTGGTTAAAGCTTTTAGTAGCTTGTCGCATTGCTCGTAAGGCGTTGGTCCCTCAAAGTCACTAAGAACCAATTTAGATAGAGACTACCCGACCTACCTCCGAACATTGCGGTAATCATCAGTGCAAGGGAAATCGATTTAAACCCTTAAGATACTCACCATTGGCTCCCTTGAGAAGAGATAGTATTCCCTTGGACATAAAACTCTTGTGACCTACTTGAGCTTTCCAAGGGGAGGGTGAGATATCCCTACCTATCGTCTCTCGCAAAGATACTAAATATCTGACACCTTTATGGAATGATATTTTTATCGACGGAGTATTAAGCTGTGAGCTGATCTACTGCAATGAAACCTTGTCTCTAGGGATAAAAGGTGCTTGTTATTGATTGCAACTGTATTTGACCTGTGGAAACATTGGGCTTGTTTGGAGCCTTGAACATACACTATCTGTTGTGTCAGTCCTTGTGCCTTTTTTTGACCACTTGTTTGCTGTGTTTTCTCTTGCCAAACCAATCCAATCAGAAACAGAAAAATCTTGCCTTTGAAAAACATCCGACACTACTTCAGCGCCCCTGGTATTACAGCAGCTCGCCTTTGGTAATACAGTAGATCGCCTTTGGTCAAGCAGTAACCCGCCTCTGGCAAAACTCTACTTCAGCGCCCTCGGTATAACAGTAGCTCGCTTTTGGTCACTGTAGCTCACCTTTGACATAGCAGTAACTCGCTATTGGTAGCTCAGTCCGTCACCTCTGGCCCATAGTAGCACGCTTTTGGTAGCACAGTCCTGCGCCTCTGGTCAAACAGTATAGCGCCTTTGGTCCAGTACTTTGTGCATCAAAGTTTGTCTGTTTCTTCAAAGCATCTCATAGATTCCCAGCATTACATTGTGTCCTAAACATACCCCATGGTCACCACTAGGCTACAGCAAACTATGAAGTCTAGGCAAGTTGTCCCTAAGAAGCACAAGTCACCCCCTCGCACACCACAATCAGGTCGTCTCAACATTGCTCCCAAGGTGACTCCTAGTACACCCATGGTAAAACCAATCAGTTCTCCAAACATGTCGCACATAGATGAACCAAGCAATCCTCATGAGGAGAGAACCCCGTTGCTTAATGCACCTCAGTATACCACAGGCTTGCCTCCGGATTTTGTCCCACAAGGTTATATCGTAGATCAAACCCCATCTCAGGAAGAGCGACACTTTGAAATAGGTCAATCCTCTCAAGAAGATGGGCAAGATCTTGATGAATTTATACAAGATCCTAGAGCTATAGCTGCCTTTGATAAAATCCTTAGTGAGAATCAGGATCATTTCTTTCGCTTGCTTGCAAAGCAAGGTGCCAAGTTACCTCAAGATTTTGATGTGTCCACTCTCAAGGAGAGCACCAAAACCCAAGAAACCATACAAGCGGTACAAACCATGTCCACGGCAACTACGCCCTTACCTACTCAAGGTTCGCAGTATAGGAATCCCCTTTTTCAAAATCCAACAGGGGAGAGGCCCATATCACCACTTTTGACTCCTATGGAGATCTATCAAAACCAACAAGAAACTCTCCAACATCAAGCAGAGTTAGCTAAGCAAGCCACCTTAGCTCGGTCGAATGTGCAACCACCTCCTAAAGTGTCCACCCCAAGCGCAAGTGGAATCTTGGTTACCCCATCACGCGTAGGTTTCCCACCCAATTACAATCTGGGGAACACGTATGTAGCCATGCAACAAGGGTCTCAACATATGCCACCTCCTATATCATCACACCTGCATGTCTCTCAACCAATTGGAGTCACGCAGCCCCAACCACAACATTCTTCTACTCTCATCTTCAATCAACCCCCACCGTCGCAAAACACTTCTACCTATGTTCCTCCTCCACAATGTTCATCCACGCTCAACTTCTTTCATACATTACCTAGCCACTCGCAACATTCCCAACATCAGGTTTCCCAAAGCTATGTGCCACCTTCACAACCTAATCAAACGCACTTTAGCTTTCCTCCCCCCAATACGTTTCTTCAACCATCGCAGAGCCAACATTCTTACCTAGCGCCACCTCCACCTCTGCCTAATCAAAACCCCCAATTCCAACCCAATCTGAACCAATCATACAATCCATACAATCCCAATCAATCTTACGACCCTTACAATACCACTGCGCATGGCTCACATTATAATCTTCCATATGGGCAACACCAACCACTTTTTGGACAACAGGAGATGTTACCAACCCCTCCCACGACTATGGAACTAAAGATTGCGGAGGTGCAACAACAGCTATCTGATCTTACGTTTGGCCAGACCAAAAAGACCTTCTCTTTGGAGGAAGTGTGCCCTTATCCTTTTGATCGGTCATTACCAATGATCCCTTTTCCTCAAAATTTCACTATTCCAAAGTTTGATAAGTACAAAGGAAAAGGTGACCCAAAAGACCATCTTAGGGAATTCTATCTTGCTTGCTTTGAGGTCTCTCACAACGACACATATCTTATGCGTCTTTTTCCTCGCAGTCTTGGAGGACAAGCAATAGAATGGTTCTCACACTTACCTACGGGTATCAAGTCTTTCAACGAGCTAGCAGAGAAGTTTGCCACCCATTTTTCTTACAACGCAGAGCATGAGATTTCCATGACGGATCTATGCAACAATAAACAGAAAAATGGCGAGACTTTCATTTCTTTCCTTCAGCGATGGAGACAAATGGCTAGTAAATTCCCTTTCAAGATTCCGGAGAAACAGCTTGTTAGCATATTTGTACAGAACCTCAACCAAGAGTTAGGTTTCCATTTGCAAATTCTTAGTGCTACAACCTTCGATGAAATCACATACAAGGGTATCAACATTGAGAAGGCCCTCATCGCTAAGCGTGTGGTCAAAATCTTTAAGGAGACGAAAGATAGCAATTCGCATCAACAGTCGAATGATAAACCCAAATATTGGAATAAAAACAAAAACGTGGTCAATGATGGAGTGGTCGATACTAAGCATGTCCAAACATTGCAAACACCGCTGCAACTTTCCAAACCAAGTCAAGCTCCACCTCAACAACAGCAGCAACAAAGGCAGCCTTATCCCAACCAACAGCAACGACAACAAGAGCGGCCTCAACAAGATTACCCTCCGCGACGTCAATTTACTCCTTTGGGAGTGCCCATCGAATCGGTCTTACAGCAAGCTTTGCAGAAAAGGCTCATAACCTTACCTGATGCTCCTCCTTATGGAGAACCTATCTACAAAACTGCACGTTACAGAGATAATGAGTATTGTGAGTTCCATAGGAGCAAAGGTCATCGAACTGCATCTTGCATGAAGCTTAAGCACCTCATCCAAAACCTCATCGACGGTAATCAAATCACCTTTGAGAATGAATCACCAGCGCAACACACGAACAAGGATCTCAATATGTACAAGGAACCATTCCCTCATCATGGTCCACCTCCTCCTCAGGATAGAGGTAAAGGTATCAATCACGCTTCCACGTCCTTCGATTCCATTGTAGGTCGTTTTGAAGAGAGTCGAGTGTCTACCCTCACCGTTAAAGGCAAATCTACGGATTGTGCTGTTACTACTCGTCGAGGTCATGTCACCATTCATGCACCTACACCTAGGCTTCCGGTTCAGTCTAATTATAATCTTGTCGAACATCTAGGGAGAACACCAGCGCAGATCTCTATTTTGGACCTTCTACGGTCATCACCTGCACATCGAGTAGTGCTAGAAAAGGCCCTCCAAGAGTCCTCCGTTCCTAACAACATAGCAGTCGCAGATTTCCAAGCTATAGTGGGTAATATTGCTTCGCCTTACAATGTGGTCTTCTCTGAGAAAGACCTTCCCTCCCATGATCCTTGTCACAACGATGCCCTCCATATTGAAGTGCTCATCCATAAGTGCAAAATCAAACGCATCCTCATAGATGGTGGTGCTGGTCTCAACATCTGTTCTTTAAAGTTACTAAAGCAATTGGGATACTCTGAGGATCACATCAACACTGATCATAGTATTACAATCAAGGGGTATGATGATGCAGAACGCCGTTCAGAAGGTGTTATTCACTTGCCTATACAGCTGGGCCCCGTTATGCTTGAAACCAGGTGTCAAGTTCTTGATATTGAGCTGCCTTACAACATTATTCTAGGCCGCCCATGGATCCATGCAATGAAAGCTGTTCCCTCCACGTACCATCAGTCCCTAAAGTTCACATACAATGGTACGGAGATCACCATCCCAGGAGACCCTAATCCTTTTGAATTTTGCCGTGTCTTGCAAGGAAGCTATAAGAATTGCAACCAAGTGCCTAAAAATGACAAAGCCCTTGAATCCCCTCTCTATGTTGATCCTGAAACTCTCACACAAGCCTCTACCAGTGAGCCTACACCCCTCCCCAAAATCACAGCTCGTGTCCGAGATATAGGGTTTGGCACTTATGATATCTCTGAATCTTGTTATGTAGGGCGGATGCCTTTATCTCCAAAATCTTACGGCAAACCACCCATTGCTAAAGTTACCAAAAAAGCAACTATTCCTCCCCCAACATTCCTAACCCAATTCCAACATGGACGGCTATTGGAAGAGGAAACTATTGAGGACATCTCTTCTTGGCTCTACAAGGAGAAAGAACCAGTTACGATACCAGTCAAGCAATATGGCAATGGCTTAAGGATAGTGAAAAACATGGGCTATAAAGGCAAAGGTGGCCTTGGGAAACAGAATCAAGGCACTATGGAGCCCATTGTGGTAACAAAGAAGCTAGACAAGAAAGGATTAGGATTTGGTAAGAAGGTACCACGCGCCTCGGACATCGAGTATATCCTCGACGAGGTAGCTGACAAGTTTCCCGCCGATTCGACATCTACAGAGGATATCACCGATGACTCTTCCCTCCACATGACCAATCTATTCGCAGAATCCTCCATTTTTACACTATCCTCCGTATCCTTAACTTCCACCACCAGCACCCAGAATGTCACGCTTGTCTACCCTGAACTTATCGATTGGGACCAACAAGGGGCCCCCGTTATAGATGTATTTCAGAATGACGAAGCTTTAGCTGAGTTCATGGGACTTCGGGAAGGTATCCCTCTTGGCGATCACAAGGCAGGTTTTGTAATGGAACTAGAGCCCATGGCTTACTTTGGTGAGAATGCCAAATCCTCTAGTCGCAAAAGTGCAAATAAAGAAAGATCTCTAGGTGAAAACCACACTATGGCACCTCCTGATCATAAAATAGTAAAAATAAAGGACGTATCCAAAGGTGAAAACCCAACTGTGGCACCTGAGGATGGAGGATTTGACCTTCCCTTACCTTCTAAGTATCAAGAGAAATCTGCTCTCCTAGTGGAAGATTCTACAGAGATCAACCTAGGTACAGAACAAAATCTAAAGACAACATTCCTAGCGGCATCATTATCTGATACAGAGCACAGAAATCTTAACAACTTCTTCTTGCAACGAACCATCAACTTTGCATGGACCTATGCAGATATGCCAGGGCTAGACCCTAAGCTGGTAGTTCATTATCTCACAGTTGATCCCAAGGTGAAACCAGTCAAGCAGAAATTGAGAAAAATGCACCCACAGATAGCTCTCTTAGTGAAGGTGGAGGTACAAAAGCTATTAGACGCAAAGTTCATACGACCTATCGACTATTCAGATTGGGTCTCAAACATTGTACCTGTGTCTAAACCTAATGGGCGCATCCGCATGTGTAATGATTTCAGAGATCTCAATAAGGCATGTCCCAAAGATGATTTTCCACTACCAAACATTGACATTATAGTGGACTTGACAGCAGGTCACGAGATGCTTTCTCTTATGGATGGATTCTCAGGCTACAACCAGATTAGAATAGCTGAGGAGGATCAACACAAAACAACCTTTACATGTCCTTGGGGCAATTACTGTTGGTGTGTTATGCCGTTTGGTCTGAGGAATGCAGGAGCAACCTATCAGCGAGCTATGACAGTGATCTTCCACGATCTATTTCATCACATCATGGAAGACTATGTGGATGATATATTGGCTAAATCTTCTAGAGCAGAACATATACAGGTCCTAGGACAGATCTTCGACAGGCTTGAAAAATACCAAGTAAGACTTAATCCTAAGAAGTGTGTCTTCGGTGTCACATCAGGGAAGCTGTTGGGATACATAGTATCTCGTAGGGGCATCGAAGTAGATCCAGCAAAAGTAAAGGCTATAGTGGAGATGCCTCCACCAAAGAACCTTAAAGCATTAAGGAGCCTCCAAGGAAGGTTACAGTCCATCAGGCGTTTTATATCACAGCTAGCAGATAAATGTCAACCCTTTCAACACTTGCTCCGAAAGGATGTCTCATTTCGATGGGACAATAAGTGTCAGGCAACGTTTGATCAACTTAAAGAATATCTAGCTACCCCTCCTGTATTGGTTCCACCAGTTGCGGACAAACCTTTGATCTTATACATCTCCACTACAAATTCAGCCTTAGGGGCCCTGTTAGCACAGAATGATGACACAGGAAAGGAGCATGCAATTTATTACATCAGTAGAACCTTGGTGGGATACGAGCTCAATTATTCACCCATGGAAAGGGCTTGTCTAGCAGTAGTGTTTGCCTCCCAAAAGTTGCGGCATTACATGTTGAACCAACACACAAATTTGATAGCCAAGATTGATCCCTTGAAATATCTATTAGCAAAAGCAGCTCTCACAGGCAGACTGGCTAAATGGGTTATGATCCTTAGTGAGTTCGACATTGAGTACACAAATCGTAAAGTAATCAAAGGACAAGCCCTCGCGGATCAACTAGCAGAAGCACCTATGAAAGATACACATCCTATGGTCGCAGACTTTCCTGATGAGAATCTATTCACTCTTGCTAACTCCATAATGTGGAAGTTATACTTTGACGGCTCTTACACACAGCATGGCTCAGGAGCTTGCATCTTATTTGTTACACCTCAGAATGACTACATTCCAAAGTCATATCGGCTCGCATTCCCTTGCACCAACAACATAGCCGAGTATGAAGCACTCCTCATAGGTCTCAATACAGCAGTTCAATGGGACATCACAGAATTACAAGTATATGGAGACACACAGCTAGTCATTCGCCAAGTCACAGATGAATACCAAACAAAGGATGAAAAGTTGGTCCCCTACAAACAACTAGTGGATGCCTACAAACCACATTTTTCTAGCATCACATTTGAGCAAATTCCAAGAGAACATAATAAAGCTGCGGATTCTATGGCTTCTGTAGGGTCACTAATTGACATGCCTGCAAATACACAGAAGTGTGAATTCTTGATCGAGCAATTGTTGATACCAGCCGTCGATGTTCCTGTTATTGAAATCATCTGCGAACTTGTTGGTCCCAATTCCCCATGGTACGAAGATATCTATGAATACCTCAAGAACAATACCTTTCCCCTTGACCTATCATCCACCCAACGCAAAACCTTTATCCGTCGATCCTCTCGTTACATCATTCTGAGTGATACACTATATCGCTGGAGTCTCGATGGTATCCTCTTACGATGTCTTAACGCGGAAGAAGCCGAAGTTACCTTACGAGACATACACGAAGGTGTCTGTGGCGCACATTCTACCGGTCCTAATCTTGCTAAGAAGATACTCAGAATAGGTTATTACTGGCCTACAATAGAGCAAGATGCTGCACAGTTTGCTAAGAAGTGTCTACAATGTCAGCAACATGGAGATTTGATTCACGCACCCGCTCATGAGTTACAACCTGTGACAACTCCATGGCCTTTTTCTCAATGGGGTCTCGACCTCGTAGGACAAATCCACCCTTCCTCCTCCAATGGCCACAAGTTTATCATTACCGCTACTGAGTATTTCACGAAGTGGGTGGAAGCCATTCCTATGACCTATATCACCGGTAAACAAATAGCCAAGTTTATCCTAAACTACCTCATATGCCGGTATGGTATTCCCCAAGCCATTGTCACTGATAATGGGAGACCATTCAAGAACCAAGATGTCCGTGCCTTATGCATACAATACAATATCCAACATCGCTTTTCAACTCCCTACTATCTGCAGAGTAATGGCCAAGCTGAGGCTTCCAATAAAACCATTCTCAAAATCCTCAAGAAAACAGTCAGTGAAGCTGGTCGTGATTGGCACTTGCAACTCAATCCCGCCCTGTGGGCCTACCGCACTAGTATCAGAACACCAACTGGTGCCACACCATATGCCTTGGTCTTTGGCTCTGAAGCCATCCTACCTATAGAGGTCGAGATCCCATCCCTCAGAGTATCCATGCAGGACCTGATTGGCGGAGATGAGTATCGCACTTCCAGATTAGCTGAGCTTGAACTACTAGATGAGAGGCGTCTTGCCGCACTTAATCATCTCCATGTCTATCAAAACCGCCTCCGGCGTAATTACAACAAAAAGATCAAAGAAAGACGGTTTCAAGTTGGTGATCTTGTACTTAAGGAGAATCAGAGAAATCAAGCAGATCGAGAGAAGAAGGGCAAGTTTGAGCCTAACTGGTTAGGTCCCTTCATTGTCACAGCAGCATATGGATCAGGAGCTTATACTTTAGCTACACCTGACGGCATTCCTCTAGATGAGCCACTTAACAGTGTCCATCTCAAGAAGTTCTATGCCTGATCCTCAGAGTATTCCCACAAAAAATCAAAAACATCAAAAAAGTCAAAAAAAAAAAAAAATCAAAAATCAAAAATCAAAAAAAAAAATCAAAAATACAAAAATACAAAAACATTCATCCTCTGGTGAAAACCTGGCAAACAGGCGCCTTGGATAAGTACCATAGTGAAAACCTGGCAAACAGGTATTATGCGTAGAGTCAGCATCCATCGTCTATCGAGTCCTGTCCACTCCTTGTCCAGTTCGCAACCTGCTTCATCCATCCATCCGTAATAAAACCATTGACTTTGTTTGCATTTCCATCTCCCTATCTAGTATAGCTTGGAAATTTGTCAATGTCCATCGTCATCCCACGGCTTGATCTGTGTCTACAGTTAACACTGTCTGATCCTAGGTCAAGTCTTTCTGTGTCTTCTTCGGCGGTCACCCCTACAGTTTTCTCTACCAGAATGGGGGCAACTCTTTCCTTAGTGTCGGTCTAGGATTGGTTCCTTGTTCGTGGTTCGCAGCGCATACTTCAATCTTGTCTCATTTCCACAGGTAACACCCTTTAACGGACACAGAGTTCCTACGATAAGGCTGTTATCTTCTCAACACTTTTTCTACATCATCACCCTCACCAGAACT
Source organism: Cunninghamia lanceolata (assembly GCA_027924645.1). NCBI lineage: Eukaryota > Viridiplantae > Streptophyta > Pinopsida > Cupressales > Cupressaceae > Cunninghamia > Cunninghamia lanceolata. The sequence continues at coordinate 472,330 of BSBN01000571.1, read as the reverse complement.
ACATATCATCTTTTCAATCTTAAGGTACCTTGATCCCATGGATATGGGTATGTAGGCAGTCTGGAATACGAAGGACATTTCCAGTACTCAGGTACATAAGATCACCTCTTCTCCACTCTTTTCCCACATCATCACATCACCAGAACTACATATCATCTTTTCAATCTTAAGGTACCTTGATCCTATGGACATGGGTATGTAGGCAGTCTGGAATACGAAGGAAGTATCCAGTACTCAGGTACATAAGACCCCCTCCTTTCACCTTGACCCATTCATCACTCTATCCAGAACTACATATTTATCACGTTCATCTTCCATCGTAAGTGTGCCTTGATCCCGTGGACACAGGGTATGTAGGCAGTCTAGAATACGAAGGATGTATCCAGTACTCAGGCACACATGATCCATCATTCTCCACCCGTCCCAATTCTCCACCCGTCCCAATCCATTAACATTTCATCCTTCTAGTCTTCCGTTTTTCAAAATCCATTCGCCTCGACTTGACTAACTCAAGCAGCAAGCTAGCGCATCCTTTCAAAGCAGTAGTCCTTCACAAACCTAAAGCAAAGAGGCCTACTTCCGGAGTCATCTACTGTCCTGCATACCGATTGCCAACATCAGCTAAGTACCGCTTAACCAAGCCCTAGATCAACAAGCTTGTCTTCTACAAAGTGTTCCATTGTCGAGACCAACACACGTGTCTCCTGCAACATGTGGCATTTCCTGCAGCAAGATATTGTCTTTTTTGGTAGATAGCCCCCTTTAACGGACACAGAGTTCCTACGATAAGGCTGTTATCTTTCCTATCCAATCTATCCTGAGCAAACCTCTTTGGCAAGAGAATATGTTGGCTGTATGTTTACTTTGTAAGTCAGTCAATTTGTGTTATGGTTTATCTTTTGTTCCCTATTCCCATGCCTATTCAAAGCTACCTTGATTTATCTATAATCTTGGTATGTTGCGATGCAGTATGAATTGGGGGCATAGTCATTGCTTTCTGTGTGCCGTGTTTGAGGAATGATCTTCAGTATCTTTCTTAGCATTCTATTTATCTTGTGTGTGTTAGGACCTAGCATCTTACATATTAATAATTCTTCTTGCATTTACATGTATTGAAGTTTATTTTATGTTCAAGACTATGGCTCATTCACATGTTCCAACAAGGTTATATTATGTCTAAGGGGATCTAAGTTCAAACCGCTTGCTTGCAGAGTCAATGTCTACGCACTCAGATATTATAGCACCTTGGTCTTTTATACCTTGGTGGCAAACTATCCACGTGCTATATCAAAAATAAGGATTGCTCTTTATAAACAAATGTGAAACCATTGCAACAAGCTCATCCATTTACACCATCCATTTTTCCATGGCCTTATATAGTTTTCTAGCAAAGATCAATTAACAGTCTTTCTCTTATGTTCTCTCCTATCTCCTTTCTTCTATCTATCATCAACCCAACCTTGCCTATCTCCAACCAATCTTCTAGTCGAGCGTCAACACAGTTCTTCTGTCGCTTCCCTATCTTTCCTCTCGAGGGGGCACCCTACGCCAGCTACGCTGGGGCAATTACCTACACTGGGGCATAAAAATAAAAAAAAAACACATTGTATCACATCTTCAACAATCATTTTCTTTGACGCAACGCTACATGCTGCATTGCATCAAAGAGGGGCAAAATGTAGACACCCTAAAATGACCGTGTCGTCGAATCACTTGCATTTCATAATCTGTCTAATCACCTGCACTCAATGTTAATTAAATAATCTAATTATTTAATTAATTATCATCAAATTCTTCTAAATCTCCTAAATTGCAACATTAATTAAATAAATCCTCTTTATTTAATTAATTAAATCAAATTCCTCTATATTCTTCTACAATTAAATAATTTTAATTATTTAATTAGATCATTATCCTCTTTCCAAAAATCAAATCCACATTAATTAAATATATCCCATTATTTAATTAATTCAACAAATTCCCTCTTATCTAAAATTAAATAATTCTTAAATTATTTAATTAAATCAAATTCATTCTTCCAAAATCATGCACAACAATTAAATAAATTTATTTATTTAATTTGCTTTTAAATCTTCTAAATTAAATAATTCTAATTATTTAATTATTTCTTCCAAAATATCTTCTCTAAATTTAAATAAATCAATTATTTATTTAAATTACTTTTTCTTCTAATTTGAGTTATCTTTAAAATAACTCAAGCTTTCTTGCTCATCAATTAAATATTTCTATATTTAATAAAGCAAAATATCTTCTTTTCTCATGCAAATCCCTTCTTCTTGTTTTAAATCACTTAACTAATTGCTTTATTCTTTTAATTGATTTATCTCTTCAGTTAACTCATTCTTCTATTCTTGATAACTCCTCTCATGCAAAAGCAAGCAAGACACATGTCTTCTTCTCATTCGTTGCACATTCCTCAACTTATCTCCTCCGTTGATTCTTCTGAATTATCTGGACCGTTGATTGATTTTCCTTGAAATCTATATAAACCCCCCTCATCTCCTTCATTTAGCTCTCTCTCTCTTCGATCGTATTCTCAGGCATACTTAACAGCGCTTCAAGCATACACAACGCGTCGATTGAGCACTATAATGATCTTTTGACATTGATCTCTTGAGCACTACACTTGCTTGTTGCAGCTATGGCTTTGCAATTTCATTGAGCAATTCTACATTCAATCCAAAGGAAACAACACAAATTTCGGTAAAAGTCTTTATTGCATTGATTATTTGTCATGGCTTTTATTTAAATTCGTTTTCTTTATGTTATTGGATTTTTGGTTTTTATTAGTTTAGATTTAATCCATTTTTCCATATACACAGTGACTATATCTATTGGGTTCCAAATGCCTTGTCCTTGGGACCCCAAACCACTACCTCGATAACCCATGTTTTTAGCTATGGCTACTCCTGAAGTACATGCTTTTTTTGTGGCCTAGCTTAAACTAGGTTTGAAATTACTTTGTTCATCCCTATCATCGTCAAGTTCATCATCACTATCAGTTTATTCATCTTCACATTCATTGGGATGCTCTATATTCCACAATTTGCTAAACTCTTCATCTTCATCAATTTCTCCATACTCTGCAAGAGTTCTTGGTTCACCTAGCTCCTTCCTCATAGACCAAAATATAGTAATTTTTTATCATGACCAATTTTTGCTTGTAATAGACTTATCTAGAGGATCTGGCATTTTTACTCTAATAGATGGTTTATCACTTTTTCCATAAAAATTGTTGTACCTCCTGATTTCATTCTCTGCTAGTACTTCTATATTTTGGACCTGGTGCAATGCCATAATTTTTGCTAACAGCTGTTCAAAATAAATACCTTTCTTAGTAGTACTTTTCTCCATTTCTATTTTGACCTCATCCTAGGAATCCTTGTTTCTTAAGTTTTCAAGCAAGGGTTTACTTTGATGTTGAATTCTACTTGCAACATTCCTATTGGCCACAATCATTGTTGTAATGGTGTCACATGGATCATACCAGTGACAGACAACATCAAAATTAAAATTTTTTGAAAGATCATGTGCCACCTTAAATGTTTTTCTCTCTAATGTGAACCCTCCACATGAAACAAGTAAAGAAGGAAATAAGGTCTTCTTTTACTGACTGACAAAGTGTAGTTCATCAGTACTCTGCATCTACCTTACATATTCCAATGCAAAAATCCTTTTTGTCACATGTATTGGAAGTTTGTATGGCTCTACTCCTGATCCATAAAATCTTAGCACAATATATTCTTCCAATAAGTACTAATCAGCTAATTGTATTTCTTTTCCTAGTTGAATGAAATCTCTACATGATATAGACAATCTAGGCATTGGACTATTTGTAATTGCTTGATGCAATGGAGCCAAAAAGTAGTCTACAAAAATGATTGTAGTTCCTTTGAGAATCATGCATCCTTATCTTAGTGGTCTAATCATATACTGGAGCCATTTTCTTTTCCTCGGCATTACTATAGGGCTAAGTTTTAAGCTTCTTGGTCTGAAACATTCCACTAAATTTCAATAAAAAAAATAGCACAAGTAGGTTGTGAACCTAAATGTCTTGGTGGAACCTCCTTTAATTATTAAAAATTGTTTATGCATGGATTCTACAATCTGCTCAATAAATTTATATTTGACATGTACACCAGTACCATAATGGATATTATATACCATTTCAAGGAGGCTTGCACCCACTTCCCAATTGCTATCCAGTCTGAGGCAAAATGCTAGCATGGAAATAGTATCTTGAGCCCATGATTTAAAAACTTTCAAAGTATAAGGAGGCTTATGGTTATCTTTCAAGTTGTTTTTTTCTTGAACTATTTTATTTAAGAAAAGATTTTTGTCCCTTTCATCTGCTACTTCATAATCACTAGCAAGCTTTTCTAGGTCAATGTGGACGTCTCCAAATTCTTTGGTTGTAAACCCCAACACTTTTCCAAATTCTTCTACATTAATGGATAAAATTTCTTCTTTGGTATCCTTATTTATAATTGCTCTTTTGTTATCATCATAATTGTGGGCATAGACCATGATAAATTTTGGGCAAGGGAAAACCTTATGTAACATCATGCACCCTAATCCAGTTACCCATGGTATATTGATACTATTAACTTGCTTTTGGTTGGCAGCTTTACTCTCACATGAGAATCTAAGTTCTGAGGTAAATTTACCATAGATGTTAGGATCATAAATATCATGGTATTCATTAGTCAAACTTGAGGTTTTAAGCAATTCAGAATAATCTATTTTTCTATCTGACTTACTCTGCCCTTCCCAAAAACTTTGTCTGGTCTATTAGTGGTGGTAGACATGCTTATACAGTCTGAAATTGTGAATTCCCTCTTAATTCCTTAATTTTTCTTAAGTCTCTCAACCCTAAATGCAAATTTTGACAAAATAAGATTTTGATAAAAAAGTTTGACAAAATAAGATTTTAAGAAACAACAAAATGTAACCTAGGAATTCTCTATTTTGTCTTACCGGCTTTGTTGGAAATGGCACTACAAAGAGCAATGTGAAGTCTCCCTGGTGCACTGCAATGAGAAATCTGAAATCTCCTTGTTAGATTCAAGATAGACAACTGAGAGGGGGGTGAATCAGTTGTCCAGAACTTTCTTCCTATTAATCACTTAAATCCTCTTTGTAATTCAACAACATAATAATAAATCAATCATGTAATAATTCAAGAGAAGAAACACATTAACACATATGACACCAGGATTTTAACGTGGAAAACCCAGTTAAGGAAAAAACCACGGGGTGACTAACCCAAGATTGTATTCTCTATTAAAAGAATAAGAAGAACAAATGGCACATGCCAATTAGGGCTCACTGCCTAAGCACACTGCTCATAAGAGGCCCATTGCCTACAGGAGACACACTGTCTATAGAATGATAAATATTACATACTTGAACTGAAGAATAGCATCTTCACCATGCTTGAGTTAGTTACATTTAAGCCCAATACTTATGCTCTACCTTTCACTTCTCTGCTCTCTACCACACTCTCATCTCCGCCAAGATACATTTGAAATGACTTCACAACTTCTTATTTATACAAGACATCAACTTAGGGATAATCATCCAAGTCGACACACTTTACAGAGCAAATACAACTTGACTAATTACAAAAGACTTTATGCGGATCATCACACTGTCGGCCACATAGATCTGGGACTTTAATCTTCTTTTAGGAACACGCCATGCTTCACAGAACATCTTCAAGATCATCCGTAGGATTTGTAACTCATCTAGTTGACCAAACTTAGGAAGAACATCATCATTCAAAAGTAATTCTTCAATTAGGAGCTCAATCTTCAATGCGGACCACCAACACGAATTGGACACAATCCAAAGACCTCCATAAGCTTGCCTGAATCACCAAGAACATCCACACTACTTCTGCTTACTGAAATCATTCTCTCCTTCATCCAGAACCTCTAGAACACATTCTGTCATCACTGTCATATTGGAATAGATGCTTGTGGACCTCTAGACCATGAACCAATTGAGTTGTCTATTCACATTGACTTCCTAAACACTTTACCAAATCCATAGAACAAGATATTACATTTCTGGATCTCACCGGACCTATCCATGTCACTTTATCACCTCTGAACATCTACCAGAATGGGTTTTACTCAAGTGGACATAACTTCTTCAGATCTTCATGCAGACCTCTCAAATATTTACTGGATCATCTTAGACACACATCTACAAACCCTTTGATGCGCATCCTCTGATCTTCATCTTAGCTAGGATCTTTATCTTATTGTCTTCACTGTTCTTCTCTGTTCCTGATAGGACTAATTTTCTTAATATCCTTGGCATACAACTCATCCAATCCTTATCATTAATGCAATAGGAGTATCTTGACATCAATGAAAACACTGGTTAGGCCCATACTTGCAACAAACTCCCCCTTTGTCATTGATGGTAACATATGATGTGAAAAACTATTTTGACCATCAAGATAAGAACTTCTCCATACTGATTGACATAACTCCCCCTATCAACAACAACCATTCACATGTCTTCTCTTCCTTTACTGCTCCCCCTTTGATCAACAACCACTTTTGTTTTTCACATGTCTTCTCTCCCCCTTTGACATCAATGGAAAAGGGCACATACTTGCATCACTTCAGAATCATACTAGCTGCTCCCCCTGAGTAGCAGATTCCCATCATCAATCCGGACCACAAGATATGACTGTGAGATCCACCAGACTGATGTACATCAGTGCACCTTAATTCTGAACCAGAGGGGTAATAACCCCTAACTTTTCTTTGAGATACTCAAAAGAGTCCTTAGGTAGAGGTTTAGTAAAAATATCTGCAATCTGATCCTTGGAAGGCACAAACTCCAATCTAACTTCATTCTTGTTCTCTTGCTCTCTCCAAAAGTGAAACTTGATGGATATATGTTTTGTCTTTGAATGCAAGACCAGATTTTTTGATATATTTATTGCACTTGAATTATCACAGAAGATTGTGATAGGTTCCTCATACTCCACTCTTATGTCTCTTAGCATTTGCTTCATCCACAATACTTGAGTGCAACTACCTGCTGTTGCAATATATTCTGCTTCTGCAGTGGATAGATATATTGCCTCTTATTTCTTGCTCGCCAAGAAACTAATCTTTTTCCCAAAAAGAATGCTCCACTACTGGTACTCTTCCAGTCATCCACATCTCCTACCCAATCCGCATCTGTATATGCATGAAGAGAGAAATCATGATCTGTAGGATACCATAAACCATACTCAACTATCCCTTTTAGATATCTAAGAATCCTCTTGATTTCCATGACATGAGATTCTCTAGGATCAGCTTGGAATCTAGCAACAAGACCAACAACATTCATAATGTCAGGTCTAGTTTGAGTGAGATACAATAATCCTTCAATCATTGACCTGTACTTTTCCTGATCTACCTTAGGAGAGTCATCATCTTTGCTTAATTTACATCTAATTGCCATGGGAGTACTCATTGGTTTTGAGTCTTCCATCCCAAATTTCTTCAACAATTCTTTCATATATTTGGTCTTTGAAATGAAGATTCCTTTCTTTGTTTGAATGATTTGCAGACCCAAGAAGAAATTCATTTCCCCAAACATGGACATCTCAAATTCACTTTTCATTTGATTTGTAAATGTTTTTCACATACTATCTCTTCCTCCAAAAATGATATCATCAACAAACACTTCAACAATCAAGATATTTTCATGATCTTTTTTGAAGTACAAGTTATTGTCAGCAATACCTTTGTTGAAACCAATCTTCAAAAGATGCTTATCTAATCTTTCATACCAGGCTTTTGGAGCTTGTTTGAGTCCATATAGTGATTTCTTCAACTTGTAGACCATATCACCATGATCAGACAATTGAAATCCATCCAGTTGCTCAATGTATTCTTCTTCCAAGTCACCATTTAGGAAGGCAGACTTGACATCCATCTAATATACTTTGAAATCCTTGAAGGCAGCAAAGGCAAGAAATAATCTGACTGCTTCAATTCTTGCCACCGAAGCAAAAGTTTCTTCAAAATCAACTCCTTCTACTTGATCTGGCTTTGTTTCTAACTACTTCACCATCTTCATTCAGTTTATTCTAGAAGACCCATTTGGTTCCAATCACATTTTTGTTTTTAGGTCTAGGAACAAGATCCCAAGTGTGATTTTTCTCAATTTGCATTAGCTCTTCCTCCATTACTTTAGTCCAACTTTCATCATTGCATGCTTCATTAACTGTCTTTGGTTCAATCTTTGAAATAAGACAATACTCTTCTGAGTCTTGAGCAATCTTTCTTCTTGTTTGAACACATTTGGTTTTATCACCTATGATCTGATCTTCAGAGTGATTCAGTCTTACATACTTGGAAATTTTGGGAATTTCTTGCACTTCTGTTTCTTGAATAGGTTCATTCAAACTTATCTCTTCTTCTTGATTCGCCAGATCAGTCTAGATCTAAATTTTAGAAGGGGTTTAGACTTCTTGGCCCTAAACATCATTCTAGTCATCTTCATCATATTCATAAAACCTTGAGGGTTTTTCAATACCTTCATCAACCTTCACATTTGTACTTTCTATAATCTTTCTCAATCTCTTGTCATAACACCAGTATGCTTTGCTTTGAGTAGAATAACCCAAGAATATTCCTTCATCACTTCTAGCATCAAATTTGTCTATATCTTCATCTCTTTTAATGTAACATTTGCTACCAAAGACTCTAAAATACTTCATAGTGGGAGTGATGCTAAACCAGAGTTCATAAGGGGTCTTACCAGTATTGCTTTTGATTTGTACTCGATTAAGAGTATAGACAACAGTTCTTATAGCTTCTCTCTAATAGATCTAAGGAACATTTGCTTCCATCATCATGGTTCTAGATGCTTCTTGGATGGTCCGGTTCTTTCTCTCCACTACTCCATTCTGCTGTGGAGTCCTTGGAGCAGACAACTATCTTTTTATCCCATGTTTCTCACAGAATTCTATGAACTCACCGGATATGAATTCTCCACCTCTATCAAACCTCAAACATTTTATGTTCAATCTAGTGTTATTCACTACCATAGCCTTGAAGATTTTGAATTTCTTAAGAGCCTCAGATTTCTCTTTCAGAAAAGTCACCCACATCATTCGGGAGTGGTCATCAATTAATAACATGAAGTATCTATCACCTTGCACACTCCTGATTCTTGCCAAACCACATAGATCAGTATGAACTAAGTCCAATAATTTGGTAGAAAATTGTTCCTTACTTTTGAATGTGACCCTACTTTGCTTACCCAAGTGACATTCTTTGCACAAACTATTAGTAGGTTTCACCAGTCTTGGAAGATCTCTTACAACCTGAGTGTTGCTTATCTTGATGATATTATCAAAATTCACATGACACATTCTCCTATGCCACAACCAACTCTGATCAATTTGAACAAATAAATAACTTTTACCAGTACCAACCAAGTGGAAGATATTACATGTTGTTTGAGTACCGGATGCAATCATTATTCTAGAGAAAACAAATGTTATTGATCTAAAAACTGCATATGAGATTTGGCAAAAACTGGAACTTCTACATGAAGGAGACAAGTATGTTAAATGTGCCAAGCTACATAGTCTGAGAGGAAAATTTGAAAACCTGAAGATGAGAGAAAATAACTTAGTAGAGCTTCTTTAGCCCGAAGATTGTTTTTAGCATCTCTAATTTCATCTATGGTACTCGGACCATTATGTGGAGGAACATACTTCTTTGAAGCCATGATCCAATACTGCATTCCCATACATTGCAAGTGACATTCCATGCGACTTTTCCAAAGACTAAAATTGGTTCCATCAAACCTCAGACTATCCTTCTTGTAGGATGACATCGTGGATCTCCTCATGCGATTAAGCTCTTTTAGAGGAACCTAGCTCTGATACCAATTGTTGGATTCAAGACAAACAACTGAGAGGGGGGTGAATCAGTTGTCCAAAACTTTCTTCCTATTAATCACTTAAATCCTCTTTGTAATTCAACAACATAATAATAAATCAATCATGCAATAATTCAAGAGAAGAAACACATTAACACATATGACACTAGGATTTTAACATGGAAAACCTGGTTAAGGGAAAAACCACGGGGTGACTAACTCAAGATTGTATTCTTTGTTAAAAAAAAAGAAGAACAAATGGCACATGCCAATTAGGGCTCACTGCCTGAGCACACTGCTCATAAGAGGCCCACTGCCTACAGGAGACACACTGTCTACAGAATGATAATTATTACATACTTGAACTAAAGAATAGTATCTTCACCATGCTTGAGTCAGTTCCATTTAAGCCCAATACTTATGCTCTGCCTTTCGCTTCTCTACTCTCTACCACACTCTCATCTCTGCCAAGATACATTTGAAATGACTTCACAACTTCTTATTTATACAAGACATCGACTTAGGGATAATCATCCAAGTCAGCACACTTTACAGAGCAAATACAACTTGACTAATTACAAAAGACTTCATGCGGATCATCACACTATTGGTCACATAGATCCGAGACTTCAATCTTCTTTTAGGAACACACCATGCTTCACATAACATCTTCAAGATCATCTGCAGAATGTGTAACTCATCCGGTCAGCCAGACTTAGGAAGAACATCATCATCCGGAAGTAATTCTTCAATTACAAGCTCAATCTTCAATGTGGACCACCAACATGAACTTGACACAATCCAAAGACCTCCACAAGCTTGCCTGAATTACCAAGAACATCCACACTACTTTTGCTTACTAAAATCTTTCTCTCCTTCATCTAGAACCTCAAGAACATAGTCTGTCATCATTGTCATATTGGAATAGATGCTTGTGGACCTCCAGACCATGAACCAATTGAGTTATCAATTCACATTGACTTCGTAAACAATTCACCAAATCCGTAGAACAAGATATTGCATTTCTAGATCTCACTGGACCTATCTGTGTCACTCTGTCACCTTTGAACATCTTTTAGAACTAGTTTTACTCAAGTGGACATAACTTATTTAGATATTCATGTGGACCCCTCAAATCTTTATTGGATCATCTTAAGATACATATCTATAAATGATTTGATGTGCATCCTCTGATCTTCATCTTAGTTGGGATCTTTACCTTACTGTCTTCACTGTTCTTCTCTGTTCCTGATAGGACTAATTTTCTCAACATCCTTAGCATACAACTCATCCAATCCTTATCATTAATGTAACAGAAGTATGTTGACATCAATGACAACACCGGTTAGGCCCATACTTGCAACATTCCCCGTGTGTTGAATTTTTTTTAGTCAATGAAACGTCAAGTCAATGTGTTTCTTCTAGACTGTACACAATTAGTACATGTCTGACAGCTATCCTACATTAACAGCTCACAACAATTTCTAAACAGTTGATCTTTGTAAATCTAATGGTTATATGGTGATTCCAAAGATTTAAGTTTGCAAGCCTAGTGTTCTGTGCATTTCATTCCAAAATGCAACTACACCCATCCATCAAATGTTCATCGAATTGTCGAGTAATTTATGATATAAACAATAAACATAATCTACTTTTAATGACAACTTTTAGTGTTTAAAATTTAATTTGTCAATTTGCCAGCAACTTTCTTTTTTCATTTGTAGTGATTTATGTTTTAAATCTGCATGCAAATATTTTTTCTGTTTTACATTAGCAAAATAGGTATTCAATTGATATTAATTCAAAAAATTATTACAGCTGGGGGATAGCTACACCCCTGGCACATCATTATGTTACAAAAAATTCCCATACATATTCTTTCCCAACCGATACAATAATATTACATCAAATTTACATAGAAAAATTCAAAAGTTCAAAACATTGGGCCACTGGCTAAGGGAAACCATAAAAATCTCCTATTTCCACTAAGTCTATGAAGCGTAGCACCCATTCCACATTTAGCTCCATGTCAAGAGCTTGAGGGCATCTTAGAAAATTTAGGCTGATGGTGGCCCAGTGACGGTGGTGGGTGAGAGCCCCATCTGTCATGTTGAGTAGAAAGGGAAGCCGTTGAATCCCCACATCCATCTCTGCCCCAAATAACACCAATGATAGGTCAAAAGACCACGGAATCCCCATACCCATCTATGCCCCAAGAACCACCTCCAAATCATTACCCAGATAATCTGCCTTGAAAATTTCTTGCAACAAAATGAGAATATCCACCTTCACACCTCAAAGGTCCAACAATGACACTAAGAACCAAGAAGCTATGTCAGAATTCACTCTATATCCACTACAACAAAATAGACAATTAGCACCTAAAATAACACTAGAATTTAGTGCATTTGAGTTCATGAATTGGACACTTCTGCTGGTGCAAAACTCGGCGCCAAACTACATGTTCTCTTTGGCATTATTTTTTACACTGGATTTGGCACTAGATTTTATGCCAGATTTTGCATCGGAAAGTATCACAAGCAATGGAACCTCCTTTAGCACCTAGAATAGCGCCGGGAATAGTGTCGAAAGTAGCATCTAAATTAGCACCCAATTTGGCTTCCAGTTTTGCTTCCATTTCTACTCCTATTTTTGTTTCTAGTTTTGCTCCAAGTCGTGCTTCCTATTTTGCTTCTAGTATGGCATTGAAAATAGCTTTTTTTTGGCTTCTTAATTGATGCCAAGTTTTTCTTCCATTATGACGTCCTTTGTTGCTTCCAATTTTGCTTTTGGTTTTGCTTCTTGTGTTGCTTCCAAGTTTGCTTCCAGTTTTGCTTCTAGTTTTGCTTCTTGTGTTGCTTCCAGGTTTGCTTCTAGTTTTTCTCCCAGGTTTGCTTCTAGCTTTGCTTCCAATTTTGTTTCCATTTTTACTTCCAGTTTTGCTTCCATATTTGCTTCCAATTTTGCTTCCGATATAACGTCGCTTGTTGTAAAATTTATGACTAAACAAATTTTAATCATTAATTTGGTAGTATATTTAGTCAACAATTTGGTAGTATATTTGGTAATTTGGTAGTATATTTAGTCATCAATTTGGTAGTACGTATATTTAGTCACTTATTTAGTCATTGATTGTTGTTAACTGGTCATTTATTTAGTCATGGTAGTCATTTTTATTTACTAGTTTCTATTAATTCGTAGTAAATTTAGTCATGATATGAATAATTTATTAAATACCATAAATTTTATAATGCAGAAAAAATATATTATTAAATTTGAATTAAAACATAAAAGTAAATAAATTTGGAAAACTATATAGTTTATGATGCTGCCAAGTAAAGATTGATAATTTTGAGCCAACACTTTCTATTTGAGAATTGGCCAATAAGAAAATGAAAAAAGACAAAGCAAAGTGGCAATACATATTTTTTTGTATTAGAACAATCCAGGAAAAGAATTACAAATTATAATAAAAAAGCAGCACAAGGCTGCCATAACTAGAAAAAACCAGTTCAGTTCTGTCATGTATAACAAACTACAAGGACTAGTTGAAGAAAAAATCAGTTCAGTAGCCACATTAGATACAATAGAAAAACAATGGAAAGGCAGGTCGAACTGATGAAGCCCTTCACATCTTTTGACACTTAGGAAAGAGATGTTGCCACTGAGCATTCCATGAGACATCATTTCTTTTGGCATTCTGTTAACTAGTTTAGGTGCTTTGACTGCAGCCTTGGTGCATTCCATATTCTCTTTCATAGAAGCCATTGAGGTGTTACCTATGTATTCAAACAATCCTAAACCACTGTGAACAATATTTGAATAACCTAAGAATGCTACTTAGAGGCGCCTATAGCAGTGATCCTGTAGCAACAAGAAAACACACCATTCCCTGTAACCTTCCATAACATGGTCCCAGACAGCTGAAGCAAAAGCGACACTTGAAACAGTGAAATCCATCCAGTCAACAACATGCTGAAGATGACAACATGGAAATGTTTTTGGTTTCATACAATTGCAGTAAAATATGAATTTATTTAAAACAATGTTTTCATGATATTTTCTTCATTACCTCAAGAAATCATAAAATAGATCATTACACAAAATCTCTACTCTTGGAATCAATCTCTTCCCTTTCTCACATGGCAATACCGCACTTGCCCATTTAGACTATTAAATTTTAGAAAATGAGCTAAACAACCAACATTTAAATGACCTCCTGCATAGATAGGATCTGAAGTTCACTACTGTCTTATTGTAGCCAGAGCTGCAGCACATACACCACATAGCAAAACATATAGAAGAAGCTTATGATGCATAAGTGATGAAGGGGGTAAATCATAAAACACACAATAATAGAAATTGAACACAGAGAATAGAACTTTCTTTTATCAAGCTGGGCAACTCATTACATTACAGAAGCTTAATTACAATCAGAGGAATCAGTCCTCTACAGGCTGCAACACACTACAGCTACCATCTCCAGGCTCTAGAATCTTCCGCCTTCTGTAACCCCCAAATCAGCTAGGGTTTCTATTTTCCCGCCTATTCTTGACTCTACACTTGCCACCTTAACTCTCCTCCCGCCTAGGGTTCCCAAAAATGGTTATTAATAGCCTTTTTGGTGGCCAACAACCTAATTTCAAATTTTGCATCTCCCTCCAAAAATAGGTCAACTTCTGGGAGCAATAACTTTTGATCCGGGACTTTGATTGACAAACTGTTTTATGCGCCGGAAAGCTCGCAGAGTGCTCTACGTGCTAAGAACCCACTCTGCCGGTTCCGGCCATTTTCAGGCTTGTACAGGGCCGTTTAGTGCCTCAAACCTGAGTTTGATTAATTTTTAGGCATTTTTTAGGAAACAGAAACTTTAATATCTTTCAGCTCGCAAATGATCTTCTTGTGATTCCTTTGTCAAAGGTCTTATATTTCTGTTATGTAACTTCCTATAAATTTTGACTTCATTCCGTGCCCAAATGCAAACTTTCTAAAATTAGTAGTTTACTATTTTTAGTAGTTTGGGAAAACTGAAAGTTCTACATTATTATTTAGGTGATTATGGGACCAGAACCACAGATTTTGAGAAGAAGTGGGTAGAACATCAACAATTTTGAAACACTTTTTTTTTTTTTTTGGGTGATGCAAGATTGCCCTTACACCACTAGATGCTCTGCATCAGACACCCAGGGTAATTTGAGAAGTGACCCTGTCACGTCTCAGGTGTTTGTGTGAGGAAAACCCAAACGGTCAACCTCTGCCTTAGACAACCAAGAAGAATCTTCAACAGGCCTTCCTTTCCATTTCACTAGATATTCTTCATATTGCTTGTTTCGAGTACTCCTTCCCACACGGCTATCCAAGATCTCTTCTATCTCCTCTATTGAAGTAGATGCTGGAATACTCCACTGCACTTCTGTTGGTCCATCCTCTGTTCCCCCTTCATGATATTCTGATAAATCAGCAATGTTGAAAATAGGGGAAATATTGATCCCACTCGGCAGCTCTACCTCATAAGCATTTTCGGAATCATTCTTCTTCATGATTCTGCATGGTCCAAATTTCTTCATTTTCAACTTATTGTATGTTCCAATTGGGAACCTTTCTTTTCTCAGGTGAACCATGACTTCATCTCCTGCTTGGAATTCCTTATATCTGCTCTTTTGATCTGCCTTAGCCTTGTACTAAATATTCATTTTATTAATATGCTTTCTCACCTCTTCATGTAAATTCTTTAGATGTTCTGCAAAGTCTTCAGCTTTGGCACTTGTCTTTTCTCCGTTGTCCAGCTTCCTTAACTCAGAAGCATTTCTTGGGCTATTGCCATATACAATCTGGAATGGTGATTTACCAGTACTCCTATTGACAGAATTGTTGTAAGCAAATTCTTCCTGTGGTAAAATCAAATCCCATCCCTTAGGCTTATCCCCTACTAAGCATCATAGCAGGTTACCCAAACTCCTATTCACCACTTCTGTCTGTCCATCAGTCTGTGGATGGTCTGCAGAACTAAACTTCAAATCTGTCTTCAACTTCTTCCACAATGTCCTCCAGAAATAACCAACAAACTTGGTATCTCGATTTGAAACTATGCTCTTTGGTAGACCGTGTAATCTTACCACCTCTTTGAAAAATAATTCAGCAATATGAACAACATCGTTAGTCTTCATGCAAGGAATAAAATGTGCCATCTTTGAGAATCTATCCACCACTACAAAAATGGAATCATGTCCTCTCAGTGTCCTTGGTAAACCAAGAATAAAATCCATACTGATATCATCCCATGGCTACTCCAGTACAGGTAATGGTTGATACAACCCTGTATTCTAACTTGTTCCTTTTGCCATCTGACACACTCTACAACTCTACACAAATTTCCTCACATCCTATTGCAACTGTGGCCAATAATAATTTTCACCAATAATAGCAATAGTCTTATCTTGACCAAAGTGTCCAGCCAATCCCCCACTATGCTTCTCCTTAATCAGGTTCTCTCTCATGGAACTTCTTGGAATGCACAACTAGCTTCCTCTAAACAACATGCCATCTTGGATAATGAAATCCAACCATTTTGTCCTGTCTAAAGTAACAGGTTCCAAACAAGCTTTCCAGGCCTCTGCAAAATCTAGATCTTCAAGATACAAACTTTTGAGCTCATCGAACCCAACAATCTCTATCTTCATTTCTATCAACAAATTTTGCCTTCTGCTCAAGGCATCTGCAACTCTGTTGGACTTCCCACTCCTGTGCTTCAAAACAAAGGTATAACTCTGCAAAAACTCAACCCATTTTAAGTGCCTTTGGTTCAACTTTCCTTGACTATTAAGATACTGCAAAGCCTGATGATCAGTATATAAAACAAACTCTTTTGGCAATAAATAATGTCTCCATTTCTTCAAAGCCTGAATGATTGCATAAAATTCTTGATCATAAACAGAATACTTTTTCTTGGCATCATTAAGCTTCTCACTAAAATAGGCAATGGGATTACCTTCTTGGCTCAAAACAACTCCTATACCACTACCACTAGCATCACAATCTACCTGAAATACCTTATTAAAATCTGGAAGTGCCAAAATAGGTTGTTCTACCACTTTCTGTTTCAATATATCAAAGCTCTTGTCTGCTCCTTTAGTCCATATAAACTCTTTTCTATCCCCTCTCATTGTCTCAGTTAAGGGTGCACAAATGCTACTAAAACTCCTGATAAACTTTCTATAAAAACTTACCAAACCATGAAAAGATCTTAACTCTGTGACACTCCTTGGCGTAGGCCATTCAATGATAGCCCTTACTTTCTCTGGGTCTATCTTAAGACCTTCTTCTGAGACAACAAATCCCAGGTACACCAACTCCTTCTTTGCAAAACTACATTTCTTCAGATTAATCAACAACTTCTCCTCCCTCAGCTTCTCTAGAACTCTTTTGATATGCATCAGATGCTCATCCCAAGTCTTACTAAAAATCAAAATATCATCCAAATAAACAATAACAAAACTTTCCAAAAATTCTTTCAGTACCTCGTTCATGAGCCGCATAAATGTGCTCGGTGCATTGGTTAGCCCAAATGGCATGACTAACCACTCATACAAACCTTCCTTTGTCTTGAAGGTTATCTTCCATTCATCTCCTTCTCTGATTCAGATCTGGTGATACCCACTCTTTAGATCAATCTTCGTGAAGTACTTGGCTCCACTCAAACAATCCATTATGTCATCCATTCTGGGCAATGGAAACCTGTACTTGATTGTGATCTTATTGATGGCTCGGGAATCTGTACACATCCTCCACTCTCCATCTTTCTTCAGTGCTAGTACTGTAGGTACCGCACATGGACTTAGGCTTTCTCTTATCAATCCTTTCCTCAACAACTCCTGAACTTGTCTGTTCAACTCTTCACTCTCTACAGGAGTCATTCTGTGGGCTGCCTTGTTTGGCAAACTAGCTCCTGGTATCAAATCCATTTGATGACTTATCTTCCTTACTGGTGGTAAACCTTCTGGTACATTATCAGAGATAATGTCCTGGAACTCTTCCAACATATCTGAAACTTCTGCTGGTACATCTTCACAGTTCTCTTGACTAATCTTAGGAATCAATGCAAAGCAATGACGCTCATGCTTCATACCCTCCAAAAATTTCCTACCATCTACTAGGCAAATTTTGGCAGTACTACATACCTTTTCTTCCACCTCCTTCAAAGGCTTCAACTTATGACAAACTCCATCCTTTGTTAGGGAATATGTGTTTGCACGGCCATCATGGACAGCATTCCTATCATACTGCCACGGCCTCCCCAATAGCATATGACATGCATCCATTGGTATGATATCACATAGCACCTCATCATGGTAGTCACCAATCTTGAACTTCATTAAACACTTCTCATTGACCAAAGCTCTATGGTCCTTCTGCAACCATGCAATCCGATATGGATGCGGATGCTTTCTTCTTGTCAACTTCAACTTGTCAACCATCTCCTCTGAAACAAGATTATCAGTACTTCCACTGTCAATAATAATATCACAACACTTACCTTCACATTTGCACCTTGTGCGGAATAAACTCTTCCTATAATTGGATTCTTTCTCTTCATTCATCAAGGTTTTTCTAACAACTAGGGTTTCTCCCCTTTCAGCATCTTCAGAATGCTCAGAATGTGCATCTTCATCTACATGTGCAACTCGTGCATTGCCTTCAGGTCTTCTATTTGTCCTTCCTTGATGTTGCGGACACTCGTATGCTCAATGCCCTTCTTCCCCACATTGGAAATAGGTTCCTCTAAAACCTCCTCTTCCGGGTCCTTGCCCAGGTCTACCTCTTCCTCTTCCTCTTTGCTCACCATTGTTCTGGTCACGAGGGCGGTAGGTGTTATCCCCTCTCTGATTTCGACTGGTGCCAACTTCTTCACTTTTCTTCTGATCTTCATTACGGCCTCCATAGGGCCTTCCACTAGTCCTTCCACCTTGACCTCTTCCCCTTTGCTTGCTATCAAATCTTTTATTCAACTTCTCTTCCACCTTCAAGGAAAACTGGTATGCATCTTCTATGGTGGTCATTCTAACCAGGCTCAGCTCCTCTTGAATACTCAGCCTCAACCCATTAATGTAACGGGCTACCTTCTCCTTGTTGGGCTCTGCATGGCCTGTCCTGATAGTAATTTTATAAAACTCTTCTGTATACTCCTTAACAAACTTGTTACCTTGCTTCAATCCTTGCAGCTTCTTTAGCAACTCCATCTCATAGTCCACAGGAATGATCTGCTTCTTCAATATCTCCACCATCCCATCCCATCTAGTAATCTTTGCTTTTCCTCTTCTATTTCTCTCTAACTAGACCTCCTTCCACCAAATATTGGCGTGGCCCTTCAACTTTGTCTTTGCAAACTTGACCCGTTCAGGGTCTTCCATATCTTCATATTCAAAATACTCCTCCATATCATTGATCCAATCAATAAGTTGTTCCAGATTCAAATCTCTAGAATAGGTAGAAACTTCAATCTTGGGCCTCTTTCGGATCTTTGAAATGGCCCTCAACAACCTAACTTCTGCAGGATCTCCCACAGCTTCTTGTTCTTCCTTAGATAGCTCTTCTTCAGCTTCATCTTCACTTTCCTCTCTCCTTCTTGGCTCGAACCCTCTTCGCAGCTCCTCTTGCAATGCATCGATTTGTCTTTGCAGGACTCTAAAACCCTCTTCCATCAAAGCATTCCTCCCACCATGGTTTCTTCGTGCAGGCATCTTGATCTATGCAGCAAACCCACAACCTCAAGTCCTAGTGCAAACTGCCTCACAGTCGGCGATCTGTCTACACACTCAGGAAACCTTGCTCTGATACCACTTGATGAAAGGGGTAAATCATAAAACACACAATAATAGAAATTAGACACAGAGAATAGAACTTTCTTTTATTGATCTGGGCAACTCATTACATTACAGAAGCTTAATTACAATCAGAGGAATCAGTCCTCTACAGGCTGCAACACACTACAGCTACCATCTCCAGGCTTTGGAATCTTCCGCCTTTTGTAACCCCCAAATCAGCTAGGGTTTCTATTTTCCCGCCTATTCTTGACTCTACACTTGCCCCCTTAACTCTCCTTCCGCCCAGGGTTCCCAAAAATGGTTATTAATAGCCTTTTTGGTGGCCAACAACCTAATTTCGAATTTTGCATCTCCCTCCAAAAATAGGTCAACTTCCGGGAGCCATAACTTTTGATCTTGGACTCTGATTGACGAACCATTTTATGTGTCAGAAAGCTCACGGAGCGCTCTACGTGCTAAGAACTCGCTCTGCCAGTTCTGGCCATTTTCAGGCATGTACGGGGCTGTTTAGTGCCTCAAACCTGAGTTTGAATAATTTTTAGGCATTTTTCAGGAAATGGAAACTTTAATATCTTTCAGCTCACAAATGATCTTCTTGTGATTCCTTCGCCAAAGGTCTTATATTTCCATTATGTAACTTCCTATAAATTTTGACTTCATTCCATGCCCAAATGCAAACTTTCTAAAAATAGCAGTTTACTATTTTTAGCAGTTTGGGAAAACTGAAAGTTCTGCATTATTATTCAGGCGATTATGGGACCAGAACCATAGATTTTGAGAAGAAATAGGTAGAACATCAACAATTTTGAAACACATATTTTTTTTTGGGTGATGCAAGATTGCCCTTACACCACTGGATGCTCTTGTATCAATAAGCTATTATCCTAGTATCAACAAAGTTCACCATTTGTTATCTTGATTGTGGTGTTTGTAATGTTGCAGGGTGCATTTTCCCATTTTCATCAGAAGGTTTTGCTCCAATCCAAAGTTCCATTGCACAATGCATCATTAGTAGTAGCTCAAGGAATTTTTAACAGCTTTTTCAATTTCACCACAAGTTTCCAACCATCATTGGACAAATCATCCTTAAGAACTAAGAAGAATATTCCATTTTAGACATTAAAAAGTTGTTTTATCAGCCAAAATTGAAAAGCACAAATGTTCAATTAGTATAAAATGCATAATAGTAAATACACTATAAAATTATGTAATGTGGATATCAAATAGCCTTACCCTATAGTTTTCTTTCAATATATCTATGGATCTTCTGGTGAGATGACTCACAAATTCATCCTCCATTTCAAAATGCCTACCAAACATTTTTTGTGCTTCATCAGTGTTGCTCCCAACAATCTGTAAAGTTCGTATGATAATTCATTAACAAAAACATTTCAAAAAATAGCATCCAAAATCATATAAAACTATTAACAACAAAGACATCTCAAAATACCTTTATGGCGACTTTTCCACCCTTCTTAGCCATTTTAACAGCTTTATGATTGATCTCAATTGAGGCTATTTTACCAATATCTATGAAATCTTTTGTGGGAACACATAATGGTGTTCCAATCTGTAGATGCAATCACCACATATGGCTTTATACAAACCAAAAATGATACAACAATCTTTCACATGCACAAGTCATAACATCGAAAAGACTAGGTTTAGCTACTGACCCTTGCAATGCCTTCAAGAATATCAACACCAACAATTATAGGTTCCTTCTTGTTAAAAATATAATTTGGCAAAATGCTCAGTACACAAGGAAAAACAACATCTTCTTCAGCCTCCTTTTTCCTTTCTTCCTTAAGATTGTCCATATATGCTTTAAACTGGTCAAACAAATGATAAATAATGTCCGCTGCAAATATCTTGACACCAACTTCATCTACAAGCTCTTGAGATTCAAGAGTAATTTTGACATCAAATGCCAAAATTGCAATATACTCTTTCTTCTTTTTCTCAAGCATTACACTTGCACGCATGACATCTTACTTATGCACAAGCCCAATACCAATTACAGTAACTAGGATGCTTATAGCTAGGGTCTTCAAGAACTCAAGTAAAGTCTCTGAAGATCCAAGAGTTAAATCTTGAACATAAACTCCTTCCCCACTCTTATATATAATGCAAATATATATATATCAAGTTATAAGATATCAAAACTATCTAAGACTATCTATAAAAGTATAATAAAAAATGTCATAGTTGTGTAAGAGTTTCCAACCCTTTCAAATACACCATGAAAATTAAGATCCCTAAACAACACATTCAAAATACTACATAAAGTAGTGGGCCAAGATGTCTAACAACTACTACATGATAAACATCAACTATGCCATTTTTTGCAAATATTTTAGTGGCCACCGTGTGAAGGTTCCTTCTTTCTCTTTCATACGGACAACTCCATCTATTTTGTCATCATAAGCAAGGGGTGCATTACTTGTGACCTTTAAAATATTTACATTTGCATCTCTTGTTCCTTCCAAGTTGACTCCATGTACAATAGATAGTGAGTGAATCTTCCCAATACCCACAGCAACACCATCAAACGGATCCAACACCCTAACTTTATCCCCTTCTTGGAGTTTATGAATACATTTCTGCAAAAACAAAAAAAAATACACATTATAGTGCAATACATAATAATTATTACATAGGCAAGGATTACCCTTATTTACATAATTAAACAACCCTTACTTATGTTGGACCAAAATTTTAAAACCCTAAAATTTTGTTAATTCCCGCCATTATTCCAAATAAACTATTCTAATGTCTCACTTGTTAGGACCTCTCAAAAGTTTTGCACATTTCCATCCTACTTGATCTTTTCACTTGTATATGACCATTTCTTAATAGACTTTCATGCCAAAATTTTATGCCATTTATTTCCCAGGGTCACATAACATGGTCATTTTGAGGAGTATGTAGTTATTCTTAATCATTTCTATGTTTTTGCAGTTTATCGCAATCTCGCATGTCATCCTCATTGTCTTAGCGGCAGTGTGGGAACTAGAGCAACAAGAATCATGTATACCACAATCTCACTGGAAACATACAAGTTGTTCGTGGCATGGCAGTAGGAAGGGCTTGGTCAACCATGTATACCGCAGTCCCTCAGAGGTCTCACCAATTGGTTGCGGCTTGGTGATAAGAAAGAGAGTTCAATATAAATTGATCCCATGGTCCCGCATTGGTCCGACAAGTTGTTCACGGCATGGCGTTAGTAAGTGTCCAAGTTATCGAGCTCCTGCGATGGCTTTCAAAGAATATTCACAGCAAGGCGATAAGCAATAAAAGTTGGCAACATAATCTCACCACAGTAATGAGAACATGCACTTGCGGGTTGACGATAATGGAAAAAAATGGAATAAAAGGGGCTATAAGCCCCGCGATCCCACTTTGTTTGAGCATAAGGGTTGAGGGTTGGCGATAATCAAGAAAAGTGAACAAAAGGCATTGAAGCTTATCATCATCCTGTGACCAGTTTAAACAAGCTCCGTGTTAGTGCGGTAATGATAATAAATGAGTAAACATACTCAGTGTGAGTGTGTGATTATCAAGAAATTTGAAAGATCTTGTCATTTCATCTGATCATTGGATCAAATTTGATCAAGGGATTATATTTGAAATGAATTGAATGTTGAGATTTTATAATCTCGTGGCACAAACCAAAAATAATGGTGGAATGATGAACATTCTGGCTCGATAAAATCTAGAAATCTCTTGGCATTTTCTCAATTCAGAGATTGTAGATTGGCTTGTAGAAGGCGCTCAGTTCAATCTATTCTTAGGAAGCTTCGAATTGTTCAATTAAGTCCATCTCTACATTCTCTACAAGAAAGTTTGAAGAATCTTTGCTTTGTTTCAATTCTTCGTGCATTTGCTTGAATTGTGAAACCCTAGTTTGTATAATGGCACCCAAAAAGTCTAAATCCACAAGTAAGACCAGTAAGCCTGATCCTACCCCTAAGAAAAGATCATTGAGCAATCTTTGCTAGATGTTTTACCCAATTCAATTGACAAATGTCAAAAGAAAGTATTTAGGGATGTTGGTGAGGGTTGTAGGGATGCCATAATTCCCATTTCTAGTTGGAAACTGTTTTGGTACTTCTGTCAGAAGAAGGATGGTCAAGGATCGGTGGGTAATCCATGGAAGCTAGATTTAGCCAAGCTAATTGTTTCAAATGTATTCATGGATGTGGAACTAATTCGTACTTTGGCACTGCACTATCACCTGACTACTAAAACAGTAAGGTTGCCAAATGGATCTTCTCTGTTGAGAATTGACAAAAATGTTATAATTGATTATTTTATGTTGAACAAATAAGCTCTCACCAAAATTGACCTACAAAAGGTTGAACAAGAATACAAAAGTTTGAGAAGAACACTCAGAAGTGATGAGCAGTCGATATTTATGAGAAGAGGTGCAAACAACAAGATAGTTGATATTTCTTCCAATGTAGTTGAACCATTCCCTGTGGAAGATTTTGTAGTCTATTTCAAATGGACCTATTATGCATTGTGCCAAGTACTGGGAATTGATGTTGATTAGATGATGCCAGTTAATTTGATGATGATGGCTATGCAGATACAAAATTCAGAGCTGAACATTGAGTATGATTTTGCCTCATCTTGAAAAGAAAATACATGATGGATTCATCAGTGTGAAGGAAGATAAGAAACCCATGAACTTCAAGTTTTATTCTTTGGTTTGCCACCTGATCTTATATCAAAATAGGAGTAAATGGTCAAGTAAAATGCAGATCAACATGATTGACATGACAAGGAAAAGAATGCCTACTCAATGTCGGTGTTACATGTGGGATTCTCATTGCCAGACTGGTAACTATACTATATTTCATAATGAATTTTCTGTAAAAATAATAAATTCTTTTGGTAATTGGGTCCCCATATTGTCACCAGAAATCAAGGTAATTTTGAGACCTCTTGCACATAAACCAGAGCAAGGTCATACTTTCAATTATGTTGATTGGTTCTTCCTACCAGAGCACACAATAATCAGGGTATATGATTTCCCCCAACCACCTCACAAATTGCCAAAGTTTGTTTCTGATAGAATTGCATTCTTGGAATTCATGTGGCAAATGTGTTGGATGAGGTCCAGTCAACTAAGAGGGGGGGTGAATCAGTTGATACTTATTTAACCTTTTCTTCTTTTACTCAACTTATTAACAAATAAATGAAATAAGCATTTCAGCATCACATAAACAGAAACATAAATAACATACTTGACACCAAGATTTTGACGTGGAAACCCGATTAAGGGAAAAACCATGGTGGGGGTTAACCCACAAAATTAATACCCTATTAAAAGTATTTAACAAATGAGAATGCACATGCATTCAAGCTCACTGTCCCATGCTCACTGCTCAAGTGGAGACTCACTGCCTATAAAAAGTTTACAAGAGATTTACAGAGATTTTGAATTGGTAAGCTGCATCTGCCAATTTTAGAGATCAATTCCAATTGAGTATAAATACTGACTTTGTACACTTCATATTTATTTTGCTCTTCTCTCTATTCTACCTTCATTCTGATATTAGATTTCTACTCTTTTCATATTTTCTCCATAACTGCCTTTTTATCAAAATATCCACAATCATCAGCTATATACACTTATCTTGAATTGCAATCACTTGCCAGTCAGCAGCAACAAACACTTAGAACTTTTTAAGAGTGCTATGCTCTGTCGGCTAGGTCCATACACCAATATTGATGCGTACCAAAAATAACACATGTAGATCATCATACATGTCAGCCACTAACATCCTATCTCATACATAGTTCATCAGAACACTTCTATTGGGTCCGTACAAGGATTTACATAAGTCTGCTTGTTCTTCACTGAACTGTTCTGTCATAAAAAAACCTAGTATTCAGATGTTCATAACTTCTGATCCCATTATCATTGGAGGCTAAAAACTTGGATTTAGATTTTCCTAGTGTCTCTCTACACTCCTTTAGATCTGTGACCCATAATGATTAGTTGGAGAGATCCACTGACCAAAATACTAGACTCTGCTATATGCTCTATTTTAGGCTACCAGACTTAGATTATCATTCTGACTTTTGGTAAGATTAGATACTGCACTACAGATGTGTGGAACAATCTTAGTTGCCATCAATGACAACACCTATCAATGCTATGCAGTGCCTCTTGCCAACAATCTCCCCCTTTAGCATTGATGGCAACACTTAGTGAAAAATGACTAAGTGTCCTTGTGCAACTCCCCCTTTGTATGTACATTTATGCACTTCACTTATTCCAGTGCTCTCCCTTTGCTAAGTACATCATTTTTCACTGCCCTTCACTCCCCCTTTGACATCAATGACAAAGGGTGGGATCCACAAAATTCTCCAAAATTTCTATATACATTGCCGCATATGTATTAGTAACCATTAGGTTCCATTCACATGAACTTGAGGATGTCTGCAAAACTAGCTTTTATTTGCACAAGTTTGGAGGCCCAAGTACTCTTCATTCCATCCAAAATTGAAATGTGCCCATTTAACACAATGAGTATGCTTCTTCCTTTGACAGATCTGATGGAACATTGGTGTAAACTGTAGTCTGAGCTTCAGATAAGGCATTATACATTGTCTCTAACTTAGGGACAATTAATCCCCGGAGCTCACACATTCTTTTCATAATGTTGCTTTTCTCTTTGACAAGTTTCTTTATTTCCTTGGTCAAGTTAATTACTTGACATTCTTTACTTATGGGTGAAACCGTTAGGGGATCAAAATTTTGAGAAAGATTTGATAATTTTTGTTCTTGTTCCTTTATCTTGTTCTCAATATCCTTATTAACTTTGGGCCATGACAGGAAAAACTTATATATATCTCTTCCATCACATAGAGAATTCTGAATGCTCTTTATGCCAATACCAAGTATTCTTCTATCATTTCCTATTAGGTTCTTCATTTCACAAAATTTCTTATCTAAGAATTCTTTCTAAACTTTCACCTCCGTAGACTTCTCAAAGTACTCAAAATATGAATTTACTGAACTTACAAAATTCTTTAGATGTATGGAGGGGGAATCATTTTGATTCTTCTGGTAGGTTGGCAATAATTTCTCCAAAACTCCAATTGCAAGTTCCAGTAGCTCATTCTCCTCCATGTGGAACTTTAACATCTTCTCTCTAGCCTTTACTTGGGTGAATGATGCTATCTTCATCAATTGAATTGAAGAGAGGGCATCTGGATTGGCTAGACCTTGGAGTAGTTTTGGTTCATCAAGTTCAATTACTTCTTTTCTAAGAAGACCTTTTACTGTATCTGCAGTGTCTCTTACATCCATTTCAGAATCAACCTTTTGATCTCTTGAATTCTCAGTATCTACTTTAGGTGCTTCAACATTTGCACCATCTTCTTCTGTATTATCTTTCTTTTCTCTTTCTTCTTTTAACTTTGCTTTATCCTTTTCTATGTTCTCTATAGAGGAACTTTTTCTTGTTTATTCATCACTTGCTATCTGATCAGAAGGGCTCTATGAAAGAGTAACATTATCCTCCTTTCCTGTTGTATCAGATGGATTGGGAGTATCTTTTATATTAAATATTTTATCCAACATTTTTGTATCCTTTTGAATTGTTTGTTCTACTTCCAGAATGGAGGCTCCACCCAACTTAGATTGCTGCTCAATAATGTTCTCTTTTTCACCATCTGACACTTCTTTTGTAACTATATGAAAATTATGCTTCTTTTATGCTTTCAAAAGAATCTCTTGAGTTTCTTCAACTATTTCACTTGTTTCTCCAAGCATGAGCTTGTTCATTCTCCTTTTGCTTTTGAAATCATCTTTGACTTCCTTAAATATCATATCTATTTGTTTAGGAGAAATTTGAGGACACAAATTTATTAGCTCATGTTGTCTAATTTCCACATCCTTGCACTTGGCATTTGCTTTTCTCAATTCCAAGATATTTTCTAGACTTTGTGGTAACTTAGAAGTTATCTCAATCAGTGCCTTGTTGTAGATGTTGAGATATCTGACTGTTGCTTCCTCCAACACCTTTTTATCCATATCATTGTATTCATCATAGAATTCAATCATGGGTTTTAGATTACCATCCACAGTGACTACTTTTATCACATCTTCAAGCGAGAGTGTGGGTTTCTCAACATATTCTTCATATTATTTAGTCTTTTCCTTTTAGCCAATCCTTTTTCTTCCGTAGGACTTTTCTTTTGTTAAATTGCAGCTTTTGTTCCAGAGACTTCTAGTTCCTTGATTTCAATGTCAGAGTCTGTATCTATTTCATCTTCTCTTATGCTTTCATAAGCCTGGGAAGCTTTTGTTTTCTTCCTTTTCTCACGTTTTCTGGATGATTCTGCTTCTAGTTTTGTAGATTTAGAGGCAGTAGTAGAACTTCTAGTAGTTCTTGAAGTAGAATAAGGTTCCATTGAATCACTTGTTTGTCTCTTTTCTTGTTTTTCTTTCTCATCCTTTTTTGTTCTTTCTCTAAATTTCTTCACAGCTTCCTTTGTTAGGCCAAGATTTTTAGCTAGCTGCTCAACTTCTTTTCTTACTCTCCTATTTGTTTCAGGTTCTCTGAGCTCAGTATGCAACTTTAAACTCAGCTCCTCATAAGTTCTAAATCTTTCAACTGTTGTGTCTTTGGGCTTGCTTAGCAGATGTTGAGCATACATATCCAAGATCCTTTCATCTACTTCATACCCCATGGGCATGATCCAAACAGTTTTGGGTTCCACTGCTTCCATTAAACACTTATCAGTATCAACCATTTCTATATTTGTCAACAATTGAATTGGATTCTTTCCCTTGAGTGCATCAGATTCTAAATTTTTTTGAAGTAACCCCATATTGTGATTTTCTGAGCATTGAAATCACCAATGCTGTGAAGATGATTTTTGATTTGAATGGCAACTGGCTCATCCTTAGTCTAGTGTAGACCTTTTACCCTAGGTGTTGGTTTTTTCCTAGACTGGATGCTTACTCCCATATTTCCCTACAAGGTAGCCATCAATGATCAACAGGATCTCTGGGCCAGGGGCCAACAGTGTAGGAGATAGACTCTATATTTTATCTCCTCTTCTTCTTCAGGCTCTGCAAAACCTAAGGGGGTATTCCCTACTCAACATCCATGAGGATATGCATACAAAGGCTGGGATGCTGACAGAAAGCAGATAAGTCCTCCTGTAAGTAGACCAAAACTATAAGATAAGAGCAAAGGGGCTAGCTTTGGGCCTATTTGCAGTTGTAGATAGAGGACTTGGATCCTAAAACTAATTCTAATGTCCTAATGGTTGTTTTAGAGTTTGATTTTGATTTTATATTTGGATGCAGAGCTGAACATGGTATATAACACAGACACAAAGTTAGATCGGTGCCTGTCCAGGGCCTGGAGTCAGTAGACATACACCTGTGAATGATCAGCATGAATAACTAAAACTGGATTTCAGGGAGACACATGTGATACCTGCCTTACAGATATCTCCCAATACAAAGTGTTAAGCTATCTATACTTATGGCATCCCTACTGCAGTATACCCTTCCCAATGTTCAATCTGAGAACAATTTAATCTACCCCTTGAGCAAAAGTTAAGAGATCAGACATTCAACACAGGAATTCTATGTTCTAGAGTCTCAAACATTCCTTAAATATCCAGACTCAGAAGAAAGATACATGCAATACTGGAGACAGAATTAACAAAACACATGCTAACATAGCATTTCTCATATAAAATTAACCATGAAATCAGTGGATTCATGCAAAAAACATACAATAGGAGATACATAAACTCACAAGTTTTGCTGCACAGAGCAACCAAATCAACTATATTGCATTACAGAGCCAAAATGTTCAACTTTCAACAACCTAAACAATGGTAACACAGTCTGCCTATATTGGCCAAAAAGTGTACCTCTAGCAATTAATTACATGTTTTGACAAAAATCTGCCAGATACAGTCCTCAGAAGGAATGGTGCTCAGAAGTTATTGCTGCAACAGACAAGAGAGGCCTCGAGCCTTGCGCCGCCATCTAGAAGTCTTCATTCACAATCAGGCAGTTTAATTGCTTGTACCATCACCCATACCCTTGCTATAGTTGCGATTTATGGCTCAACCACCCGCAGCCACCGAGAAAACAATCACAGCACTCAAAAAAGAACTTCCTGCCAAAAAGCATTTTACTGAAGGTTCAAAATATGCAGGGAGATTAATCCCACATGCACGATGCGGAGACCACTTTAGTAGTTTAAAAGCATAGTCACTTGCATAATAGGTGTCGAGTGCTTTTGCCATGCTTGACACACGCTCCTTCTCTAAAGCCCATTGGCCAAACCCAAGCCATCAGCTCACTCCCAAATCCTCCTGCCGACCTCCATAGTCTGGCCGATCGCACCATCACATTCCCCATCATCGGCCAGAGATGAACCATTGGGCCAACTCTTCATATCTCCACCGATAGTATGAGTCTCCCCGATGACTAGCTCGCACCTCGTTAGCGGTTACCACCCTACCACCATCGGCCAGACCAATACCGTCGGCCAAGTAAAAAACCCCTCGACCGACACAGCCAATCACGCCGATGAACAACTCCTGAAAGCCTCCAACATACCCATCGGCCAGAGAAGAACCATCAGCCTAGCCAAAAGCTTCCCAGCTGATGAAGAGGGTTACGCCAATACCTACTCAAATCCCTTGTCAGTGAGACCTAGGCCGATGACATCTCATCGGCCAAACATCCACTGTCGGCCGAACAAGAAACTGCTTCGCCGATGATGTCGATCACTCCGATAAGACCAAACTCAAAAAGCTTTGAACCAATGAAGCAATGAACCAGTTCAACCCGATGGTTCAATGCGGTGGTTCAACACTGAGGTTCACCGATTAGATCACAGATGAACAAAGGATTCACTCACAGAAAATACAGAACCAAAGCCCGCGAACCGTTGAACCTTGAACCATTGAACCTTGAAGAAAAAGGTTCAAGCAGGTGGTTCAAAGACACAATCGGAGCACTCATAAAGAACTTTCACCAAAATGCCAAGTACTTTGATGAACAAAAAGACTTGGGGCTCAAAAAGAAAAACCCCCCAACATCTGCGTTCAAACCCAGATCAAAATGAGTGCCAACATTGGCTTCAAATGGGGACGTGCAGGTGAAAAACCTGCAGCGAGAACTAGATCTCCGGGAAGACCAGGCAAAAACCAAAAAAGCATGAACTGTACAAGGCATTTACAATATATACATATTTTTTACACATGTGCACAAAGATGGGCCATCATGCAAAGTAAAACTTAAGGAATTGGCCATGCACAGGCAATTCCAGAACTTCACCATCTAGGGCCTGGAGGAAATAAGAGTCCTCCCCATGAGTGCTACAAATCTGATATGGGCCCATCCATAAGGGTTCAAACTTACCATGTCTACCCTTGTCCTAATTTTTTGAATTCTAGATGAGCACCAGATCATTGACTTGAAACTTCCTTTTTGTAGCTCTCCTGTCAAACTGATATTTCACATCTTGTTGTCTCTTGAGGTTAATCTGGTGTTCTTTCCTTCTGTTCTCATCCAGTGCAACCAGCTGGTTCACTCTTTCTATCATGGAATCTTCAATCTCCTCATCATTATCTTGGATAAATTTGTAAACTAGTAGGAGATTGTTTATAGGCAATCTGGCTGATGCACCATATACTAGCTCAAAGGGTGACATTCCAATAGCCTTTTTTACTGTCACTCTGTCAGCCCATATTGCTAACTTTAATTTTGAGTCCCAAGCTCTCTTGTTCTTGTCTAGTATCCTCTTGATAATTTTCATGATGCTCTTATTGCTTGATTCTGCTTGACCATTTCCCTGTGGGTGGTATGGTGATGCATATGATAAATTTATCCCATACTTGTAGCAAAAATCAACAAATTCACTTGATCTGAAGCACATAGCATTATCAATGACTATCTTGAATGGTACTCCAAACCTGATGATAACATTTTCCAGTATGAAATCCGTCACCACCTTACTTGTAGCTCTCTTAGTTGGAATGGCCTCAATCCATTTGGTAAAGTAATCAGTTGCCACCAAAATCCAACTGTGTCCCCCACTTGACTTGTCTGCAATTTCCCCTATGAAGTCAATTCCCCATTGCTGAAATGGAGCATCCACAGTTACAGTTCTAAGGGGTAAAGCACCATCATATCTCAACTTTCCTGAGAATCTTTGGCAAGGGTCACACTTCCTCACTAACCTTTGTGCATCTGAAAAGAGAGTGGGCCACCAATATCCTGCTCTAAGAATCTTATGAGCTGTTGTTTGGGCAGTATAATGTCCACCACACAGTCCTTTATGCATGTCAATCAAAACATTGTTAGCTATATCTTCATCCACACACCTCAGCAGCACACCATCAGGGTTCCTCTAGTATAGCTCATCTTGAACAATAACATAATTGATTGCATGTAACTTTAAAGTCCTCTTTTGACTGTCATTGAAATGGGAAGGACAATTCAGATTTTGCAAGTAATATATAATATCCTTATACCATTTAGATCTTGATACATCTACATTCTCATTTTGGACTGCATTGACTTGGCATGCTTCCAAGTTTGACTGTGCCATCATCTTGGCTAATCCTTGTCCTCTTACCAACTTGGTAATTTGTATGTCTATGTTGAACTCTTGCAATTTGTTTATCCATCTACACCTTCTTCCAATCACCTCCTGTTGAGTAAATATGTCTTTGACTGCTGCATGGGGTACATATGCAATTATATGTGATCCTACCAGGTATGGTCTGAAACTTTTGATGGCTCTGACTAGTGCATATGCCTGTTTTTCCATGATATCATATTTCAACTCAGAAGCCTGCAAGGACATACTGAAGAAAGCTATGGGTTTCTCAAATCCATCCTCATTTTTCTGTAGCAAACATGCAGCAACAGTGTGAAAGGAAGCAAATGAAAACAATTGGAATGGCCTAGAAAAATCAGGAGATTTAAGAACAGGGGCCATCTTGATTGCCTCTTTGATGTTTTGGAATGATTCAATTGCTTCACTTTCCCAGTGGACAGTTGCATCCTTCTTCATCATCTTGGAAATGTTCCTTGTGGTTTCTGCAAAGTTGGGAACAAATCTCCTAACAAAATTTATCTGTCCAAAGAAGGACTGAACTCCTTTTACAGTTTTTGGCATTTGAATTCTGTCAATAGCAGCTACTCTCTCTGGATCTATCCTAACTCCATCCTTGGAAACAATGTGCCCTAGGAGTTTTCCTTCAACTACCCCAAAGGCAAACTTCTTTGGATTTAAAGAAATACCATATTCTAGTGCTCTTATGAAAATCTGCTCTAGATGCAAACAATGCTGCTCTTCCTTCTTTGAATAAGCAGTTAGATCATCTTGATATACAACCAGGATTGAATCAATCAACCCTACAAAAGCAACATCCATTGCTCTTTGAAATGTAGCACCTGCATTTGTTAGTCCGAATGGCATTCTAACATATACATAAGTTCCCCATGGAGTGGTGAAGGCAATTTTGTACTGTTCTAATTCCTTTACCTTCACCTGATTATAACCTGAAAATCCATCCATCATGGATAAGAGTTCACAACCAGTCACTCTCTGCAACATAGACTCCATATTAGGCAGTGGATAGTTATCCTTTAAAGAGGATACATTCAAGTTTCTAAAGTCAACACAAAGCCTAATATCACCATTCTTTTTCCTGACTGGGACAAGGTTAGACACCCAAGTTGAATGTCTGATTGGCACAATTATTCCAGCTTCCCTAAGCTTTTTGAGTTCTTCTTGCATCTTTGGAGCTAAGGTAGGATTAATAGGTCTTTACCTTTGTCTAAATGGCTTAGCTCCAGGCTTCAATGGGATCTCATGCTAGAATAGATCTTCCCTATAGGCTTTTAGGTCCTCATATGACCAAGCAAAAACATGTTTATACCTTTTCAGTAATGCAATCAACATACTCCTGATGTGTGGTTTGAGCTGCTTACCAATATATACCTTCTTAGGGGCCTGAGATGTCCCCAAATTTATCTCTTCTAAATCATCCTTGTTTGTGGGAGATGTCTTTGTGACCAATTGGTCTCTACTATCAAAAGCTCTTTCCAAAGCTACTAACCCTCCAGGGATTTTATTAGTCTTCAACTAAATTATTTCTTTCCCCACAAGAGTTTCTTTTCCATCTATAGTTTCTACAAAAGCTTGGAAATCAATTTCTTGATTCTCATATTCATCTATGCAGTGCAAAATTTTTAACAAGTCCCTATCATCATTAAACATTTGCCAACTGCATATATTCTCTGGTACTGCAGGCCTGATTTTAACTTCTACATTTGTAACATCTGACAGAGTGATGTCATCTAGCCTTATTGCAACATTAGCTAAGAAATCAGCCATAACATTCTTTGATCTCTCTACCCAGCCTATTGAAAATGCATCAAATAGTTCAATGGTATCCCAAATAGCATGCTTGTATTGTTTCAATCTTTTGTTTTTTGAAGCATACCTATCTCTAATTTGGGATACAATCAACTCAAAATCCCCAAATACTCTTAGCATCTTGATTCCATGTTTTAGAGCTATATTCAAGCCTAAGAGTAAAGCCTCATATTCTGCAATGTTGTTTGTGCAAACAAACCTCAGCAAGAAAGAGAATTTGAGGAGCTTACCATTTGGAGACAGGAAAACAACTCCAGCTCCAGAGCCTTCTTTCACACAAGCTCCATCAAAATACATGGTCCATAAACCTTGCTGGTCCAGCTCTTTAATGCAGACATTTTTCTCTTTATCTTCTCTATCATCTGAGACAACCTTGAAGTTATCACAGTCAGTGTTTACAAAGCATATCTGTTCCTCTGCTTCTTGGTCTTCCACTGTCTCTGATGATCTTTCTTCTCTGATCAGCTTAACATCCCTGCCATTCATTGGAATCGTGGCATATGACAGGTCCAGCTACATACTTCCACCAATTAGTGCTGCCCATCTTCTTGACAGCAACATACCATACTGTGGCTTGATGTCAACCACTGTTATATTCATTTTATATCTCTTTTCAGGAAATGCTACCAGTTTGAAATCTACATCCTTCATGATTCCAATAACTGGTACCTCTCTGGCATCCATAGCATAACATTTTCCACATGCCTTGTCAATTTTCAATCCAGCTTGTTGCATGATGGTCAAAGGCATGATATTTGTAGATGATCTAGAGTCAAGCATACAATTTCTAATTATTTTTCCATTTATAACCAGGGATACATAAAATGGTTCCACTTGTGAGGGGCACTTTGTCATAGTTACTCCTAAATAAACCTCAGGAGCCTCATCTACTTCATTACATATGACATGTTTGTCACCCTGGATCTGAAAATTTTGTTTAGCTTGAAAAGGCACCCCTGAAATTAGGGATATTGTCCTATTCTTGATCTCTTCCACTTTCATCAGTTCCATAAGTGGGACAGAGACTTTTACCTGGGAGAGGACTTAAGCTATATCAAATGGAGCATAATTTTGTATAATAGTTGTAGCTTGCTCCACAATCTTGTTTTTATCCTGAACTGATTTAGCTTTTACTTTCATAGTTCCCTAATCATTCTTGTCTTGGGAACCTTTACTTTGATCTTCAGCCTGGGGGATTCTATTTTCTAGTCCTTGAGATTCATGACCTGTTCTATGTCTAAAATTCTGTTTATTATTAACCCACTGCCTTTTTTGTAATTCCATCCCCTTATGACCATATACTGGCTGACCTGCAGAAATACCTTCTGGCTGATGTGGGCTGCTTATCTGAGCTTTACCTCTGAGATTGTAGTTACTCTTGACTTGGGCCATTGCTGCAGCTGTGAGGGCCCTAATTTCCTCATCAGAAGGTCATTGTAAGTTACTCAGAAAATTGTGTGAGCTATGA
Organism: Cunninghamia lanceolata; assembly: GCA_027924645.1. Classification (NCBI taxonomy): domain Eukaryota; kingdom Viridiplantae; phylum Streptophyta; class Pinopsida; order Cupressales; family Cupressaceae; genus Cunninghamia; species Cunninghamia lanceolata. The sequence continues at coordinate 436,661 of BSBN01000571.1, read as the reverse complement.
GCATACACATAGCTCTCTTCATTACCTTCATCATAAGAATCCTGTTGACAGGCCCGAATTCCATTATCTGTGCTCTCATCAGTATCATAGAGAGGGTATCCACTGCTTATGGACATCATATTAACATCATCATCTTGCACATAATGTGGCTCATTGCATTCATTACAAGATGCAACATTATCATACAAGGACTGAGCAATCATACACTGTGACTATGAATGTGGCATCTGACAAATTATACACCATGGAGTATCATCAACAATATTTATAGCTTTCTTTAGAGGATCAGGAGTTTCTTTGACATGTTGAGTTCTTTGATTTGTGTTGTTATGTGGAAATATAGGCTTACCATTATGCCAATTGGTATTATAAGGCATATCATGCAATGACGGTCTCTTTTCTTGTCTTTGGTAAACTTGCCTATCAGGACCTATCCCTTTTTCACTTCTAGCTAGTCTATAGCTTAGGTCCTTAACAACATTTGCCAATTTGTCTATCTTATCTTCAGGGGCAGATGTATTACTTTGAGTGTTCTGAGGCTTGTTTAGATTTTGTAGAATTTTCACATCATCCCTTCTGTTTGTCTTGCCTGATGCTTTCCTGTTGTTCTCAATATTCACTGCAATTCTGAAAGCATCCCTAATAGTAGTAGGACTTTTATCTCTTAATCCATATGCAGTTTTTGCATCAAAGGCATTGATATACAATATTATGCACATTGGTTCATTTGGCCTCATGTGATGTGGCAATTTGTTTAACACTTTAGTAAATCTTGCATTAAAATTTGCAACCTGCTCATTTGACCCTTTAGTGATACTGGTAAACTCATTTACAAAAAAGCTAGGGTCAGTTTTGTCACCATATTGCTCCTTGAACATCCTTTTAAAATCATCCCATGATGAAATACTTCGGTCAGGCAGATTCTTGTACCATTCTCTTGCCTCATCTACTAAAGATTGCATGAATGACTTCATGAAAACATCCTCATGTTCAACCTCAAAGTTATCCATAACATTTTGAAAAGCCTTTAGATGATCTTCTCCTGACACAATGTTGTTTCTTGAAAATTTAGGCACTTGTAGCCTTAGATGCTTGTCAATGGGGTTAGGATACCCAAGAATACCATCAAACACTAGTTGTCTGAATCTATCTAGCTGCATGGGCTGTCTGTCAAACTGATTAGCATTAATGTTTCTGTTTTCATTCTGGTTTCTTACATTGTTCAGTGGTATCCTAGCATCATTCACATTTTGTCTTTGATCATTATGTTGATATTGCACTTCATTTCTTTGTTGATGTCTCTGCACATTTGCATTCTCAAGGGTAGGAATTGAATCATTTTGGGCAGTCCTTAAAGCTTGCACTTTCTGCCTCATGTCATCTCTGATTTTTATTGCTTACCGATATTCTAACTCAACCCTTAAGCTCTTAATTTCATCAGCTAGTTCTTCCTCTCTAGGCATAGAAGAGGATGGTTTTACCATATTCTGATCTTCATCTTCATCATCCCTCAGAAACTCTGCCTCTTCAAACCTTTCACTAGGGTCTAGAAATGGGCGTTCTTGGAACACCTCTGACCTCATTCTCACGCTACCACCCTGTTGCCTCTCATATGCACCCTGAATATCAGATTCTGCATTTGAAAAGTAAGGCACATGCTGTCCTGATGCCTAGGGTTATCCTGCATATCATCATTTTTTCTGGGGGAGTCCTCATGACTGACTGAGACAACTCCCTTTCTTCTATACATCATTCTTCTTGTTACTGGTAACTCTTCAAATAGAGGATTCTGTTGGGATCTTCTCCCCTACATATAAATTTTACTTTGACCAGTTGGGAGATTACTTCAGAGTCGCCACCTATTACTAGGAACTGTTTTCTTTTGTAAATCAGGGTTCTTTCACAAGCTCCCCAGTAGAGTCGCCAATTTCTATTGGTTTTTTCCCAGACTAGATGCTTACTCCTAGATTTCCCTACAAGGTAGCCATCAATGATCAACAGGATCTCTGGGCCAGGGGCCAACAGTGTAGGAGATAGACTCTATATTTTATCTCCTTTTCTTCTTCAGGCTCTGCAAAACCTAGGGGGGTATTCCCTACTCAACATCCATGAGGATATGCATACAAAGGCTGGGATACTGACAGAAAGAAAATAAGTCCTCCTGTAAGTAGACCAAAACTGTAAGATAAGAGCAAAGGGGCTAGCTTTGGGCCTATTTGTAGTTGTAGATAGAGGACTTGGATCCTAAAACTAATTCTAATGTCTTAATGGTTGTTTTAGAGTTTGATTTTGATTTTATATTTGGATGCAGAGCTGAACATGGTATATAACACAAAAAAAAGCTAGATCGGTGCTTGTCCAGGGCCTGGAGTCAGTAGACATACACTTGTGAATGATCAGCATGAATAGCTAAAATTGGATTTCAGGGGGACACATGTGATACCTGCCTTATAGATATCTCCCAATACAAAGTGTTAAGCTATCTATACTTATGGCATCCCTACTATAGTATACCCTTCCCAATGTTCAATCTGAGAACAATTTAATCTACCCCTTGAGCAGAAGTTAAGAGATCAGACATTCAACATAGGAATTCTATGTTCTAGAGTCTCAAACATTCCTTAAATATCCAGACTCAGAAGAAAGATACATGCAATACTGGAGACAGAATTAACAAAACACATGCTAACATAGCATTTCTCATATAAAATTAACCATGAAATCAGTGGATTCATGCAAAAAACATACAACAGGAGATACATAAACTCACAAGTTTTGCTGCACAGAGCAACCAAATCAGCTGTATTGCATTACAGAGCCAAAATGTTCAACTTTCAACAACCTAAACAATGGTAACACAGTCTGCCTATATCGGCCAGAAAGTGTACCTCTAGCAATTAATTACATGTTTTGACAAAAATCTGCCAGATACAGTCCTCAGAAGGAATGGCGCTCAGAAGTTATTGCTACAACAGACAAGAGAGGCCTTGAGCCTTGCGCCACCATCTGGAAGTCTTCATTCATAATCAGGTAGTTTAATTGCTTGTACCATCGCCCATACCCTTGCTACAGTTGCGATTTATGGCTCAACCACCCGCAGCCACCGAGAAAACAGTCGCAGCACTCAAAAAAGAACTTCCTGCCAAAACACGTTTTACTAAAAGTTCAAAATATGTAGGGAGATTAATCCCACATGCACGGTGCGGAGACCACTTTAGTAGTTTAAAAGCATAGTCACTTGCATAATAGGTGTCGACCGCTTTTGCCATGCTCGACACATGCTCCTTCTCTAAAGCCCATCGGCCAAACCCAAGCCATCGACTCACTCCCAAATCCTCCTGCTGACCTCCATAGTCTGGCCGATTGCACCATCACATTCCCCATCATCGGCCAGAGATGAACCATCAAGCCAACTCTTCATATCTCCATCGATAGTATGAGTCTCCCCGATGACCAGCTCGCACCCCGTTAGTGGTTACCACCCTACCACCATCGGCCAGACCAATACCGTCGGCCAAGTAAAAAACCCCTCGGCCGACACAGCCAATCACGCTGATGAACAACTCCTGAAAGCCTCCAACATCCCCATCGTCCAGAGAAGAACTATTCGCCTAGCCAAAAGCTTCCCATCTGATGAAGAGAGTTACGCCGATACCTACTCAAACCCTTGTTAGTGAGACCCAGGCCGATGACATCTCATCGGCCAAACATCCACTGTTAGCCGAACAAGAAACTGCTTCGCCGATGATGCTGATCACTCCGATAAGACCAAACTCAAAAAGCTTTGAACCAATGAACCGATGAACTGGTTCAACCCGATGGTTCAATGCGGTGGTTCAACACTGAGGTTCGTCGATTGGATCATAGATGAACAAAGGATTCACTCATAGAAAATACGGAACCAAAGCCCGCGAACCATTGAACCAAAGCCTGCGAACAATCAGAGCACTCAAAAAGAACTTTCGCCAAAATGCCAAGTACTCCGATGAACAAAAGGACTTAGGGCTCAAAAAGAAAAACCCCCCAACATCTGCATTCAAACCTAGATCAAAATGAGTGCCAACACTAGGTACCTCATTCATATAGTAAAAGAATAGACATAAAATTAGTGTACCATACTTGAATGTGTTCTTCTTGTCCTTTTTGATCTTGTTCAGATTTTTAATCAATTGATTCTGTAATAGTTCACACAAGTCAAAATCAACATTTTCTTTTAGCATCTTGTATGCAACATAAATGGCTATTCTAGAAATAGAATTTTCTCTACTCGAGTGGTAAATCTTGTATCCAATCACCATGGAGGTGAATTTGACATTCGACTCTATAATATCATTTATGGTCATTGCTCTTCTGTCAAACTTAGCTCTAGTAGCATCAATTACTGTCTAGTTTTTCATAGCTTTCAGCATGGGCAATCCTCCAGTTGAGTTCAAACCAATTACATTTCTGATAGCATCCTTGGTAATCTTGAATGGTTTTAACAACCACATGAATTCATCATGTATCTGATTTAAGACGTATCAAACTAGCTCATCCTCATCAAATGTTGGAAACCCCATAACCTGAACAAAGTGTTTATCCTGTAGAGCCTTGTATTCAGATTTAAATTCTTTATTTTCATCCATGAGTTGTTTTTCAAACAAATCTACATACCTTGAGTCTCCAAAATCATCTATATTTGCATGAATGTAAACCCTAATGTCTTCTACATGTAGCACCCCATTCAGAATGCTTGAGAAAGCACCTAATGGATCGACTTGAATTGATTTGTGAGGATGCTTCTTGAATTTGGGTCGAGGCCTTTCAGTAATGTCAATAGCATGAGGGGTTTCCATTTTAGAAGATTTTAGATTCAAAGATTTATAGAGAGGTACCTTTTTATTTTGCGGTGTTAGGGTTGACCACTTGCCGATTGAATTCATTCTCTGCCTTAGTCTCTGGACTTTATAGCTCAAGTGCTCTTCTTCTTGTTTACTTCAAATGCAAAGTGATTTAAATGAGTGATCAAGTTACCTTTTAAAGCTTCACATTACCTAATTTGCCTTTGCAATAAATGTGTTGCCCTAATTGTATCCGGTTACATTGTTTAGACAGTTCCTCATATATCAACATCTTTTCTTCTAGAAATCCTTCCATAGATTCTGGATGAACTTATAGTATTTTCTGTTAATGTGCTAGATTCAAGCACCCATTTACTAACTGGGGGAATTTGATGTTCTATGCAGCTCCCCCTAAGCTAGAGTTTTCTAACTTAATTCCCGGAGGAATTGTCAGCACTAGATTCTGGTGCGGACTCATTATCATTGTTTACTATATCTTTCTTTATCCAAATCTTGTTCATTTTACTCTGTATCTCATCCACATCAATTTTCCTTTTGCCTCTATCTTGTTTTTGCTCATCTGGTTTTCTATATACCAGACCTTTTCTTCCATTGTCTTTACTTCTGCAGAATCTTGCAATATGACTAGATTTATTACAGTTATAGCATACAACATTTCCTTTCTTATAAACCTAATTTTCTCTTGATCTGCACTAATTAGCCATATGTCCAAACCCATTGCAAACAAAATAGTAACCATTGAAAGAATTGCTATTTCTTCTAATATTGGGATTATTTTTCATACTTCTACATTCATTTGATCTATGATCATACCTATTACATTTGAAGCATTGATTGGAGAAAGATAGACCATTTTGATTTACTCTACTTTTGCATTGAGTAGCTCTATGACCAAATTTATTGCAGTTGAAACAATTTCCATTGAATGATGGATAACTTTGAGCATTTGGTTGTCTTATTGGAGGCTTTCTAGATCTGTTTCTTCCATTTCAAAGTTGAAATTTTCTTTGTTTGGATCTGAAGCTTTCACCTTTCTCATGCTTATCAACATCTTTTTTTTCCCTTCAATGAGTGCTTCAAGTTTAGCTGAACTTATCTTGAACTTCTGCTTATACTCATTTGCAATTTCTAGGTCATGTCCAAGTGTGATAATCTATCTCTCAAGTTCTCTTTCATTGTCTCTTCTTTCTTGTAGATTAGATTCGAGAAGGCCAACTATCGCATCCAATTTGTAGCATTCTTCAGAACTCTTTTTCAGATTTTGATTTAACTCTTCTTCAACTTTCTTTTTGTCTTCAATTTCCTTGGTTAGTCTCATCACTCCAGTTTCCATCTCATGTTTTAGAATAGTAACTTCTTTAGTTAACTTTTCACATTCCTTTGTCTTCTCATCCAGGGCCTTGTCTTCATAAGATTTTCCCAGTTGAAGAGGTTCCTCCTTTCCTTTTGCATTAGATTTGCTCAATTTTTCTTTTAAAACTTTAATGAACTCTTCTTCCCTTTTGAGATTGTCTTGTAGCTCTTGAACTTCTGCCTTATACTGTTCAAGATCATCTAGGGTGAGATTAAGTTTCCCTTGAAGATCATATTCATCCATTATGTTGCTTTCTCGGATCTTCCCTAAGCTGTTAAGCCTTTTTAAAGGGACTTAGCTCTGATACCAATTGTTGGATCAGGTCATTTCAACTGAGGGGCGGTGAAGTAGTTGATACTTATTTAACCTTTTCTTCCTTTATTCAACGTATTAACAAATAAATGAAATAAGCATTTTAGCATCACATAAACAGAAACATAAATAACATACTTGACACCAAGATTTTGATGTGGAAACCCGGTTAAGGGAAAAATCACGGTGGGGGTTAACCCACAAAATTAACACCCTATTAAAAGTATTTTACAAATGAGAATGCACATACATTCGAGATCACTATCCCGAACTCATTGCTCAAGTGGAGGCTCATTGCCTACAAAAATTTTAGAAGAGATTTACAAAGATTTTGAACTGGTAAGATGCATCTGTCAATGCTAAAGATCAGTTCCAGTTGAGTGTAAATACTGACTTTGTACACTTCGTCTTTATTCTTCTCTTCTCTCTATTCTGCCTTCATTCTGATATTAGATTTCTACTCTCTTCACATTTTCTCCATAATTACCTTTTTATCAAAATATCCTCAATCATCGGCTATATATACTTATCTTGAATTGCAATCACTTGCCAGTCGGCAACAACAAACACTTAAAACTTTTTAAGAATGCTCTGCTCTGTCGGCTAGATCCATACACCAATATTGATGTGTACCAAAAATAACACATGTAGATCATCATACATGATAGCCACTAACATCCTATCTCATACATAGTTCTTCAAAACACTTCTATTGGGTCCACACAAGGATTTACATAAGTCTATCTGTTCTTCAATGAACTGTTATGTCATAAAATAACTTGGTATTCAGATGTTCATAACTTCTAATCCCATTATCATTGAAGGATAAAAACTTGGATTTAGATTGTCCTAGTGTCCCTCCACACTCCTTCAAATCTGTGACCCATAATGATTAGCTAGAGAGATCCGCTGACCAAAATACTGGACTCTGTTATATGCTCTATTTCAGGCTACTAGACTTAGACAAATTATCATTCTGACTTCTGGTAAGATCAGATACTACACTACGGATGTGTGTAACAATCTTAGTTTCCATCAATGACAACACCTATCAATGCTATGTAATGCCTCTTGCCAACAAAATGATGTGGAGGGAAAAGGAAGTGATGAAAAAGTAGAAGAAAGGAACCTTTTTGCCTAATACCACTGTCTTTAGAGATTGGTTAAGTGGTTCAGACACTCTTGAGGAGATGTAGGCCTATTTAAAGGCCAAGTACTCTTTAGAATCTGGTGTTGAAAGAGTTTGTGACCCTAAAGGTCATATGAACTTTTTGAGACAAGTGATCTTGAATAAGATGGGCATATCCGATCAAATTCTTTATGTTGAGGATGTGATAAGGAACCTAGTTACTTTTGATGAAGTGTATGACAAGAAGAGGAAATGGGAGATCCTCAGGAAAATTAAAGATGATAAAAAGGAAAAGAATCTAAATTTTGAAGGACTTTTTGCTGAAGAGAAAGATCTTGTGTATGAGGAAAAATTGATTAAATCAAAACTAATTAAATCAAAGAACCCAATAACATAAAGAAAACGAATTTAAATAAAAGCCATGACAAATAAATCAATGAAATAAAACTTTTACCGAAATTTGTATTGTTTCCTTTGGATTGAATGTAGATTTCTCAATTATCGTTGCGAAACCATAGTAGCAACAAGCAAGTAGTGTGCTCAAAAGATCAATGTTAAGAGATCGTGAAGTTGCTCAATCGAATTGTTGTATGCTCAAAGCGCTGTTAAGTATGCCTGAGAATAAAATTGAAGAGAGAGAGGCTTAATGAAGGAGATGAGGGGGGTTTATATAGGTTTCAATGAAGATCAATCAACAGTCCAAATAATTCAAAAGAATCAACGAAGGAGAACAGTTGAGGAACGTGCAACAAATAAGAAGAAGACAAGTGTCCTGCTTTCTTTTGCATGAGAGGAGTTATCAAGAATAGAAGAATGAGTTAAAGCAATTAACAAAATATAACAATTAGTTAAGTGATTTAAAACAAGAAGAAGGGATTTTCATGAGAATAAGCAGATATTTTGCTTTATTAAATATTAGAAATATTTAATTGCATGAGCAAGAAAGTTTGAGTTATATTAGAGATAACTCAATTTAGAAAAAAAAAAAGCAATTTAAATAAATATTTGATTTATTTAAATTTAGAGAAGATATTATGGAAGAAGTAATTAAATAATTAGAATTATTTAATTTAGAAGATTTGAAATCAAATTAAATAAATAAATTTATTTAATTGTTGTGCATGATTTGGAAGAATGATTTTGATTTAATTAAATAATGTAAATTATTTAATTATAGATAAGATAGAATTTGTGATGAATTAATTAAATAATTGGATTTATCTAATTAATGTGGATTTGATTTTTGGAAAGAGGATAATGATCTAATTAAATAATTAAAATTATTTAATTGTGGAAGAATAATAGAGGAATTTAATTTAATTAAATAAATAAAGAGAATTTATTTAATTAATGTCGAAAGTATGTGATTTAGAAGAATTTGGTGAAATTAATTAAATAATTAGATTATTTAATTAACGTTGAAATGCAGGTGATTAGACAGATTATGACATGCAAGTGATTCAATGACACGGTCATTTTAGGGTGTCTACATTTTGCCCCTCTTTGATGCAATGCAGTCTATAGTGTTGCGTCAAAGAAAATGATTGTTGAAGACATGATATAATTTATTGATGCCCCAGTGTAGCTAGTTGCCCCAGCGTATGCCCCCTCGAGCGGAAAGACAGGGAAGCGACAGAAGAATTGGGTTGACGCTTGACTAGACGAAAGCGTGACAAGGTGAGAAGGAAAAAGCAGAATGGGTGGGAAGAAAAAAATGAGGGAGGGATGCTATAAATAGGTCCCATGGGGACCACAATCCTCATTTGCACACTAAGAGATTCTAAATTTAGAGAGTAGAGCCTCCAAACTTAGATTGAGAGAGTGGAGTGGCAGGAGCAGACAGTGCGTAGAGATGCCGATTCTAGCACACAGGCATCAGGCGGAGCTAGTGTGGACATACAGGAGGGGAGCTCTACCCACTAGAGCACATACACTTGTATATTTGTATCATATTTGTACCATACTTGTATCATGATGGACACTTGTACATTGTACCATTTGTATCATTTTAGACAGATGCCTGCATGTATCCTGATGTATATTTTGCGGGCTCTTGATAGCCTCGATGTACTATATTGATGTATTTTTGGACTATTGATGTAGACACAGACATTCTGTATTATGATGACCTATATATGAGATATATGATGATCTATTCAGCTCACTATTGTTCATGCTTTTGTATATGCATTCCTTGTTGTCATAGATGTGATGATATATATGTATGATTATGGATTCATGTGATGACATACGTTGCTTATATGATGCTTATAGATGTATGATGATAGAGATGTATGATGATATATATGTGATGACTAGTGATATCTGACATGTGGGTTTTGCAGATATACACCAGAGAGAAGAAACAAGAGGAGATGGGAGACAGAGACTGTTGATCGATTATTGCAATGAAAACAATATAAAGGTTGTGGGAATGGATGAGTGAGCTTGTTGCAATGGTTTCGCAAGTGTATTTAAAGAGCAATCCTTATTTTGATATAGCACGTGGATAGTTCGCCACCAAGGTATAAAAGACCAAGGTGCAGTAATATCCGAGTGTGTGGACGTTGACTCTGCAAACAAGCGGTTTGAACTTAGATCCCTTTAGACATAATATAACCTTGTAGGTATATGTGAATGAGCCATAGTCTTGAACATAAAATAAACTTCAATACATGTAAATGCAATAAGAATATTAATATGTAAGATGCTAGGTGGTGACACACACAAGATAAATATAATGCTAAGAAAGATACTAAAGAGCATTCCTCAAACACAGCACATAAAAAGCAATGACTATGCCCCCAATCTGTACTGCATCGCAACATACCAAGATTATAGACAAATCAAGGTAGCATTGAATAGGTAATGGACAAAAGAGCAAAAGATAAACCATAAAGCAAATTGACTGACTGACAAAGTAACATACAGCCAACATATTCTCTTGCCAAAGAAGTTGCTCATGATAGATTGGATAGGAAAGATAACAACATTATCGTAGGAAATCTGTGTCAGTTAAAGGGGGCTATCTACCTAAAAAGACAATGTCTTGCTGCGGGAGATGCCACATGTCATAGGAGACACGTGTGTTGGTCTCGATCATGGAACACTCAGTAGAAGACAAGCTTGTGGATCTGGTGCTTTGGCTAAGCTAGAATTAGCTGATGTTGGCAATCGAAACAGTAGGACAGTAGATGACTCTAGAAGTAAGCCGCTTTGCTTCAGGTTTGTGAAGAACTTTTTCTTTGAAAGGATGCGCTAGCTTGTTGTTTTGCTGCTTGAGTTAGTCAAGTCAAGGTGAATGGATTTTGATAAATGGAAGACTAGAAAGATGACATGCTAATGGGTTGAGATGGGTAGAGAATGATGAATCGTATGTGCCTGAGTACTAGATACATCCTTCGTATTCCAGACTGCCTACATACCTTGTATCCACGGGATCAAGGCACATTACAAGGAAAGATGAAAAATGATAATATGTAGTTCTGGATAGAGTGATGAGTGGGTCAAGGTGGTGAGCAGGAGATCTTATGTACCTGAGTACCGGAAACTTCCTTTGTATTCCAGACTGCCTACATACCCATATCCATGGGATCAAGGTACCTTAAGATTGAAAAGAAATGATATGTAGTTCTGGTTGATGTGATGATGTAGGAAAAGTGTTGAGAAGATAACAGCTTTATCGTAGGAGCGATGTGTCCGTTAAAGGGTGTTATCTGCGAGAAGGAGAAAGATTGATGTGAGCGCGTTGCGAACCATGAACAAGGAACCAATCCTAGACCTAAGTTAAGGAAAGAGTTGCCCCCATTCCGGTAGAGGAATTTATGTAGGTGATTGACCAAGAAAACATAGAAATCTGTGACCTAGGACCAGACAGTGCAAACTGTTGACACAAATCAAGATGTGGGATGACGATGATGGACATTGACAAATTTCCAAGCTATACTAGATAGGGAGATGGAAATACAAACAAGGTCAACGATTTTATTATGGATGGATGGATGAAGCGTGCTGTTGAGTTGGACATGGAGTGAACAAGACTCGATAAACGATTGATGCTGACTCTACACATAGCACCTGTTTGCCAGGTTTTCACTATGGTACTTATCCAAGGCACCCGTTTGCCAGGTTTTCACCAGAGGACGGATTTTTTTTGTGTTTTTTATGTTTTCCATCATTTTTTTTTTGGAATACTCTGAGGATCAGGCATAGAACTTTTTGAGATGAACACTGTTAAGTGGCTCATCTAAAGGAATGCCATCAGGTGTAGCTAAAGTATAAGTTCCTGATCCATATGCTACTGTGACAATAAAGGGACCTAACCAGTTAGGCTCAAACTAGCCCTTCTTCTCTTGATCTGCTTGATTTCTCTGATTCTCTTTGAGGACAAGATCACCAACCTGAAACCATCTTTCTTTAATCTTTTTGTTGTAATTACGCTGGAGGCGGTTTTGATAGACATGGAGGTGATTAAGCGCTGCAAGGTGCCTCTCATCTAGTAGCTCTAGCTCAACTAATCTAGAAGTGTGATACTCCTCTCCATTAATAAGGTCCTACATAGATACTCAGAGGGATGGGATCTCGACCTCTATAGGTAGGATGGCTTTAGAGCCATAGACCAAGGCGTATGGTGTGGCCCCAGTGGGAAAGATGTTGTGTTTAAGGTATTCATAGATATCTTCGTAGCATGGGGAATTGGGACCAACAAGTTCGTAGATGATTTCAATAACTGGATCATCGACGGCAGGTATCAATAATTGCTCGATCAAGAATTTGCATTTCTGTGTATTAGCAAGCATGTCAATCAGTGACCCTACAAAAGCCATAGAATCTGGCGCTTTGTTATGCTCTCTTGGAATTTGCTCAAATGTGATGCTAGAGAAGTGTGGTTTGTAGGCGTCCACTAGTTGCTTGTAGGGGACCAACTTTTCATCTTTTGTTTGGTACTCATCTGTGACTTGGCGAATGACTAGTTATGAGTCTCCATATACCTGTAGTTCTGGGATGTCCCATTGAACTACTGTATTGAGATCTATGAGGAGTGCTTCATACTCAGCGATGTTGTTGGTGCAAGGGAATGCAAGTTGATATGACTTAGGAATACAGTCATTTTGAGGTGTGATAAACAATATACCAATCCCTGATCCATGTTGTGTGTAAGAACCATCAAAATACAACTTCCACATTATGGAGTTAGCAAGAGTAAATAGATTCTCATCTGGAAAGTCTGCTACCATAGGGTGTGTATCTTGCATAGGTGCTTCTACTAGTTGATCGGCGAGGGCTTGTCCTTTGATTGCTTTACGATCCATGTACTCAATGTTGAACTCACTAAGGATCATGACCCATTTAGCTAGTCTGCCTGTGAGAGCTGCTTTTTCTAGCAGATACTTCAAGGGATCAATCTTGGCTATTAGATTTGTGTGTTGGTTCAGCATGTAATGCCGTAACTTTTGAGAAGCAAACACTACTGCTAAACAAGCCCTTTCCATTGGTGAATAATGGAGCTCATATCCCACCAAGGTTCTACTGATATAATAAATTGCATGCTCTTTTCCTGTTTCATCATTTTGTGCTAGCAGGGCCCCCAGGGTCGAATTTGTAGTGGAGATATATAATATCAAAGGTTTGTCCGCGACTGGTGGAACCAATACAGGAGGTGTAGCTAGATACTCTTTAAGTTGATCAAATGCTGCCTGACACTTGTCGTCCCATCGAAATGAGACATCCTTTCAGAGCAAGTGTTGAAATGATTTACATTTATTTGCTAGCTGTGAGATGAAACGCCAAATGGACTACAACCTTCCTTGAAGGCTCCTTAGTACTTTAAGGTTCTTGGGTGGAGGCATCTCCACTATAGCCTTTACTTTTGCTGGATCTACTTCAATGCCTCTACGAGATACTATGTATCCCAATAGCTTCCCTGATGTTACACCGAATACACACTTCTTTGGATTGAGTCTTACTTGGTATATTTCAAGCCTCTCGAAGATCTGTCCTAGAACCTGTATGTGATCCACCCTAGAAGATTTAGCCAGTATATCATCCACATAGTCCTCCATGATGTGATGAAAGAGATCGTGGAATATCACTGTCATTGCTCTCTGATAGGTTGCTCCTGCATTCTTCAGACCAAACGGCATGACACACCAACAATAATTACCCCACGGACAAGTAAAGGTTGTTTTATGTTGATCCTCCTTAGCTATCCTTATCTGGTTGTAGCCTAAGAATCTATCCATGAGAGAGAGCATCTCGTGACCTGCTGTCAAGTCCACTATAATGTCAATGTTTGGTAGTGGAAAGTCGTCTTTGGGACATGCCTTGTTAAGATCTCTGAAATCATTACACATGCGGATGTGCCCATTAGGTTTAGGCATAGGTAAAATGTTTGAGACCCAATTTGAATAGTCAATGGGTCGTATGAACTTTGCATCTAATAATTTTTGTATTTCCACTTTTACCAAGAGAGCGATCTGTGGGTGCATCTTTCTCAACTTTTGTTTGACTGGTTTCACTTTGGGATCAATTGTGAGATAATGAACTACTAGCTTAGGGTCTAACCCTGGTATATTGGCATATGTCCATGCAAAGTTGATGGTTCTCTATAAGAAGAATGTGTTAAGATTCCTGTGCTCTGTTTCAGATAATGATGCTACTAGGAATGTGGTCTTTGGATTTTGTTCTGTGCTAAGGTTTATCTCTGTAGAATCTTCCACCAGGAGTGCTGACTTCTCTTGGTACTTAGATGGTAGGGGAAGGTCAAATCCTCCATCCTTAGGTGCCACAGTTGGGTTTTCACCTTTGGATACATCCTTTGTTTTTACTATTTTGTGATCGGGAGGTGCCACAATGTGGTTTTCACCTAGAGATCTTTCTTTATTTTGACTTTTGCGACTGGAGGATTTGGCATTCTCACCAAAATAAGTTGTTGGCTCTAGTTCCATTACAAAACCTGCTTTATGATCTCCAAGAGGGATACCTTCCTGAAGTCCCATGAACTTAGCTATAGCTTCATCATTCTGAAATACATCTATAACGGGGGACCCTTGTTGGTCCCAATCGATAAGTTCAGGGTAGACAAGTGTTACATTCTGGGTGTTTGTGGTGGATGTTAAGAATACGGAGGATAGTGTAAAAATGGAGGATTCTGTGAATAGATTGGTCATATGGAGGGAAGAGTCATCGATGATATCCTCTATAGATGTCGAATCGGCAGGAAAAGTGTCAGCTACCTCGTCGAGGATATACTCGATGTCCAAGGCATGTGGTACCTTCTTACCAAATCCTAATCCCTTCTTGTCTAGCTTCTTTGCCACAATAATGGGTTCCATATTTCCTTGATTTTGTTTCCCAAGGCCACCTTTGCCTTTGTAGCCCATGTTCTTGACTATCCTTAAGCCATTGCCATATTGCTTGGCTGGTATTATGACTGGTTCTTTCTCTTTATAGAGCCAAGAAGAAATGTCCTCAATAGTTTCCTCTTCCAATAACTTCCCCTGTTGGAATTGGGTTAGGAATGCTGGGGGAGGAATAGCCGCTTTTTTAGTTACTTTGGCAATGGGTGGTTGGCCGTAAGATTTTGGAGATAAAGGCATCTGCCCTACACAACAAGATTTTGAGATATCATATGTTCCAAAGCCTATATCCCAAATGTGAGCTTTGATTTCAGGAAGAGGATTAGGGTTACTTGTAGAGGCCGGAGTCAGCATTGCAGGATCAACATATAGCGGGGATTCAAGGTCTTTTTCATTGTTAGGCACCTGGTTGCAATTCTTATAACTGCCTTGCAAGACATGACAGAATTCAAAAGGATTGGGGTCTCCTAGGATAGTTATCTCCATAGCATTGTATGGGAACTTTAGAGACTGATGGTATGTGGAGGGAACAGTTTTCATTGCATGGATCCATGGGCGGCCTAGGATAATGTTGTAAGGCAGCTCAATATCAAGGACTTGACACCTAGTTTCAAGCATGACAGGGCCCAGTTGTATAGGCAAGTGGATAACACCTTCTGAACGACATTCAGCATCATCATACCCCTTGATTGTAATACTATGATTAGAGTTGACATGATCCTCAGAGTATCCCAATTGCTTAAGTAACTTTAAAGAACAGATGTTGAGACCAGCACCACCATCTATGAGTATGCATTTGATTTTGCACTTATAGATGAGAACCTCAATATGAAGGGCATCATTATGACACGGATCATGGGATGGGATGTCTTTCTTAGAGAAGACCATGTTGTAAGGCGAAGCAATATTACCCACTATGGCTTGGAAATCTGCGACTGCTATGTTGTTAGGAACCGAAGACTCTTGGAGGCCTTTTTCTAGCATGACTCTATGTGCAGGTGATGACCGCAGAAGGTCCAAGATAGAGATCTATGCTGGCGTTCTTCCTAGATGTTCGACAAGGTTATAATCAGATTGAGCCAGAAGACTGGGTGTAGGACCACAAATGGTGACACAACCATGATGAGTAGTAACAGCGCAATCCATAGATTTACCTTTAATTGTGAGGGTAGACACTCGACTCTCTTCAAAATGACCTACAATGGAATCAAAGGACGTGGAAGCATGATTGATACCCTTACCTCTATCCTGAGGAGGAGGTGGACCATGATGAGGGAATGGTTCCTTGTACATATTGAGGTCTTTGTTCGTGTGTTGAGCTGGTGGTTCATTTTCAATAGTGATTTGGTTGCCTTTGATGAGATTTTGGATCAGGTGCTTGAGTTTCATGCACGATGTGGTTCTGTGCCCTTTGCTCCTATGGAACTCACAATATTCATTGTCTCTGTAACGTGCAGTTTTGTAAATAGGTTCTCCATATGGGGGAGCATCAGGTAAGGTGATGAGCCCTTTCTGCAAAATTTGCTATAAGACCAATTCGATGGCACTCCCAAGGGAGTGAATTGACGTCACAGAGGGTAATCTTGTTGAGGCCGCTCTTGTTGTCGTGGCTGTTGGTTTTGATAAGGTTGCCTTTGTTTCTGTTGTTGTTGAGGTGGAGCTTGACTTGGTTTGGAGAGCTGCAGTGGTGTTTGCAACGTTTGGATATGTTTAGAATCGACCACACCATCATTAACCATGTTTTTATTTTTGTTCCAATATTTGGATTTATCGCTCAATTGTTTATGAGGAACATTTTCTTTCATTTCTTTGAAGATTTTGACCACACCCTTAGCAATGAGGGCTTTTTCAATGTTGATTCCCTTGTATGTGATTTCTTCAAAGGTTGTAGCACTAAGAATTTGCAAATGGAAACCTAACTCTTGGTTGAGGTTCTGCACAAATATGCTACAAGCTGTTTCTCCGGAATCTTGAAAGGGAACTTGCTAGCCATTTGTCTCCATCATTGAAGGAAAGAAATGAAAGTTTCACCATTTTTCTGTTTATTGTTGCATAGATCGGTCATGGAAATCTCATGCTCTGTGTTGTAAGAAAAGTGGGTGGCAAACTTCTTTGCTAGCTCGTTGAAGGACTTGATACCCATGGGTAAGTGTGAGAACCATTCTATAGCTTGACCTCCCAGACTGCGAGGAAAGAGACGCATAAGATATGTGTCGTTATGTGAGACCTCAAAGCAAGTAAGATAGAATTCCCTAAGATGGTCTTTTGGGTCACCTTTTCCTTTGTATTTATCAAACTTAGGAATAGTAAAATTTTGAGGAAAAGGGATCATTGGTAATGACCGATCAAAAGGATAAGGACACACTTCCTCTAAAGAGAAGGTCTTCTTGGTGTAGCTAAACGTAATATCAGATAGTTGTTGTTGAACTTCCGCAAGTTTTAGTTCCATCGATGTGGGAGGGGTTGGAAACATCTCCTGTTGTCCTAGAAGTGGTTGTTGTTGTCCATATGGAAGATTGTAGTGTAAGCCATGAGCAGTGGTATTATAAGGGTCATAAGATTGGTTGGGGTCATACGTGTTGTACATTGGGTTGACATTGGATGCTTTGATTTGGAAGAGGTGGAGGTGGAGCTAGGTAAGAATGTTGGCTTTGTAATGGTTGAAGGAAAGAATTGGGTGGAGGAAAGCTAAAGTGCATTGGATTGGGTTGCGATGGCGGCACATAGCTTTGGGAAACTTGATGTTGGGAATGTTGTGGGTGGATAGGTAAGGTGTTGAAGAAATTTAGCGCAGATGAACATTGTGGAGGAGGGACATAGGTGGATGTGATTTGCGATGGTTGAGGTTGATTGGTGATGAGAGTAGAAGAATGTTGTGGTTGGGGTTGCATGACCCTAATTGGTTGAGAGACATGAAGGTTTGATGATATAGGAGGTGGTATTTGTTGAGACCCTTGTTGCATGGCTACATAGTTGTTCCCCAGATTGTAATTTGGTGGGAAACCTATTCGTGATGGAGTAACCAAGATTCCACTTGCGATTGGTGTGGACACTTTAGGAGGTTGTTGCATATTTGATCGAGCTAAGGTGGCTTGCTTAGCTAGCTCCGCTTGACGTTGGAGAGTTTCTTGCTGATTTTTGTAGATCTCCATAGGAGTTAGAAGTGGTGATATAGGTCTCTCTCTTGTTGGGTTTTGATAAAGGGGATTCCTATACTGTGAGCTTTGTTTAGGTAAGGGCGTGGTCACTGTTGACATGGTTTGGACCGCCTGTATGACACTCAATGTGTTGTTTGTCTCCTTGAGAGTGGATAAATCAAAATCTTGAGGTAACTTGGCTCCTTGCTTTGCAAGCAACCAAAAGAAATGATCTTGGTTTTCACTAAGGTTTTTGTCAAAGGTGGCCACGACTCTAGGCTCTTGTATGAATTCATCAAGATCTTGCCCATCTTCTTGAGAGGATTGACCTATTTCAAAGTGTCACTCTTCTTGAGATGGGGCTAGATCTGTAGTATAACCTTGAGAGACAAAATCCAAAGGCATGGCGGTGGTGTATTGAGGTGTACTTACCAAAGGGACCCTACCTTCTTGAGGATTGTTAGGTTGGTCAAGCTGTGGCATGTTTAGAGAATTGGTAGATCTTTCCGTAGGTGTTCTAGGAGTGACCTTGGGAGTAATGTTGAGACGACCCGATTACAGTGTGTGAGGAGGCGACATGCGCTTCCCAGGGACAACTTGCTTGGACTTCATAGTTTGCTGGAGCCTAGTGGTTACCATGGAATACACTAGGATGAAAGGAAATGCTGAGATTTTGCTTGTGATTTGGAAAAGACAAACTCTTGCTACACAATTTACTGGACCAAAGGCACTATACTATTTGACCATAGGTGCAGGACTGTGCAACCAAAAGCGTGCTACTGTAATACCAAAGGCAATGGACTGAGCTACCAAAAAGGTGAGGTACTGCTATACCAAAGGCGAGCTACGGTGACCAAAAATGAGCTACTGCTATACCAAGGGTGCTGAAGTAGTTTTAGCCAGAGGCAAGGTACTGTTATACCAAAGATGAGCTACTGTTATACCAAAGGCGAGCTGCTATAATACCAGAGGTGCCGAAGTAGTGTCTGGTGCTAAAAAGGCCAAAATTTTAATAGATCTGATTTGTTTCTGATTGGATTTGAGTTGGCAAGAGAAAACACAACAAATAAAGTCAACAAAGAAGGACTGACAACATATAGTGTATGTTCGAGGCTCACAAAAAAGCCTAATATTTCCACAAGTATGAGATAATAGAAAACAAATATCAAGCACTTTTTATCCCTAGAGACAAGGTTTCATTGCAATAGCTCAGCTCACAACTTAATACTCCGTCGATAAAAATATCATTCCATAAAGGTGTTGGATATTTTGTATCTTTGCGAGAGACGATAGGTAGGGATATCTCACCCTCCCCTTGGAAAGCTCAAGTAGGTCACAAGAGCTTTATGGCCAAGGGAATACTATCTCTTCTCAAGGGAGCCAATGGTGAGTATCTTAAGGGCTTAAATCGATTCCCCTTGCACTGATGATTACTGCAATGTTCGGAGGTAGGTTGGGTAGTCTCTATCTAGAATGGTTCTTAGTAACTTTGAGGGACCAACGCCTTACGAGCAATGCGACAAGCTACTAAAAGCTTTAACCAATCCTACTAAGAGTATAAAACACTTCGCTCAATGTGAAAATCATTTCCACAAAGAGCTAGTACACCTCTCTTCAGTTTGGCACCACAAGGTAAGACTGACGTCGGTTAGGACTTGGCTTTCGCCTTATCCCTCTTATATAGCGGTTCAAAGGAAAACTTTGCTTAGGGTTGTCCCTTTTGGATGAAACATAATCCAAAAGTAGGCCCTTCTAAAGGAAGTACTGAAATGTAAGAGCAAGCATGTCAAACAAAGGTTCAATTGTCCTGTTATAAGAAAAATAAGGTGCAACTAATTTAGGCACACACACGTTTATAGTTGTCAATTGTCCCTTATGAAATTAAAGTGTCTGGCATTCATGTCCATTGTCCCTTAGAAAATTGAAGTGTTTTTGCATACATGTCCATTGTCCCTTAAGAAAAGCAGTATGTTCCTAAGACTTAGATTTGTAAAATGATTTGTTCAATTATCCCTTTAAGAATGTAATGTGTTTCTAAGACTTAGTGAGATAAATCTAAACTTCTTCAATGCTCGTCCTACATGAACATGTTAGAAAACCTATTTACTCTATGTGAGTGATAAGAAGCTGCAACAAGTGATATTAGGTCCACACAAACTCAAAAGTTAGCAAGTGTTTGAAGTCATAGATTGAGAATCAACCAATGAGTGGTCTTAAAAAATAAATCTCAGAAAATCCTTGAAAAAATATTACCACTGTATAGAAGATAGAAAAATATCAACTTTCAAAAAAAACATCACCTGAATCCGAGTCCGTTTGTGAAAGTTATGCAGCTTGGAAAATCTAAAAACTGTGACGAGACAGAGACAGCAGTGAGAAAATCAATTTTCTAGAAAATCAAAGAATATTGAGAAAAAATTAATTTCACCACGATATAGATCACGAAATCCTAGCTTATTTAAAAAAAAAAAGCACTGAAATACGTGTCCGTATGACCAAAATAATGAGGTTTGAAAATTGCCTATTAGTTAAAAAAGCTCATTGAAGAGGGGTCTGTCTTAGCCCCCTATGTCTGGGTCTTGGTCACTGATGTGACCTGCTGGGTTGAAGGCTAAAAAAAACTATTATTTTAAAAAGAAATTAAATAAAATAAAGTTTTGCCCTTCCTCTTAAAAGAAATAAAATGTTTTTTAAAAACTTTTCAAAAAGAAACATTTAAATTTTTTTTTTTTTTTTTTAAAAGAAGGAAAACCTCATGGAAAAGAAAGGTACATGCCTTTTTTGCTGGCAGGTATGTACCCTGCTGTGCAGGGTAGTACATACCTTTTACTGCTTTTTTTTTTTTTTCTTTTGACTTTTTTTTTTGTTGCTTTTTTTTTTTTTTATTTTGCTTTTTTAAATTTATGAGTTGCTTTTTTTTTTTTTTTTTTTTACGAAAATAAAAAAAGAACTTTTTGCAAAATTTTATTTATTTATTTATTTTTGACCTTTGTACCTGCGTAATGATTGTACGGCCTCGGATGCGTGCTCGGAATAAAAAAATTTACCAGATTTTTACCTTCACCGAAATAGGCCAAATTATATGTTTTTCTTCATCTCTCGACTCTTTCAAACGCAACTGTGACCTCTGTTTTTGTCCAACAAGTTTCTTTTAAATTTTTTTTTTCGAATCTCTCCTAAAAAAGTGTTAAAAATCTGTGAAATCAAACTAAAAATTCTACAAATTTTATATTAGATCAGGACCAATGGGTCCCACCGGGCGTGCCAGAATGTGTATGAGGAAAAATCGATTAAATCAAAACTAATTAAATCAAAGAACCCAATAACATAAAAAAAATGAATTTAAATAAAAGCCATGACAAATAAATCAATGAAATAAAGACTTTTACCGAAATTTGTATTGTTTCCTTTGGATTGAATGTAGATTGCTCAATTATCGTTACGAAACCATAGTAGCAACAAGTAAGTAGTGTGCTCAAAAGATCAATGTTAAGAGATCGTGAAGTTGTTTAATCGAATTGTTGTATGCTCAAAGCACTGTTAAGTATGCCTGAGAATAAAATTGAAGAGAAAGAGGCTTAATGAAGGAGATGAGGGGGGTTTATATAGGTTTCAATGAAGATCAATCAACGGTCCAGATAATTCAAAAGAATCAACGGAGGAGAACAGTTGAGGAATGTGCAACGAATAAGAAGAAGACAAGTGTCTTGCTTTCTTTTGCATGAGAGGAGTTATCAAGAATAGAAGAATGAGTTAAAACAATTAACATAATATAACAATTAGTTAAGTGATTTAAAACAAGAAGAAGGGATTTACATGAGAATAAGAAGATATTTTGCTTTATTAAATATTAGAAATATTTAATTGCATGAGCAAGAAAGCTTGAGTTATATTAGAGATAACTCAATTTAGGAAAAAAAAATAATTTAAATAAATATTTGATTGATTTAAATTTAGAGAAGATATTATGGAAGAAGTAATTAAATAATTAGAATTATTTAATTTAGAAGATTTGAAATCAAAATAAATAAACAAATTTATTTAATTGTTGTGCATGATTTTGGAAGAATGATTTTGATTTAATTAAATAATGTAAATTATTTAATTATAGATAAAATAGAATTTGTGATAAATTAATTAAATAATTGGATTTATTTAATTAATGTGGATTTGATTTTTGGAAAGAGGATAATGATCTAATTAAATAATTAAAATTATTTAATTGTGGAAGAATAACAGAGGAATTTAATTTAATTAATTAAATAAAGAGAATTTATTTAATTAATGTCAAAAGTATGTGATTTAGAAAAATTTGGTGAAATTAATTAAATAATTAGATTATTTAATTAACGTTGAAATGCAGGTGATTAGACAGATTATGAAATACAAGTGATTCGATGACACGGTCATTTTAGGGTGTCTACAGATCCTCTAAAGAGGATTAATACAATGATTGAAAAATTTGAAAGTATTTATGCTAAATCTAAAGTACAACCTACGAAGGCTACCAAACTTCTAGTGAAGAGGTCTATAGGAATTGAGATTCATGAGCCTGCCCCCGATGTCATATCAGTTCAAGATCCATAGATCCCTAAATCACCATGACATAAAAGGCAGAGAACTGAAGGCATGTTTGTTGGCAAGAGACACTATGTGGCTTCATGAGGGTTGTCATTGATGGCAACAAAGTCCATCCCACACATCCATAGGACATGGTGTGTCTCTACTGGAAGTCAGATTGAAGAGTATCTTGGTTCGGTGACCAAGAACAGAGCATGCAGTAAGGTCTGACAATCAGGTCTGGATCTCTCAGAGGATGTATCTCAGTAAAGTGCAGAATTGGGGTAGTCAAGAGGAGTACCATGAATAACATATTCCAGAGATTGAGCCTCCAGTGATGAAAGAGTGAAAAGATATAAGCACCTGAGTATTGGGTTCCTGTCTGGCAGAGTAGACTGAGGAAGACCTGACCGGTAGAGCATTGGACCTTAATCCGGATGAGATATTGATGGTGATCAAGCTTCTTGAGGTATCATTCATGATTGACCGATTGATGAATTCTATAAGCATCTCTTTGATACGCATCATTTGGTAAGCAAAGATTTAGCTGACAGACCAAAGTTTAGAAAGATATTGAATATTCTGGATGCCGACTAAAAAGTTGATGAAATCCTTGGTGCAGATATATATACCAGATTGATTTTTGGTATGAAGGTGTGAGTGGTGTGTTGTGAAGTGTGAAGAAAGGCAGAGAGCAGTGTGGAAGCAATAATATAGGTCCAGTATGTGACAGGATAATAGCACCAAAGAAGAGGAAGAATGAAGTGTAGTAGATCAGTGTATTGAGCCTAACTGGAACTAAACCTCAGCATATGTGGATGCTTCTCATCAGTTCAAATATCTTGTTACTTTCTTTGTACCTTGTAGACAGTGAGTCTCTTGTAGGCAGTGAGCCCTAATTGACAAGTACCATTTTTGTATTTCTATTCTTCTAACAGAGAATACAATCTTGGGTTAATCACCCTGTGGTTTTTCCCTTAACAGGGCTTTCCACGTTAAAATCATTGTGTCATGTGAATTGACATTGTTTCTGCTTTCATGATTATGAATGTTTATTTGTTTTGATGTTGCACTAGTTATTAAAGAAGAATAGAAAGTTAAGTTAATTAAGATAACTGATTCACCCCCCCCCCTCAGTTATCAACAATTGGTATTAGAGCCAAGTTCCTCTAGACAAAGCCTAACAGCTTGAGGAAGATCTAGGAATCTCAATGGATATGTATGGTATGAGGGAACAACTTTAGTCTGCCCTAGATGATCTTGAACAAATCACTCTTAAGTCAATAACTTGAAGGAAAGACTCAAATAGGCTGATGATTTTATAAATGAACTAAAAGAGAAACTAAGTATCTCTATGAAAAAGAGAAAGGAACTTCTTCAACAATTAGCAAGTCAAAGTGAAGCCAATAATACTGATGAAGATCTGAAAGAGAAGAACAAGTTATGTGAGAATCTATCAAAAGAAGTCATTATGGTAAGACATGAAATGGAATTAGGGGTTATGAAATTCACCAAAGAAATTGAAGAGAAAAGAAAAATTGAAGATGATCTAAGACAATCTCTCAAGGAGAAGTTAGAAGAGTGCCATAAAATGGATAGAATAATCAGGCATCTGGAATTTGATCTTCAAGAAGCAAGAGATAATGAAGAACAACTTGAGAGTCAGATTGACACTTTTAAAAGGGATCTTTAAACAACAAATGAATACAAAGAAAAATTCAAGATAAGCTCTGCTCAACTTGAAGTTCTTCAAAGCCAAAAGAGGGTAGATGACAAGCAAGGCTTGGGGTATGAGAAAGGTGAAAGCTCTGGATCCGGCCAGAAGAACTCTGGATCAGGAAATCCAAGGAACAAACCTAGAAGACCTCCGGTAAGGCAACCAAATTCTCAAAGATATCCATCTTTCAATGGATACTGCCATAATTGCAATAACTTTGGTCATAAAGCAAATTAGTGTAGGAGAAAAATGAATTAGTCTAACCCATCCTTCTCCAGACAGTGTTTCAACTACAAAAGGTATGTTCACAAAACTCATGAATGTAGAAATTTGCAAATAAACAATTCATTCAATGGTAGATGCTTTGCATGCAATAGAATGGGACATATGGCTAATCAATGTAGATTAAGAGGATACCAGTCAATATATGCAAAGAAATATTGTTTGCTACAATTGCAATAGATCCAGACATATTGCCAAATTCTGTAGAAGTAAGAATTAGGACAAAAAGGGTCCGGTGCATCATAATCAAAACCAAGACAAAGGAAAAGGAAAGGTGAATGTGGATTAAATACAAAGGGAGATGAACAAGATTTGGGTGAAGAGGAGTACAAAAAATGTTGAAGATGTATCCGCACCAGAATCTGGTGCTGATATTCCTTCCAGAAACTAAATAGATGAGCTCTGGCTCAGGGGGAGTCAAGAAGGAAAACAAATTTCTCCAGCCAGATAATTGGTGCCTAAAATTGGCAAAAGGAAAGTTGCGTATTAAAGGGTTCTCAGAGAATCATCTAAAGAAGCCTTGGTAAAGATATGGAAGATCCACAAGAAGATTTGAAGAGCCTAATCTTCAAAGGTTGATCCGGTTTGACAGTTTTCTGGTAAAAGCTAGATTTTCATAGTTTGATCCGGTGTGATTCTAAAACTAAAACATCTTGATCTGCAGATAAAGGGGATGATTTGAGGAAAGTAGAGACATTGAAATTCATCACTAAAAAAAAACTCTAAGTACATCTCAGTGATCCAAAAAAATCTCTCTCATGATAAGGCAACTAGAATAACTTAAGTTGTGCATTTATTACAAAATGAAATTAGGGTTTGCTCAGAGATAAAAGCGTTCATTTGCTTGTCATTTGCACATTTTCATTAGTGAAAAAGGACAAGAAGAGCTCTACAAACAAGTTTGCTTCATCTCTCTCAAGGATCAATCGCAGAATTCAAGTCAACTGGTGATCTTTTCAGCTCTTTTCGTGAACCTTAGAAGTGTAAGAAGGTACTTATTGCTCCTGTAAATCTCTCTTTGAATCTATTGAAAGATGGCTACTCTGAATGTTGTCAAAATCAATGATAGGCCGCGCCCTAAATTCAAGAAACACCCTTATAAATCTCTGGAAGTAGATCCTGTAGGCACATTCTCTAGCATTCTGCATGGGGTTTTGCATGTTGAAGACGTTAGGGCATACATTCATGTGAATATTGAGGAATTTGGGGAATCCAAGCTGATGGATATATATCATAAGCATCTAATAGATGAATTGTTTGAACTCATACCTCAGTACAAAGCCATCTGGGACAAGCATTTTGGACAGTACATTTATTTCCCCTATTTTGCAGAAGATGAATGGGTCTAGTATATTCTAAGCAGAGTGCATGACAACTTCATATAGTTGATGAGGCCATTTAAGATCACGAAAAATGCCATTAGGGCAGTGACCATATTGCACTTATCCGGTGGGTTACCTACTCTCAAATTAGTGAAAAACCAAACTGTGAGTGAGGCTACTGGATCTAAATTTGATAAAAGAGCAATTACAATTGAGGATATCACAGATTCAGATATCAAGTTTGCCACCATGATAATTGGCTACAAGATATATCACTCCAGCAGAAAGAATTCTGTATCTGGAACAACAATTTACACTACTTATGAAATGTTAAGAAAGAATGCTGACTATGATCTTTGTGAGCTCCTTCTAAACCAACTTTTGGAGAATCTGCAGAAGATCAAGAAGGATAAGAAGAATTCCTTCAAATACGGTGGCTTGATACTCTGTCTTTTCTTCTATTACATGAATGAGCTACTTGGATCTAGTGGCTAGATATGGCAAAATGACAGACTTGTTGCCATACAAATTAGGGATTATTTGCATGGGCTTGGTGATGTCAAGGCACAAAACACAACACTGTGAGGTTATTTCAAAAACTTTCAAAGCTTGATGCAGGCTAGAGAAAGAATCCCCCAATCATTGGTTGAGAAATACAAGGATATAGTGTGCTTTATGGTAGACACTGATCAATGTCTAATGGAGGCAGTGGAGCCAAGGACAGTTTGGATCATGCCAATGGGGTATGAAGTAGATGAGAAAATGGTTGAGCTACATGTTCAACACATGCTAAGTCATCCCAAGGACCCTAAGGCAGAAAGGTTTGGAACATTCCAAGAGTTAAGTGTGAAAGTTCATGTTGAACTAAGACAACCTGAAATTAAAAGAAAGGTGAGAAGAGAAGTGGAAGAATTTGCCAAGAGACATGGAATTTCAAAGGAGGTAGTCAATGCCAACAGAGAGAAGATGGAAAGGGCAGAGAAAGAGAAACAAGATGCAAAAAAGAAAGTGCTCTGGTGCAAGCCCCCTCTCAGACCAGACCCACCAAAAGCTCTGCACCTGCCACCTCCAATAGCTAAAAAGCATCAAAATCGGAAGCCCAATCATCCAGAAAGGCTGAGAAAAGAACAAAGAAAAGGGAAACAAGATCCTATACAAGCCTCAAGGATGATGAAGAGATAGAGACAAATGAGGAAGTAAAGAAAATGAAGAAGAAGAAGAAAACATCTGGTGAATCCTCTACTGGTCAAGACAAGAAAGAAAAGACAGAAGAATTTGTTGAAAAACCTACTCTCTACATTGATGATATCGTCAAATCAGTCATTGTGGATGGGAACCTAAAACCAATGACTAAGTTCTATGATGAATATAATGAAGCTGACCAGAAGTCTTGCAAGAAGCTACAGTTAGGTATCTGAATATCTATAATAAGGCATTTATTGAAATCAAATCTCTAATTCCCAAAAGCCTAGAGAAGGAACTAGAAATAAGAAAGAACAATGCTAAGGCAAAGGATCTTGAGATCTAGGAACAAATAGCTATTCAGCTCTATCCTTCAATCACTTTGAAATAAATGCATATGATCTTCAAAGATTGAAAGGATGAGTTCCAGAGCAAAGTCAGAATGAATCAGCTTATACTTGGAGAAACTAATAAAGTGGCAAAAGAAACAGAAGATATCCTCCAGAATGCTTTTAAAAGATTCAATCTTCTTATTATAGAGGACTTAGGTGATGAACCCTCTGTCATGGATGACAAAGGAGAATCTACTGGGACAGTGGCAAAAGAGGCAAAGGAGACAAGTGAAGAAAAAGCTAAGAACTTAGATTCCTCTGTTCCAGAAGAGGAAGTCCATGAAGAAGATAACATCTCTCCTCCGGTTTCCCCTGTAGACTCTGGATCTAAAGGAGAAGAAAGTATAGACAAGAAAACCAGTCAAAAAGAAGAAGTAAAGGAAAGGGAAAAAGACCAAATAGAAAAGACCCCAGGGGATAGTTCTAAGACTGCAGAAGGGAAGAAGACTCTGTCTCCAGCAAGAGAGACTACAGAAACTGTCAAAGATTTCTTAACCAAAGAGATGATGGAAATTGATGAACCGAAACTGCTTCAAGGACCATTCAATTTTGATTCCCTCTCCCCAGTTCAGACTATGAAGATAGCATCCTTTGCCCATGCAAAGGCAAAAGAAAAACTTTTGAAGTCTCACATGGAAGACTATGAGCTAATTGAGATTGCATCAGGTGCATTGGAGAAAATCATGCCATCCTTCCAGAAGGATCTTTCGGCCTTCTCATCGGGTAACTTAAAATCTCTTGTCAATTCAATTAGCACACATTTTGACTCTTTGGAGAAGTCAACTAAAGATAGAGTCCAGAAAGAATTTTGGGGAAAGAGATTCTCTAAGGTGTAGGGTCTAATAACAAATGATAGGAGAGTTATGGATATTGGGATAAAGAGCTTAGAAAATACTCTTAAAGATGGCGGAGATATATATATATTTTTTTATCCTGGCCTAAAGTGACCAAGGATATTGAGAAGAAAGTAAAAGAGCAAGAGGATAAACTGTTATGTTTATCTCAAAGTTTTGATCCTCTCTCCTCTTCCATAGTAAATCAAGAGTGTAAGACTATTGCAGTCATAAATGAAATAAAGAAGCTTGAGAAGGAGAAGAAAAATAGAATAAACAGGTTAAGTGAACTTAGAGGGATCATTATCCCTAAGTTGGAGGCCATGCATGAAGCCCTAACTGATGCTCAGGCCACAGCTCAGACTAGTGATTCGATAGATCTTAAGAAGGTAGAAGCTTTTGCATTCTTGTTGAGTGGTCACATCTCAATTTTAGATAGGATGAAGCAGAGTTAGGCGATAGAAGTTGTACAGTTGAAGAATACTTTTATAGATATACTTAAGTATATGTAAGTACAACTTGTATATATACTTATGCGGATATGTATAGATTGATTTTTGAAAATTTTGGTGTGCAGATTCTACCCTTTGCCATTAATATCAAAGGGGGAGTGAGGAGCAGTGAAAAATGTGGAATCTAGCTAAGGGGGAGCTCCAGTAAAGTGTACATTAGAATAGAGCATCAGCCAAGGAGGAGTGCAGTGTGACACTTAGTCATTTTTCACTAAGTGTTGCCATCAATGCCAAAGGGGGAGATTGTTGGCAAGAGACACTATGTGGCTTCATGAGGATTGTCATTGACGGCAACAAAGTCCATCCCACACATCCATAGGACATGGTGTGTC
Organism: Cunninghamia lanceolata; assembly: GCA_027924645.1. Taxonomy (NCBI): domain Eukaryota; kingdom Viridiplantae; phylum Streptophyta; class Pinopsida; order Cupressales; family Cupressaceae; genus Cunninghamia; species Cunninghamia lanceolata. The sequence goes on along the minus strand of BSBN01000571.1, from coordinate 407,398 downwards.
TCTACCGGAAGTCAGATTGAAGAGTATCTTGGTCCGGTGACCAAGAACAGATCATGCAGCAAGGTCCGACAATCAGGTCTGGATCTCTCAAAGGAAGTATCTCAATAAAGTGCAGACTTGGGGTAGTCAAGAGGAGTACCATGAATAACATATTCTAGAGATTGACCCTCTGGTGATGAAAGAGTGAAAAGATATAAGAACCTAAGTATTAGGTTCCTATCTAGTAGAGTAGACTGAGGAAGACCTGACCGACAGAACATCAGACCTTAATTCGGATGAGATATTGATGGTGATCAAGCTTCTTGAGGTATCATTCATGATTGACTGATTGATAACTTCTATAAGCATCTCTTTGATATGTATCATTTGGTAAGCAAAGATTTAGTCGACAGACCAAAGTTTGGAAAGATATTGAATATTTTGGATGCCGACTGGAAAGTTGATGAAATCCTTGGTGCAGATATATAAACCAGATTGATTTTTGGTATGAAGGTATGAGTGGTGTGTTGTGAAGCATGAAGAAAGGTAGAGAGCAGCGTGGAAGCAGTAATACAAGTCCAATATGTGACAGGACAGTAGTACCAAAGAAGAGGAAGAATGAAGTGCAGTAGATCAGTGTATTGAGCCTAACTGGAACTAAACCTCAGCATTTGTGGATGCTTCTCATTAGTTCAAGTATCTTGTTACTTTCTTTGTACCTTGTAGACAGTGAGTCTCTTGTAGGTAGTGAGCCTCTTGTGAGGAGTGTGCTCAGGCAGTGAGCCCTAATTGGCAAGTGCCATTTTTGTATTTCTATTCTTCTAACAAAGAATACAATCTTGGGTTAATCACCTCATGGTTTTTCCCTTAACAAGGTTTTCCATGTCAAAATCATTGTGTCATGTGAATTGACTTTGTTTCTGCTTTCATGATTATAGATGCTTATTTGTTTTGATGTTGCACTAGTTATTAAAGAAGAACAGAAAGTTAAGTTAATTAAGATAACTGATTCACCCCCCCTCTCAGTTATCAACAATGTCTCCTTTGGTCCCATATGAGATGTCTGAGGGTGTGGGGGCTACTGATGAAGTTGTAAATATTTTGACACAATTGCATGATGGAGAGGAAGTTGATCAACCATTGGTTGGTCAAAAAACTAATGCACACAAGCCTAGGGCTTGTTAGGTCTCAAAAATGCAGGTTGCTAATCCTAAGAGGATGCCAAGCTCTATGCTTAGATTCGCAACATTTTTGAACTAACTTAACAAAATCAACCTTTAGGGTTTGATGATTTCCTACACTTTAGGTCCTACTACACCTAGGTGGGTGAACCTTGAAAATTAAAGAAGAATGAATGTAAATGTCTTGACTAAGAAAATGGATCTACCTACAGTGGCAAATGGTGTAGGATAGATGAAAGTTTTCTAACCAACCGGCAGACCTAACCAAACATTCACTTTTAACTGTAAACTCTGTCAGGTCCGCGACTTGCATGTACAAATAAAACATTAGCAAATGCATACAAGTGAAATGACAATGTATATAAACCTGACATACAAACAGCTTTGTATATGCAACCTGATATACAAAGGAAACCCGACAACCCATTTTGTAACTAACTCAAGGACCTGATATACAAAGGACTTTGTATATGAGCAACCTTGTATGCATTTCCCCTTGTATATGCAGCTCGATATACAAAGGACCTTGCATATACAATATACAAACTTGATTGTATATTTTACCAAAATACTCATAACTTGTAAAATACTTGGAATTTTAAGATGGTTCAAAAGGCAACCCCTATTCATTTTGACAAGGAATTCACTTGTACTCTAGTCTGGTACTTAATGTTTATTTTTTCTTTGTTTTCAATAAGGTTTACAACATTCACTCTCCTTTTCCCTTTACCACCAAGCAAAACAATGCACACACATGCAAAAGCAACAACCACAACAGGGGTCCCTATTTTGCTAAGGAGTAAAATGGGGCGTGTTGTGAACATCACATCAACTAGAAACCAAACAAAATAATCAAATTAAAACCATTAAAGGAAATTGAATGAAATAAATTCATAACTTCTAACTATCTTTCTTGCAAATCATCATTTAACTTGAGACTCAATGTATTCAATAAGGTGCATGAATTTTTCAATTCGGTTTAAGTGGGTGCACATAATTAACTAACCTCATTAACTCATAGCCAACTAGCGACTGACATTAGACTACGTAATTGATGTCATTCCCTCATAGCCAACCGGATAGAGCCTTGCTGCCAGCAGGCATCCATAGCCCCGACAAGGTTATCGTTACAATTCTCCTAAGTAGAGCCCCACTGCCAACGAGCGTCTATAGCCTCGGTAGAGTTACTTAGATGTCTTTATCTGGATTTTCAGTAAAATCTATTTTATTATTTTATTATTTTATTATTTTATATTTTGATAGGGATTTCATAAGATATTGCAGTTGTAACTTCACGATGCAAGGAATGAACACTTGCTGAAATTAAGCTGAGAATTGTAATGGTAGCAAGGGTGACCTCTGATTTTTCACCTAATATCTACACTGGTATGTTCAACAAACCCAAGGATTTTAGGTGTGTCATTGTAAGAAACATTCCTTGAATACTCAACCCACAGTTATTGAATACAAAATTTCACAAGTCAAACAACTTTCTACATTCATGATAGTCACAACAAGTTATGCATAAATTTCAAATAATTAACCTGAATGATCTGAATTTTCCATTGTCTTCAATGGTTGTTAGTCTACTCTTTCATACTCTAAATTAAAATAAACATCCCCGCTGAGAAAATGCAACAAAGCAACCAAAACAATAGACTGTACAAACAACTATACAAAAATGTACACTATGATACACATGACTGTCATGGCACTACTTTAGGTTTGAAAATAGTGTTTGAGAAACTGTCCATTAACTAGTAATGGAACGTCCTCACCGATTAAGGTCTTAAGCCTGTAGATGTTGTCTCCTAAACTCTTAGAAATTTAAAAGGGACCTATCCAAAGTTTATCAAACTTACCATGATCACCTTTCCTTTCATGTGCTTTGTCCCACATTAGGACCAAATCTGAGATTTTGAAAGCCTTAATTCTAGCCCTTTTGTCAAACCAGCACTTGACAACAGCCTGATGTTTAGCAAATTGGTCAATTGCTTCACTTCTTTTTTCTTCTAGGTGCATCAACTGCAACAACCTAACTTCTTGTTTATTATCTATGCCTAGGTATTCTTGTGCAAACTGTAGTGTAGGAATTTTTAAGTTAACAGGGAGGATGGGATCCACCCCATACACTAGATGAAAAGGAGAATTTCCTAATGCAGCCTTATTCTTGGTTCTATCTACCCACAAGGCATATTTTAATAAAGTGTTCCACTCCCTTGGGTTCTTTTCTATTAATTTCTTTATGATGTTCAATAGGTTCTTGTTTGTGGATTCTGCTAACCCATTCTATTGGGGATAGTAATTTGAGGAGAATTTCAAGATGATTCCATAATCAAAAGCCCAACTTGATAGTTTAATTGAAGCAAAAGTAGATCCATTATCACATACCAAAGCATAAGGAACTCCATACCTGGTTACTATATTAGTTTCTAAAAAATTGATGACATCCTCAACATTACATGTCTTACTACTGACAGCTTCAGTCCACCTGGTACATTAATCAGTAATAGTTAAAACATACCTATGGCCTGAAGATGATGGAGGATTGATAGGTCCTATGAAGTCCATTCCCCATTGAGCAAATGGGCGCATCTCCATCACTGGCTACAAAGGTTGAGCAATATATCTTTCTCTGTTTGCAGCAACCTGACACATATGACAACATTTAATGTGTTCAACAGTATCCTTAAAAATTGTGGGCCAATAATACCCTGCCTTGAGGATATCATGAGTGGTAGCTAAAGATGATCCATGTACAGTCCCAAACTTATCATGCAACTCTACTAACACCTTGTCTGCTTCTAGTCTTTCCAGGCATCTAAGGTATATCCCCTCATAGTTTTTCTTGAAAAGGACTCCTCCTTTTATCATGTATTTTTGTGACATTATCTTTAAGGATCTCCTTTGTGAGGCCTACAATCTTGAGGGACATCTTCCAGTAATCAGGATGTGTCTAATGTCTGAGTACCATTCTCCACCATCCTTTGCATCTATAACGTACTGTTGGCTCATAATATTAGGATCAATTTCTGATATCATCTAGCTCAGTGCCTGTCCTCTTACTAACCTCATGGGAATTATGTTCATATCATACTCTTGGAGGACAGTGACCCATTTAGCTCTTTTCTCACCTGGTTCACTTTGTATTAAAAGCATCTTCACTGCTACATCAGGTCCTATAGCAATCACTTTACTTCTCAGAATGTAATGCCTGAATTTCTTAATTGCTCGAACCAGAGCAAGTGCATGTCTTTCAACATCCATGTATCTGAGCTCTGCATCTCTGAAAGGGCAGCTCATGAAGGCTATAGGCTTTTTCTCCTTTTCTTCGTTTCTCTGTGTCAACACTGCTGCAGAAGTATGCCCTGAAGCAAAGGAGTAAATGTAAAAATCCTTGGTATACTCTAGACTGATAAGAACTGGAGCATTAGATATGGCTTTTTAATATCCTCAAAAGCTGCTCTAGCCTCAAGTGTCCATTCAATTTTGGCATCCTTCTTGAACATGGCATTCAAGGGCCTGGCAATCTCTGCAAAGCCAGTGATAAATTTCTTAACAAAATTAATCTTACCAAAATAAGATTTGAGCTCCTTCTTGCTTCTAGGAAGCTGTATCTTCATGATTGATTCCACCTTGTCAAGATCAATGTGTAGATTAGAGAAATACAATAAGGTAAAAAGCAAAACCAAATGTAAACAAGAACACAAGATTATACCTCATGCAAAACCTAATCCCATCAAGGGAAAGAGGAGCCCTTGCACCCAAGAGAAGCTCCCAAGACCAAGATTGTCCCTAGACTATTGATTCAAATGTGAAATGCCTTCTCAAATGTGCAACTCACTATAAGCTCAAATGTGATTTTGGCATGGTAACTTTGCATGAAAATGGATGATGAAAATGACTTGTGAGAGGTTGTATTTATAGACTTTTGGAGAGGATTTTGATCCAAGGGTGGAGATTGATTGGAGAGATCAATGGTGGAGGATGAAAGTGAGGTGGAGGGCCTAGATTTGATCTTGGAAGATGGAGGGCTAGGAATAAAAGTAAATCTTTTATTCATTTTTGGGAAAGGGGTGAATAAATGAGGTTGGGTGAGATGGATTATTTGTGAATTAAAAATTCACATGGGGAAGGGTAAAATGAATTAAAAATTCATTTGGGGAAGAGTGGATATGACATGTGTAAGGGATGTGTAAGAGGAGTAAATGTGATGTGTGATTTATTTGAATTTTAAATTTGGGAGGTGTGGAGAGAAGTGTTAATGAGGATTTGACTTTCTTAATTAGGATGATTAACCTAATTAATGTGGCTGGAATAAATTAGTAGAAGGATTAGAGGGGGGATAAGATTAATTAATTAGTGATTTAATTAATTAATCCTAAGGCTAGGAGGGGATAGGCTAGAGTAGGCAATTAAATAATAGCTATTTAATTGTCTAGGGTAGGGATAGGCTAATTAGTAGGCTAGATTAATTAGTTAAGATGGTTTTAACTAATTAATTGGATTTAGGGAAAATGGGGATTTGATTTAATAAATTTTGCATATTTATCAAATCATTTGGCTAAGGTTTGGACTATTGAATTAATAAAATTAATTCAATTTTGGGATAAAATGGTGTGGATTTAGAAAATGAACGGGGTGATTAATTAAATAAAAATTTAATTAATTAGTTGGAAAGGGAATTGGTAAGTTTAGGGGTGTCAGGAATCAGTTTGGTGGTCGAGACATTTTTAGGTGTCTACATTTGCCCCTCTTTGACGTGGCGTCAGGACCTAGGAGGGAAGTGGCGTCAGGTCGAAGAAGAAAAATATGCCCCAGCTGCCGGGAAGGAGTGAGATGGATAAGGGATGCCCCCTCGAGAGGTTGGCGGGAAAAATATCGATTTTGCAGGTAAGCTCTCGAAAGGATGTGACGGAAGTGAAAGTGGGAGAGGTGATGGAAAAAGAAGATGGTGGGAAGAAAAACAGAGGAAAAAGGCTGAGATCTGCACCCTGGAGGGAAAAGAAAGGGATGGAGGGAGGACATGGCCCACTATATTAGGAAAAGTGGGCCCAAAGAGTGCCACATTTGTACACTTTGACCTTCTAGAAGAAAAAGACAAAGGAGAGATGGGAGAGCGCAACCCACAGTTCCCGCGACTTCATCACATCTCAGAGTGATTCCGAGAGGTCGGGTGGTCTCTCGAGGCTGGACCCCAGGTAGGGCCTAACCCAGACTTTGTGATTTTTTATTTTACGCACTTATTTTTGGGTTTCGGGAAATGGGTTAGGAGCACGTGGCGCCATAGACAAGGCGGATTAGCGCTATTCGCCAGGGTAGGTTAAGGTGATTTTGTCGCCATTTTGGAGGAATATTGGCACTATCCTCTGGATTGGCGCTAAAACTAAGGGCGAAGCAAATATGGCATTTTGATGCCATATTATGGGTAGAACGGCGCTATCATCTGGAATAGCACCATGATGTGGAATAGCGCTATGATTAGTTTTAGCGCTAAAAGTTTGATTGACATGAAAATGGGGGACTACACCATCGTCTGGATTGGCGCGATAAAGGGCACGCAGTGGCGCCAATGTCTGGATTGGCGCGATACAGGGAGCTTAGTGGCGCCATTTTCTGTATTGGCGCTATAGGTAGGGGAAAGTAGCGCTATTTTTTAAATAGTACTTAGGGATTGTCTGTGTGGGGCCACATGATTTGGGCCTTTGAGACATTTAGAAGAAAAAGATGTAGGGGGAAAGTAATTTTGTATCTAATGAAGAAGTGGTGGATGCAGGATACGCAGCAGTTTATACTGCAGTCGCGAGAGCGACGAGTGCGATCCGTGATGCCGCTATTTGATGAGACATGGCAACCTTGACTTGCGACATTGGGGCTTTGGACGGTGGCAGCGATGCCTATGCTACGAGCTCATAGAGCTCTGATGACGGCCGCAGTGGAGCGATACCGCAGCGAGACTTCCAGCTCTCTGCTACCGACAGGAGAGATGACCATCACACTTGAGGATGTTTATCACATCCTCAAGCTGTCGATTCATGGTCGACGTGTGAGGTATGACACGAGGAGGGGGCAAACTGCGTTGATTAGAGTGTTCAGAGCAGAGCACGTGGTGCTTTCCGCAGACGGGAGGGAGATGGATTACGACAGGACGCTGGCGGTGGGTGCAGATCCCTTTGCCTTATATTTGTGTGCGCTGATTGGAGGTGTAGTGCTGCCGGTAGGCGAGGCAGGGGTTTTCCTGTGGGCTGGGGTGGGATGATAGAGGGGATGGTGAGACATGAGACTGTCTACGCATGGGGGCCGGTGATGCTAGCACAGCTGCTACATGAGATGCACACGGTTGCTTATCTGCATGACAGGGCCTTATCTGCTGGGGTTACACTACTGCACGTATGGCTTTGGGAGCACATCCCTGTGACTCGGCTGACCTGCGGTTATTATCAGCAGCCATTTGAGGCATTTGTGTTCTTGTATCGGGATGCCGTGTATACTTATACTGGACAGGTCTGCCACTGGCGGAGGATACTGGATGATGTGATTAGCGTGGTCTATCGTCCATATATTGATTGTGAGGAGTGGCCTGATGATGTTATCCATCTCTCGTACACCTTTCAGCAGAGATTTCTTATGGGTCACGCGGATCAGACTATAGAGATGTACCTACCTTCACGGGTGATGCGGCAGTTTGGACGGGTACAGGATGTGCCCCAGCAGATGGCCATATATGCACGGACACCGCGGGATATAGCTTATTGGCCCACAGCATTACAGCCACAGGTTGCGCTGAATGACTGGGCAACACTTCGGCCAGTTCAGTGGGATTGGAGGAGCACTGTGGTGGATGCAGGTACTACGCCTGCCTATGATGCATGGTGGCAGACACATCGGCCCACCCGATTTACCGATCCGGCAGCGGAGCTATCGGAGGATGAGGGGGATGGAGATGGAGATGATCCAGATGGGGGTGGGGATGAGGTCATTGCGGATTTCATTGTAGAGGTGATGGATGATGGATCGGAGAGGGTGATCGCCAGAGATGGTCAGTTGGTGGATGAGGGGGTAGTAGCGGTAGCGGGATAGGGGCCAGTGGGATAGGATGTTCCAGCACAGCAGGTTCCTGCACAGCAGGCTCCAGCGCAGCAGGCTCCTGCGTAGTAGGTTCTAGGACAGCAGGTTCCTGCACAGCAGGTCCAGGCTAGGGGTGGACGGTAGGGTAGAGCACTGCGACGACGCGGTGGATGGCCGAGGACAGAGCAAGGTGATTTATCCCCATCACGGGTGGAGCAGCTGCGGGTCGGTAGGCATGATGTCGAGGTAGGGAGCTCAGGGGCAGGGATGGAGGTAGAGGTTGAGAGGCTGATGCGTCGGTGACGGTCACGGGATGAGATGGAGGAGATAGAGACACTACGTGCTCAGGTGGCTAGTTTAGAGGAGGCGTTGGGGCGTCGAGAGGCTGAGTTGGGACAGCTGCAGGGAGTGGATGGGCGGTTAGCAGTTGCAGAGGCTCAGCTGGCTCAGGCCAGAGAGGATATGGAGGATTTGAGGATAGAGCAGGATGTAGCGCTCGTGAGAGCACAGCAGGCAGAGACTGCATTGAGCAGTGCACAGGCTATGGGTGGGGGCCTTGCCCCGATTTTGGCAGGGATGCAGACTTAGCTGGCTCAGGCTCAGACACATGCGCATCAGGTACAGGGTCAGTTGAGTCAGGCATAGGGATAGGTAGCTCAGGTATAGGGACAGGTAGCTCAGGTATGAGGGGAGCTAGCAGAGGCGAGAGCACGGACGGAGTATTATTGGGGGTTATACTATGCAGCCGTTCCTGCAGCGCAGCGAGCACCGAGTTACAGCCAGGTCAGTAGATCAGGGGCGTCAAGATCACATCGATCTAGATCTATTCAATCAGTTCAGCAGACGATGCCCCCTCCCACGTATGTGCCCCAGCAGGATCCTCAGGTACCAGTAGCACCACAGCCACAGCCGTCGCCAGGATCACAGGCTCGACCAGGGTCATCATCTCCTACCCCCTCAGAGAGAGGATCCTCGATGTGATAGTTATATCATGATAGCCCTTAGAGGCATTGTATCAGGACACTTTATTATTATTTTTTTGATGATGTGAGCGATGTACATTTTTTTTTTTTGCGGTGATTATATATGATGCGAGACTTTTGATGGCTTATGATGTTCTATTGTGATGATGCTTATATGATAGATGCACATGTTATATTTTATATGTTGTGGATGTATGATGTGTTTTCAAATGATGTGTGTGATTTGGTGGATGCAATTATGTGTTTATGAGATGTTGATATGTATGGAATGCAATGTGATGATGCTATTTTAAATATGCACCTATGCTATGATGTGTAATGATATGCAGCTGAAATGAATCTACTTGTGTTTTATGCAAACTTAAATGGATTTAAAATGAACCTAATATGTGATGCAAATGGATTAAAATGAACCTAACATGAGATGTAAATGGATTTAAAATGAACCTAATATGTGATGCAAATGGATTAGAATGAACCTAACATGAGATGCAAACGGATTAAAATGAACCTAAAATGAGATGCAAACGGATTAAAATGAACCTAACATGAGATGCAAATGGATTAAAATGAACTTAACATAAGATGCAAATGGATTAAAATGAACCTAAAATGAGATGCAAACGGATTAAACTGAACCTAACATGAGATGCAAATGGATTAAAATGAACCTAAAATGAGATGCAAATGGATTAAAATGAACCTAAAATGAGATGCTAACGGATTAAAATGAACTTAACATGAGATGCTAATGGATTAAAATGAACCTAACATGAGATGCAAATGGATTAAAATGAACCTAAAATGAGATGCAAACAGATTAAACTGAACCTAACATGAGATGCAAATGGATTAAAATGAACCTAAAATGAGATGCAAACGGATTAAAATGAACCTAAAATGAGATGCAAATGGATTAAAATGAACTTAACATGAGATGCTAACGGATTAAAATGAACCTAAAATGAGATGCAAATGGATTAAAATGAACTTAACATGAGATGTAAATGGATTAAAATGAACCTAATATGAGATGCAAATGGATTAAAATGAACTTAACATGAGATGTAAATGGATTAAAATGAACCTAATATGAGATGCAAATGGATTAAAATGAACTTAACATGAGATGCAAATGGATTAAAATGAACCTAAAATGAGATGCAAATGGATTAAACTGAACCTAACATGAGATGCAAATGGATTAAAATGAACCTAAAATGAGATGCAAACGGATTAAAATGAAATTAACATGAGATGTAAATGGATTAAAATGAACCTAATATGAGATGCAAACGGTGGTGAGATGTAGTTAAATGATATGTGCTAAATGCAGTATCAGTGATAGGTGGTATGCAAACTAGATGATAGGTGAGGTAGCCTAATTCTGATACACATGATGTTCCTTGTGTTGACCCTGAATGGTGAGACTGTGGGAGAAGGTGTTAGGTGTTGTGGATGATAGGGGTGAGAGCGTCTAGGGGATGGCGGTGGGGGGATTGGAGGATGGTTAGGTCATAAGATACCACGTCATTGAGGGGGGGGGGGTTGGTTCAAGATGTGTTAAGTGGAGATAGGTTGGGATGATGGGGTTAGTGCGGGAATTAGATTGGTGGGGGGGGGGGTTGAAAAGTGTTGATCAAATCTAGGCCGATATGGGATAGGTGGCTGAGTGATTAGGATGATGATGTTGAGCTAGTATCAGTAGTTGCACAAAATTAATTGAGAGCATTTCTTAGTTTAATGTAGCAATGTTAGATACAATTCACGAAGGTATGAAATGACCTAGGTGATGATGTATATCCGACGATTGCATGGACTAGACCCACAAACAATAGGTTGGTTTCATGCATGCCCAATGTAGTATAATCTTGTCTAGTAGAGGAAGGGGACTCATAGCAGTGAGTGTGAATAATGCATATAAGGTGTTGATGCCTGTATATGCAAAATAGGACTCATTATGCTAGAACCGACCTAAACTTTAAGATATGAATACTATTCTTGGAGTAATGAAACCAACCCACAAGCACAGCATACTGAAACAATGACTATGTCTACTCCAAGGGCTATCCGCTACATACCATGATATAATGAGATCAAGGTAGCTTTGGAGATTACTTGGAGTGAGACAAAAAGATAAAAATCAATAAGCAAAAAGACCAACGAAAGATACAAATAGCCTTTTGTGTGCTCTTGCCAAGAGACGTGATGATAGAATGATAGATTTTTGTCCATTGTAGGAAAGACATATCCTAGGACGCAGATCTGTTTTTGATTGGAGAGTTTTTTGTGGAAGATGGGCAAAAGAACAATCGGGCCAAATGGAAGATTATAGTTGGTAGATTGCTTGATGATTTTTGCGCGAGGGACCATGTTTCAATGGTATGTGTAGCATGCATATCGTTTCGTAGATCTAGAAAGCTCGATGAGTGGGAACCATCCCAATGGGTGGGATGGGTGCATCTTAGATACCTGAGTACTGGAAACATCCTTCATATTCCAGACTGCCTACATACCCTGTGTCCACGGGATCAAGGTACTTTTAAGATGCGGGTGAAATGAATATGTAGTTCTGGCAAGACTTGATGATGTGGGAATGGTTGGCGATGTGATGTGATGAGGGTTGAGACGTGTTTAGATGATTGTGGTGGGATGTGAGATTGATGCATGTGGTGATTATTTTTGGATTTTCTAATTTTCTGCTGTTTTTGGATTTTCTGATTTTATGATGTTTTTGGATTTTCTGATTTTATGATGTTTTTGGATTTTCTGATTTTATGAACTGTACAAAGAAGAGCTTACAAGGATCCTCATTCCCCGGGTGGGATTGTGGGTGGGTGAGTTAGTGCGAGATGGGCGAACAAACTTGATGTTTCAGAATTTCAAGCCATGGGATGTGTGGGTATGGAGTGTTATGCTGGAAGAGGACTTATTAGATGGTAGAACCGGCCATTACGCATGGCGCCTGAAACAGGTTTTCACCATGGTACTTATCGAAGGCATCACCGAGGTGATTTTCACCATTGGAAGTTTTTATTGCACTCTGATTTTTTCTTTATTTTTTGATTTTTTTGGTGTTTTTACTATTTTTTTACATTTTTTTTTTTTTTTGATTTTTTGACTTGTGGTATCAGATGGGTTATGCATAGAATCGCTTGAGATGCAAGATGTTCATTGGATCATCTAGAGGCTGCCCCTCGGGTGTTGCTAACTGATAAGCTCCTGACCCATAGTCGGCGGTGATGACATAAGGTCCTAGCCAATTAGGTTCAAATTTTCCTTGCTTCGGACGCTCTTGCAGGTTCTTTTGATTTTCCATTAGGACCAGGTCACCTACCTCAAACTTTCTGGTTCTGATCTTTTTGTTGTAGCTTCTTCTGAGGCAGTTTTGGTATGCCTGTAAGTGATTTAATGCATTCAGGCGTTTCTCATCCAACAATTCAAGTTGATGCAACCTTGTGACGCAATAGTCTTCATCAGATATAATATTTTGCAATGATACTCGGAGGGATGGGAGCTCGACCTCTATAGGTAAAATGGCTTCTGATCCAAATACTAGGGAGTATGGAGTGGCTCCAGTAGGAGTGCGAATGCTAGTGCAGTAAGCCCATAGGGCGAGGTTAAGTTGGAGGTGCCAGTCGCGGCCAGCTTCATTGACTGTCTTCTTTAAGATGCGGAGGATGGTTTTGTTAGAAGCCTCTGCTTGACCATTTCCTTGGGGGTAATATGGCGTGGAGAAGCGGTGTTTGATGTCGAACTTTTCGCACAAAGTGCGAACTTCTTGGTTCTTAAATGGTTTCCCATTATCAGTGACAATGGAATGGGGGATACCGTAGCGGTAGATGATGTAGTGGAGAATGAACTTGGAGATTTGGATGCCTGTGGTGAAGGTGAGTGGTATTGCTTCCACCCACTTTGTGAAGTATTCGGTAGCAATTATTATGAATTTATGGCCGTTGGAAGATGGAGGGTGTATTTTACCTACGAGGTCGAGTCCCCACAGTGAGAAAGGCCATGGTGTTGTGATTGGTTGCAGCTCCTGTGCTGGTGCGTGGATGAGATCGCCATGCTGTTGGCATGGGAGGCATTTTCTGATAAACTGATGTGCATCCTTGTCCATAGTGGGCCAATAATAACCAGTCCTTAGGATCTTCTTAGAAAGAGCTGGTCCACTTGAATGTGCCCCACAAATACCTGCGTGTACCTCTTCCAAAGCTGCTTCGGCTTCCCTAGAGTCTAAACATCGTAGAAGCATACCATCAAGACTCCTTTTATAGAGGGTGTCACCTACAAGGATGAAACGGGAGGCTCGACGGATGAAGGATTTTTTCTGTGATGGGGATAGGTTGTTGGGGAGGATGTTATCGTGAAGATAGAGGTAAGTTTCCTGATACTAGGGGGATAAGGGACCAATGATTTCGCACACTAATTCAGACTGGGGAACGTCATATGCTGGGATGGGGAGCTCTTCGATCAGGAACTCGCATTTCTTGCTGCCTTGCTTCATATCAACCAGAGATCTAATGGTGGCCATAGCATTTGCCGCTTTGTTGTTTAACCTTGGGATCTGCTCAAAGTGTATGTCACCAAAATAATCTTTAAAGTCATCGACCATCTTCTTATAGGGAAGAAGTTTATCGTCCTTGGTTTTATATTCATTATTGACTTGTCTGATGACTAGTTGAGAGTCGCCATACACAGTTAGTTTGTCTATTTTCCATTGGATGGCCATTCGGAGACCTGTGATGAGGGCCTCATATTCTGCTACATTATTGGTGCATGGAAATGTGATTTTGAATGATTTAGGGATCGTGTCACCTTGAGGGGTAACAAACAGGACTCCTGCCCCCGAGCCTCTGTGAGTGTAGGATCCATCAAAATACATCTTCCATGTATCTGTTGTTGGTGTGATTGTCAAGATGGCCTCATCTAGAAATTCTGCTATTGTAGGATGCTCTGCCTGAATAGGTGCCTCAGCCAGTTGATCTGCTATGACTTGTCCTTTGATTGCCTTCCTCTCTGTGTATTCTATGTCAAATTCGGTGAGAATCATGACCCATTTTGCCATCCTTCCTGTGAGAGCTGCTCTGTTTAGTAGATATTTGAGTGGGTCGATCTTAGTAATGAGCTTAGTCTTATGATTGAGCATATAATGTCTTAACTTTTGTGATGTGAAGACGAGGGCTAGGCATGCTCATTCAATTTGTGTGTAGTTAAGCTCATAGGAAATCAAGGTGCGGCTGATATAGTAGATGGCTTTTTCCTTTCCCTGTTCATCGTGTTGTGCTAACAAAGCCCCAATTGCTGTGTCGGTTGTGGAAATATATAAGAGGAGGGGCTCTCCTTGTCTTGGTGGAGATAGAATAGGGGGATTAGACAGATATGCTTTTAGCTGGTCGAAGGCATCCTGACACTGAGTAGTCCAGGTGAAAGCTGAATCTTTTCTGAGGAGATGCTGGAATGGTTGGCATTTGTCAGCAAGTTGAGCAATGAATCGGCGAATAGACTGTAATTTACCCTTTAGGCTTCTCAACTGTTTCAAGGTTTTAGGAGGTGGCATTTCAGTAATAGCCTTGACCTTTGCCGGGTCCACCTCGATTCCTCGTCTGGAGACTATGTATCCCAATAATTTGCCTGAAGTGACGCCAAAGACACATTTTTTTGGATTTAGACGAACATTATATTGCTCTAACCTGTCAAAGATCTTGGCTAGCACATCTAAGTGCTCTTCTCGGGTCTTTGATTTGCCGAGTAAGTCATCAACGTAGTCCTCCATGATGTGGTGAAAGAGGTCGTGGAAGATGACAGTCATTGCTCGTTGATAAGTAGCTCCTGCATTCTTTAGGTCGAACGGCATTACTACCCAACAGTATGTCCCCCATGGGCATATAAAGGATGTTTTGTGCTGATCTTCTTCAGCAATTTTGATTTGATTGTATCCTGAAAAGCCATCCATGAGGGATAGCATCTCATGCCCTGCGGTAAGATCCACGGTCATGTCAATGTTGGGAAGAGGGAAGTCATCTTTTGGGCAGGCCTTGTTGAGGTCTCTGAAGTCAGTGCAACAGTGGATTCTGCCATCTGGTTTAGCAACAGGTACTAGATTTGAGACCCATTCGGGATAATCAATTGGGCGTATGAACCCCACGTCTAGTAACTTTTTAAGCTCTGCTTTGACAAGAAGGGCCACCTGAGGATTCATCTTTCGGAGCTTCTGTTTGACTGGTTTGGCATCAGGATGCACTGCAAGGTGATGTACAACCAAGGCGGGATCTAGCCCTTGCATGTCTGCATAGGTCCATGCAAAGTTGCGATTTCTACGTGTGAAGAATGCCAAGAAGTCCTCCTGTTCGAACAGGCTGATAGATTCTGCTCGATATGTGATTTTCGGCTCTTCCTCTGTCCCTAGATTCATTTCCTGCGTTGGTTCAACCAAAATGGGTGATCTGTCAGGATATACCTTATCTATTTCAGGGAGGCCCATGCTTCCATCTCCTGGCACCTCATGGAGGTTTTCACCAGGAGATACGTCCTTTATTTTTACTTTTTTAGGTTCTGACACTGCCGTAGAATGGTTTTCACCATCAGATCTATTTTTTGTTTTTGTATTTTTGCGACTAGAAGCAGGGGTTATCTCCCCAAAATAGGCAGCCGGATTGAGTTCCATGATGTATCCAGCTCGGTGATCTCCCAAGGGGAAGTTATCTCTTACTCCCATCATTTCAGCAACGGCTTCGTCATTAGGTGCGATATCCAAAATAGGAGGTCCTCGTTCGTCCCAGTCGATGAGGTCAAGGTATACTAATGGTAGGTCATTAGGTGATGAGGCGAGAGTAGTGACAGAGTAGATGGTGCAAATGGAGGAGGCGAAGAAATCGGCAAAGTCTCTAAAGGAGTCTTGTAGGCCCGTTTCATTAATGTGGTCGACGTCTAGAGATACTGGAGCAAACTCGGCTAAGATACATTCATCGGTATTAAGGATGCGTTGTGGTTGGCCATACCCTAACCCTTGAGTAAAGGGGTTCCTTGTTGCTTGCAGTGGTTCCACAATGCCCTGTTCATGAAGGCCAATGCCACCTTGTCCTTTGTAACCCATGCTTTTGACTATCTCGGAACCTTTGCTGTAATTGTTTGCCGGGATGATGGGGATGTCTTGTTCTGTTTCCTCGTCCTTGTAAAGCCAGGATGAAATATCTTCAAGTATGTCCTGATCCAGAAGGTGTTTTTTCTCAAAGACGGGCAAGGGTTTGCATTTGATGATGACTGTGTCAGCTGCCTCTGTGTGCGGAGTGCCAAATGTCTTAGGAGTGGGTAATAAGCCCATGCAAAAGGTGCCGTGAAGGTTGTATTCTCCACAGCCTTGGTCGCTGAGCTTGATCTTGACCTCAGGTGGTGAAGGTGTTTGGGATGAAGTGGTGGCGATGTTCGCAGGGTCGATGTATGAAGTGGAAACTGTTGGGGTGATTTGGTTGGTGGCTTTATTATATGGACAGAAGGTTTGGTTGTGTCCTTCCAAAAAACTACAGTATTGGAAAGGACGAGGATCGGCATAGATAGTGACTTTAGTGCCGTTGTGGGGGAATTTGAGACATTGATGGAAAGTGGAGGGGACGGCTTGCATGGCATGGATCCACGGGCGGCCGAGAAGAATGTTATAAGGGAGGTCAAGACCCAGAACCTGACATTTGGTTTCAAGGATTTTCTGTCCCACTTGAATAGGAAGCATTATGGTACCTTCTGATAGCCTCTCGGTGTCATCATATCCTTTGATTGTTATGCACTCGCTAGCATCCACAACCACATCTGAGTACCCCAAGTGTTTTAGCAATTTTAGAGTGCATATATTTAGGCCGGAACCACCATCTATTAGGACCCTTTTAATGGTGTGTTTGTGAATGCGGACCTCGATGTGTAGTGCATCATTATGTAGGTGCTCGGAGGCAGGAAGGTCTTTTTCAGAAAACGTGATATGGTGTGGTGTGGCAATATGGCCGACCATGGCTTGAAATTGATTGACATCCAAGTTTGCGGGGACTTGTGTTTCCAAAAGGGCCTTGTCGAGAATGTCCTTGTGGCGGGGTGATGTACGAAGGAGCTCAAGAATGGAGATTTGCGTGGGTGTCTTTCCTAGATGGTCTAGGAGATTGTATCGAGCAGTGAGTGATGGACGGGCGTTTGGACAAGGGGGGAGGGGATCAAATGTGGATGGGGGGGTTGGTTTAGTGGGAGGGGTAGTGCGGATTGAGACACGGCCTCGACGGGTTGTGACGGCGCAATCGGGTGCTTGTGCCCGAATGGTGACTGTGTTGACAGAGTGGGATGAGGGTTCAATGCGGCCGACAATGGAATCGTAGTGTGTGGGTGGTGGAGTGACATTGTACGCTTGATTGGATGATGAAGCTTTGTTATGGTTGGGTAAGGGATCCTTATAAGCTCCAAGATTGGCGTTTGGTGATGGCTGTGTACTATGTTCAAGGTTGACAAGATTTTGATCTATTAGGTCTTGGATACAATGTTTTAATTGCATGCAGTCCGCTGTTTTATGACCTGCCACGCGGTGGTATTCGTAATAATCATTTTCATTATACCATGCTACCTTGAGGTCATTGTCTTGGCGTGGTCTGACAGGCGGGAGTGTGATTTCTCCTTGCTTGAGACATCGATCGAGGATGTCCTCAATAGGTTCTGCTAGTGGCATGAAGTTTCGGTGAGGTTTGCGGAGTTTGTTTGGTCCTCGTTGGTTATTGGTGTTTGCTGCATACGTGTGTGCCGGTGTGTGATTTTGGATGTGTTGGACGGCCTTTATATCGGTGACACCATCATTCAAATTATTCTTGTTCTTCCCCCAATAACGTGATTTATCATTAGATTGCATGTTGGTATTGTTGTTGTTGTTCGGGGTGTTATGATTGGATTTGTGGTTATTGTTATTGTTGTTGTTGTTGTTGGACTTGGGATCGTAAAGTTTGATGGAACCCTTGGCAATGAGGGCTTGTTCCACAATGGTGCCTTTGTCGATAACCTCTTCAAAGGTAGATGTGCACAGAATCTGTAAGTGAAAGCCTAATTCCTGATTGAGCTTGGCCACGAACATGGTGACAAGTTGTTTTTCAGGAATAGGCCATGGGAGCTTGCTTGCTAGACCCCTCCACCTTTGTAGGAAAGAAGCGAAAGCTTCGCCGTTCTTTTGTTTGGTGTTACAAAGGTCGGTCATTGACACCTCATGTTCAAAGTTGTAGGAAAAGTGATTGACAAACTTCTCCGCAAGCTCGGGAAATGTTCGAATTCCTGGGGGCAGATGGGCAAACCATTCAGCGGCTTGGCCGCCAAGACTTCTTGGGAAGAGTCTCATAAGATACGTGTCGTTGTGAGAGACTTTGAGGCAAGCAATATAGAATTCCCTTAGGTGGTCCCTAGGGTCTCCCTTTCCCTTGTATTTGTCAAATTTTGGCGTTTCAAAGTTTTTAGGGAAAGGGGGCATGTACAAGGTGCGATCAAACGGGTAGGGACAAATATCCTCAAAAGAATAGTATTTGCGTTTGCCCCCAGTTTGTAAGTCATCCACTTTTTGGATTAGGCTTTGCAGCGCGGTGTTGAAATTCTATGGTTGTTGTGGTTGAAACGTGTAGGGTTGTTGATTGGTGAGATATTGGAGATGGGGTGGGAGTTGGTGTTGGGGATTGGTTTGGATGAGATGTTGATGTTGCGGGTTGGTTTGGATGAGATGTTGATGTTGCAGGTTGGTTTGGATGAGATGTTGATGTTGCGGGTTGGTTTGGATGAGATGTTGATGTTGCGGGTTGGTTTGGATGAGATGTTGGTATTGCGGGTTGGGGTTTGGATTGATTGGTGTCTGTTGTTGTTGGTGTGTGTATAGTTGTTGGAGAACATGTGGTGGTATTTGGGGATTGGGATTGTGTTGACTTGTGAGATTGACGTTGGGTATGTGCATGTTGGATGGGTTAGTCGTGTTGTGGGATTGTTGTGTGAAAAGTTGTCTTAGGTATGCAAGGGTGTGAGGGTTTGGTGGGGGCACACTTGTGGAGGTATTTGCTTGTGTGATGTTGCCTTGTATGGCCATTGTGTTTGAAGCGGAGGGGTTGATGGTAGTTGTGGTAGTGGAGGTGATGACAGGTTGGGAGATGTTAGCAGTGGATGTGGAAGTAGTAGATGTGGTAGCGGTTGAGGTTGTGGATGTGGTAGATACGTTAGGTGTTGACGTTTGAGAGATGGTGGGTTGGGTATGTGATGTAGATGCTTGGGTATTTGATGGGGTTGGGACAACTGTAGAAGTGGATGGTTGTGATGATGTTGTGACGGGGGGAAGTTGAGCACCAAGTTTGAGAAGATGGTCAAGATATCTCTTTGGATCCGATCTTAGGACTTTATCAAGTAGGTCCATATTATCGGCATCTTGCGTGAAAGTCAAGACATCTAGGTCATCTTGGGGTATGATGGGGACATTTTGTGGTGGTGGTGGGGTTGGTGTTGGTGCTTGTGGTAAGAAGTGAAAAGGGTCGTTGGCGCCAAATGGGGGGATGAAGGAATATGTAGGTGGATTGTATGTTTGATAGATGGGTATGTTGGTACTGTCAGTGTTAGGCATGCCAAAGGGCCATCGTTCTGCCATTTCTTGATTTCTTTTGTGTTGTGATCTTGTGGTGGGCATACACGTATGGATTTGATTTCTAGATGTGGGATGAAGTGGAGACCTTAGAGAATCGAATTGATTGTGTTGGACCCAAAGATGGATGTGGTCGTGAGATGAAGTAGAGGGATATGATGAAGATCGATATGTTTTCCAAAGGTTTTATCCTAAAGGGTGATATGAATGGGTGATATTGATATTTTTGCACAAATTTTGGACCAAAGATGTGTGATAAGAAAGGGATTTGATGTTTTTAGATTTTTGATTGGTTTAGGATGATGAGGATGATATTGTTGATGTTTCTCGAATTGAGCTTTTGGATAAGATCTAGATTTTGATTTGGCACACAAAGGATGACGATTTTCTTTGTTTGGGGTAGACTAATGACCTTACACAAAGAGAGGTGATTTGTTTTTCTTGAAATGTAGACTAATGACTTTTCAAGGAAAACGTGATGTTAATGATAGGATCTAGATCTATGTTTGGCTCAAAAGGGTGACAAGATTTGATGAGTGATTTGATGAGGTTTTGATTTGGATGTGAATTTTTGAAACGATTTTATATTGGTCCAAGGAGATATGCAAAAAAGAAATGAATGGGGATGGATAGATATGTATTTGGGTTGATTATGATGGATCAAAGTGGTCCAACAAGGGTGGTGAGTGATTCTCTAAGGTCAAATAGAATGTGTAATTTTGGAAGAAAAATGGCTGGACGGTTGGCAGATTTCTATGAGATGGATATGGATTATGGCAGAACAGAAGGTGTAGATCACAACAGAATGGGTCTTTGCTATAGGCAAGTCAATCTCAGAATAGCGCCAATCCACCGGTGAAAAGGCGCTACAATCAGACTGAGATGGCGCTGAAACAAGTTACACAAATTTCTGATGGCAAAATTTTGGGACTTCTGAAGGTGGATCTTTGGATTTGTCTGTTTAGGATGTGACCAACTGATGTATTCTGTCTCAAGCAAAGTCAATCTCAAAATAGCACCAATCCACGAGTGAAAAGTCGCTACAATAAGACTGAGATGGCGCTGAAACAGGGTCTGACAGATTTCTGATCGCAAATTTTTGGATTTCTGAAGGTAGATTTTGGACTTGTCTGTTTAGGATGTGACCAAGTGATGTATTCTGTCTCAGGCAAGTCAATCTCAAAATAGCACCAATCCACTAGTGAAAAGGCACTACAATCAGACTGAGATGGTGCTAAAACAGGTTTTGACAGACTTCTGATATCAAATTTTTGGATCTGATTGTTTGGACTGTGACAAACTGATGTGTTCTGTCTCTTGGCAAGTCGTTTGTGAAAAATCAAAGCACTTTAACACACATTTGAACGCAAAACAATCAATGATTTTTGTTTGTGAAATGATATGACTTTGTTTAGAACAAGCACATTTTTACAACCTATGGTGAGAATGGGACAGTATTTGTTGAATCCCCTAGCTGCGCCTATTCAAAGCGGGTAGCTCCAGGATCTTGGTAGCACCGGCTCCTCCTTACATTTGCACACACTTCTCACGCATACCAAGATCCAGGTTTCTTATAAGGCTTGACCCTCTCCAAACCTTTAGATTATCCCTACTACCTCAGCTGAGAACCGCATGAATCGGGGCCGCTTCAAGGGTTTTGCCCTCTGCGTCAACAAATAGAAGGATTTTGGCTTACTACAACAAGGGCTCTTAGTAAGGGCATCCGTTTAGGTGGTTATACGTGCGGTAGCGCTACTCTCCGTTATGGAGTCTCCCAGCCTCCAAGGGTTGCGCCTTGGAGGGTTTATGGGGAGGTTGGCTGTCGATATAACAAAACAACACCTGTCGCTTGAGACTTTCGTCCCAAACACCTTATTTTATATAGCGGCTTGGAAGAGCTTGGCTTTAGTTCGTTGCCGCTTGGGTCGTTCCCACCTTTCGAAGCGGGGTGGCAGGCCCTCTAGGGATTACAAAAGTGATACAATCATGAAAACACTTTTGATCCCCAAGTTCATACAAAGATGTGAGGGGAGAGCATACGTGTTCCCTATGATTATACCACACTCAACATGGTTCAATTTTAGATCTTTGGATTAGATGGGGGGTAATTAATGCAAAGTGTTGTGAGAAGTTTTTGATTCCCAAGATCACCAAAAGGTGCGAGGGAAGAACATACACCTCTCACTCTACTTGACACAATCACGAAGACACTTCACACAAGTATTAAATGGTCTTGATTAGATGCGTGAAAATGCAAATTTTGTTGTTCTTTTTATCCAATGAAGTATGCAATTTGTTGTTCTTTTTATAGCCCAAATTGAAGTGTTTTGATTGTTTGTTTGTTTGGCACACAAAAGGAAGTATATTTTAGAGCACCAAAAGTAAATGTTATGAGCACACACTTCAATCAAGGAGTTGTGGTTAATTTTAAAACACCAAATTGAAACGTTTGTTCAAGACATGACAAGGGTTCTTTTTAGTTTCCAAATTGAAGTGTTTGCTAACTAAATAACAAACCATCCTGCAAAAGATTTCGTTAGTACCCGCAGTACCTGCAACAAACAGAAAGAAAAAAATAGCGCTAAAACAGACATATACAGGCGCCACTGCAGGTAGAACAACCCGACTTACGTGAAAATAGCGCTAAAATAGTTGATGGCGCTAATTCAAAACTAAGATAGCGCTAAATAAAAGGCGTAAATACAGAGGATACCGCTAATAAACTCTAATTTAGGCGCTAATACAGAGAATGG
Organism: Cunninghamia lanceolata; assembly: GCA_027924645.1. NCBI lineage: Eukaryota > Viridiplantae > Streptophyta > Pinopsida > Cupressales > Cupressaceae > Cunninghamia > Cunninghamia lanceolata. The sequence goes on along the minus strand of BSBN01000571.1, from coordinate 384,810 downwards.
CGATAATACTAAGTAGTTAAGGCGCTACTACGCGGTGTTTCTGAAGCTGCGGAGAAAACACCGATGGCGCTAATCTGAAGGATAGCGCCAAAACGCGGAACCGAATCTATTTGGTCGTTTCTCTCAAAAATTCACCATAACCTCCCCCTGTAATTCTTGGTTTTCCTGCAAAACAGAGAACAGAAAACACCAAAAACAACAGGAAGATCGAAAAAAAACACACGTGAGTATGGTTAGCCTATAAAATAAAATCACGCAGAAATAGCGCTAAAACAGAGATAGCGCTGAAATACGGCAGTAATGGCGCTGCTGCGACTGTTGAATGGTGCTGAACCTGCAAAATGTCGAATACTAACACAACAACTCACAAGCAAAGATTAGATTGGACCTTGTGGGTCCCACCGAGCGTGCCAATGTAGATTAGAGAAATGCAATAAGGTAAAAAGCAAAACCAAATGTAAACAAGAACACAAGATTATACCTCATGCAAAACCTAATCCCATCAAGGGAAAGAGGAGCCCTTGCACCCAAGAGAAGCTCCCAAGACCAAGATTGTCCCTAGACTATTGATTCAAATGTGAAATGCCTTCTCAAATGTGCAACTCACTATAAGCTCAAATGTGATTTTGGCATGGTAACTTTGCATGAAAATGGATGATGAAAATGACTTGTGAGAGGTTGTATTTATAGACTTTTGGAGAGAATTTTAATCCAAGGGTGGAGATTGATTGGAGAGATCAATGGTGGAGGATGAAAGTGAGGTGGAGGGCCTAGATTTGATCTTGGAAGATGGAGGGCTAGGAATAAAAGTAAATCTTTTATTCATTTTTGGGAAAGGGGTGAATAAATGAGGTTGGGTGAGATGGATTATTTGTGAATTAAAAATTCACATGGGGAAGGGTAAAATGAATTAAAAATTTATTTGGGGAAGAGTGGATATGACATGTGTAAGGGATGTGTAAGAGGAGTAAATGTGATGTGTGATTTATTTGAATTTTAAATTTGGGAGGTGTGGAGAGAAGTGTTAATGATGATTTGACTTTCTTAATTAGGGTGATTAACCTAATTAATGTGGCTGGAATAAATTAGTAGAAGAATTAGAGGGGGGATAAGATTAATTAATTAGTGATTTAATTAATTAATCCTAAGGCTAGGAGGGGATAGGCTAGAGTAGGCAATTAAATAATAGCTATTTAATTGTCTAGGGTAGGGATAGGCTAATTAGTAGGCTAGATTAATTAGTTAAGATGGTTTTAACTAATTAATTGGATTTAGGGAAAATGGGGATTTGATTAATAAATTTTGCATATTTATTAAATCATTTGGCTAAGGTTTGGACTATTGAATTAATAAAATTAATTCAATTTTGGGATAAAATGGTGTGGATTTAGAAAATGAACGGGGTGATTAATTAAATAAAAATTTAATTAATTAGTTGGAAAGGGAATTGGTAAGTTTAGGGGTGTCGGGAATCAGTTTGGTGGTCGAGACATTTTTAGGTGTCTACACAATGATGATCCCATTTTCTGTTATCAGGTGGCCTAATAGGTTCCCTGTGCTTATCCCAAATATGCACTTCTTAGGGTTTAAGGATATCCCGTATTGTTCACATTTCTTCAGTACCTTTCTCAGGTCCTCTACATGGTTTCCTCTATCTTTAGAGAAAATTGTTAAGTCATCCATGTATATGACTATGCATTTACCAATCAAGCCTCTGAAGGCTATGTCCATTGCTCGTTGAAATGTTGCCCCAACATTTATTAACCCAAACGGCATGCACCTATAGGTGAATATCCCCCACTTTGTGGTGAACGCAGTTTTCAATCTGTCTATTTTGTCCACCATCACCTGGTTATAGCCAGGGAAACCATCCAAAAATTACATCTTAGCACCGTTCACAATCTATAGGACGTCATCTAGAGAAGGCAAAGGATAATTATCCTTTTTAGAAGCTCTATTTAAGTTTCTGAAGTCCATGCACAATTTGATGTTGCCATTTTTATTCCTTACTAGGACCAGGCTGCCACCCATGTGGAATATCTCATAGGAAATATGATCCTAGCATCAAGAAGCCTTCTAACCTCTTAAAAAATGATGGGGTCCAGTAAAGCATTGACGGGTCTTTGTTTCTACCTAAAAGGCTTGGCGTCTAGCTTCAAAGGTATTGTATGAGTGATGACTAATGTGTCGTAAGTTTTCAGCTCATCATATGTCCAGGAAATGAAATGGATATAATCCTTGAGAGCTTGGGTTATTCCTTCCAACTCCTCTTCTGTACAAACTTTCCCAATCAGAACATTTCTTTTCTCATCATTCTTTCCAATGTTGATCTGAGAGTACTGTCCTCCATCGGCCTTTGGGAGATCTTTTTGTTTTAGCATGTTGTCTAGATCAAATGCTCTTTCTAGCTCTATCATTCCCTTAGGAATCTTATTACTAGGCAACTCTAGGATTTCTTCTTCTTCCTAGACATGATCTTCCACATCCCTTTCGTCTATGATCTGTGCCTCAAAAATATCCCTGTTGGAAATAAAGTCCAATATATGCTGATCATCATCAAACACTTGAAGATTAGTTACATTATCTGGCATAGAAGGCACTAATACTAATTCAACTGAGAATCTTTTTAAATAGGATATGGACAGGGGTTCCAGAGTACTTGTAGCCTGGGCTAAGGCGTCTGCCCTGTGATTTTGTTTTCTGGGTATGTGTGTGATGTTGAATGCATCAAAATCTTCTATCAAGTCCCATACTCTATGTTTGTAATTGGACAACCTTTTGTAATTGCAAGAGTATATACCTCTTACCTGTCTCACAACTAATTCTGAGTCTCCATAGACATACAAAATTTTTACTTTCTTTTTTAAGTGCAAACAATATCCCATGAATTAGAGCTTCATACTCTGTCACATTGTTTGTACATGGGAACTGCATCTGTATGCTGCTAAGTAGGATTTTCTAGATGGATCAATAAGATCTACTCCTACTCCAACTCCTTGCTTTGACTTGGATCCATCAAACCTAAGGATCCATGGATTATCCTTAGCTAAAGGCTTGTCTAGGCCTTCTTTTTTCTTTTTAGCTCTGGCAACTGCACCATTTGATATCCACTTTAATTTGGGTATCTCAACTTTCTCAGACTTTACCTTATTAGCCTTATGTGAAGTTGATATTTCTTCTTTTCTCTTACCATCAGAAGGAAAATCTTTTGGACTGGGCAACATCTACCTTCTCAGAATATGCAGACACAATGAACAGGTAGTTTCTGAATGTGGTACTTCATGTAACCTGCACCATCTCTCAATCAAAACATTCTGTGGGGATCCTTACTATCGTGTCATTTTTTGAATCTCTTTTGATAAAAACTCTTTGAACTTGGACAAATTACTACCCCTATCCTCATCAGATAACTCATAATTTGATTTTACTAAACAATCACTCCCTGGGGTGATTTTCTTCTTGCTTTTAGCATTACTCTTGTTGCATACCAGTATCTCTTCTGTTATCTGAATAGAACTTTCATCTTGATATGTGTATTCTCCTATTCATGTAGGAGACAAATGAAAATTAGCTTCGTTATCACTATCTGTAGAAATCACTGTGGATGATGATGAAGATGCTTCACTATATGCTTGTTCCAGCTCTAACAGGTCTAAACAGGCATCACAAGTCTTCTTAGAATGTGCCTCATCATGCAACTTGCACCATCCATCGATTAGAATATCATGAACATGCATTTTTAACAATAGGCATTGTTGCACCTCTTTAAACAAATGCATCTCAAAACTCTTGAAATGATCTACCTCTACTTCATTTTCAGGGTTACAGTCAGATTCTAAAGCTATTTCATCATCTTGATGGTCATCATTATGATTATGAATGTCAAACATCAGGATCTCCTCTATGCTGACAGTTTGGGGTCTAATGGAGTAAACTCCAGGTTCTACATCCACATACATGATTTCATTGGTTTTGTTATATTCAGTGATCATGTGTTTCATGTGAGGTTCAGCATCTATCCTTATTTGATTTGGTGTCCCTCTCTAGGGAAACCACATATGACTGAAATTAGTTGACATGTATCCATTAAGAGTTTTTGACCAGTCTCTGCTGAGTAACATCCCATATGTATCAGGTATATCAACTACCTAAATATCGATATAGTACTGATTTCTGGGATTTGATGCTAACTGCATGTGAATGTGAGTTAGTTCTCCTACCACACTTACCTCTATTTTGTCCAATTGTGTTACTTTCTTTAATGATTTAGTAGGGTGTAACCCTAAAGCATTGCATATGGATAGGGGCGTTACATTGGTAGATGCTCCTGAGTCTACTAAGTAGTTGTGCAAATTTTTACCGAACATCCTTATGGTAAGGAGGAAAGGAGGTGACTCACTCTTGTCTTTGTATAGGGTCATGTGGGAAGTCTCTGTGGCTTGAACAGTAGTTGGCACTTTGAGTTTAACATTAACATCCCTAGCAACATGATCTTTATTTCCAAACTGACCTGAGGCATGACCATCCTCTTTTTGAGCAAGATCATCCAATGACTTCATGAAATCTTTCTTGATAGCAAGGGTTTTAAGCAACTCTAACAATGATAGGCTGATTTTAACCTTTTTCATTTCATCTATCAGATAGGTAACCAATTTGTCAGATTCATGAGGTAGATTACCAGCTTTTGGTGCTATATTCTATGGTGCTAAGTACTGAGCATTGACTTTGGGAAATCTAGGGTTATTACTTGCCTTGGGATCAGGTGGAGTGTTTAAATTGTTTGGAGGCAAGGATGTAGTCAAAGGATCAGTAGGTCTATTTGAGTTATTCCTCAAGTTGTAATTATGCCTACCCTGAGGATGTTGTTGATAAGCATTTACCTCCTCATGTTCAATTGATGGCTCATTCTCATCCTCAAATGGAAAAACATAGTTAGATTCAAAAGCCATGGCTGATTCCTCACATGTTGAGGTGTAATCCTGATGAGATGAACTTGTCTACTAATAAGAATGATGCATGAAGCTTTCTAGCACTAAGGCAGAATCATATTCACAGGGGACAATTTCATTTCCTTCTGCATAAGGTGAATTTCCTGAAGTATTGGATACTTCAACTTAGAAAATACTGGTAGCAATCCTGAATTGAGGACAATCTAGCTTTGTATGAGCATTGGTGTTATGTAGCCGGCACCAGTTTGTAAGCGCTGCCTCTACAAGGTTTACTCTAGTGGTCTGCCTAGGTTCACTAGGAGGCTGATTGTCTAGGGGTGATGGCAATGAACCATTGTTTGGCCTAGTGTTCCACACTCTAGGCTGTCTAGGGGGATAATTGTTGCCATTATTGCTATTGTAACTATTGTTGTACCCTCTATTAGGAAAATTAGGTCTGTCATTGGCATAACCTCTATTCTGATTTAGTTGAGAATAGAAGTTCTGACTCCTCAGATGAGTAATCTCAGTAGTAAGTTTCCTTAACTGTGTAGATATTTCTCTGATTTCTTCTTTCTCTTCTTGAACCTTGGCCACTACATGCTCAGTTTGGGGCTTGAAAAAAGAAGATCCATTGTTATTGTTGGATTGTTCCACAACCTAAGGTACTTGTGTTTGTCCTGGATATTGTAACATCTGGTCATTTCTATTTGGTGGTGGCATGATACTGAGTGGGGGTATCTGCAAAGGGGCTGGCATCACAGCTAGAGGTATCATGGCTCCATTATTCTGTTGGTGAATAGGATAGGTAGGATAACTAGGTGTTGACACTCATTTTGACCAGGGGTTGATTTGTCATGATCAGGAGGTTTCTTCATTTGAAGCCTTTATCTTCTTGCCCATTTTTTCTAAGTGTTGGACCTCCTCAGCATTTTTCAGCTGCATCATCATATTTTCTTGAGGAGGAGGTCATCATCATCATGTTTGTTTCGATGAGGGTCAGCATCATCATGTTCTCCGTCGAACGGTTTCTCATCGTCATCATCATCATATTTCCAGTTATTATCCTGCTGCTTGTGGAGGTCATCATATTTTCTGCCTTCATGATATTTCGCCGGGGTGATATTTTTATCATCGGGTGATCTTGGTTATGATCATCCTGATGATGTTGTTGAAGAGTTCTAAGTGCGACCCGATATTCACTGGGGTCATCATATTTTGAACGTCAGGATGATCTTAGTCAATATCATCCTGATGATGTTGTATCACTTCTTGTTCTTTGTTTCTCATCCTGATGATGCTGACGTCATCCTTATATATCAGGGTGATATTTCTTTCTCTGCCTATCTGCATCATGATATTTCCGAAGGAGGGGGTGATATTTTCATATCACCCGGATATGTGTTTGTTCGAGCATCATGATGATGCTGATATCAAGGAGATATCCGCCTGTTGGCTTCGCGCATTATCTACTGAGGGTGATCTTTTCCAGCATCATCATCATATTCAGTTATCGCCCCTATCTTACAGAGGAGCTACAGTGCAACCTGATGTTTGAACGTCAGGAGGATATTTCCAAATATCCGGTTGTCTTCCGAATATCATGATGATGTTAATATGATGATGACGTCATCAAGGTCCGCGGGGGTCATATTTCTAACAACCGATCATCTTGAAGAGACCTCCTGATATTTGCAAACATGATGATGACGTCATCCGGATATGAGGAGGTGCGCAGTAGGCAGATATGATGATGACGTCAGCAGTCTATGATGACGACGTCATCAGGATGTTCATCGGCCAGACTTTTGGAATAAGCTCAGCAGGAGGATGTTCCTCCGATGGATCAGGTTGTGCCGATTATCATGAAGGTTATTTTTCAAATATCATGATGACGTCAGGGTGATATTTCGAACAACAGGATATCATGCTGCTGGAGGATGATGATGATGAGGTCTATACTAGTGTCGTCAGGAGCAAAAGCACCGACATGATATATGCTCATGACCTAGTATATAAAGTGTTATTGAGGTCATCGCGGGGTGCATGTGGGATAATGTTATCCTACATTTTCGAATTATCATGATGATGAACCTCGGCGGGAAGTGGTCGCGATCGACTGTTTGATGTTCTTCCCGAGGCCGCGGGTTGGTGCGCCATCAATGGCGATTGTTGCAGAGGTATGGGCGATGGCGTGGACGGATGTAGTACCTGATTGAAGATCTGGATCCCGAGGTGGCGGCGCAAGGCTCGAGATATCTTCTTGTCTCCTCCCCTACCTGCTGCATTCAAGTTTGGGCGCCAATCTGGTTGTGTTGAAGCGCCATTTTCATGATACTGTGTATCTGGCGAAATTTTGGTCAACATTGTAATTAATTGCTAAGCACCTACCTGGCTGTTATAAGCAGGTTGTGTTGTTCATTTGTGGTTGTTGAAAGTTGTGGATTTTTGGCTCTGTAATCCAAAACCAGATGATCTGGTTGCTCTGTACAGCTTGATCTTGTGAGTTTATGTATCTCCTGTTGTAGGACTTGGCATGAATCCACTGGTTTCGTGGTTGATCTCATATGAGTAATGCTATCTTAGCATGTGTTGTGTTAATTCTGTCTCCAGTGTTGCATGTATTCTTCTTCTGGATCTGGATATTTGTGTGATGTTTAGATTCTAGAGCATAGAATTCCTATGTTGAATGTCTGATCTTTTAACCTCTGCTCAAGGGGCAAATTAAACTATTTTCAGGTTGAACATTGGGAAGGGTATACTGCAGTAGGGATGCCATAAGTAGAGATGACTCAACACTCTGTATTGGGAGATATCTGTAAGGCAGATATCATGTGTTTCCCCCTGAAATCTAGTTTTAGCTATTCATGCTGATCATTCACAGGTGTATGTCTACCGACTCCAAGCCCTGGATAGGCACCAATCATGCTGTGTTCTTGTGTTATACACCATGTCCAGCTTTGCATCCAAATTCAAACTAAAACATTTCATCCCTCCACCTGTTAGTTGTAGGAGTAGTATTAGGAACCCCCTGCATGCTCTCATACCCAACCAGACATCGTGTCCAAGAATGTTGCCAGCCTTGTGATCTATCATGCAGATCTTGGTCCATACATGAGAGTATTCTGCCTGTTGTTGTCAAGTTAGATCCTTCTATCTTTGAGCTAGTCAAGGTTACATCTTGAGTTATAGGGATACCCCCCTTGGTGCGGCAGAACCAGAAGTGAAGGGGAGGAGCTCACGCAACCTCCTGTATTCAGTTGGCCTGAATCTGCCTGTGCATTAGAAGTGGCAAACCCTAATGCTGATTCAGAAGAAATGTCAACACTAGGAAGTGTAGGGAAGGCAATATTTGGTGTGGGAGTAGGAGCCAATTGCTAGCTGACTTTGATGGCTTCTTCAAAAGCTTCTACCAACACCAAGATGTGCTCTTTTGATAAATACAGAAGTCAAGGGATCTAAAGCTGAGTAATAAATGCTCCTAACAGCTTCATCTGTTACAACATAGGGAGCAACTAGCTTAGATAGCATCTTTTGGAACCTTGCATTGAAATTGGCAATAGGTTCACCTTCAAATCATTTGATCATGGCAAACAAATGATAGTTCATTGAAGGATCAATAGGTACCTTGAACCTATCCTTGAAAGCTTTTTCCAAGGTAGCCCATGAATTGATTGAACCTTGACCAAGATTGGGATACCAGTTATATGCCTCCTCCCCTAAGGAAAATGGAAATAACTTGCATACCACGTCTTGATGCTCAATTCTAGCCCTACAACAAGCTTTCTTGAAAGTTTTGATGTGATCATCAGTATCCTGATATGGATGATATTTAGGACAAATTTTATCAGGATTCTTGGGCAAAGCATGATATGCTGCGAAGGTCAGAGGCGACTCTACTGTAAAAAATGACATTGCAACCAGTGGAGGTTGAATCTAGGGTATGACAGGTTGAGGTTGGACCTGAGGTGTGACAGGTGGTCCTGTAGGTGTTTGTAACCCAAGAGGAGTTACAGGAGCACACTCTGGTGAAGCTCTAGATGCGCTAGAATCAGGAGAGTGATGAATGTCTACAGTTCTAGGTCTAAATCCCCTGACAGGTAATTCTTCAAAGAGTCCACCAGATCTAGACCTGGTATTTGGCCTGAAAGCCAAGATTTCATAAATTTAAGGAAAATTGGCTGGTTTACTGTAAAGATCAGTTGAAACTCCCTAGCCAAGGCTGTATTTATGGTCAGAATTTGAAACTGACGGGATACTTAAGCAATGTTTATAGAAATCCACAGATTCCTTATTGGCCCTCCTTCTAGCGCCAGTTCATGTGTTGGTGAGGATGTTACTCACACACAAACACAGAAATAAAAGTTACACAACAACCTTTATTTATCTTGAAAGATACGATGGATTCACAGAATTCATGATCCCAAGTCTCCGTTGATTAGTTCATAATCTACTGACGTTACTCAGTCGTTGATGTGTGTTGCTGTTAATCATTCAGAGGCCTTACGTTCTTCAGTAATTTTTACAAAGTTCATCAGCATTCTTCCAAATATCCTATTCTATATGTCTACTCTACATAGATTTCCAACAATTCTACCTCTGCACTATGAACTTACTAAAATAATGTGCCTACAGGTTGATATTTGCATGATTTCTACCATTATTTGTAATTCTTTGCACGATATTTTCAATGCTACATGCATTTAGCTCAAATATGCTAATGATATTCAGTTATCTATGAGATGTCAGCATATTTCTCTTGTTTTGCTTATTGTTTATCATGATTTGTAGTTATGGAAGTGACTCAATGAAATTAAAATGAGAAAAAGGGTTAAGAGAATGAGATTCCCAAAAATACTTAACTGAGATCATTGATCCACATACATGTTCCCATACAACAATGAAGAGAAGAAAACTAACCAGGACATTCCATAAATCCGCATGATCTAGTGCAAATATTCAAAGGAAAAGTTGACAACAACATGCAATAAAATGAAAGCGCTTCCAGTTGAACACAACATTCACCATTACATATCTAGAAATCAACTTGAAGATTATGTAAAGTTTGCACTTAGGATGTAATTTGAAGCTTCATCTCCATTCAGTATGCTTAAGAACAAGTACATTTACAATGATATGAAGAAAAAACCTTGACATTTCAACAATTCAGTCCTCATTAGTCTCAGTAATCCAATCTCCTATATTAAATTAGTTTGGTCAGATTTTTACAAAATGATTGACCTCCCATTTTACATAGTAAAGGGGCTCAATATTTGGCTCTAATTGTCCCCAATACAATGCCCAAGAAACCCTAGCTAATCAACAGCCTGCATCTCAAGTGTAGTATCCACCAGTGGAAAACAAATCTCGCCAAAACTCTGAGCAGCATACCCATATCGAGCGTAGGGATGCCCTCCGCCGCTCTTTTAATAATGTTTCCACCTGCAATTTTCCTCCACATTGAAATCCTTCACTCCTCCTACTGCATTTGCGATCTTTTGTGATCTGATATGCCACCTAGTCATAATGTTAGATGGGCTTTAATTATAGCAGTTAATGCGCCACCAACTTGGTCTTCAGTTGCAATGTTGGCACCCTATTAAACTCTTTGCATATTTTCATCATCGGCGTGACCTTCGTAGTTGGGGCAAGCTAGTAATCTCCTTCTGATCGCACCCTTTGGCCGATGCAATTCCTATCGGGCTATGTTTATTTGTTCATCGATGAGATAATCAATGTCGGCGTAGTTCTTTCTCCCTTTACTGATGTCCTATGACCGCTTCGTAACCAATATACCTACGCACCTGCAGCCAACATACATAAGTTAAGCATCATCATTTAATGAACCAGCAGGAAAATAAACATTACACTAAATTAGGTTCTAAATGTGCAAACACAGCTATCAAGCTATGAAACTATGAACAATCACAAACCAAATGCATATACAATGTCAAAAATGGCCAAGTCAACCATCGTTGACCAAAAACATGCATCGGACTCCAAAACAGCCTCAAAAATCTAATCGCTTTGCTTTCCCACCATTTTCCTTGTATATGGCATGCTTAATTCCTTTGTATGTCATCTTCGGATTCCAACCCCTTCATTAACCATAGTTTACTTACCTGTCAGATCTGCAATATATAAAGCGCAATGTATTTTCCAATATTCACTCGGGTGTGATGCATGCTTTATATCGAATTTTAATTCCATTTGAATTCTGGCTTGTATGTATCAAGCAATGTATATTTCGAAACATACATACAAAGCGCGGAATGTACAAGCATTTTGTATACACCTAAAATTGGCTCATGTTGAATTAAGTAAATATTTTGATATTTATCTTAATTCTTATTTTCTTCTATCAATTAAATAAATATTTATAAGTTTATTTGATTGGTTCATCATCCCATAATTAAATAAAATCATTTTATTTAATTAAATTCCCTAAATTCTTCTAATGTATAATAATCCTACATCATTTAATTAAATTCCCTAAATTCTTCTAATGTCCTAAGTCCTAAATCCACCTCACAAAATCCACCTCATCAATCCACCTCATCAATCCACCTCATCTTTCCACCTCACCATGTTGCACATATAATTAAATATTCTTAATATTTAATTAGCTAATATCCTCCATTATCCAAAATTCAATTGTCCTCCACTAATTGAATTGAAAATTCAATTGTCCTCCACAACTGAATTGAAAATTGAATTGTCCTCCACTCCTCCACTAATTAAATTGAAAATTGAATTTGTCCACCACTAATTGAATTGAAAATTCAATTTGTCATAATCCATGGTCCAAGTCCCCGAACTATGTTGCCTCTGCGTCATCACATAGGCAAGGCCATTTAGCAATGAGCCCCTGAGGCACTAGGTCAGTCCCTTAGGGTCCGTCTCTCCATGTCTGTTTGTTCTTTCATTCATAATAAGTTGATCCTTGTCTAAGTCGGGGGCAACTCCTCAACCTGGTTGCGGATTTGGATACTTGAATGCCACTGCTCTAAGAGGATGCTAATAACAGATTGTGATACATTTCACCAGACAAGCACATGCAGCAAAGAACGCTTCTCAAAATAGCAAAAATCTTGATGCAAAACATCAACCTGTCCTAAACAAAGCAACGCACCATACCAAAACACTCAAGCTAAATCTCATATCAATTATGGCAAGAAACAAACACATCTAAATGCAAGAATGTTTTGTGATTGGTTAGATTAACTTAAAGAGTCTTGATTTATGCTATCATGCCTTTCTCTACTACTCGAGGATGCCAAAAGCTAGAGATGCTATGATGGGGGCATGATTATTTTCTTTGTCTACTGCTTGTGGATTAAACTTTAGCAATGTGACAACTTTTGTCTAACGACATGATTGGCAAAAGATCATCGAGGACTCTGAGGTCTAAACATGAAAAGGGGCAATCCTTGTCTATTGAGATGCAAGAAGTACTCAGGTCATCTAGATTCAATTTTGGCTAGATGCTTGTATTGACTTGCTAAATCAAAATCCATGTAAGCAATACTCAGGTCATCTCGGTTTAATTATACCTAGATGCTTGTATTTTCTTACAACATAATAAAGCCCAATGATGAAAGAGCTTCAAAATACTTGCTATATCAAGGTGACAAATATCCATAGCCATATCCATATCCATACCGTATCCAATTGCAGTTCATATCCATTTCCATATCCATACCGTATCATATGGCGTCTCATATCCGTATCCATATCCAATTGCATTTCTCCATATCCCATCCAATAAAGATTCTATACAATGATCCAAATGCAGGTCCATTCTTAATCCATGCCAATCAAGTCAAGTCAATCTTGTTAAATGATCCAATCACAATTAGCGGTCTTGATCCTTGTCTTGTCGTAAACCAACTTGATTAGTTAATCAATCAATTGTCTTATACAGGATGTTTCTTTGTTGAAATCAGACCAACACACACATCTAACATGACATGCTTCATTTCCTGAAACTAGACACTATCCTTCATGTTGCTCTAGGGATCCATCATTCCCTGCCATGACAACACTATCATGTCAAATGTCTTAGACAGGATGTTGTATTGTCGAAACCAGACCCAGAGTCTTATACGACATATCTCATTCCTAAAACCAGACATCATCAATCTATATCCTAGGTTTACCGCTTGACAGGGGCAATACCTTGTTGGTGCTTGTATCATTTGTGCATACTGGCTACTTGCTTGTGTGGGTTATCATTTTATCTTGCATCATGTATCATTCACCTCTTTCTTCTGCATCCAACCATTTCATCTCCTATCAACCTATCTCATCGTGAGATTGTCCGTCTCACACCTTCCACCTTCTCCCCGTCCAGTCTCCCGAGGGGGCATCCTATCGTCATAACCTATACCAGGGGCAAATTGGGGCATGTATCATTATCAGATTATTCTTATTCTTTGAAACAACGTGATAAAACACATTGCTTTAAAGAGGGGCAAAATGTATACACCTAAAATTGGCTTAGGTTGAATTAAGTAAATATTTTGATATTTATCTTAATTCTTATTTTCTTTTGTCAATTAAATAAATATTATAAGTTTATTTGATTGGTTCATTATCCCATAATTAAATAAAATCATTTTATTTAATTAAATTCCCTAAATTTTTCTAATGTCTCAAGTCCTAAATCCACCTCACAAAATCCACCTCATCTTTCTACCTCATCTCTTCCACCTCACCATGTTGCACATATAATTAAATATTCTTACTATTTAATTATCTAATATCCTCCATTATCCAAAAATGAATCTTTAATTCAATTGTCCTCCACTATTGAATTGAAAATTCAATTTGTCCTCCACTAATTGAATTGAAAATTCAATTTGTCATAATCCACTCTTCCCAAAAATGAATTTTTAATTCATCCACTATGAATTTAAAATTCACAAATAATGAGAGCCCTTGATCTCAGCTCTTGATCTTCACCCTCCATTCCCTTTTCAGAAAATCTATAAATGAGACCCTTCTCTAAACAATTTAGGAGATTCTTTCTGGCATCCTTATCATGCCCAATTTCCTCTAGGGAAACTTCTTCTGGCATCCTTATCATGCCCAATTTCTTCTCAATTCTTCTCTTCATACCCTCCTAATGCCAAAATCATTCTAGCCTCTCCATATTCTTCGAGTGCATTGAGCTACCATACCATCCCATATCATTCATTGTCCTTGTGTTTGAAGCTCATCTTCAACACAACAAAATATCTCAGCCATTCCGTTCTTGTCACCCTCAACAAGCAAAGGAAGCAAGCTCCCTGAGGGCCAATCTTCTTCATCATCAAGGTTGAGAACAGATAGGCGAACAATGGAAGCCGCAGAGTAACAGGTTTTGTAAGTTTGTGCTTTGTTTGTTCAAGCTTGTTATTTGCATATTTCATAGATGTTTGGGTTTTATTATCTTTATTGATCAATCCATTTTCCCGCCAACACATTTAACTCCTTTTCATAATGATTTTAGATCCGCGGCTTGTATATAACCAATGTATCTTTACCTTGTATGTTTCGCAATGCATGTATAAATCATTATATATTGCTTTGTATGTAAGATACATACAAAGCACAAACATACAATGACTTAACCGTAGTTAACAAACTTTTGGGTCTGCGACTGGCATGCGGGCCTTGCATCTTGCAATATATGTTTCGCTTATATGTATAAACATACAAACACCAAATATACAACTGGTGGACCTAACCAAACATTCACTTTTAACTATAAAATCCATCGGGTCCATGACTTGCATGTACAAATAAAACATTAGAAAATGCATACAAGTGAAATGACAATGTATATAAACCCGACATACAAACAACTTTGTAAATGCAACTCAATATACAAAGGAAACCCAACAACCCATTTTGCAACTAACTCAAGGACCCGATACACAAAGGACCTTGTATATGAGCGACCTTGTATGCATTTCCCCTTGTATATGCAGCCCGATATACAAAGGACCTTGCATATACAACATACAAACCCAATTGTACATTTTACCAAAATACTTGTAACTTGCAAAATACTTGAAATTTGAAGATGGTTCAAAAGGCAACCCCTATTCATTTTCAACAAGGAATTCACCTGTACTTTGGTCTGGTGCTTAATGTATATTTTTTCTTTGTTTTCAACAATGTTTGCAATATTCACTCTCCTTTTCCCCTTACCACCAAGCAAAACAATACACACACAAGCAAACGCAACAGCCACAGTAGGGGTCCCTATTTTGCTAAGGAGTAAAATGGGGTGTGTCGTGAACATCACAACACAGCGCAATCGGGAGTTTGGGGTTCAACTCAGATTATAACAGTGTTGACGTGGCTAACGGATTCTTCTATTTGGACAACAATGGAATCAAAGCATTTTAGCAGAGGAACAACATGGTATGTTTGATTGGCTGATGAAGATGCTTTTCCTTTGTTATGGTCAGTGAGAGGGTCCTTGTATGCTCCCAAGTTTGCATTTGGAGATGGATTTGAAGAGTCTTGAAGGGTGACTTTGCCTGCTTCTATAAGATCTTGTATGCGATTTTTTAATCTCATGCAATCTAATGTTGGATGTCCCTTAACATGGTGGTATTCACAAAATTCATTCTCATCAAACCACACAGGCTTAAATTGACTTTCATCATATGGTCGAATGGGTGGAAGTTGCAATAAATTTCCTTTCACACATCTATCCAAAATATCCGCAATGGGTTCCCCCAAAGGAGTAAATATTCTTCTAGGGTGATTTTATTGTCTTGGAGGCCCTTTAGGTATGTTCACATTATTTCTTGAGATGTTCAGTGGGGGATTATTTTGGATATTTTGAACAGCCTTTGTATCCTTTACTCCATCATTAAGGGAATCTTTATTTTTGTTCCAATAGCACGACTTGTCACTTGTTTAAGTGTTATTGTTGTTGTTTGTGGTATTGTTGTTATTGTTGTAACTATTTTTGTTGTTGTCATATAGTTTTATCAATCCTTTAGTGACAAGGGCTCTTTCAATAGTTATTTCCTTTTCAATGACTTCTTCAAAAGTTGAGGCACAAAACACTTGCAAGTGAAATGCTAATTTGGGATTCAAATTGGTGGCAAACATGATCACAAGTTGTTTTTCAGGAATTTTCCATGGTAACTTGCTTGCCAAAGCTCTCCATCTTTGGAAAAAGTTTGTAGATGGTTCCCCATTCTTTTGTTTAGTGTTGCAAAGATCTGTCATAGAGATTTCATGCTCAGAATTGTAAGAGAAATGAGTTATGAATTTGTCCACAAGTTCCTCAAATGATTTGATGCTGGGGGAAGATGTGTAAACCATTCAGCGGCTTGTCCACTAAGGCTTTTAGGGAAAAGTATCATTAGGTAGGTGTCTTCTTGAGTGACTTCAAGGCAAGTGAAGTAGAATTCTTGCAAGTGATCTCGAGGGTCACCCTTTCCCTTGTATTTGTCAAATTTTAGTGTTTCAAAATGTTTAGGGAAAGGTGGCATGTGTAATTCCAATCACAAGGATAAGGACATATTTCCTCAAAAGAATAGTGCTTCTTTTTCGGTTCTTTTGCCATCTCCACTATTTTTTGGACCATTTTGATTGTCAAAGATTGTTGTGGGGTGGAATTGTTTTGAACCAATCATTGAAGATATGGTGGCAATCACGCATCTTGGTCCTGTTGTTGGTTCATGTTGGCATTTTGTCATTGTAAGTTTGGGTTTCAATTATCTTGTGATACGGAATTAGTCATGTCTTTAGAAGTGTTGATATTTTGTTGGGAAAGCAATTGCGATATGATGGCAATGGAGTTGGGATCATTGGATGGTAAGCTTATGGAAGTATTTGTGTTTGGGGTGATGCTAGGAATGGTGAGGATGATTTGTGGCATGGATGGAGCAGCGTTAGCATTTGTAGGAGTGGTCCCAAGTTGAATAAGGTGATCCATAAACCTAATGGGATCCGACTTAAGGACTCTATCCAATAAATCCATAGTCACAGTATCTTGTAGGAAATCTTCAACCTCTTGATCGGGTATGCGTTGTGTAAGGTGAATGTGGAGATTGAAGTATGTTGTCGTGGGACGTATTGTTGTCACTAGTTGGTTACATTCCAATTTTGATTCTGGCATTGTTTTGGTTGATAAGAGGCATTCCACTATCGAAAGATCCCATTTCTTGAAGTTTCCTAGCTTGTAACCTTGTCAAGGGCATGCAATGATGTTGGGGTGAGTTTGATTATGAGATGAAAATGGATTTGATGTTTTTGGGAAGAAAGACCTTAGAGATCAATTTGTAACTAGTTGCACCCAAAGGAGAGAATAATGTTTAGGAATGAAGTGGATAAAAATTTTCAAGGCTAAAGGATGATATTTGTGATGGGTGTTGGTCTCTTACAATGATTTAAGAACTAAGCTCTTAAAGCTATAACTTAGAGATTGGACATCTAACTTGAATAGCTATCTTAATCACTATGAAGATGCATTTCACTTGTCAACCCAGGGATGTGAACTTGAAATGGGTTGGCATGGTATGTGCACTAAGAACTTCCAAAGTAGCCACGTTCATTCTATAGCTAAGAAAGACATAATGCTGAAGATAAACTGCTAGAAAGGAAACAATAGGAATGTTGAACATCAACCAACAACTATTCTAAGATCAAGTACATGACAAAAAGTAAAAGTCTGGGCAAACAAATAGGAAACTACTCTGTCTGCTTTGGCTGCAGGAACAGACACATAATAGAATTCTAATGGCTGCAGGAACATTCAATGCCAGATTTAACTAAATACTTAACAGAAAATGTAACTAAACTAGAGGGTGGAATTCTCACCAAGTGGGCCCCCTTGGATGAGTATTCCCTAAGGCAAATGTAAACTCAGAAATCTAAACTTACAACTTCATTTTATTCATTCAAAAAGATGAGTACAACTGAACATTATAACTATATTATTAAAAATTGGATAATGCATGTACAATCTTTGAATAATCAACAACCCCTCAGAAGGAGCATCAGAGTCTTATTTATAGAAGGAAAACTACAAAACTAGCTACCTAGCAAGGTGGTCAACTCCAATAGAATAGGAGGATGCCTCATTATGGAAAACAGAGAAAGTGGAAAGGAGGTATGCATGTGGGGAATCTAGTCAAGCGAGTTGCTTTAACGTAGATCTAGCATAACAATAACTCCTAAATTTGCTCAACAAGTATTTAAGATTAGTTACAAGGTGGTTGCCTTTCCTCCATTTGACATTTGAACGATCACCATGTTTGACTTTTTATGGTAAGCGACCAACCAACAGAATCTTCCTCTACTTTATGGATGCCAATTATATTTGCATAACAATATTAGTACACACAATAATTGCACATCCGTAACTACCTTGGAGTAATATTCATTAACCATATGTAAAATTAACATAGATAGTTCATATAGCATGTCTTTTCCATAAAAGAATATAAGAAATGACCTATGCTCAACAAGTTATAGCTTTGGGGCAATGACATAAAAAGATCAAGATTCAAGTACCAAAGTCCAAGATAACTACAGCAAGTGGATAATAAAGTTTAACACAATTGAGTCATAAACTAGACTCATCACTCTCCCGAACCTAAGACTTTGTTGGTCCTCCAACAGAGGAAGGGTTGTTCTTTTGCTTGGTTAATGCCCTAAAATTAGCAACTACCAATTGTCCTATATCAGTTTCTTTAAGGCGTGAGTTAGGATCCCAATAGAACCCTTGTTGCCTATCCAACCTACTCCATCTTTGTCTCTCTTCAGCAATATCATACTGGTAAAATCCATAATTTGGCATAGGCCACAATAGGATAGGTGGTTGAAAGATTAAGGGAAGCCAAAATTGCTCCTTTATCCTCCCAATCTGTATATATCTATCCACTCTTTTACATGCTATAGGATAATTCTACAGAGAGTGAGGCTCTGCTTGTTTTAGCTCATCAGATAAATTATTCCACCTTTGTGTCAAATGTCCCTTCACAGATTCTCCAATAGTGTTAGCAATCTTCTCATACTCTCTATAAGCTACTTCTCTCTCAGGCAGGATTCTGCTACCATAGCTTGGCCTATAAAGCATCCTATGCCAATCATTAAAAATGCTTCCTAGATTTCCAAATTCATCTCTAATGGGCAATGGAGTGCTGAATTTTAATTTCTTATAAGCCCTAAACTGTTGTCCCCAACTAATCTCATTTTGCATCTAGGACATAAATGCCCTCAATTGAACATCCCCAACATACAACAAGGGGTTCCACTCATGGTCTTGGGACACAACAAAATTATGTAAATAGAGTTCACACAACAAATTTTTTATTTCCAGAGGAGCAATCCTATAAGCATTGAAAAATTCAAGAGGAGATTCAATGGAAGGGTTCAAACCAGAAACAATCCTTGCTAACTTAAAAGAGAGGTATCTTTCCTTTAAATGCAAAGCATAGACTCTCGGGGGAGTCCTGCATTCTAATACTTGCGGCACCAAAGCTGCCATATTATCCACTCTCTCTTTTAAAGTTGCAATTTTTGCATTCTTGTCTAGAATCTCTTCATCCTTCTTTTGAATTTCATCCTTTAATCTGCGTTTCTCCTTCTTCCATTCTTCTTCTCTCCTCTGCATCTCATTCCACAAATTCATGGCTACCATGTGTATTAAAAAATCAAGAGGTCTGTGTATTCCTACCAAAGGCTTTCCTAGCATAGATGGTTGACCTTCATATAGCATAGGCTGCAAGGTTTCTGATTGCTCAGCCAATTCTGGCTACAGGCTGTCTTGCTGCAGGAACTCCTATTTATCTTCATGTTCCTGTCTCTCAATATGCTTAGCAATGGCGGCAAGGTCTACCAGAGTTACATCTGTTGCTTCCTCAAATATGCATTTTTCTACATCATTCACATGCCCCATTGGGGCCTCTGTATTCTCAGCTATCATTTCAACCCTAGGGCTTGTCTGCATAGACGCACCGGAGGCAGGCTCAGCAGGTCTTGATTTACTAGGACTCTCATATTTCTCTTCAGCTGCAAGAAGAATAGTGTCAGCCTTCTGTTTCCTAGAGCACAACACCTTCCTTTTTGTGGTTTGCTTTTTGGTTTTACCCTTCTTTATTTTTGCCCTTCTCCTCTGTGCCCTAGTTTGAATTAAACTGCTAAGAGGAATATTCTTATTGTCAGAATCTAAAGAACTTTCTTTATTTGCATGCTTTGCTTCAGAAGAGATAATCTCAATAGCTTATTTTGTTGCAGGAGGGTTTGCATTGGAAGTTGAAGTTCCTGGAGTAGCTTCAACAGAACACACCCTTCTCCTAGTTCTATGATGTTGCGGTACAACCACAGGTCGCAAATGACTTGGGCTTATTTGATCAATATTTAGAAATTCCTCCCAAGTCATATCAAACACATCATGCAGAGACTTTTCAACTAGTAATTTGATCAAACAATGGTGAGAGACAAAATTAGGCCTACCTTTTTGGGTCTCAGCGGCCATGATTGAGAGAAGGTGGTATAGCACGTTTGGCACATTAATTCTTCTCCCATGCCTCATATGATTCAGCAATTTGAAATGCATAGAATGAAGGTTCGATAGACGACCTTCACAAGTAATGTACTTCACCACATGGACAGCTACCTATTTCCACGGCTTAGGAAGAGAGGTTCTTTTGGCTCTCTGCTTGTCTATAGTCAATTGAGGATCACCAAGTTCTATAAATTTGGCCCTAGATGACCTAGCATCTCTAGAAATAGGGTAATCTTCGCCATCAATAGGCAGACCTGTAACTTCTGCAATTCTTTCCTCAGTAGCCAACACCTCCAACCCTCTTACTATGGCTTTACCATCAGACAATGTCTAAGCAAATTCTAACGCAACATTTTCATCAAAACCATTTAGGTTCAAGAAATATTATATCCATCCACAATTTCTAAATTCGGCCTAGCTAAGTGCATCCTACAATAATACATCATGAACTGTGGGTTCATTCCGAATTAATCCTCCTCCCATTGACTTAGCTGCCTGAAAACAATTGCACTGCAAAGCTTTTTTTCTCTGTTAAAAGTTTGAAAACTAACTTCACCTTCTTGCAACCCTATTAAATTTTCAATAACTCATGCTATCTATATTTTCCTTTTTGGCTTCTTTTCTTGGGAATGCAAGACAAGGGTGGTACAGGTAGTAATGAATGATCGATGAAGGCTGTCATCTCACACTTGAGAGCCGTCACCTCACTCAGAATTCAAATCATTCAATTTTAAAACTTTACTGACATGCTGGCATAAAGCATATGGATGGAATGACATGTGGACATCATATTAACACTCCCTCCCCAACCTAAATTTGGGCATGTGTCCACACATGCGAAATGGTGATGCATGACATGACAAGGAAGGGAATAATGACATGCTATGAGAAATATCAATATTAATGTACAATAATTAAATGAATGAACTACAAGATAATTAAGAGAGAATTATTAAAGTGTGTGTACCTTGATTTGTGGAAGATCGGTTGCAATAATCATGGAGAAAGTAGTGGTTAATGCTTAAGAATTTATTGAGCAATGAATGAAAGTGGAGTGGCTGAAGTGAGATGCGATGAAGTGTAATCAATACACATGATGGAAGAGAGAAGAATGGATATGGAAGGGTGGATGGGTGAAGAAGTGAAAGAGTGGACACCCACAAATGCGGAAGTCTTTATTATGACAAGTGTTGTACCTTGGTTAGCCAGAAGGAGGGACACTAGGTCCACTACCTTTGGCTATAGGAAGTTCAGGGGTTGCATGCTAAGTGAATTGTTACAGGAATTCTTCTTTGGAGGCTAGCTTGTGATATAACCTGAGTCAATGACCATTGACTAATAGCTTAAATCTGACAGGGTCAATAGTAGTAAGTTGAACAACACCATTGGAAAAAACTTCAGCAACCTCATATGGTCCTAGCCACCTTGTCTGTAATTTTCCTGCATTATCCTGATACCTTGAGTCATAAAGTAAAGCCCAGTCACCAGGTTGGAATTTCTTATCTTTGATGTATTTGTCATGCCACATTATTCTCTAATTCTAGACCACTTTTGTATGATGTAAAGCTACTTTTCTCATCTCATCCAAAGCATTGAGCTCCATGATTCTTTCTTTTTGTGCCTTAGATAGAGCCATCCCCAAGTCAAGTGCAGTTTAAGGAGTTTTATGTTCAAATTCAATAGGCATCATGGCTATTTTGCCATACAGTAACTCAAAAGGAGTAAACCCAGTAGTTGTTTTCCAAGTTGTCCTATAGGTCCAAATAGCTTCTAGCAGCCTATTTACCCTTCCTTTCTATGGACAGCCACAGTTTTGGTCAAAATGGCTTCTATTTCTCTGTTAGTCACCTCAACTTGGCCATTAGCCGGAGGGTGATAAGGGGTAGATTTCTTGTGCCTTATATTGTATTCCTGTACTAGTGCTGCAACTAGAGTTGAGGTGAATTGAGTTCCTTGATCAATCACTAATTCTCTGGGAACTCCATACCGTGTAAAGATTTCCTCATAGAGAAATTCTACAACCTTACTATCTCTTGCATGCTTCATGGCCTTAACTTCTACCCATTTAGTTACGTAATTAGTGCATACTAAGATATAGGATTTACCATTAGATGGAGGATCAATGGGTCCTACAAAATCTAATCCCCACTTATCAAATGGAGTAATCACAAGCTAAGGATAAAGGGGCATCTCATCAAATTTTGTTGGTCATCCCATCCTTTGACAACTATCACATTTCTTGGTATATCTTGCTACATCCTTGTATAGTGTAGGCTAGTAATAACCTACATTCAAAATTTTCATTAATGTTCGCTTTGCTACAAAATGTCCACGAATTTCATTGTGACAGGCATGCAAAATGTCATATGTTTCATCTTCTCTCACACATCTCCTCATGACATTGTCTGGTCCAATGTAGAACAAACATCTAGCAATCCATGAAAATGAAAAATATTTTTCAATGAGTACCCTTCTTTCCTTAGGAGAGAAGTGAGGAGGGACTCTTCCTGTTACTAGGTAATTGGCTGTGTCAGCATACCAGGGTGTTTGCACAGTGAGTGAAAAAAAATGTTCATCAGGAAAAGAGTCATCAATGACTTGGTTATCCTCTGATGTAGTCATTCTTGAAAGAAAGTCTGCAACCACATTGGCCTTCCCTGGCTTATCCACAATAGTGATGTCAAATTCCTACATTAACAACACCCATCTTACTAATTGACCAAATATGAGAGGTTTGTTCATGAGATACCTAATGGCTGCATGATCTGTGTGCACAAAGATTTGATAATTGGTTATGTAGTGCCTAAATTTATTAAGTGCATAGATTACTGCTAGCATTTCCTTCTCTGTTACTGTATAGTTGAACTCAGCACCCTATAAGTTTTTGCTAATAAAATAAATAACATGCTCAATGACTCCTTTCTGGCTTAAAACTACTCCTATGGCATAATCTGATGCATTAGTATGAATGTGGAAAGGAAGTTCCCAATTGGGACCTTTAAGTATAGGAGCATGGCTTAAGGCTACCTTTAAATCATAAAATGCTTTGTCACAATCTTCATTCCACTAAAATTCAGCATCCTTTGTAAGAAGAGTATATAATGGGGATGCCATTTCGCTGAAATCTTTGATGAAATGTCTATAATACCCTGCATGACCCAAGAAGCTTCTGACATCCCTTTGCTTTGCGGGAATGGGTAGATTGATGATGACTTCAATCTTTGTTGGGTCTACCTGTATTCCTTTTGGAGAAATGTAGTGGCTGAGTACTACACCTTCCTACATCATCATGAAGCACTTTGCACTATTTAAGGATAAGTTGTGGTCTTCACATCTTTCCAACACCTTGCCTAAGTTTGCTAATGCCTCTTCAAAAGTAGCACCATAAGTAGTGAAATCATCCATATAGATTTCCATACAATCATGTGAGATATCAGAAAATATGCTAATGACTGCTCTTTGGAAAGTTGTAGATGCATTGCATAAGCCAAATGGAAGTACTAAGTAGGCATATGTCCCCCAAGGATAGGTAAATGTTGTGTTCTCTTGATCTTTAGGTGCAATATGAATCTAATTGTAACTGCTAAATCCATCCAAAAAGGAAAAGTACTACTTTCCTGCAAGTGAGTCCAATACTTGGTCTATGAAAGGAAGGGGAAAATGATTATTTTTGGTTGTAAAATTTAATTCTCTATAATCAATATAGACTCTCCATTTTCCTCCCTTTTTGGGTACAAGAACCAGAGCGGACACCCATTGGCTATCTAAGATTGGGTAGATAAATTCTACATCTAATAGCTTCTGCAATTTCTCTTTGACAATTTCTCTTAGAGTAGGGTTGATTCTCCTTTGTGGTAGTCTTACTGGTGTACAATCTTCCTTTATGTAAATCCTATGGGTGCATAATATAGGATCCAATCCTTTCATGTCATGATAATCCCATGTAAAAGCATTTTTATGTTTCTTTAACGAATTTGTCAAGGACAACTATTGTGCTTGAGTCAAGTTGCTATTAATATTGAGATATCTTTTGAAATTTCCACTTGAGTTGTGAAGTCAACCATAGTTACTTCATTAATGCTAAGTACCTTAATTTCTTGTGGAAGCAATGTATGTAACATACCTAATGCTGTAGGAAAAATTGGAACAAGTATCCTCGCTGGATCAACAAAATGAGAGGATGATGCTTCCTCTACTTCACAAAGATTTTGAATTATATTAGACAACACCTCCTCCTCTCCTTGAAGCTGCAAGAAAGAACTTCTGCCTATCTTCATAAGTTGCTCCACAGAATTAGCTTCCTCCGCCTCTTCACCAACATGAAGCCAAACAAGATTATCCATATCATGAGATGGTTGTGCGGTGGGTAAAGAACAAGTGTTTTAGTGCTTCTCCTATCAAAGATGGTCATGTCTCCTGATCGGCACCCAATATAAGCATCTGTTGTGGCTAACCATGGCCTTCCAAAAATGATGGGGTATCCTCCCAATGTAGCTTTAGGAGAAAGTATCATGAAATCAGCTGGATATTCCCACGAGTCCAGGGATACCACAAGATCCTTGACTATCCCATCAAGTTTAACAGTAGAGCTATCAGCAAGCTGCAGGACAATAGGAGGTGGTCACATGGTTACAACATTCAGTTGCTGCAGGATATCCTTTGTCATTACATTTATGGCTGCTCTAAGATCAATCAGAGCATTTCTAATTTGGATTCCATTTATAACAACTCCTACCATAGGACTTCCTGGATCATTATATTTGGGAACAATCACTTTTCCAAGCATGATGTCAGCCAGCTATCCCACCACATGAACCATAGTGGGGTCGTTCCTTTTGTTGCCTAGCTTCTTAAGGCA
The DNA here is from genome assembly GCA_027924645.1 of Cunninghamia lanceolata. NCBI lineage: Eukaryota > Viridiplantae > Streptophyta > Pinopsida > Cupressales > Cupressaceae > Cunninghamia > Cunninghamia lanceolata. The sequence goes on along the minus strand of BSBN01000571.1, from coordinate 359,501 downwards.
TGCTTCTTTAATTGCTTTGCCATATATAGGAACATCTTTTATGGCTTGAAATAGAGGGATCTTGACACATACATGTTTCAACTGCTCTAGAATATCAAAGGTGGGTTCCTCTTCTAGTACCTTTTGTTTCATAGTTTCTAACCTTTGTGGAAATGGTGGTTCTTGGGGAGTTTGTTTGACTATCATTGGTTCAAGATTTTCAAGTATATTTGATTGAATGGGGGTTTTGTTAGGTTCCACTTCTTCCTCAGAAATTTTAGTAATAACGGGTCTTGAAGGAGCTGCCAAGGTAGTTCCTGAATACACATGTATATCACTTACATTCTCAACATATGCAGGGAATTGATTTGGATCAGTAGAATATACTGGCTATTGTTGTAGTCTATTATTTGGGTTAGGAGAGGGTTGAGCTAGTAACTAAGTAGGTTTAGGTGTATTTGAATTGGAGATAGTAGGTGGAGGCATTATAGTAGGTTGTTGGGGCTGAGGAGGTGACTGCATGTAATTAGTGGTCTGATTTGGCCATTGTTGTCCTCCTCTCCATTGAGATGTTTGCTACCAATTTCCTGGAGGTGACTACCAATTCCCTAGAGGCTGCTGCCACTAGGGTGCAATGTTTTGGTAATTTAGCCAAGTATTTTGAGGGTTGTTCCAAGGCTGAGGTGGATATCCTCCATAACTAGATGGAAATGGATATTGCCATTGGTTACTAGATGCATAAGTATTAAAATGTGGTCCAGCATATGATAATGGATTTGGTGACATACCTTGTCTTGAAGCCCATGGCCTCCTTTGTGCAACATAGAAGACTTGATCCTCTTCAACTTGTATTGGCTTGAACTCAGGTGGAATCTGCTTGCTATCAATGTTAGCTACTAGCTTGCATCTGTCGTCCCTCTTCTTCTATCTGCAATGAGGACAATATTTAGCCAACATTGCCTTAGCCTCTTCATGCTGCTTCTTTGCCTGGATTGTGTCCAACTGGGTGGCCATATTATTTATAATATCTTTCTTAAAATCAGATGGCAAGTGGCTTATCTCCATCCTTGAAACTCCATTGGTAGATGTTTTACCCATAAGGGAATGGTCACCTCTTCCTTTCTTCATGGCTACTCTGGAATAATTCTGGCACAACTTCTTAATATCATCCCAAGACACTTGGGTAATATCTCCTCCTCCCATTAAATCCAAGGTATCCATGCAATGCTCACTTATTCCCCTGAGGAAGAGCATTTTCTGAGAGTCCTCAGTGAGTGCATGATGGGGAGACTTTTGTAAACAAAACAGGAACCTTGAGATGTAATCCTCGAAACTTTCATCTTCTTTCTGCTGCATTTTGAAAACATCATTTCCTCTCATATCCCCACTCCTACAGTAGTCTTTATATTTCTCAAAAAATTTATCTTTCATTTCTTCTCAGGTATTGACAACATCACTACCTAGACTCATAAACCACCTTAATGTAGCCTCTTTCATGGTAGTAGGAAACAACTTAAGTTTATGAGCATCAGTAGTGTAGTCATAGCTTCTACAAAGGATATCAAATTCAAACAAGGTGTCTAGGTCCTTTGTTACAAGTCCATAGAACTTGGGGAGAGTTGAAGCAGGTATGTTCTTAAGATTATCCACTTCATTTTGATGAGCAATCAGAAATGGAAACGTTGGTTGATTAGGTACGTTTTGGGCAGCCATGACTACTTGACCTATTATCAAGGAAAATGGATTTTCAGCTAGGTTTGGGGTATCTCGTTCTTCAAAGGATATTTCAGAACTATTCAAATTAGGGAATGCATCAAGAAAAGGATTCACTTCTACTTCTTCTACTAGGTAAGTTGAATCATTAGGAAGGAATCTCCCTAAAGCATCTCTTCTCCTACCTCTATGCATGCAATATACTCAATATCAACTACATCTCACACAAAAATGTTGATGGGTTGTAGATGGTTTCTTCCTGACTAAAAACACATTTTAAGGGAAAAAATGCAAAGAATAATACTAAAGATGACTCCAAAGATCTTCTTAGTTTGACACCATCCCTGACAACGGTGCCAAAAATGTTGGTCTCTTACATTAATTTAACAACTGATCTCTTAAAGCTATAACTCAGAGATTGGACATCTAACCTGAATAGCTATCTTAATCACTATGGAGATGCATTTCACTTGTCAACCTAGGGATGTGAACTTGAAATGGGTTAGCACGGTATGTGCACTAACAACTTCCAAAGTAGCCACATTCATTCTATAGCTAAGAAAGACATAATGCTGAAGATAAACTGCTAGAAAGGAAATAACGGGAATGTTGAACATCAACCAACAACTATTCTAAGATCAAGTACATGATAGAAAGTAAAAGTCTGGGCAAATAAACAAGAAACTACTCTGTCTACTTTCACTGCAGGAATAGACATAAAATGGAATTCTAGTGGCTACAGGAACATTCAATGTCAGATTTAACTAAATGCTTAACAAAAAATGTAACTAAACTAGAGGGTGGAATTCTCACCAAGTGGGCCCCCTTGGATGAGTATTCCCTAAGACAAATGTAAACTCAGAAATGTAAATTTACAACTTCATTTTATTCATTCAAAAAGATGAGTACAACTGAACATTATAACTGTATTATTGAAAATTGGATAATGTGCGTACAATCTCTGAATAATCAATAACCCTCAGAAGGAGCATCAGAGTCTTATTTATAGAAGGAAAACTACAAAACTAGCTACCTAGCAAGGCAGTCAACTCCAACAGAATAGGAGGATGCCTCATTATGGAAAACATAGAAAGTGGAAAGGAGGTTATGCATGTGGGGAATCTGGTCAAGTGAGTTGCTTTAACGTAGATCTAGCATAATAGTAACTCCTAAATTTGCTCAAAAAGTATTTAAGATTAGTTACAAGGCAGTTGTCTTCCCTCCATTTAGCATTTGAATGATCACCATGTTTGACTTTTTATGGTAAGCGACCAACCACCAGAATCTTCCTCTACTTTATGGATGTTGATTATATCTGCATAACAATATTAGTACACACAATAATTGCACATCCGTAACTACCTTGGAGTAATATTCATTAACCATATGTAAAATTAACATAGATAGTTCATATAGCATGTCTTTTCCATCAAAGAATATAAGAAATGACCTATGCTCAACAAGTTATAGCTTTGGGGCAATGACATAAAAAGATCAGGATTAAAGTACCAAAGTCCAAGATAACTACAGCAAGTGGATAGTAAAGTTTAACAAAATTGAGTCATAAAGTAGACTCATCAATGGGATTGGGTAAAGATATGGTGTTGAATGTTGGAAAATGATTTAGGACTAAAAGGGTGAGCTTGGATAAAATCTAGATCTGTTAGGTTTTGTTTCAAGGATGATTCCTTCTACTCAAGGTAGACTAATGACCTCAAAGCAAAAGGATATGATAATATTTTACTTGAAGATAGACTAATGATCTCCAAATAAAATAGGGATGATGATGGATAAAGTTTATAAGTGTAAGCAAGGAAAAATATATCCTACAGTCCTAGAACAACAGAATAAAACCCTACTCAAGTAATGGAGATCTTAAACAAGCTAGAAATGCAACTATGAAAGCATAAAACCCTAGAATGCCTAATGCATTTCCTCCATTACTACTAAGCTAAGCTATGGAGAATGTACTCAGACTTGCAGACCAGCAACTAAGGAATGAGAGCTCAAGAGAAAACAAATGCACAAGTCAAATCCTCAAAGTCATGAAATGTCAATGGGAGAGGGTGGTTTTATGGAGGGGGAAATTGGAATGGAGGGTGGAGATTTAGAGTTGACTTTTGGAAGGAAATCAAGGGCTAAGATGGGTTAGGGTTTCCTTGTCACTAGAGGACAAGGATATATTTTTTATTGGGGAAAATATGAGGTGAGAGAAGTAATTATGTGTTTAATTAAATAAGTAATAGATACTTATCTAATTGTTTTAAGAAGGGCATGTGATGAGGATGATTTAATTAAATAAGAGGGATACTTATTTAATTAAAAGGGGAACATTGGATAATTTAAATAAATAGAAATTTATTTAAATTAAATGGGACATGGTGATGAATGATTAAATAATATTTGAATTATTTAACCATAGAGGAAATAAAGAAGATAGATAGCCTAGTTAACTAAATAGAATTTATTTAATTAAAAGGCCAAGTGGAATGAATTAATGAAATAATTCAAAAATTATTTAATTAATAGAGGACTATGACGGGAAGGCGAAATATGTGCCAAAAATATCATTCGCAGGCTCGAGACATTTTCAAGTGTCTACATTTTGCCCCTCTTTGATATAATGTCGAGTCCAGCGTTATATCAAAGAAAAAAAAAGTGCTCAAAACATGCCCCAATGTGTTCCAAGTGAAGCATGATGGTCTTATGCCCCCTCAGGAAATTTTTCAAATTTTCTAAAAAATTTTCAAAAAATTTGGAAAAGTTTTTGAAAAGGTTGTGTGGTGTGCCCAGAGGGGTCCAAAAGTGAGAAAAATGGCCTAAAAAGCAATTTGGTAGATGTAAAAGGAGCGCCAGTAGGTCAATTTTGCAAGGAGGGGGCCCACTTAGGTCAAAGGGATCTATATATAGCAAGAAAGGGGGCCCATATTCCTCATTTGTGCATTTGAGTGATAGCAAAGTGTGTAGAGCCTGCAGTGAGTTTGTGAGAATTTTACACAAAGCTGCCATCATAATGTCGCCCATACCACTCCACCAGCACCGCAGATATCGAGTTCGGTCACACGGACGTAATCTCCAGGGGTTACATATAGGAGAACTCAAATTCCTGTTCAAAAACTAGCTCTTGAACAATGACCATCTTGTAAGTGGTATGGTGGCATCCTTGATATGGATATGTTTATCTATGAGGCCTTCTTTAATTTTGGAACCCTGGAACAGAAGCGAACCTTTTACTTTATTGTTAGTGGAGGGCTTTAATTGATCAAGAAGGTCCTAGACTATGGCCTTTTCGTCTGTCCAGGGCTTGAGGCTTGGGCTCATGGGGGTGCCATTATGGTGAGAATTTTGCAAATTAAGCTTTTAGTTTAGTAAGAATTGTAGGTTCACAACTAGGGTTTCAATTTAAAGCAACAATAAAGCTCAAATTTTATAGTTCAACAATCTAAGAAGGTAAAACCCTAAAAGAAATGAAAATTTACTAGTAATTCCTATTGAAAGAACCACGAGAGTGAGCACAAGCAGCAAATTTTTGAGGGTGAGATTTTAACTTATGGCTTTAAACGCTTTGAAAACCCTAGTTTTGATTGCTAAGAGATTGAAATTGCCTCGAGAGATTGAAATATTCCTCGAGAGATTGAAATTACCTCGAGTCTTCGAGAGATTGAAATTGCCTCCAGAGGCTTTAAAACACTTAAACAGATTTCAATTATTCAAAAAGACTACTTTTATGGTGTTAAAACCGCCATTAATGCTCGCTTGCGTGAAGCAAAACTACTCCCATGGCCACTTTCTCGAATCTCAATTTTAAACTCTAGTCGTTGATCTCTTGATGAGATGGCAAGATGGACAGCTGTGATGAATTTTTCTGCCACACGGAATTGCTTACTCATTTTTCGGTAGACCCCACATTCTCTTCAGGCTGTGAAGTCTACTACATGGCATTCGCTTGTTAGCCCATTGGGTTTATCGCCCGTGCATCTTCTAACAATGGGCTAGTGGGGAATGGTTAGGATTAACCTGCCCTCTAACCTGCTTGCACATTAACTTCTCAAGCCATCAACTGTCTGCTTAAATTCTTCAACATTAGACAGCTAAGATTAAAACATATTGCTAAGGAATTTCCCATGTGTCTTATTTAAACCTTTAATAGCTCACCCTTTAACTTTTAAGTCTCTTAAGGCTGCTCTGAAATATTTGCTAAAATATTTCAAACTCTAGCTGTTGATCTCTTGATGAGATGGCAAGATGGACAACCGTGATGAAGTTTTCTGCCACATGGCATTGCTTACTCATATTTCAGTGGACCCCACCTTCTCTTCAGGCTGCGAAGTCTGATATGTGGCATTCACCCATTAGCCGGTTGGATTTATCACCTGTGAATCTTTTGACAATAGGCTAGCAGGGAATGGTTAGGATTAAGCTAGGCCCTCCAACCTTCTCGCACATTAACTTCTCAATCCATCCACTGTCTGCTTAAATTCTTCAGCATTGGATGGCTAAGATTAAATCATCTTACCGAGGAATTTCCCATGTGTCTTATTTAAACCTTTAATAGCTCACCCTTTAACTTTTAAGTCTCTTAAGGTTGCTTTGAAATATTTGCTAAAATATTTCAAACTCTAGCAGTTGATCTCTTAATGAGATGGCAAGATGGATGACCGTGATGAAGTTTTCTGTCACATGGCATTGCTTACTCATCTTTCAGGGGACCCCACCTTCTCTTCAGGCTGTGAAGTCTGATATGTGTCGTTCACTCGTGAGCTCGTTGGGTTTATCGCCCATGCATCTTCTGACAACAGGCTAGCAGGGAACAGTTAGAGTTAATCTGGGCCCTCCAACCTGCTCGCACATTAACTTCTCAAGCCATCTATTGTCTGCTTAAATTCTTCAACATTGGATGGCTAAGATTAAAACATCTTGCCAAGGAATTTCCCATGTGTCTTATTTAAACCTTTAATAGCTCACCCTTTAAGTCTCTTAGGGCTGCTTCGAAATATTTGCTAAAGCATTTAAAAAGTGGACCCTACTAGGTTAACCCGTCCCCCACCAAGCGGCTACCGAGAAGACTAGGTATAAGGGGTCGGTAAACAACACAGTTTTGATGGCTCAGGTTTCAACTTAGACAACCAGCAACCGAGGTAGCAAGTCAACATAAGATTACACAGAGGGTTTCTCATATGAAATATCAACCATTGATATTTGGAAATCTAACAGTTCAAGTGTTATTCCAGAGGTTTGAAGTCACAGGTCTAGTGTTTCAGACATTTTCTTCTGAAATGTAACTACAACCATCCATCAAAAATTCATCAAATGGTCGTCTGTTATATTAATTTGCACTGACATCTTGCTTTAGACATAATAAATATGTTGACACTTGTCCCCATTCCGAACACTTTATGAACGAATTTTGATGTGTGTAAAATTTGTCTTGGAATATAACAATATGTAACATTTGATATTTTTGCGACACTGTATGTTAAATTTTATTGGCATAATAGTTTATTTCGCCAATTAATTTTTTATTGGTTTGAAACTATATTTCATTCGCCAAAGATGTTTTTAATTGTTTTAAAAATTGGTTTAATTCACCAATGAAAATATATATTTTGGTTTGAAATTAGATTTTAATCGCCAAAAAAAATATTTTTTTATTTAGTATTCTTTTAAGCATGCTACTAAATCAATCATAGAACCGATTGTGGAAGTAATAAAGAAGTTAACACAATGTGGTACAATTAGATAAATTTGTTTTATATATATAAAATGGAGTTGAGTTCTGAAGTTCATATTCATCATGTCATTAGTTAATAGATATCTAGTGTTCAAAAAACATATTCATATACAATCATACATCCATATACGTATAGATGGCAAAATAATTGATTAGACATTTCTACTAATTTCAAAGACAAAGAGAATTGACCACCAAGGACAAAAGTAGGCCGACCACATTATTGGTAAGTCGTAACAATACATAGAAAACCAACAAGAAAGCTTGTAGACCACAAAGGTGGATACAGGCCAATCTCATACGAGTAAAGGCTGATTAGAACATGAACTCAGGCTAATAAAAGATAATGTACAGCTGTAGACACTTAGACAGGCCAAAATCCTTACTCACAAGCCATGGCCAACTAGGCCAGGCTGCTCTAGACAAAAAGAAAACAAGTAGCAATACTAAAATCAAGTCATTCCATACAGAATGTAGTTAGAAACATGTCACATTCTACTAAACATAAAAAAAGAGAGAACACAAAAAGGTCGATAATACTATATCAACCGACTAAATCAAAAGGTCTAAGAGATGAAGGTTTACGAATCTCGCCCTTAATGATAAAAAGGTCATTAACTTACAGTACAAGCGGTTAAACTCAATACTTAGGCTGAAAAACTAATGAACCGGGTCATTTAAATAAGCAGGTTGCTTTCTAATACAAAGTAGGTTGCTTCATAACACATAGGAAGTTTTTATAAAAAACCTTATGTGGGCTGACGTAGTGGACAAGGCTGATCCCATATAAAAAACAAGTCAACAATTGATTTAATAGAAAAGGCTATTTGAAGTATGTATAGAAGCCGCATATATATGTAACTCAGGCCAATTTAATTTTAAGAGTATGTCATTTTAATAAGAGTGAAGCCATTTGATATAAGGAGAATGTTGTTTTACTATAAAGAGAAAGTTGTTTAAAACCTTACAAAGGTTGATCCTTTTACTATGTGATCGATCCATTATCACTGGTGTTTGAGAACAAATCAAAACCAAGAAAAAGTAGATTACATAGCATGAAATCTTAATAAGAAGAAAACATTAAGAAAAATGGGACCGACTTATCAACTAGGCCGATCAGGATTTATCAAAGGCCAAAAATAGTATCGGTTTAGATCGACCACTCAACCTCTTTGTTATAGGTAGAACAATTGTTCTACATGGGCAAAAAATATAAGCAAGAAAGGTTGATTTACTAATGAAGATAGGTTGAATACATGGCAATAGGCTGCTAAAGGAAATAAATAAAAGAGATTCATTTAAATTGATCAGAGAAAAACCTAACTTCGTTGCTTTGAAGAGATCCTCTCTTGGTAATTTTACCTAGAGATGCCTCATCTTTTATGTCTTTCTCTTTATGTCTTTTTCCTATTTCCTTTCATCCTTCTTCTTCTTCTCTATGTGTCCTTCTTATGTCTAGCTTTGCTTATATCCCTTTCATGCCTCTAATAATGGTGTGCGTCCTTAGATCTTTAGTGTTTTCTATAGTTAACTCTCTCTTCACTATGCATGAAAACTTAGTGCCCTCCTTTTTTTTCTTATTACATTAATCTATTTTATATTTAGAGTTCTTTTATAATTTATGTTATGTCATAAAAAGTTTCCCTATGACTTTTTACCTCCTAGTTTAGCTCCTAGGCACCCTTAATTTCATTATGCATGCTTAACTCTTATCCCAGAGGAAATTCCCCTAAAACCCATGTCAAATGGGACTTAGGGGTCCACTTTAAAGTTTAATCAAGACCAAAATCATGCCATGGGACTTGTGTACCCGTGCCCTAGTCCAGGATGATTTGTCGAGACCTATATTTTAGGATGTCAGCATAGGACCTTTAAAAAGGTTTCCCTTTGTCGGCATTTTTAATTTAAATTATGAAAGTTAGTGGGAATGCATATATAAGCGAGTTTATGACTTCATTCTACAACTAGATGGATAATACAAACTTATGATATTGAGCTAAGGGATTTCAAGGCATTCATTGTGTTGCAAAGCAAAATTGTGTTGTTATTGTGTTTGTTTGTTGCAGATTTGGCTTCATCAATCCATCTCCTCATGGTATGAAAGATCTTCATCTCTGTGAGGGCTTCACTTCTAAGGTGACATCTATTTGTGTTTCAATCAATCTATTTCATCATTTGATTTGGCCTATGTCCTCCAAGGATACACACTATATCTAACAATGGTGTTGGAAAACTTGAATGTCAGTCCGGGGCTTGATCGAGGCAAGCTCCTAAATACCACAACCCCTAAGTGCCTCTCTTTGTGATTGTAGGTTATAGGTGCGGGATTTGACAAAGTGGAGTTGTAGAGAAGTAGAGAAGAGGATAGATATTCAAGATCTTAGAAGAAAGTCCAAAGAATCAACCCTACTAGACTAGGGCACCCACCTCATAGTCCTCCCGACTGGCATTTCCAGAAAATCTGAAGCAGGTTGCAGTCTTACACATTCCACTATTCTAGATCTACAGAAAAATTGCCCTATTGGACTTGGGCACCCACCCCATTGTCCCTGAAGTTTCCACCTTTAAAACTCTAAATCCTAGTATGTTTCTAATCTATATTTAGTTCCTGTATGTGCGATCATCTGTCGTATTTTGTTCATTTGTACCTAATTTCACTACAATTAGGGTTTGAGGCTTATTGAATCTAGGGTTTGGCAAATCTATCAATCTAATCTATCTTTCCATATCATTCCTATGTGACATCAACCTGCAGCTGAGTCCTCTCAATCTATAGTGACTTGGCTCGATTGTTATCTTTGAGTGTTATTATGAAAGGAGGGCTTGATTGAATCTACCTTCACTACATTTCAATCTATCTTCTTTTCATACATAATATTTTTGTGAACCCATGTTTTTACTGAACTTGCATCTTGTTGAGTGTTGTAATCAGTCCTTGCATTCATTCATATCATATCTTTCATCTTGCATTGAAAAATCTAGCATTCATTTGAATTTTTTTGAAAAAACAAGCATTCTAGGCTCACATTAAGACATAGTTTTGCATATTTTGTGTTGCATATCATAAAAAAATTTAATTTTCTAATATTTTCAGCAGATCTGATATTTATTATAGTAATTCATCATTGCTTCACATAAAATTTTGCATTTACAAGTTACATTTGCTAGGGTTTTGCTTTAAAAGTTGGATTTTGCATATAACCTAGTCTTTGCAAAAACGAGGATTTGTAGACAAATCTTCATTTTTAGATTTTGCTACCCCTTTTCAACATTCATTTAAATTTGATTTCAAAATTTAGTTTTGGATCATAGTGCATACTTTTGCATCCTAGCTTTCAAACTTTCACTTTTTATAATTACACATTATGTATTTCAACATAAGGAATTTAACCTCTCTCCAACATTTCGTTGAAAGAAACCTTACAAGTGGTCTATACTACCTTTTGTACGACACTTTTAACATCTTGGACACTCCATTTTTAGTGACACTAGTGTTTTTATATGGAGCCTAATCAGACTCAGAGGTTAAATTTACCCCACTTTTATCGGCATGGTTTCCCCCCAAATCATTTAATGGGGTCAAGGGGCAGCACCCTTTGCGGGGGTTTGGGGGTAGCGCCCCCAAGATGGGGTCAAGGGGCAATGCCCCTTGCAAGGTCTAGGGGTAGTGCCCCTAGTGTGATCCCTATCGCGATACAGGTTGGGGTCGAGGGGCAGTGCCCTTGTGGGGGCTCGGGGGCAACGCCCCCAAAACCTCAAACAATTTTTTATTATTTTATAAAGGTGTCGAGAGTTATTTTTCTATTGGCCGACATAAAAAAACCCTATTTTGTAACTGACATAAGGCTTGATAAAAATATCTAAGGGTTAGGGTTTCTGATGATTGTATTGTAGCATTTGCAATGGTATTGAGTTGCAAGAATTACTGGTTGTAATTGGTTTGATTTACTGGATAATAATATTGGACTCTATGTTCGTGGATGTAGCCCGAGTTTAGGTGAACCATGTTAAAACTTGTCTCTCATTGTTATTATTTCTTTGTATTTTTCATTCCTCTATTTAATCTTTATTTGCATTTAATTGATATCTTCTACCAGCTAACCCTAACAACTAGTGTGCTTTTTGTTCTTTGCCACAAGCTTAAAAAACCCAGTTTCCTAAAACTAGTGTTGTGGTGTACGAAAGCTTCTAATATTGGTGATATTCAATAAATGAATAGACCTTATTGCATTCCATTATGACACCTTCATGTCACTTCTCTTTGGTATCTTTGCATGCATATATCAAAGATCTTAATTTTCATAAATTCTTAACCCTCATGAATGAGCATCCTACAATATTAGAAAACAACTGAATTCATCTCCATGAATAGTCATAAGGAAGATAATTGTGACGGCACTTCTTCTATGCATCTACTCTCTAATACATGTAATGGTAACCTAGCTTTGACTATTTCACCTCATGAATCCTCTCCCAAAGTTGTTCCCACTTGTGAGGACATTTTGGTGCAAGAAGATAAAATCATTAATACATTCCTTAATATCACCCTACCCTCCCTTCATCTCAATGCTCTGCCTTTGGAAGATGAAGCATTAGTGGATAAAGGGCCTCCTCTCAAGAAGGATCCTCCATGGGTAGATAAAGACTATTCATCTAATAATCACATGGTACATGAGGTTCCTATGGATCTTCCTCCTTTGATGGAATGTTCAAGTACCTTGGATATCTCTAAGGAAGTGAAGAACATGGATAGCCCTACTTTGATTGCAAATTCAAGCCTCTTATACATCACTAATGATACAATCACCACAAACCTCCTTCACAACATTGTACCTTCCCTTAATTCCTATGTTCTCCCTTTAAAATTAGAAGCATTGGTAGATGAGGAAAGGTCTCTCACATTAAATCCTTTAGGGATAGATATTGAGTGTAATAAAAGGAAAACAATGTTAATTTAATCTTCATTAATAGACTTATTCCACCCACCAAGGGGATAATGGATAAGTATACCAATGTTCCTAAAATGCTTGTACAAGGGGCACTTAATGCATCTCCTCACTTTAAGCCGGTGATGACAGTTCAAGGTGATAAAAAAACCACTTCAGACCTCAGATTACATTCTAAATTATGCAAGACAAATCACTCAAAGGAATCAAGGTGTTCAAAGTGTGCCACAACAACCACATTACGATGTGATTGCTCACACATACAACACCCATAATAACAAGCAAAGCAAGTAAGCACCACATGTGTCTGTCTCTCTTCTATCCTCTCAACCTATGCTTCCTCAACCACCTCATCTTACTCATAAAGGTGGCCAAGATTATGATCTTGTGGAGCTGATTCGTACTACTCCTACTAAGATCTCTCTTTGGGAACTCATACAAACATCACCTGCATACCACTGAATGCTCCAGGAAGCTTTACAAAAGGTGATTGTACCACCTGTTGTTAAACCGAATGATGTAGCATCTCTGTTAGATTGTATGCATGCGACAAAAATAGATATTCTATTTCAACCACATGAATTACCATCAACTAAAGTTCAAAACCAATATCATCCTCTTATAATCTTTGTCACAATAGATAAAAAGATAATAAATTGGGTTATTATTAACAATGGATCGACTCTTAATGTTTGTGGTACTGATTTGTTACACAAAAGCAACATTGACACATCTTTAATCAAATTGGATAAACTTAGTATTTGTGGCTTTGATAATGTTGGTAGACAATCCCTGGGTACCATAACTTTACCCATAAAGGTTGGACCCGTGACATTATCTACCCTTTTTCATGTCATGCTTGGTTCGATTTCATATAATATGATTCTCGGTAGACTGTGGATCCATGCCATGGGGGCAGTTTTGTCTACCCTTCATTGATTAATAAAGTTCATCTATGAAAACAAGCTACACACCATTGAAGCCAATCCTGAACCAAATAATTGTTTACATATTGAAACACAAAACAAGTTACAATCATAAGAGTCTAAACAACTTGTGAGTTGATTCATCAAAACCTCTTGCCATAGATAATGTTGTACAAGACTCTAAACCATCGAATGCACTTTTAGGTGATGATTGGGGTTCATTAGATTTTATAGTTCATTATTTTATGGGGAATATAAACTTAATAACTCTAATCCTGACGCATCAAAAATCGCATCGATCTCAACCAAAAAATGTTTGGAAACACCTATGAGACCTAAAGTCTTCTTGGTAGAAAGAAAAGATAATACTCTTACTTATACTATAGATTATGAGATCTATGAGGCCTCACCATCTTCTAAAGAGATGGACTCTCTCTATGGTCATGGATTTCAAATTTTGTACAAAGATTGCGACTATGTAGGCAATGGTTGTGGTGTGAATCAACAAGGAGTCAAAGTACCATTACAAGTTGTTGGAATTAGCTACACAACCAGTATTGGATACCATTCTTTGAAGCCCACCAAAGCCTACCATTGCCCTAAACTTAATGTTAATACAATATCAACAAGACCAAAACTTAATGCGATACATCCTGAGTTGATAGACAAGGATTGTCAGCTAGGAAATATCCCATTGAATAAGGTAAGTATCTCTCCCTCATTTAGCCACACTCGATGTAGAACCTATTCCATATGCTCTCAAGCATGGCCCTCTCCTAAATATATATTGATATGTCATGTTGTGTTCTTCCTGTTATGTCAGAAAATGTCCCCTTGGGGGGCTTTTCCCTCTTAAGGTTTAACTCATGGGTCCTTAGAATGCATTTAGAACATCTTGCATGTTAATTTTGAATCTGGATGAGAAAACCTTGAAGTCTTATGACAAATAGGACCTAGGGGGTGCTATTTTGATGATCCCTGAACAAAAATGAGGGGGTGGACTTGGGCTCTAGCGCCCTAGTCCTATCCTATTTTGGGTCTGCCCTAAATTTAAATGTCAGTTTTATGATCATTGTTTGGGTCCTATGCCGACATCTCAAGTTTGAATTACGAAATTCTTAACAAAAATCTTTTTAGTTGCATATATAAGCATGTTTATGACATCATTTGAAAACTAGAGATGGACATTGTGAACTTATGACTTTATGTGAAAGTGATTCAAGGCATTCATTGTGTTACAGCGCAGTATTTTGTTGTTATTGTGCTTGTTTGTTGTAGATTTGACTCCATCTCCTCATGGCATGAAGAGCACCTTCCTTCCATGGGATCTACACTTCAAGGTGACATCTATTGTGTTTTTGATCATTTATCATTTGGATTTTTCCTCTATCCTGCAGGGATACACACTCTCATCTGATAATGATGTTTGAAAGACTTGAATGTCTCTCTGGGGCTTGACCAAGCCAAGCCTCTAAACACCACAACCCCCTCCCACACTCCTTTGTGACTGCAGGTTACAAGTATCAAGTTTTTCAGAGTGGAGTAGCAGAAAGGAGATTGCAAACAACAAGGATTTGGGATCTAAAAGAAAGAGGACAAAGGTGAACATTTCAGGACATGGGCGCTAGTGCCAGTGTCCATCTTTTCTGAGGCAGAAACAGAGGATACAGTGCAGATCAATGTCAGAAGGAGATTTAGATTCTATGATGAAAACTGTATCTTGGATAGGGGTGCTAGTGCCGGTGTCTCCAACTATTCTACATTCTGGATTTCAAAAAATAGTGAGTTAACAATCTCTGTCCTTCACCTTTGCCTGAAAGGATTTTCCATAATTCATTAATTTGCTTACTGTTTTGCTTATTTAGGTTTTAAGAGTAATTGAGCATTAAATTGAGATATTGTTTGATACATTTGAACTTCCACATTGTTCCATGTGGCAGCCCAACTTGATAGGTGATTGCTTTCACTTAGTGGAGATTTAACTCGGTTGATATGCCCTTGAATGTTTGGTGAGAAGGGAGGATTTTCCTTTGAAACCTAAACCAAAACATTTCCCCCTTTTTAACACCCTAAACACCCCCATGTTGTGTTATATGTTGTTTAAGTCCCCTAGGGTGACCCTTAATACTCTTGTAAGGTCAAGGATACCGGGAGACCACCTCTGTTGTGACCGTTTTTCTATTTGTTTCATCATTCTTCTATCCTTCTCTCCTCTATTTTATTGTGGTGTGTCATGCCTTAGGGGCATAGTGTTGCAAATGATGTTTTAGGGGCATCCTCCTACATGGTGTTCCTAAGGCACTTTGTCTCCTCTCATTTTTATTGTTTACCTTCTTCAGTGATTCTACCTAGTTGGTTGATGACAAAAACAAATAAATACTAATACGGACCATGTGTCCCTTTAGTGAGTAAGAAAAAATGGACCTAGTCCATTTATGAAGATGGGGTTTATGTATATATATACATATATATCTATATATATATATCCAACGCTTGACTAGTAGAATCACACAATGTGATATATCATGTTGTCTTATCTCTTCTAACAAACCTTTGCAATAGAGCTACTCCGTGCACTTTGGATTGTTTTGTGTCTCACCTTGTTGTTACACTCAATTCTAAGGTACCTATAGTATAAGCCCAACGACTATACTCGGATCCAAACCCATAAGTGTAACCTTGGTCCTTGATGTGATCTCATGTAAGATTTATGCATAGATTTCATGATTTCATTTGGTTATTATCTTGGATTAAGATGTTCTAACCTTATCTATTGTTATTTATCTTAACATATTTTATCAATATGTTTGTGGAAACATTCAGCAATCATGGCACATGCCACTTTTGGGGGCATGGGCTTTGCGAGAGCTCTTGTTCCTTTGCATGTTTTCACTCTACCTTAATGTGCTTGATATTGGTAAGCGACATCAACCACCTTAATGTGGGTATCTACTTGATTATTTTATGCTGACAAAGCATGTTTGCATACATTAATCTATTGTGTATACCTCCTTTCCATTGTATTACATCTCTGTGATGCAGGTGGGGTTGTATACTTTGAGCACATGCTTCCTTTTCACTATAAGGCATCTCCATGATGCGGGTGGGGTTGCATTTTGAAATCCCTTCTGTGAAAGGTAGGATGGTGTATCTCTTGAGCTAGTGTACATCCTTTTATACAAATTCCTCTAGGGAGATGGGGTTGGATCTTGAGTCATCCTCCCTTAAGCATGCCTTTGCCGGTTGTGGTAGCGTAGCTCAACCATCAAGTATGTTTGGCATGTTTTAGATGGTGGCACTTAGCAATAAGCTCCTTCTATTTCTCATGTTTGTCGTGTATAAGACGTATAGTGTGTCTATGGCATACTATACGATGCTCATGTATTCTGTGTGTTTACCTTGGGTTTTTGTTGTGTCTTCCCCTGAGTGTGGTCTAAAGGCAGGTGGCGATGAGCCACCTCCACATTTGGGTCTTTGTTTGGCATGTCTTCCCCCTAGTGTGGTCTAAAGGCACATGACGATGAGCCCCCTCTACATTCAAGTCTTTGTTTGGCATGTTTTTGGTGATCTAAAGGCGCGTGGCGATGAGCCCCCTCTACCCCCCAGTTTAGGATCTTTATTTTAATATTATATCAATGTATTCTTCATGTATTACATGACTACTCTCATGTCTTCTCCATGTATTACATGCTTCCACTATATTCTCTGTGTTTTGCGTGCTTCTTACTATCTTCATTGTGTCTTGCGTGTTTTCCATGTGTTTTCTAGTGCTTACCTAAGATTGAGGGCTAGAAATAGTCCTCCAACCTTTGAGTATGCCTTAGCTTTATGTGTCTGACGTGTTTGATGTGTTTTTGACCATACTTTAATGCATGTATGGATCATAAGAGCATACATACATTAAAGTGGGGGCTAAATGTCCCTATGACTTTTTACCTCCTAGTTTAGCTTCTAGGTCCCCTTAATTTCATTATGCATGCTTAACTCTTATTCCAGAGTAAATTCCCCTAAAACCCATGTTAAATGGGACTTAGGGGTCCACTTTAAAGCTTAATCAAGACCCAAATCATGCCTTGGGACTTGGGTGCCTGTGCCCTAGTCCAAGTTGATTTGTCAAGACCTAAATTTTAGGATGTCAACATAGGACCTTTAAAAAGGTTTCCCTTTGTCAGCATTTTTAAATTAAATTACGAAAGTTAGCAGGAATGCATATATAAGTGAATTTATGACTTCATTTTACAACTAGATGGATAATGTGAACTTGTGATATTGAGCTAAGGGATTTTAAGGCATTCATTGTGTTGCAAAGTAGAATTGTCTTGTTATTGTGTTTGTTCGTTGCAAATTTAGCTTCATCAATCCATCTCCTCATGGTGTGAAAGATCTTCATCTTTGTGAGGGCTTCACCTCTAAGGTGACATCTATTTGTGTTTCAATCAAGCTATTTCATCATTTGATTTGGCCTCTATCCTCTAAGGACACACGCACTATCTAACAGTGGTGTTGGAAGACTTGAATGTCATTCTGGGGCTCGATCGAGGCAAGCTCCTAAACACCACAACCCCTAAACTCCTCTCTTTGTGATTCCAAGTTACAAGTGCAGTATTTGGCAAAGTGGAGTTGCAGAGAAGTAGAGCAGAGGATAGAGATTCAAGATATGAGAATAAAGTGCAAAGAATCAACCCTACTAGACTAGGGTACCTACCCTATAGTCCTCTTGACTGGCATCTCTGAAAACTCTGAAGCAGGTTGCAGTCTTACACATTCCACTATTCTAGATCTATAGAAAAATTACCCTATTGGACTTGGGTGCACACCCCATTGTCCCCAAAGTTTTCATCTCTAAAAATTTGAATCTTGGTATGTTTCTAATCTATATTTAGTGCCTGCCTATGTGATCATCTGTCGTATTTTGTTCGTTTGTACCTGATTTCATTACAATTAGGGTTTAAGGCTTATTGAATCTAGGGTTTGGCAAATCTATCAATCTAATCTATTTTTCCATATCATTCCTAAGTGACATCAATCTACAGTTGAGTCCTCTCCATCTATAGTGACTTGGCTTGATTGTTGTCCTTGAGTGTTATTTTGAAAGGAGGGTTTGATTGAATCTACCTTAACTACATTTCAATCTATCTTCTTTTCATACATAATAATTTCTAATTATCATCACATGCACAATATACCATCCTTAATATTTTTATTACATTATCTATATATATATATATATATATATATTTATAAAGAAAACTTTAAAGTGTATATATATTTATTCACTTGAAAACATTACATGAAGCTATTAATCAATCATTATTTTATAACCAAAAGTTATAATAATAATTAAGAAAGGGGTGTATTAGCATTACTATCCATATATACTTATTAACATAACACTTTCAATAAAAACAACTTAATCCGTTTAAATACTTTCACCTTATATTATTCTCAACTAGTCAAGAAGAAAGTATGACTTCATGTTTAATTCATTCAATTGAACTTACAAAAAGACGTTCTAGAGCAATGAAATCACATAATTATCAATTCATTTTAATATTGTTGAAGACACGTAGATATTTGCACTAGAACAAAAACACATTGAGAAAATGAAATTATTCAAATACCTATCCCGCACAATGTCAATCATGCCACTCATATGTGTAATAAAATTATGCCACAGAAACTCAGTGAAACCAATCAAAAATGAAAAATAACATGATACTATATGAACTGTGTGTGTGTGTAGGTATTAGGATTTCGTTCCTATTAGTTTTTGCTAGGTGGCTAGGACATCTCTACCTTAGCCATGTTCTCACCTTCGACGTTCCAGCATTCAGTCGCACTTGATTCCGCATTAGCAAGTTAGTCTGAAAATCATATCCGAAGCAAAACATAAATCCATCAAACACATTTTAAATCCTTCATAATATCTATCCATCATGACAATTCACTAGTTATGCTTATGTAATTAACCATGCAGTAAAACATTCAAGATAAAAATCAATAGTTCGAGTTGTAAGGATAGTCCAAAGGATCGAGACATGACTTGTAAGACACCTTTTCCCAATAGTAATATCTATGAGTAATGAATATATGAAGTTAATGGGATTTTGATATACATATGAATGCTGTATTAGTGTATATGTGCATATATTTATTTTTCTTTTTATTATTCCATCACTCCCTACATTATTCTATAGTCCACAACACTTGTTTTGTTTCTCTTTCTTATCCATCATACTAAATAACACTAACATAGAAATAGCATAGATCTCTAGTTTGTACTTTCTCATCAATAGTCCCTAACACCAAAAATATGAGGTGATCACACTTTGATACCAAATGAAAGGAAGCAATGGTGTAGAATACACTTCCTACACTAGCATATGAGGGAAGAATGTATAGAAAATAAAATGATTAAATACAGGTATAGAAAGAAATAGCACAAAAAAATTACAACCATTACATAATGATTTGCATGAGGAAAATCCTTTTAGGAGAAAACCCCACACTCCAAGGAAAACCAATTGTATTATTCAACAACAAACATGTTACAATACAACTTCGAAGCTATACCTTCATAGGAATACCATTAGCATACAAGTTCTTGAGCAATTTTGGTAGCATAAGAATACCTGTAAAAATAAAACCATACATAGTTGCAACCCAAGAACCCAATTTATAGAAGATACAATACAAAAAACCACCAAATGAAATCCCACTATTATGAGAAAATACTTACGACAAATGTGGCATGCCATGTCTATGGAGAGTCCATGCTAAAAATAGTAGATTCCTTACACTAGTAATACACTGTTATAACTCATAATTGACTCTTCAAATGGGACACTTCATTTTTTGCTCCATAATCTCTATACAAAGATACTTTTATGAATTGTCATAATGTTGGTCAAGATTCCATGTAACTCTCCTATAATCACACTCCTATGAATCATAAGAATCTATCATAAGTAACTCCCAAAGAGAAAGAAAATGTAGAGATAGAAAGGAGAGGATTAGCTAGCCTCCCAGGATGTATCCTCCTTATATCCGTACAAGATCAATTGCTCCACATAGAAAAGAGAATGTAGACATGTATATTGTCTCATAATGAGTGCTATAGTAGGTCCCTCTGTATTGAACAATGCATCTTCCTTTTAGAAGAGGGAACCCCCATGATGAAAGTCTAATGAATCCCCACTTCAAAAGTGGAATGAATAAAAGAAACAAGGTCTTTGGAAAATGCTCACATATCTCCATGTTGGTGCTAAGATGTGGAAAATTTTGAAAAAGAGTCATAGGCCTAGTTGCAGAAAATGACATCAAGAAAGTATGTGAATTAGGAGACATAATAAGTACCTAAGAAGATGAATATATAGCTATGAAAGAACTATCATTAAAGAGGAAAACAAGGTCATCAATGATGTCATCTAGATCTAAAATGTGAAACTCTATAAACAAGTAGGAGATGTCTAGTAGGAATGTGTCCCAAGGAAAGTAATGTGGAAGACAGATGATTCTGCTGCAAAGAATCACTAGAATCTCTTAAAGAAGCAACTCTAAGATCTATTGAAGCAATGGATAGAGAAAGAATGCCCTCAAATATAGATGGGGAATTAGGAGGAGAAGGTGAATTTGTCTCAATAATATCCACACATGAATGGGTGTGAACCAAGTAAGTATCACTCTCAAATGTAGATGCTATATGTAATATACTTTGAGCTCTATCAAATGCACTTCAATCTCTTTGGATTGAATCTACACCTTTCACATTTGAAAATTTGTGTAACTTTAAGGCATTCTCAAGAAATGCCTCATGGAATACAATGATTGTAGGATACACACAAAATGGATTTTTTGCAAAGGTTTTAGAAACTTATAAGAAAATGCAATTGTAGGTGTACAATTAGACTCTACAACCTTTGCTAGCCTCCTCATCTATGCAAAACCATTTGAGCTTTAAAATGGAGTATGGACATCCATCAAAGCATAATGTAGGGGGTATATTTGTCAATGTTGTTGTTCCAAGTATCATGGTAGACATGTAAGAAAAATATAGAAGCATA
The DNA here is from genome assembly GCA_027924645.1 of Cunninghamia lanceolata. Lineage (NCBI taxonomy): Eukaryota > Viridiplantae > Streptophyta > Pinopsida > Cupressales > Cupressaceae > Cunninghamia > Cunninghamia lanceolata. Next base: position 338,143 of record BSBN01000571.1, on the reverse strand, counting down.
GACAAGGAATATGAATTGTTTCGCAAAATGCCTCAAAGAAATATGGCCTTACAAAATGCCATGATTTTAGAATATGTTTAAAATGGATTTGTTGAAAAGACATTATAAATGTTTAAATAAATACAATTGATGGGTGTAAATCTAGACTCCTTGACCTTTGCCAGCATTTTGAACCCATCTACACTTAAATTGGAGCTTTGGAAGAGGGTATGAAAATCCATCAAAGCATAATTAAAAGTGGCTTTTGGTAAGATGTAGTAGTTTCAATTTTGCCACTTCTAATCACCACAACCCTCACAAGAAATTATGCTCAAAATCTCTCTTGAATAATTTCAAATTGTTATAAACTTTTTTTTTGGAGCTTATATTGTGTGAATAAGATTTGATGGTCCTTCTAGTTTCTTGTTGCTTCATGGTACGAGGTATGTGCAACTCTACTAACTTATTAAGAACTATTGAGATACATGTTCATTGATCATTGATAAAACATTCTATTAAAACATATATACAAAATGAATGTTTGGTTCTATATGGTTTCTCTTCTAAAGAGTTAGTTTCTCTACTATAAGAATTGAATGCTTTATTTGAATTGTGTTTTGAATTTTTTTAAGGAAGGTATGTAGCAAATTGGACTAGGTATGTTACGTTATGAAGAAGATTAGTCCAACTTTTGTATTGAATTTCTCACATGAGCCTTACACTGTCGTTGTATTTTGTAGGTTGTATCAACTTCTGAAGAAAATCATTATAGGTGTGCTTATCTTTTGAAGAAAATCACTCTAGCTATTACATTGGATTGCACACATCTTGGTTTATTGTCACATTAATTGTTGTATTATAGAGTATGTATGCTTGTGTACACTAGACCATTAGAGTGAATGACACTACTTTTTGATGATGTGTGCATCTGCATTCCCCATCTTTAGTTCCAACATTGTTGCTACTATAACTACGAAGTCTACTTTAACACATGTGAAGGAAAATGCAAGGTTTATCCTAGGTATTACCTTGTTATAAAGTGCCCTAAATTTTCTCTCAAGTTTTGCTAGAGAATGTCCTAAGTTTTATAAAGTTTTGCCAAATTTAGCACAAGAAAAAAAACTTTATCATCTTCCTTCTACTAGTAGTAGTGTATTTGGAGTTGGAAGAACAATTGGAATCTCTTAAAGTACAAAAGATTGGAAACTATAATAGACTTCAAAATTAGAGAATCCTTTTGCACATACATTGCAACTCTTGTAGCTATGCTAAATGACATGCAAATAATTGTCCCATTACACACTCTTCTTATGATAAATGCAAAGATCATGGACTATTATGTGATTAACTACAACAGTCTAGCAATTAGTTTGCAAAGGAAATGAAATGAAAATGCACAAATAACAACCTAAAAGCTTCCAAAAGGACTGTCAAATCTCATTAAAGAAGAGTGAATTGCAATATGAATGATTACAAGTAGCAACTCGAAACTAATCAAAACGTGTTTGAAAAACAAGCCTAAAACTTGTGGATCATCAACTGTCAAATTATAAACTCGCATAAAAAATTAGCTTGCTGCTTTACCATTGGATGGGCATTTTTTGTCCTTTTTAACTAATGCAATATTAATTTCCTCCTTAGCAAAATTCATTCGATCCAATCACAATTAAATTTTTAACATTTTCTAACAAAAATAAATAAAAGATAAAGAAAAACTTCAAAGAAAACAATTAATTTCCTCATAATTAGTCACCCATTAAAAGTGAATTGAAGATAAACTAATCCATTATTACTATCATAATTAAATTATCCTCTCATATCCCAATCCAAAAAGACATAATCCGTCAGATAATTGTAACACCAAACTGATCTATTCCACTATGCAAATTGGGTTAAGATAATACTCATCACTTAGAAGACTTTGACCACTCTACTTAAATATCGTCCACTTCAATGGTCAAACAATCAATAGCTATTTTACACCTCATTCACAACAAAAAGTGGTAAATATTTGTCCTATTTTTATTGGCCAAAATTAACCTTTGAGTATTGAAGTGGATGATATTTAAGAATAGCCGACTTTGACATGAACAATCATAGAATTAGTATTAACATCTTTTGGATAAGAATCCGAACAAAAGAATGTGTATTAGGTAATAATACAAAATAATATTTGTGATTATTTATTCAGGCATATGATGAAACTGAGGTATCCCACTACCCACAAAATAAAAGGAGGTGAGATTAAAATTTTCTCCATACTAACTTTCCACAACTTTCTTTGGTTTTTGTGTGAAATACAATTTTCTCCTGAAAATAGTCTCTTGGAAATAGATGAAATCAAGATTGACCCAACATAAAATTTGATGAATTAAATGAAATAGTCTCTCTGTCAATGCTTACTTTGATCTTCACCCTCATTTTCATTGTCGTCCCATACACGAAATTTGCACAACTTTAATCTGTTTTCATTGTCATTACTTGGAATCTTTCCCACCGCCCCTAACTTTAGTCTGTTTTCATTGTCATTACTCAAATCTTCATGCTTTCCCAACTCCCACCGCCCATAAAGTAAACAGGCCTAAAGAAAGCTAACTTTCCTTCCATTTTCCCCTTTTCTTTTGCGTGGGACAAGAGTCATTACCTTGACCAGCGTAGACTTTGCTTAAAATGTTTCTGATTTAACTGTCTAAATATCATGACTGTTACGTCATGACTTTTCTACACCATTGTACACGGCTAATAAGATTTCAGATTTGTAGCATTTGTCTTCACCAACCTTTCCCACTGACATGCTAACTTTCCTCCCATTTTCTCTCCTTTCTTGATCTTGATCAACGTCATCGATCACACGGGGTGATTATATTTGTTTTTATATTGAAAGACAACCTTCACTTCGAATTACTCCATGGATGATGATTAGGGATTTTCAGATTTGCAGATGTTGAGTATGGGTTATTTTGCATTTTATTCTAATCTTATTTTATGAGTTGATTTTAATAGAAACTAGTAAAAGCACCAAAGGTGCTATCAAATAGCCGATAGACACAAATATTTATAGGCCTATTGCTAGATAGTTTATATTTATATTTTTACTAGAAAGTCATTACACGTAGTAGTGGGTGGACAAGGCTATAAATACTATAAAAAGGCGGATAGACACAAATATTTATAGGCCTATTGCTAGATAGTTTATATTTTTATATTTTTATTGGAAAGTCATTACATGTAGTAGTGGGTGGACAAGGCTATAAATACTATAAAAAGTTTAAATTATTTTTTGTAAATAAAAATAATGGAATGATATTAAATGAATATTGGGAATGAACCATTAGAGAATTAATTCATAAAGAAACCTGAGAACTATGGCCTCCCATTCAATCACAATGCAATCTATTAACACTGTCATAATTAGTGTTATACTATTTGTAATGTGAAGTATGGGTTTGAACTTTGGCATTGACTTATATTTGTTTCACTTTGTATGTTTAAAATTGAATTCACTCTTTTCACATTTATTGTTTATATGAAGTACGTGTTTGTGCTTTGGCATTTACTTGGTGTGTGTGCTTAAATTCTGACATTCATTGATTGTTTGTTTGAAGTGTGTTTGAACATTAGGCATTACTATGTGTGCATTATTGTTTGAACTTTTGGCTTTCACTTTATATGTGCGTTTGAACTTTGGCATCCACTTATTTATTTGAATTTTGGAGTTCACTTTGTTTAGTGTCTTGGCATCCATTTATTGTTTGTGTGAAGTGTGCATTTGAATTTTGACATCCATTTATTATTTGAGTGTGCTTTTGACATTCACTTTGTGTGTATGAACTAAATTTCGCATTCACTTTGTGTGTGTGTGTGAACTAACTTTGACATTCACTTGAATTTGAGCCACTTATTGGATGAGAAGCATATGTTTGAACTTTGACACTCGGGCTTAATTTTTTTGAGTTAATTGTGGATTCATATTTTATTGTGTGAAATGTGAGTGAACTACCTTTGTGTGTGTGAAGTGTGTGCTTGAAATTTAACATTCACTTTTTGTGTGCGTGAGTGTTTGAACTAACTTTGGCATTCACTTTATATGAAGTGTGTTTGAAGTTTACCTTTCACTTAGATTTGCTTAATTTTTGGGATTGATTATTTTCAAACTAAGTGGTCAATCAATGAAAGTCCTTATGAAATACACACATGAAGCAATTCAAAAAATGGAATAGTAACAAATGTATTCTAACAACTAAAAAGTAAAATTAAAACTCAAAGATGAGATGCCATGCAATGGATCTCTCTAAGAGATGTTTCAGTGACTAATAATTGGTGTCTTCTTTGACAATTAACAGATATTTAGTTCCCAACCAATCCTGCAACAATAATTACTTTTTCTCATAACCTTTCTTCCCATCCACAAATAAATAGTAAATATATATTAATTATACAAACATTTCTACAAAAGGATATCAAACCTTATAGGTATCAATGTGTCTTACGATATAGGAAGATGAAAGAACACCTAGGAAACACAAATTTTTATAAAGAACATAGCCCAAACTAAAGCCAACTCACGTGTCAGTTCCTAGTAGTCACTGCAATAAGTATTACTTTCTCCCATTACCTTTTTCCCAATTCACAAGTAAATCTATATATAAAATCTTTGAAATTTGTCATTGTATTCTTCATTCCTATTGTCCCCTTACATATTTTTGAAATAGATTCTATATTTCATGATAGTGTCCAGACCATTAAGCACACTCTCATCACAACCAACTAAGCCCACAAGTGATTACCTGAGCCAAAAAATAAAAGGCATATACCAACAAGGATTTTGTGAGTTGAAATGAAGAGACCAACAATCATAAGCAGTAGCCTTCCATCCAACTTTATTTGCAATGATGTTGTTGCACGATCAGGATTAGACAAATTCAAGGGAAAGTATAGCATAGGGACTTTGTAAATAAGATCCATGTAGAGCTATTCCAATCACGCATTCCATTTTCTTAGTTCCCATTCAAGATTTTTCTTGAAATATGTAAATGCTAATACATTGCTTGATATGCAATTTTGAGGGGGTAAAGAATCATTTTCAAGGGTAAAAGAAACACTGAACTACATTACAACTATGAGGTGCATTTTTACATGAACTATATCAAATGACGTTTTTATAGTTTGTAACATTTATTCCAAATAATTTTTGGAAAAACTATATTCACTTTTTTTATGTGGAAAAACTGAACACAGTTTTTCTAAAATCTATATCAATGAAAACAAAACTCACCAATCCTGTAATACTCATAACCAGAAATCTCTTTCAAAATCCAATAGAGAAAAAAATGCTCATTATTGTATTTCTCTACCATCGATAAGGGAACCATTTAAAACATGACAATTTAATTCCCTGTAGCAATATATTTCACCACAAAATTCGTCGACTTGGAATTAATCGTATCAATGACGATCTTATCACCAATCCTCTTATTCCTCCCTAAACTTTGTGGAAGAAATGCCACAAAGCCCAAAATGGCCACGACATAGCCTCTATTCACTTCGCCAAGAAGAACACCCTGGACCTTAGTATCCCTCCGCCAATACTTATTCAACTTGATCCAAGCCCTGTGTTGCCTGAATGTGTAGAGCGATATAATTTGCTGACCTATAATCTGTTGATGAACCTGGCGGTGCGATTAGCGCAGACTCTGGTTAGCTAACCGTGCATGCATGTGACTGGAGCTACAAGGCAAGGCCCGCATCGAGGAGAAAAAAATTGTCTTGTAGGTAGATGACTGAGGATTGCAGGGCATTTGCGCACTGCAGGGAGACAATTGAATTTGATTTTTGAAATAATTGTCTAAAATGGCTGCTCATTTTGTTAAAAAAAAATTTGAAGTATTCGTTCATGCACTTCCCTTTTAAAATTAGAAATCCTCCTTGCCTATGTTACCTTACAGTTGAGCAGAGCATTCACAAGATTCAGGTTAGGGTTATGAAAATCTTTTGACGTTAGCAGTTCCTGCTTTGGCGAAATTTCATCTTGAAAGAGGTGATGTCTATCCAGCATTCTGGATGTACATTTCACTATATTTATAAGATCAAACCTAGTTTTACCCTTAAAATTTATAAATCAAAAACCATATGATCTTTCTTTGAAATAAAAAACCGTATGATCTTTCTTTGAAAACCCTTTTCCGTTAAAGAATTAATGGAATAGTTCTGCATGTTAAAAAATTCAAGGAGGTAATGTAAATATCTTGCATTGAAATAAATTTCGGCATATTAAAAAAATAGTAATTGAGTTCAGTTAATGAAATTGCAGCAAACAAAATTTACTTTTTGTGCTAGACAAAAAAGGAACTGATGCAAATACCTTTCTTTTGAAAATCCATGACCTTTAATTGATTCTTGAGAAGCTGATTATTTTGTTTTCTGTTTGCACTCCCCTTCACCTCACCTCAAATCTTAATTTTATATGCTCGGTGAGTTCTTTGCTTTCAACCATTTTTCATTTCCTTCGCATAAAAATAAAATAGAAATCACACAATTTCCGGCTAGGTACACTTAAACAACATAAATACCAGAAGAACCGATGCAAGAAAAAAAAATGAAGGAAGACAATTTTTGGATGACTAAAAAATTGGACTACCAAATTTTGGAATGTTACAAGATGTGTGCACATTACAATATGCATAAGACAAATGAAACACCAACCACTCATGTGCCATATTCTAATTTTAGTTGTGGCTTGAGAGATTTTTAACAATTTTATTTTTTCAAATTTTAGAGCAAAACAAATGTGAAGGACTACCAAAATTTGGCAGTTACAAGATGTGTGCACATATAGAATGGCCTATGGGCCAAATTACTTGTTTTATTCAATGGTTTATAAGAATCAATTTATGTGTATTTTAATATTTTATTTTTGGTGTTATGTGGTATTTTTTTACATTGAGATATTGTTAGGTATTTATGTAGATCCACAAGAATCATTCTAAGAAGGTATTTTTTCAATAAGGACAATTATTCATCAATTTTTATTTTTTAAAAATAACCTATTCTTTTATCCAACAAAATAATAATAAATCTAACCAATCATTACCTTGATTACATGGCATTTAAATTATGTATGTGGTCCATATTATGCAAGAGCCAATCGAAGTCACATTTAGCTCACTAAAGTTGCACAAATTTCCAAATGTGAAAGGTACAAATTTAATCTAGATGTACACTGTCATGTACAATATTTCTAATTTATATCTAATAATTCTACCTAATTCACTGATTCACTAGAAAAAAGACTTGCATTAAATATAGTTGTGCATAATTAATACAACCCAATTATTGCTATCCTCACCTCAAAATGTGATTTCAACTACCAACTCCTCAAAGAATAATTATTCTTTGTAAAATAGATTCACACACTTGGCGATGCTCTATTCACTATCTAATCTTGCTTCATCACTTTTGTTCAAAAATGACTAGCAATGCCAAATGGCCCTTGGTCTACTGGTGAACTTGAAAGGTTCTGAATGAGCCCACTAGGGATCAAGCCTTTCTGAGTGCAAGGTCCCTGACACCATAAGGGATGAGGTCAGGATCGTACCCCAAGTGAATTAGGTGAAATGGATACCCTTAGTTCTTGGCTCTTAGTCGAAGTAGTTCAACCTAAGGCTCATCCTCCCATATTGGGTAGCAAAAATGATCTTGTGGATGATCTCCATAAAAAAAATTGACTAGTAACAATTCAAGTTATATGATTGATGACTTGCATTTATTGTAACAATGCACTATTATCTAATATCACTTTATCCCTTTTGTACAAAAAATAACTAGCAATAATTCAACTTGTCTACGATTAATGACTCAATTACTATAATAGTGTGTTATTTATGTAATCCATTAGCCACTAACCTTCGCTCCAAATACAATTTCAACTATCAAATCACTAGTAGGAATTAAATGCAAAGCAATCAAGCACATTGTGGATCCAAAGAAGATGTTGCCACAATTTTGATTTGGAGCTAATTAAGTTCTTAACTCTACATTCTAACAACTCCATTATCTTGCTCAATAAAAATAATTTTTGTTTCACAATCTTTATCTCCACTCAACACACAAACAAGGTAATGACATGAACTAGATGAAATGCATCTCTTGTAATTAGATTTAGATTTTATTTTGATAAATTAGATAAAGTTGTAACTTATGAAATATTAGATAATATTTTGTTTTGACATTGTTATATTTTTAGATTTTATTTTGATAGATTAGATATTTTGAGGAAGGTGTCTCAATCTTGCATCCTAATGTTTGTATTGTTTATTATTATCCTAATGTTTATATTGTTTATTATTTTGGCTTTATGTGGGAAATGTAAAGTTCCATTATGAGTTGGCATGGTGTGCCATGTGTTAAGTATCTTAAGAAGGTTGTAAGAGAATGCATGTCATTATGACATTTTAATATGGGAATTACTTATGATAAATTCGTATGATGCGAAAGAGCATGATTGTAGGAGAGTTACATTAGAATCTTAGCCAACATTATGGCAAGTCATAATTGAAAGGAAGTTGAGGTGTGGAATACACTTCCTACACTAATCTATGTGAGGAGATATGTGAAAAAAATAAACAAAACATATGGTACAACAAAATAAACATAAAAAGCAATTTATCATAACATAGTATTATATGGGGGGAAATCCTTTCAAAAGAAAAACCCCACACTCCAAATCAACTCAATGTATTATTCAATAATCAAATGGTTACAATAAGCTTGAATAATCTAAGCATTTATAGGGGTATCACCAACTAGAGATCTTGAGGAATTTTGGCAAATAACAATACCTACAAAACTCACTATATCACTTCCATCTCAAGCATCCAATAAATAGGAGACACAATGCATAAACCATCAAATAGTAATTAGGAAAATGTGAGCTCAAACCATTCAAAATGTGCAACCAAATCCTTAGTTATAAAACCAACACCCAAATCACAAGATGAGTCCACAAGCTAAAAATAACATATTCCTTCCACTTGTCATTAGCTCATTATAATCCACTCACCAACTTGGACATTCCATTTTGGCTCAATTATCTCTATCCAAATATGTCATATGACATGTCATAACATGCATCATAAGTTGGTCAACAAGTTTAACTTCACCTTATAGCTCTTGTATGTGTCCTAGACATTGTTACATTTCTAATGCAAGAGGCTCAACTTCCAGAGGTCATAACTTTTAATTCAAGAGGACAATTGGGCCTTTTTAAAAATTGTAGATCCCAAAGAGGTCCATGTCATAGGCACCAAGGAATCAATGCCTATAAATACTTAAAAATACATGGGCTAATGCGATAGTCTGAGGATGATTTGGTAATCCAACTCATGACCCTCAAAGGCATGAATTATATCCTCTTAGAAATATTTAGGCTTGATGACATCACCCCTCAACCTATTTAGCCCCTTGTCCATCTTGTTCAACTCCCAAACTAAGTTCCAAGTCTTCACATACAATAGAAACCCTTATATAGATCTTCAACTAGAGGGTCACCCAGGCAAGGAAAATTTTAGTAATGATTTGTCACCAACTGGTGATTTTTTTCTTTTCGGGGGTTGAAAATTGTGAATATTATTGGTTTTGGTAGTCTATGCTTTCACCCAATTTTGATTATATTTTTAGGCTCATAGCTTCAGATCACCCAGAAATCAATATTTTAAAATCTTACAATAGCATTAGATCACCATACTATTTATTACAGTTTGACCCTGATCGCTTAGATATTATAAAGGCAAATTTTAATTCAAGTCCGATCACCTGTCATGTGATGAGACAAATTCTAATTTAGGTTTCAATCACGTACCTTTTTACATTAGTTATAGGCATAAGGTGGTGCAATCACTAAAAAATTATAGGGAATTAGGGAAAAGGGGGCACGATCGCTAGTGAAATTATAATTAATTAAGGGAAAATTGTGGTGCAATTGCCAATGATATTATAGTGAATTTAGGGAAAATGTGTAATATCACCATTAAATGATAGGTATATTTTGGAAAAAATTCATTATAGTCATTAAAGTATAGGTGGTTCTTATAAACTATGGTCCATCGCCTCAGAATTATAGGTCTTTTAGGGTTAATGTGTTTAATCACTCATGCAAAACATAGTATGAAAAAAATATTTATGATTATTGTTTTGGGCATTTTGTGAGCATATTTCCTCTTTTTCATGTTTTTATTTTCTCTCTACAAGAAGTGAGCTTCACTTAGATCATCATATCTTGTAGAACATATACTCTCAATTGAATCTTAATGCCCGTCAATGGCAGATGGAATTCTTTGTTAGACTTAGGGCACACAACTGAGAGGGGGGGTGAATCAGTTGTGCAAAACTTTCTCCAATTTACACACTTAAATCTTCTTCATGATTAGTAGTATATTGAACATGAAACATAATGCATTCAAATCAAAAGCAAAAACTCATCAACACATGAGACACCAAGATTTTAATGTGGAAAACCCAGTTAAGGGAGGTGATTAACCCAAGAATGTATTCTCTGTTAGAAGAATAGAAAGAACAAAATGGCACATGCCAATTAGGGCTCACTGCCCGAGCACACTACTCACAAGAGGCTCACTGCCTACAAGAGACACACTGTCTACAAAGAAATAAGTATCACATACATGAACTAAAGAATAGCATCTTCACCATGCTTGAATCAGTTCCATTAAGCTCAATACTTCTGCTTTGCCTTTCGCTCTCCTCTTCGCTACCACACTTTCATCTCCACAAGGCACACTTTGGAATGACTTCACAATCCCTTATTTATATAGGACATCAACTTAGGAACAATCATCTAAGTCGGAAAACACCTACAAGATCATCCATAAGACGTGTAATACATCCGGTCGGCCAGTCTCAGGAAGAACACCAAAATCTGGTAGTTATTCTTCCAATGTGAACTCTAACTTCAATGTGGACTGCCAACATGAATTGGACATGATCCAAAGATCACCACAACCTTTCCTGAATCACCAAGAACATCCGCACTTCATCTGCTTACTGGAATTCTTCTCTCCTTCATCTGAAACTTCAAGAACACAGTCTGTCATCACTATCACAAAAGAATAGGTTCTTCCAGACCTTCAAACCACGAACCAATCTACTTGACACTTCACAAGGACGTCCTAAACACTTCCTCAAATCTGCAAAATGGGATAATGCATTTCCGGATCTCACCGGACCTATCTGTGTCACTCTGTCACCTCTAAACACCTGTCGGAATCGGTTCTACTTGAGTGACCATAACTTCTTCATATCTTCATGTAGACCTCTGAAAACTTGACTGGATCATCGTAAGACTCATATATACAAACCCTTTAAACCGTATCCTCTAATCCTCAACCTATCTTGAACTTTTACCTTGTTGTCATCACTGTTCTTCACTGTTCCTGATTGAGACTAATTTTCTCAATATCCTCAGCACACAGCTCATCCAATCCTTCTCATTAATGCAACATGAGTATGTTGACATCAATGACAACACCAAATAGACCCATACTTGCAACATTCTTATGTGAGTACAATTTCAATGTACAATATATTAAGGGCAAGGAGAATGTAGTTACATATGTCTTGAGTAGAAGATGACATGAGATATCCAACCTAACTGTGAAAATTGATTTGAGGGGACATATACTTGAACAACTACTGCAAGATGAGTGGTATAAGGAGATACAGTAAGAGATTCAGTCTCATAGATCCCTTAAGGAAAAATTTGAGGGATATTCATTAGATGTTGATGGGTTACTAAGACATAGGGGACACATTTATGTTCCACCATCAGATCATCTTCGATCACTAATTTTAATAGAGGCACACTGTTATGTCAGAAAAAGTATCTTTGGGGGCTTTTTCCTCTTAAGGTTTAGCTCCTAGGTCCTTTAGAATGCATTTAGAGCATCTTGCATGATTTTGATGACTCCTGATGAGAAAACCCTGAGGTTTCATGGCAAATGGGACTCAGGAGGTGAGCTTAACATAAATCCTACCTAAAATAGGGGGGAGGACTTGGGCGCCCACATCCTAGTCCTACCCTATTTTGGGTTAGGACCTATTTCAAAGTGTCAGTTTATGATCGTTATTTAGGTCCTATGCTGACATAGTAAGTTTGAATTACAAAATTATTAGCGGGAATGTTTGTAGTTGCATATATAAGCATGATTAGTGATTCATTTGTAAACTAGATGGACACTAGATGGAAATTTGATGAGCATTGTGATTTTGTGGAAGTGATTCAAGGCATTCATTGTGTTGCAAAGCAGAACTTGTGTTGTTTTTGTGTTTGTATTTACAGATTTGGCATCCATCTTCTCATGGCATGAAGATCATCTTCCTTCCATGAGATCTTCATTACAAGGTGATATCAATTGTGCTTTCTATCATTTATCATTTGTATTTTGCCTCTATCCTGCAGGGATACACACTCTTTATCTAACAACAGTGTTTGGAAGACTTGAATATCTCTTTGAGGCTTGACTGAGGAAAGCCTCTAAACACCACAACCCCCAACCCACTTTTCTATGATTGCAGTTTACAGGTTACGAAAGTGAAAGAAGTGGAGTTGCAGGAGAGTAGTGCAAACTGTCAAAATTGCAGATCAGAGAAGAAAACAGGGACTTGGACCCGAGCGCCCACTCGTTAGTCCTCTAGATCCTATTGGTGACTTCCTGGATCGGTAGAGGGTTTGCCAGTTCCTATGCACAGGCTAATCCAGCCAACAAAAATAGGAGGTTGCGTGAGCTGCCTCCCCTTCACTTCTGGTTTTGTTGCACCAAGGGGGGTGTCCCTATTTGATAAATATGTAACATTTACTCTCCAAATGATAGAAAGATTTAACTTTGTAATAACAAGCAGAATACTCTCATTTTGGGATCAGGATTTGTGTGACAAATCACAAGGTTGGCAACATTCTTGGACATATGTGTCTGGTTAGGTATGAGAGCATGCAGGGGTCCTAATCCTACTCCTACAACTAACAGGTGGAAGTTATGAAAAGGTGGATATGATGATTTGGATGCAAGACAAGGGGTTTTGGATCATAACTACTTCACAAGATCAGACTAGTGCCTATCTCAGGGAAAGGAGTCAAATAGACATCTACATAAGAATGGCTTGCAACTAGCATTCAAGTTTCAAGGGGTTAGGACTGATGCTTTCCTTACAAACATCACCCAAGGATAAGTATTTGACTGTCCATACTTACAAATATCCCAGCTGACATACACTCTTCTCCATACCTTAACCTAAAATAGTTTAATCCACTCCTTGAATGGAAGTTAGAGATCAAGTATGCAATACATAAATCTGTATTCTAGAATTTGAGAAACCCTTAGCAGCCAAATTCAGAAGAAGAGATGCATACAACAAGTGGAGACAGACAACAAAACACATGCAAGAAGCATTTTTCATATAAAATTGACATTGAAACTAAACATATGTGTAAGATACATCACAGATACAATACATAAACTCCAAAATAAGATAGAACAGCAAGGAAATGCTCTGTATTTCGTTATCTTTCCCCCAAAATTGCCCAAGTCTCCAACAACAACAATGAGTAACATAGTTTGGCTTTTATAGCAAGACTGTGTACTCATCAAATTAATTACATGGCAAGTCAATACTTCGCCAGATACAATGCATCGTGAGAAATGGCGCTCAAAATTGAATGCAGCCGAGAAGCAAAGGAAGAGAGCAAGTGGAATTGGGTTCTGAGCCGCTACTCAGAGACATTCATCTTCAATCGGGTGGTTGACCTGTCATTTCCGTCACCCATCCTCTCCAAATCTGCCATCAATGCTTCATCTACCCGTGGGATGCAACAGTAGATGCATTTGGGGATTTTCCTGCCCAAAAATGGCCACACTCGCCTAGAAAAGACCATCGCTGAAGGTCCAAAACATGGCCGTCGATCTACTTCCCATTGCTGAGATCCACGGCACTCAAAAATGTTGAAAAGTCATCAGCCAGTGAAAATGTGCCACGTAAGCACCTCACATTTCTATCGCTGGCTTTTCCATATTGTATTTTGCCTTTTTGCCCCTTGTATATGCATGTTTGAATGCATATACAAATCCCTTTTTAAATCTTTGTATATGCAGGATGCATATACATGCAACTGCTCAACATACAAGGCGGACCTGAAACTTTTATGCATCAGAATGTACCTCCTTTTGAAGTCCAGCTTGTATCTCTTTCATTTGCATCTTTGCTTTGTATATCGCATATACAAACGCAATATACAACCCGCAGACCTGAAAATCTATGTATTGCAGCTTGATTTCCTCTTCAGGTCCAAAATGTATATTTCTTCTTTGTATATTGGCTTGTATGTGCAAACATACAAATGAATGCACATACAACTGGTGGGCCTGACCATTTTCTCTCTCCTTTACACTGTTCACTTTGCATGCCACAAGCCTTTGTATAACTTTCAATGTACATTCCCTTGCACATACAAACAAGGAATCTTCTCCAGAATATTCCTACAATGTATCTAACCATTGTATGTGCGCCCGAATGTATATTGCATATACATTCCACCTTGTATATCCACGGGCCCCACCACATGCATCTCTACCTCGCCACTATAGCAAATGTATATTTGCACCTCCTTGTATATTTTGCTTTGTATATTTCCTCTGCATACAAACAACGAATCTTTCTTGGAATATGCCTGCAATGTATATTTTTTGCTTGTATCTCCAACACTGTAGTAAATGCATCTAACTAATTTTTTCAAAGGACGATGAAGATTTTTGACCCGCCAATGCACATTTTGACCTGTATGTATATACAAACACCTTTGTGTATACAAAGATACATGCATATGATTGATTTTTTGCATTTTTTAGCACTGCAGAGGTCAAAAGAGATAGAACTTTTTAGATTTTTGGGAAGGGGCCTGCATATTTAAATGCTTAAAACTTGATTGCTTATGCAGGCACCACTAGTGGCTCTATCTAGGGATGAATGCCTCTGGCAGGCATGGCGAGAACCTCAGATCTCTGGGATGTAGACCAGTCCCTTATCCATTAGGCTACAAAGTCAAACTTGCACCGACCTGCATCACGAAACACACTTGATGGCGTAAGGCCACCAAGAAAAGAAAAACCTATATCTCCCCTTATCAAACACCTTGTTTTCATCTACATTCACTGGATCAAGCCTGGAGATACTATCATGACCTACCCACAAACAAATCTTGTCATCTGCATATTTAACCCTCCGATTTAGCTTGTCACTGTCACCCCTATGCAAACAACCTTCAGCATCATGTGACATGTGAATGCAAAATTTGTCAAACAATACATATTCATATGGCATATAGCACTTATCATCTACATCAGCAATATGCATTGTAAAATGATCTCCTAGCTGGACTGAACACTGAAAACACTCAAAGTCCATCATACAGCTAGGAACATTAGGGTTCATCTTATCACAAGCTGGCATATCAAAGAAAAAGCTTTCAGATTCATAATTGTGCACACCATGCACACAACCATCAGCTGCACCATGCTGGAAAAGATCAGGCTCTGGCACCTCTTTGCAGCAGTAACCTTCATGATGTATGCTGGTTTTCCTTTCATCAGGATGAGAACTAGAATCCATGTCAACATCAGTGCCTAGATTCCCACCATACTCAAACAGATCCTCATCACCACATGTGTCATAAATAGGTGATCCAGGTGTTTCAGCCTCATTGTGGTATGCCACTGGTTCATAGGCAGCAGAACATGCATCTTCATTACCAACAAATTCCCTTTGTGGAGGAGTATCAGCCTGTTTGCTTATTTCTTCTCTATCCTAAGCACAATACTCACAATTATTTCCACAAACCCATTCAAACAGATGTTCATTGTTGTCCATAACCACATCATTATTTTTAGAACCAGACACCTCAACTTGATGATCAACCCATGACAATTCTAATTTGTCACACAGAGGATCAAAAGGGCAGACAAGAGGTTTAGCTTTCTGACTAGTAGACACAATAGGGTTACTGCTATTTAACTGGGTCTGCCTAGCCTCTAAGAATATCAACCTATTTTTATCTCTTCTATTCTTTTATTCAACATTTCATCCCCCTCTTGACTGAGTATGGGTGAATACATATTTGGATTCATATAAATTTCACTCTTAGACATCCTTTGTCTACCTAAGACCTAAGTCTTCCCCTAGCATCTAACTTATGCAATAAAACAACAAGTACAAGTGGGAGGAAACCAAGTACCTTGTCTCATCCAGATGCTACAATCTGAACAGAACATTCTTTTATCACAACAACATACATCAACCTTTCACGTGCACTTAAATCTTATGCAGAGTTGCCACCTCTCCAGAGAGGACAAAATTTTCAAACAACTGAAATCTCATCAAATATGTTTCTGAGTTCATTCCACCAGCAGAGCATCATCATTCACATGAAAGATTTGGATATCACTCCCCAGCAGAGTCGCCAAAATCTATTGGTGACTTGGATGGATAAAAATAAATTCTGTTTTCATCAAATTGTCCCTAGCAGAGTTGCCAAAATCTGTTGGTGACTTCCTGGATCAGCAGAGAGTTTGCCAGTTCCTATGCACAGGTTGATCCAGCCAACAGAAACGGGAGGTTGTGTGAGTTGCCTCCCCTTCACTTCTGGTTCTGCCGCACCAAGGGGGGTGTCCCTATTTGATAAATATGTAACATTTACTCTCCAAATGACAGAAAGATTTAACTTTGTAATAACAGGCAGAATACTCTCATTTTGGGACCAAGATTTGTCTGATAAATCACAAGGTTGGCAACATTCTTGGACATATGTGTCTGGTTAGGTATGAGAGCATGTAGGGGTCCTAATCCTACTCCTACAACTAACAGGTGCAAGTTATGAAAAGGTGGATATGATGATTTGGATGCAAGACAAGGGGTTTTGGATCATAACTACTTCACAAGATCAAACTAGTGCCTATCTCAGGGCAAGGAGTCAAATAGACATATACATAAGAATGGCTTGCAACTAGCATTCAAGTTTCAAGGGGTTAGGACTGATGCTTGCCTTACAAACATAACCCAAGGATAAGTATTTGATTGTCCATACTTACAGATATCCCAGCTGACATACACTCTTCTCCATACCTTAACCTAAAACAGTTTAATCCACTCCTTGAATGGAAGTTAGAGATCAAGTATGCAATACATAAATCTGTATTCTAGAATTTGAGAAACCCTTAGCAACCAAATTCAGAAGAAGAGATGCATACAACAAGTGAGACAGACAGCAAAACACATGCAAGAAGCATTTTTGATATAAAATTGACACTAAAACTGAACATATGTGCAAGATACATCATAGATGCAATACATAAACTCCAAAATGAGATAGAACAACAAGGAAATGCTCTGTATTTCATTATCTTTCCCTCAAAATTGCCCAAGTCTCCAACAACAACAATGAGTAACACAGTTTGGCTTTTATACCAAGACTGTGTACTCATCAAATTAATTACATGGAAAGTCAAAACTTTGCCAGATACAATGCATCGTGAGAAATGGTACTCAAAATTGAATGTAGCCAGGAAGCAAAGGAAGAGAGCAGGTGGAATCAAGATCTGAGCCGCCGCTTAGAGACATTCATCTTCAATCAGGTGGTTGACCTGTCATTTCCGTTGCCCATCCTCTGCAAATCTGCCATCAATGCTTCATCTACCCGTGGGATGCAACAGTAGATGCATTTGGGGATTTTCCCACCCAAAAATAGCTACACTCACCCAGAAAAGACCATCGCTGAAGGTCCAAAACATGGCCGTCGATCTACTTCCCGTCGCTGAGATCCACGGCACTCAAAAATGTTGAAAAGTCATCGAGCAGTGAAAACGTGCCACGTAGGCACCTCACATTTCTATCGCTGGCTTTTCCATCTTGTATTTAGCCTTTTCGCCCCTTGTATATGCATGTTTGAATGCGTATACAAATCCCTTTTTAAATCTTTGTATATGCAAGATGCATATACACGCAACTGCTCAACATACAAGGTGGACCTGAAACTTTTATGCATCAGAATGTACCTCCTTTTGAAGTCCAGCTTGTATCTCTTTCATTTGCATCTTTGCTTTGTATATTGCATATACAAACGCGATATACAACCCGCGGACCTGAAAATCTATCTATTGCAGCTTGATTTCCTCTTCGGGTCCAAAATGTATATTTCTTCTTCGTATATTGGCTTGTATGTGCAAACATACAAACGAATGCACATACAACTGGTGGGCCCGACCATTTTCTCTCTCCTTTGCACTATTCACTTTGCATGCCGCAAGCCTTTGTATAACTTTCAATGTACATTCCCTTGCACATACAAACAAGGAATCTTCTCTAGAATATTCTTGCAATGTATCTAACCATTGTATGTGCACCCAAATGTATATTGCATATACATTCCACATTATATATCCACAGGCCCCACCACATGCATCTCTGCCTAGCCACTATAGCAAATGTATATTTGCACCTCCTTGTATATTTTGCTTTGTATATTTCCTTTGCATACAAACAACGAATCTTTCTTGAAATATGCCTACAATGTATATTTTTCACTTGTATCTCCAGCACTGTAGTAAATGCATCTAACTTATTTTTTCAAAGGGCGATGGAGATTTTTGACCTGCCAATGCACATTTTGACCTGTATGTATATACAAACACCTTTGTATATACAAAGACACATGCATATGACTGATTTTTTTGCACTTTTTAGCACTACAGAGGTCAAAAGAAATAGAACGTTTTGGATTTTTGGGACGGGGCCTGCATATTTAAATGCTTAAAACCTGATTGCTTATGCAGGCACCACCAGATCCCACTCATTATCTTCATACTCCTCCAGGTTCAAGGCCGAAGCAACAGATTTAGAATCAATTCTAGCCACCAAAACACCATTGGGAGTCTTTATCTCCTAAGAATCTAGGAAGTAACTATTTGCACACGCAACCATCAATTCTAGACAATGCACAGTGACTGGGAAACCACCAGCCTTGTCTAATCCACTGCTGATAATTTTCTCTGCTGAAGAGAATGTGTGAGCTCCAAGGATTGATTTCCCCCAAGTTATAAACAATGTTTAATGCACTATCAGAAGCTCAAACTGCAGTTCAGACAAGTGATCCTCTAGATCTGACAAAGGTAGAAGCATATGCATTTCTACTGAGTGGACACATCTCAATTTTGGATGGCATGAAAAGAAGTTGGGCCTCTGAACTTGAGCAATTGAAAAGTAGTTTTTCAGATATTCTCAAGTTCATGTAAATGTAACTTAATGATTAAGTATACATACACGGCACTGTATACATAATTTTTGAGAATTTTGGCTTGTGGACCTCATCCTTTGCCATTGATGTCAAAGAGGGAGTGAAGAACAGTAAAAAATGAGGAATCCAGCAAAGGGGGAGCTCTAGAATCAATGGAGAACATAAGAGTATAGAGTAAGGAGGAGTAACACTTAGTCATTTTTCACTAAAGTGTTGCCATCAATGCCAAAGGGGGAGATTGTTGGAAAGAGACACTACTTCGCATGACAGGTGTTGTCATTGATGGAAACTAAGACTATTCCACTCATCCGCATAACATAATTTGTTCAGACCGGAAGTCAGAATCAAAATTTATCTAAGTCCAGGTAGCCAGAGACAGAGCATGTGACAGGGTCTGGTATTTTGGTTTGGATCTCTCCAGTGGTAAATCAGAGTATGTTGCAGATCTACAGGAGTCATAAGGATTGTCAGGGCAATCTAAACCCAGATTTTAACCTCCGGTGATGAAGGATTCAAAAGTTATTTGCATCTGAGTATGGGGTTATAGTTTGACAGTGCAGACAACAGAAGAACAAGCCAACCTTGTAATTGATCTTGATTCTGGATAAATGGAAGTTGTCAGGTGAATGATTTGTGATGATCAGTGATAGTGGTCGACATGATTGATGATTTGTAAATGATAGTTTTGGTCCGCGTTACAAGTTATGCATGGATTTAGCCGATAGAGCAGAGTCTTCAATAAAGTTCTAAGTGGTCTTGAAGCTGACTAAAAAGTGATTGAATATCATGATGTAGATATATATAGCCGATGGATTTAAGTGATTTGGGTGTGTTATGATGTGACTAACCAGAATAAGTGTGAAAAGGGTAGAGATCTAAGGTTCAGATGTTAGTAGAACAGTAAACAGGGCAGAGTTAGGATGAAGTGTATCAAGTCAGTATTCTGTGCTTAACCAGAACTGAATCCTTGCATTGGTAGATGCTAATTATCAGTTCAAACACATTGTATTATTCTTTCTATAGGTAGTGAACCTTCTTTTGAACAGTGAGCTCTGGGCAGTGAGCCTGAACGCATGTGCATTCTCTATTGTAATACTTTTAACAGAGTATAATCTTTGTGGGTTAACCCCCACGATGGGTTTTCCCTTAATTGAGTTTCCACGTCAAAAATCTTGTTGTCAAATGTGTTATTTCTATTTCTACTCATGTGTTGTTGATCCTTGCTTTTCATGATAACATTATTAATCTATTAATGAAGTAGTAAAGAGGAATTAGCTGCTGCAAGTTTTAAAGTTTTAAGACAACTAATTCACCCCCCCTCTTAGTTGTCACCTCTAATTCCAACACAAGCACCCGAGTAGATTGAAAAAATTTTGGCAACAGAGTTGGACATAGCACCAAAGGCAAACAATACAAAGAATATCTTGTGAAATGGAAAGGTAGACCAGAGGAAGATTCATCATGGATTTCTCAGGCTGAGGTGGACCGTCTTGGTTTTCCTCTAGCCCCAGCAAAGTGAGGGACTCACTTTTTCAATAACCTTGGATGTCTGATGCAGGAGCATCCCTGGTTCAAGAGAAATCTTGCATCAACCAAAAACATTTGCATTTCAGTTTAGTTTGTTTCTTTTCATTTTCCAATTCAGTTCAATCAGTTCAGTCAGAAGTAGTTTTAGTATTTTGGTCCACATTCTACCGCAGTTACACCTCAGACCTTGCAGAGCTAGACTTAGCATCTACATTCATTCATGCACAACATATCAAAATTTAGAGCATTTGGATCAAGTACTAGAAAGTTATCGCTAACAAAAGATCAACTATTTTCTCAGAGCAGAGCATCCTGACAGTCTCAGACAATCAGCTAAGGGAGAAGAATTATGGAGTATTTTACATCCTTCGATGCCTAATGACACAACATGCAATGATCTTTGGTTTGTGGCTGACCTTCCCTGAGATCCACACATCATTCCATTCAATTACGGAGGTTTTCTATTCATTTAGGTCTGACCTATCTATGTACACACGTTACAACTCTTCATTGGAGTTTGCAATCTTCCTTGGCTAATGCGGAGGAATATTATGTTCTGGATATGACATATAATGATGTAATATATGCATAGGAAAGTAGTGATGATCCTTAGAATAAGTTCATAGTTTGAATTTGTGCAAGGGAGCTTCAACGCCATATCTTGTGTATATTCTGATATTTTGTAACCAGACCTGTGAACCCTAATTGTAAGCCCACATTTTGCCGGCCAATTTGTATTTGAGTTCATTGATGTACTAAATGACTGAATCTACATTTGCTTCATATCTTTAAGTTGCTTTTGTTGTGTTTACTCTAGTTGCACGGTCTGGAATGTTCTCTTTGAGGACCCTCCTAACCATGACTACACCAAGTTGTCTCAATAATATCCACAAGTGAATGGGTGTGAACCAAGTATCTCTCTTAGATGTAGATGGTATATGTAATACACTTTGAGCTTTATCGAATGCACTTCAACCTCTTTAGAGTGAATCTACACCTTTCACATTTAAAAATTTGTGTAACTTTAAGGAGTTCTCAAGAAATGCCTCATGGAATGCAATGATTGTAGGATACACACAAAATGGAATTTTTGCAAAGGTTTTAGAAACTTTCAAGAAAATGCAATTGTAGGTGTACAACTAGACTCTACAATCTTTGCTAGCCTACTCATAGTCTATGCAAAAATGGGAGCTTTAGAATGGAGTATGGACATCCATCAAAGCATAATGTAAGGGGTATATTTGTCAAATGTTGTTGTTGCAAGTACCCTGAAAGACATGTAAGAAAAATGTAGAAGCATAGACAAGGAATATGAATTGTTTCGCAAAATGCCTTAAAGAAATGTGGTCTTACAAAATGATATGATTGTAGAATATGTTTAAAATGGATTTTGTTGAAAATACATTATAAATGTTTAAACAAATGAAATTCATGGGTGTAAATATAGACTCCTCAACCTTTGCCAGCATCTTCCCTATCTACACTTAAATTGGAGATTTGGAAGAGGGTATGAAAATCCATCCAAGAATAATTAAAAGTGGATTTTGGTAAGATGTAGTAGTTTCAATTGCCACTTCTAATCACCACAACTGTCACAAGAAATTATGCTCAAAATCTCTCTTGAATAATTTCAAATTGTGATAAAATATTTTTGGAGCTCATATTGTGTGATTAAGATTTGATGGTCCTTCTAGTTTCTTGTTGCTTCATGGTACGAGGTATGTGCAACTCTACTAACTTATTAAGAACTATTGAGATACATGTTCATTGATCATTGATAAAACATTCTATTAAAATATACATACAAAATGAATGTTTGGTTCTATATGGTTTCTCTTCTAAAGAGTTAGTTTCTCTACAAGAATTGAATGCTTCATTTGAATTGTGTTTTGAATTTTTTTTAAGGTATGTAGCAAATTGGACTAGGTATGTTACGGTATGAAGAAGATTAGTCCAACTTTTGTATTGAATTTATCACATAGTGGGTTGAGCCTTACACTATTGTTGTATTTTGTAGGTTGTATCAACTTCTGAAGAAAATCATTATAGGTGTGCTTATCTTTTGAAGAAAATCAATCTAGCTATTGCATTGAATTGCACACATCTTGGTTTATTGTCAAATTAATTGTTGTATTATAGAGTATGTATGCATGTGTACACTAGACTATTAGAGTGAATGGCCCTATTTTTTAATGATGCGTGCATCTACATTCCCCATCTTTAGATCCAAAATTGTTGCTACTATAACTATGAAGTCTACTTTAACACATGTTAATGGAAATGCAAGGTTTATCCTAGGTATTACCTTGTTATAAAGTGCCCTAAATTTTGGCTCAAGTTTTGCTAGAGAATGTCCTAAGTTTTATAAAGTTTTGCCAAATTTTGTACAAGAAAAAAAACTTGATCGTCTTCCTTCTACTAGTAGTAGTGTATTTGGAGTTGGAAGAACAATTGGAATCTCTTAAAGTACAAAAGATTGGCAACTATAATAGACTTCAAAATTAGAGAATCCTTTTGCACATACATTGCAGCCCTTGTAGCTATGCTAAATGACATGCAAATAATTGTGTCATTACACACTCTTCTTATAAGAAATGCAAAGATCATGGACTATTATGTGATTAACTACAACAGTCTAGCAATTAGTTTGCAAAGGAAATGAAATGAAAATGTACAAATAACAACCCAAAAGCTTCCAAAATGATTGCCAAATCTCCTTAAAGAAGAATGAATTGCAATATGAATGATTAGGAGTAGCAACTAGAAACTACTCAAAATGTGTTTGAAGAACAAACCTAAAACTTGTGAATCATCAACTGTCACATTATAAACTTGCATAAAAAATTAGCTTGTTGCTTCACCATTGGATGGACACTTTTTTGTCCTTTTTAACTAATGCAAAATTAATTTCCTCCCTAGCAAAATTTATTCGATCCAATCACACAATTAAATTTTAATATTTTCTAATAAAAATAAATAAAAGAAAAATAAAAACTTTAAAGAAAATAATTAATTTTTCATAATTAGTCACCCATTAAAGATGAATTGGAAATAAATTAATCCATTATTATTATCATAATTAAATTCTCCTATCATATGGCAATCCAAAAAAGACATAATCTTTTAGATAATTATAACACCAAACTAATCTATTCCACTATGTAAATTGGGTAAAGATAACACTCATCATTTAGAAGACTTTGACATGAACAATCATAGAATTAGTATTAACATCTTGTGGATAAGAATTTGAACAAAAGAATGTGTATTAGGTAATAATACAAAATAATATTGGTGATTATTTATTCAGTCATGAGACCATACTGAGGTATCCCACTACCCATAAAGTAAAATTAGGGTGAGATTACAATTTTCTTCATACTAACTTTCACAACTTTCTTCCATTTTTGTGTGGAATACAATTTTCTCGGATGAAATCAAGATTGACAAGACATAAAATTTGATGAATTAAATGAAATAGTCTCTCTGTCAATGCTTACTTTAATATTCATCCTCATTTTCATTGTCGTTCCATACACGAAATTTGCATAACTTTAGTATGTTTTCATTGTCGTTACTCAAATCTTCATGCTTTCCCACTGCCCATAAAGTAAACAGGCCCAAAGAAAGCTAACTTTCCATCTATTTTCCCCACTTTTATTTTGCATGGGAGAAGAGTCATTACCTTTCAGGCATGCTAACTTTCATCCCATTTTCTCTCCTTTCTTGATCAACGTAATGAGTGGAGATTGTTGACTTGAAAGAATTAAGCCAATCTTACATCATCCAATTGACTTGATCTTTCACATGGGATGATTATATTTGTTTCTATAATGAAAGACAACCTTCAATTTGAATTACTCGATTGATGGTGATTAGAAATTTTCAAATTTGCCAATGTTGAGTATGGGTTATTTTGCATTTTATTCTAATCCTATTTTTATGAGTTGATTTTAATATAAATTACTTGTTTTATTCAATGGTTTATAAGAATCAATTTATATGTGTATTTTAATAATTTATTTTTGGTGTGTGGTATTTTTTTACATTGAGATATTGTTAGGTATGTATGTAGATCCACAAGAATCATTCTCAGAAGGTATTTTTTAGATAAGGACAATTATTCATCAATTTTTATTTTTTAAAAATAACCTATTCTTTTATCCAACAAAATAATAATAAACCTAACCAATCATTACCTTCATTACATGGAATTTAAATTATGTATGTGGTCCATATTATGCAAGAATCAGCCTAAGTCACATTTAGTTCACTAAAGTTGCACAAATTTCTAAATGTGAAAGGTGCAGATTTAATCCAAACACCGCCGCGTACAATATTTCTAACTTATATCTAGTAATTCTACCTAATTCATTGATTCCCTAGTAAAAAGACACATTAAATATAGTTGTGCACAATTAATACAACCCAATTGCTATCCTCACCTCAAAATGCAATTTCAACTACCAACTCCTCAAAGAATAATTATTTGTTTGTAAAAATAGATTCACACACTTGGTGATGCTCTATTCACTATCTAATCTTGCTTCATCACTTTTGTTCAAAAATGACTAGCAACATGTCAAAGGGCCCTTGACCTACTAGTGAATGTCATGCCCACTTTTGCCGTGTGGTCATGACACAGAAAACAACATGTCATGTCCACATTTGCCATGTGGTCATGGCATGAACAACCGAAAACTTTTCCACCTATCCCTAAAACCCCGTTACACAAAGGTGAGGAAGGCAAACAAGGTGCGGGATAAGACATCCATGACACCTTCTTAGGTGAACCATACCAAGGAACACAATCATAAGCACCGAAAAATTACAACCATATAGAAAGAAGTACAAAGAAACATTCTCTCATCTAAAGTTAAGATATGCCATTCAAGGAGATGAGATGCAATTTCATTCATTAAAACATATAAGAACATTAAGAAAATTACAAGACAAAATAATTTGAATTCCAACCATAAAACATAACATAGAAACATTAATGAAGTGTATGGGGTTTGACATACAGATGACAAATAAGCATAAGTGAATCTATTTTGCCATATCAAAATACTCCTACAAAATCATTGTCAATTTCTAAAACATGAGAAAAATTCCTTACATAAACAAGGTGAAGGCTTCTTCCCAAACATGGGAGGAATGCGCTTCAAGGATCAAATTACAAGAGCAAAGTTAATATAACATAAATTAAATAAAAATCAAGGTGCTCTACGGCACAATGATCAACATGATCACATCAAAAAGGTTACAACACAAAAATCTTGCCGAGCCTTCAGTAGAACGCCAAAACGGGACCAATGGGGGATGTTGCCCACCTCCCAACCATATTTCCATCGTCAAGCGCAATGGATGTCCATTATGCCCTAGGCAACCTCTGAGCTACAGAGAGAGGAGATCAAGGAACCGCTAAAACCTGCCCAACTCACACAAAGAGGATCTCAACCGAACACCAAGTTTACCCACATAACTATGACACCAATCACAAGCGCCCTCAAGCATCTCCAAGGGGGTAAATCACTAGGACTAAAAACACTCAAGGACAACATACAAAAAAGAAACAAAACACGGTCTCAATACAAAAATAACCATAAGGACACTCATGGCTCAATGAGTAGGAGAAGGAAAGGAGTGTAACTCAAGAGGTACAATGCTACTCTAAAAATTGCCCATAAGTGTAAAACCCAAGACATAAATCTAAATCATTTGATATATAGTCTATACAATCATAGGATTACAACCTACAAAATTCAAGCTCTAAAGTTTAACCATTTCAAAGGAATTACATAAGTATTTTGATACCATTATTACAATCCTAAAAGAAATAATTATGATCATTATGAAAAGGGCAAGGGAAAAACTTAGAATTTTAAATTACATTATTACCACCCTATTATAATAGTTATAATTAATCCTCATGATCAATAGAAAAAAGTTATACTCATCCATTATTTATTTAAGATATACCTAACCAATACTTCTATTCACAGCCAACTTGGTGAGAGTCGAATGAGCAGATCTCAACAAGAGCCGAATTTAGTCAGTTTGCAAATTCAAAAGCATCATTTGATTAAGTTCTAAAATTTCAGCACCTGAGCAAAACAATTCTTGGCATTTTCATTATCATTTTCCATCTCTATAATCCAACTAAGAACCACATTTAAAATTCATTTAAGTTCCATAGTTAACTTAGCATCTATTATTTTCCAAACCCCACTCATTTATTCCACTATGAAACAAATAAACCACTATATAAAACAGCACGTAGGTTAACTAGCCAAATTTACTAGATACATACAGCCAGAGTTTCAGTTTGATGCCTTCAAACAAGGTAAGGACTCCCATCAAGCATAAGAGAGGATTTCCTATCAGATATCGAAGTTGAGATCGCCTTGGTAAGCATGTATGCAAAAGTGGAGCATAGACAAGGCATGTGAAGTGTTTCACAAAATGCCTAAAAGATATGGGGTTTCATGGGCTGTAGTAGTCGCAAGATAGATGGGTTTGATGAAGGGTTTAGAACTTTCAAGTGAAAGTAGCTGGAAGGTTTAAGACAAATCCCACTACCTTTACCAGCATTGCCTATGTGCAAGGTAGACCAAAAAAAACACATAAACCATTTGACAGATTGTCTCAAAGCGATGAGGTCCCATGGATGGCGTTTATTGCAAGATATGCACAAACAGGATAGTTTTAAGGCCTTTTAAAAAAAACACTATCAAACTGATCTAGTTAGCGGTTGAAAAGCTAGATCCATGTGGACCTCCCAATAACGTAAACATAAGGGAAGGATTTGTTAGATGTTGTAGTTGCAAGTGTGCTAGAAGACATGAATGCAGGATATGTAAGTATAGGCAAGGCACGCATAATGTTAGACAAAATGCCTGAGGGAGATGCGTTCTCATGGAAAGCATTGACAACTGGTTATGCATAAGTTAGATCTAAGAGAAAGGCTTCAGAAACTTTTAAGCAAATGCAACTAGCAGGTGGAAAGCCAAACTCCACATCCTTTGCTTGTGTACTTACTACCTGTGCTAGGATAGGAACACAAGGTAGGCACACGAACTATAAAACCAAAATGCCTCAAACAAGGCATGGTTCCCTATGAGAGTCGAGCCACTCAAGCCATGCCTGCCAAGAGGGGGTCAGCTCCCCATTACTGGGGCCACACCTCTCATCGGTCGAGAGCCCACACCAGCTCACAAATGGAATAAAGCCATAATTTACTCTAACCTTTCCATAACTATTTCACTAATAACATTTGCTGCAACAACTATATTTCTTTTCATGTTGCTCACGTACTCAAAAACAATTAAATCTCTCCTAAGACTTAAACAACCATAAATCAAGGTTAGATAAATAAGAAGAAACTTAAATGACCAAAACAACTAGAGGAATACCTTCCTTGATCTAGGGGACAAACTGCCTCCACCTTGTACTCTATTGTCTCTGTGACCCCTGCCTCGCCGCCCTGAGTGAGATATGACGTTCTAGTCTCCAGTAGGAAGGATACAGCTACTTTTTTTTGTACACTGGTAACTTTTTTCTCCCCCCAAAGTTGCTCTCTCCTCTAGGATTTTTGGGCCCTGCCAAAAGAAGAGGCATATTTTTTTCTCCCCCCCTCAAAAGTTGGAACCCTAATCCCTTATACCCCCTTTTTGAAAAAAAACAAAAATAATTCTATTACCATAAAACATTTATTAAAACAAGGTTATTCAAAACACAAAATACATTTTGTTTCAACCATAAAACTGCCATTACTCAGCAAGGCAAATAAATAATTTGAATACTATTTATCTTAAACTCTTTTTGAAACAAATATAGACATTAAAAATGAAAAGGCCGATCTCTGTGAGACCAAAAAACTTTTACCAAAAGATGTTCACATTAGAAGTATTACCCAATACTATTCAAAATACCATCTTTTGATTTATATGCAACAACAATGTTGTACCAAAACAAAAATAAACCTAAACACGCTTTGATTCTAATTCTTACAAATCTATTTGAATTCTAAATAATTTTTGTGGAAAGGAATTGTTAACCGTAATTACCTTTCCAAAATAAAAGACTACAAGTATTATTTTCTAATAAAATTAATACTTAGATCAACAAATCACCCTATGGCTCCAAACCCAAACACCCTTTTAAATCCCAAAGCATTTCAAAAAGTCATACCATAACATCAAAATGCAAATCGGCTATCCCATGAGGGTTGTTAACTAATTTGACTTCTCATTTAAAATACATAGGATAAAAGCAACACACCTAGCAAGCAATTTTTTTTTAAGAAACCAATGAAGGGGGAGAGACTTCACGTTAACCAAACTGACAACACAACACAAACACTTTACAGGTTTACACACAACATAGGGATCCTAACACAAAACTAATTTCGGTTAGAGGTAAATGGCAAACACTGAAAGTAGTCCTCTATTCACAACCTAATAGGATGGTTAATGACTGACAAACTTCATGAACACAAGGTTGACCACTCGACTGAATAACTAGGTAAGGTGAGGCGGCCTAGTGGTTAAGTGATTCCATGTCTCCTCCTCCACATCCACCCATTGGTCAATACATGTATAAGAATATTCTGCACACTCAAGACAACACATCAAATCCAACAATGGAGATCATAGATGAAGCAACATTTAATGACCAATGAGGATTCATAATCTAGCTAGGTTCATATCCATCATACAATTACATCATATAATAATCAACTCATTTTATCATTTAATCTAGAACTATAAGATGAATTGGTACATACCATTGAGGCAAGGGAAGGCCTTACACCTTGGCCTACTAGTGAAGTTGAAAGGTTCTGAATGAGCCCACTAGGGATCAAGTCTTTTTGAGTGCAAGGTCCCCAACACCATAAGAGATGAGGTCGATATCGTGCCCCGAGAGAATTTGGTGAAATGGATACCCCTCAGTTCTTGTCTCTCAATTGAAGCAGTTCAACCTAAGGGTCGTGCTCCCATATCAGGTAGCAAAATGATCTTGTGGATGATCTCCATAAAAAATGATGAGCAACAATTCAAGTTGTATATGATTAATGACTTGCATTTATTATAACAATGCACTATTATCTAATATCACTTTACCCCTTTTGTACAAAAAATGAATAGCAATAATTCAAGTTGTCTATGATTAATGACTCAATTACTATAATAGTGTGTTATTTATGTAATCCAATAGACACTAACTTTCGCTCCAAATACAATTGCAACTATGAAATCACTAGTAGGAATCAAATGCAATGTAATCAAGCACATTGTGGATCCAAAAAATATGTTGCCACAACTTTGATTTGGAGCTAGTTAAAAGTTCTTAACTCTACATTCTAACAACTCCATTATCTTGCTCAATAATATTTTTTTGTTTCACAATCTTTATCTCCACTCAACACACAAACAAGCCAATGACATGAACTAGATGAAATGCATCTCATGTAATTAGATTTAGATTTTATTTTGATAAATTAGATAAAGTTGTAACTTATAAAATATTAGATAATATTTTGTTTTGACATTGTTATATTTTTAGATTTTATTTTGATGGATTAGATATTTTGGGGAAGGTGTCTCAACCTTGCATCGTAATGTTTGTATTGTTTATTATTATCCTAATGTTTGTATTGTTCATTATTTTGGCTTTATGTGGGAAATGGAATGTTCCATCATGAGTTGGCATGGTGTGCCATGTGTCAAGTATCTTAAGAAGGTGTTTGTTTATAGATTTTGCTACCTAACTCTATATTCTCACGCCCATATAAGTGACAAATGTACCAACAAATAAACCAATTATAATGATATTTTACAATGATTCTTTGCTTGTTTTACAAGGTGCAACTACCTTCTACTGATATACAAAGAATGGAGATTTGGTATGTTTTTAACCAGAAAGTAGAAAGGTGGTGCTTTTAACCAAAAAGCATAAAGGCAGTAAATCTCATCACAAACTAAATTTAAAGAAGTACAAAGACTTCGATAGCAGTAACTTAATCACATTGGTAAAGAATCACATCAATTATTATACAATCACTATTGTAAACCATTCATTGAAAGATAAATATCCATAGAAATGACCAAGAATAGAATCACCCAATCACTTCAACATGAAACTAACAATCAGTAAATCAACATTATATTCAACATAGGAAGAATAAACATCCAAATAACCATAACACAAAGTCTATGGTCATTGAATTCCTACTGCACCAATTTTCATTCATATTTCAAAGCAACTGAAAGTAATAACATCAAAATTGATCTCCAACCAAAACAAAGTTTTCCAAAGATTCTAAACATCAACAGGCTAATAGAATTTATAGCCTTGTCACCATAACTATCTTAAAAATAAATAAAGGTTTCTTGGGGACAACTAATTTAAAGGAGTCTTTAAAATAAACATAATTTAAAGAAACAACTATCTAGAGGCAATAGTTTTTTTTGCAATAATGAAAATACTAAAGCATATGAGAAATCAATCAATTAACAATCACCACATCATCATCAAGGTGAGCCTCCCCTTGTGTCGCTGCCTTCTCCTTGCCTTTTCTATCTTCAAAAACTAAATCTACCTATGCCGCTTGGTTTTCTTGTGCTCACAACTTCACTTTATACGTTCGATACTTGCTAATGATTGGTGATAATGTTTGGCCACTTGGACTACCAGTCATACTAGCCTGGAGTTTCCTCTTGGCTTATCATCTGATCAGCATCTGTCACCCTTTTATGAACCTCATCTATTTCACTTTTGAAAGTCGTGATGTAAGTTGACAATCTTCCAAGTTTCCCAAGTGATTCACTAGTGATCACATCCATGGCCACCATTTCTTCATTGACCATCTTCTTGAAATTTAGCTTTATCTCCTTTATCTCGAGCGGTTTGTTTTCATCCTCATCAAAAGATTTTGTATCAAGAAGCACAAAGTTTCCTTGAGGTACCTTTGATCTGTGAGATAACGAGTTAGGGTACTTCTCATTTCCTCCTCTACTGCTCCTATTACATACATTTTCCATTCAAGTGTGTCTAACCACACAAGAGTTTTCATTTCTATAGGATCATTCAAAATTTTCTCGGCCACAAGAATATTGATGTCCATATCAACCATTTCTTGTACTTCTTTGGAAACCATAAAAAGGCTACTATTATCTTTTCTTACAATCTGCAACTTAGTGGCCAATGCTTCTCTTTTGCTAGAAATAGAATTATATAGTTTTGTAGACTCCTCGATATAAATCAAACCATTAAGAGTTACCTTTTAAACCCATTGCTCGACAGCATTGCTTAGAGCTTGAGACTATTTAATTTGTCGTAACAAATTAGGATCTGGGCCATCCATGTTTATACTTGGCAACTCATTTGTAGGTTGGGCATTAATTTTCAAAATAGATTGAATAAACAAAGTCAAGGACTTTACCTACGCCTGTAATTTGGCATTCTCTTGTTGTTCTTTCTTAATCCTCTTTGACAAATTACTAATAGAGAACTTGGTATGGTAAATTTCTCCTTCCACAGTTGAAGGTCCCATATCAACTCGACTTAAATTGAAGTCAACTTCAATCACTTCATCTTTGTTCTTATCACCCATGGGATCTGCAATTGCCAAAATGTGGTACTTTATGGAAGGGTCTGATACCTTCCTTGACATCCTTTTGGCTCTCTCTGGCTTCAGTGTATCTTGTAATAGTTTAGCCATGGTATCTATATTGGTGTCAATCATGGGGGCATACCTTTTCTTTTTCTCGACAACTTTCCTTAACCAAGCAGGAGATGAGGAAGAGGAAACATTAGTATTAACAACAACATTCAAAATCACACCATCTGAATGCATAGGAGGAGTATTGTGCTCCAGAAGATCATTCAAACTGGGGCAAACTAGATTACCAAACAATGACTAAAGCATATTGTCTTCACTAAGTTGATTGAAAATCAAAGAATCACCATCTATTGCAAGGGGGTTAGAAAGGGGCACATGGTCTTCTTACATTTGTGAAGCAGTCAATCTCTTGTCAACTATTACTGACTGGCTATCTTGTTCATAGGCAGTCTTCAATCTTCTTATATCTTCTGGTTGCTTACCATCTCTACCTAATTGTGAGCCAACTCTATCAAGAGTTGGGTCTGAACTCAATGTACTCTTGGTGGTATGAGTAGCTTGAGATTTATTTTGTTCTCTAGTAGCTGATTCCTTTGGGACTGAAGAGCTCGCTTGTTCCCTAAATTTTCTACCCAGTCATTTTTCAGTTCTCCTCAACATATGAAAAGAGCGAAGAATTATGTCTATAACTTCCTTTTCCGACCATCACACTGGAGGCAGAGGTTACAAAGAGGCACCATGATAACCTTCATCTAGGATGTCTAATTTATCATCTACCATCTTTGGGACTTGTAATGGAAAGTCAAAAGCACGGACTTGGTCGATGGTCAACCTCATCCAACTTCTTCTCTACACCTCTCTTTCATCCATGCAATCCTCCCAAAAGTCCTCAAGTTGAGGCTTATGTAAATATAAACCAACTCTGTGCATATTCCTTTTCATGAAATTCTTACTATCAAAAGCTGACCTTGCAGGTAACGGGTGAAAACTATACTCCGCCAATAATTTCTCTACATTTCGGGCACTGTCATTACTTTTACAAGAAAAGAAAGATATGGACATAGGAAAGGGGTACCCTTCCTTCTTCATGGCATGATATTTGAGATTTACAACCACCATCTGGTGGAAAACTTCTAAAAGCACAATAAAATTTGAAGGATACCTTGGCAATTTTAATGGGGCATTTTCATAACCCCCAATCCTTAAATATGAAAAATGATCAAATTGAACATAAAAACTTCAAAAATTTAGCCCAATCTATGTATTGAGATTCACCATAGATGAGCAAAATAAACTAGTAGATCCAATATTCAAAAGAATCAGATTTAGCACTCTCGACAACATGATACAGTAGAGTGATAATGTTTGAGATTTCCTCCTTAAAGTGTCCTCTTTTCAAATTGGCAAGGAGTCTAGACTTCCCTTTCTTCTCATCTTTCAACCAAATTTTAGCGATACGACTTTGGCACCAATCTTTCTTATACCAGTAGAAACCCCAACCAGTAGTAATAGAAGCATCAACAAACTCCTCGTAATCCACCAATTTTAGAGCATGTGACACTACATTTGAATTGATTCTCACTATCACAAAGCCATCAGAAGCTCATATCTCCTATGAATTAGGGAAGTAATTATTCGTGCATGCGACCACCAAATCTGAGCAAGACATAGGAGGCGAGAAATCTCCAGCTCAGTCTAACCTGTTGCTTACAATTTTCTCTGTAAGGGAGGACCTGGTTTCTTGCTACATTCTTTCCTAGAAATCCTCTAAATCCACATGACCAAGGTCTGTATCCCTCACATTGGATAAACCACTTTCCATAATAGAAGCAACAGGGGACCTTGAAACTTGTATTTTATTTTGACTAGTTTGAGAAACCAAAAATCAAATAACTTGGAACCAGTCAAGGACGCAAAGAGGTCCACAATACATTCAAGGAAAAAGTGTTGTCTAGATTCATGAAAAAGAAGTTGTTTTTCCCAACCAATGAATCACAATTATATTGTCAACAAGAGAAAGAGAGAGACGAGGAGAAAAGCCAATTATCCTAACTTGTATGTGAAGAGTTCTATGAATTCTCCATTAGTGGCTAGACTGGAATCTCTTTCAGCGTATCTCCTTTGTATTATAATGAGGCTCTTTAGGACTTACAAGATGTTAAATAGATCCAAGTCTCGTATCAAATCTCATTGATTTCTCCATAAATTTCATTTAATTCTGGTGGTGGATCATACTTCAAAATTCATAAATATTCCCTTTTGTTTCCCTCCAAAAAGAGTGCCCACACATTTCCCAACATTCAAAATTTATTGCCAATTGACAGGTGTTACTTCATAGTATGCAACATTAACCTCAGCAAGTAGTTCTATAAGAGTAATAGACACTTTGAGTCAAGGCGTCAGAGATTTGAAGAACTCTTGAACCAAAAGACCAAAGGTTTGGAAGTTCAAAGAATTTTCGACCCTCTAACGACAAAGACTTCCTTTTAACAAGACAACACAAGACCCTCAAGATAAATGTTAAGACACATGTTTTCATGAAGAGTCAGGAGGTTCAAGAACTTTTAAATCCACCAACAGAGGTTCAAAGAGTTAGGGGATCGCCAACTATGAATAAAAATAACTAAGGAGGCACAAATTAGAAACAAAGCATGAATAATGATGAAAAAAGGATGGGAATGACTTAACATATGAATGCTTTAGAAAATTTTGAAAATGAGGTAATGGAAGGTTGTAAGAGAATGCATGTCATAATGACATTTTAATATGGGAATTACTTATGATAAATTTGTATGATGTGTAAGAGCATGATTGTAGGAGAGTTACATTAGAATCTTAGCCAATGTTATGACAAGTCATAATTGAAAGGAAGTTGAGGTGTGGAATACACTTCCTACACTAATATATGTGAGGAGATATGTGAAAAAATTAAACAAATCATATGGTACAATGAAATAAACATAAAACGAAATTTATCATAACATAGTATTATACTAGGGAAATCCTTTGAAAAGAAAAACCCCACACTCCAAATAAACTCAATGTATTATTCAATAATCAAATGGTTACAATACACTTGCATAATCTAAGCATTTATAGGGGTATCACCAACTAGAGATCTTGAGGAATTTTGGCAAATAATAATACCTACAAAACTCACTATATCACTTCCATCTCAAGCATCGAATAAATAGGAGACACAATACATAAACCATCAAATAGTAATTAGGAAACCGTGAGCTCAAACCATTCAAAATGTGCAACCAAATCCTTAGTTATAAAACCAACTCCCAAATCACAAGATGAGTCAACAGGCTAAAAATAACATATTCCTTCCACTAGTCATTAGCTCATTATAATCCACTCACCAGCTTGGATATTTCATTCTGGCTCAATTATCTCTATCCAAATATGTCGTATCACATGTCACAACATGCATCATAAGTTGGTCAACAAGTGTAACTTCACCTTATAGCTCTTTTATGTGTCCTAGACATTTTTACATTTCTAATGCAAGAGGCTCAACTTCCAAAGGCCATAACTTTTAATTCGAGAGGCCAATTGGGCCTTTTTTTAAATTGTAGATCCCAAAGAGGTCCATGTCATAGGCACCAAGGAACCAGTGCCAATAAATACTTAAAAATGCATGGGCTAATGCGATAGTCTAAGGATGATTTGGTAATCCAACTCATGACCCTCAAAGGCATGAATTATATCCTCTCAGAAATATTTAGGCTTGATGACATCACCCCTCAACCTATTTGGCCCCTTGTCCATATTTTCCAACTCCCAAACTGAGTTCCAAGTCTTCACATACAACAGGAACCCTTATGTAGATCCTCAACTAGAGGGTCACCCAAGCAAGGAAAATTTTAGTGGCAATTTGT
This sequence comes from Cunninghamia lanceolata, assembly GCA_027924645.1. Lineage (NCBI taxonomy): Eukaryota > Viridiplantae > Streptophyta > Pinopsida > Cupressales > Cupressaceae > Cunninghamia > Cunninghamia lanceolata. Next base: position 301,779 of record BSBN01000571.1, on the reverse strand, counting down.
CATAAATTGGTGATTTTTTTTCTTTTTGGGGGTTGAAAATGGTGAATATTATTGGTTTTGGTAGTATATGCTTTCACCCAATTTTGGTTATATTTTCATGCTCATAGCTTCAGATCACCCAAAAATCAATATTTTAAAATCTTATAATAGAATTAGATCACCATACTATTTATTGCAATTTGACCCTGATTGCCAAAATATTATAAAGGTAAATTTTAATTCAAGTCCAATCCCCTGTCATGTGATGATACAACTTGTATTTTAGGTTTCAATCACCTACCTTTTTACATAAGTTATAGGCATAAGGTGGTGTGATCACTAATAAATTATAGGGAATTAGGGAAAAGGGGGCACAATCACTAGTGAAATTATAACCAATTAAGGGAAAATGGTGGTACAACTACCAATGATATTATAGTGAATTTAGGGAAAATGTGTAATATCACCATGCAATGATAGGTATATTTTGGAAAATATTTATTATAGTCATTAAATTATAGGTGGTTCTTATAAAGTATGGCCCATTGCCTCAGAATTATAGGTCTTTTAGGGTTAATGTGTTTAATCACCCAATCAAAACATAGTATGAAAAGATTATTTATGATTATTGTTTTGGGCATTTTGTTAGCATATTTCCTCTTTTTCATGTTTTTATTTTCTCTCTACAATAAGTGAGCTTCACTTAGATCATTGTAGCTTGTAGTAGATTTTCTCTCAATCGAATCTTAATGCCTTTCAATGGCGTTGGATGGAATTCTTATGTGAGTATGATTTCAATGTACAATATATTAAGGGCAAGGAGAATGTAGTTACATATGTCCTGAGTAGGAGATGACATGAGATATCTAACGTAGCTATGAAAATTGATTCAAGGGGACATATACTTGAGCAACTACTGTAGGATGAGTGGTATAAGGAGATTCAGCCTCATAGAGCCCTTAAGGAAAAAATTGAGGGATATTCATTAGATGTTGATGGGTTGTTGAGACATAGGGGACACATTTATGTTCCACCTTTAGATGAGCTTTGATCACTAATTTTAACAGAGGCACACATAGAGCCTACCCTGAAGTAAAGAATATGCATGCAAACCTTATACATCTTTATTTTTGGGCTAGTATATGACATGATATTGCAAAATTTGTTGCTCATTGCCTTGAATGTTAGAGGTACAAGGCCGAGCATCAACATCAAGCAAGATTTCTTTATCCTCATGACATATCAGAGTGGAAATGGGACACCATTTCCATGGATTTTATTGTTGGTCTTCATATGTCATCTCATCATCACGATGCCATCATGGTAACAATTGACAAATTGAATAAAGTAGCACATTTTTATATGATAAGAACTACTTATAATGCTCCAGTAGTGGAAAAAATATTCCTTGATGATATAGTTTGACTCCACAGGTCCCTTGCAATTCATTTTTGATAGAAATCTAGTATTCACTTCCTGCTTTTGGACCACTCTTCAGCAAGCGTTGGGCACCCAGCTCAACTTTAGCATAGGTATCACCTTGAGATAGATGGACAAACTGAGAGGGTGAACCAAGTTTTAGAGGATATGCTTAGAATATATGTTATGGACCAATAATCCAAGTGGGAAGAGTATTTATACTTGGTTGAGTTTTCTTACAATAATAGTTACCACAGTTCCTTGGGTATGGCCTCATATCAGGCCTTGTATGGTAGACCTTGTATATCTCCCTTGAGTTGGGATTGCCTTGGGGATAGAATTGCAATTGGACCTAAGATGGTTCAATATATGGAGAGGTAGGTAGTCCTGATTCGTCAATGCCTCCAAGAGGCACTGGATAGATAGAAGAAGTATGTTGATGCAAAGAGAACATATAGAAGTTTCTTTGTTGGGGATAAGCTGTTTTTGCATGTGCGTCTGCATAAGAGTCTAATACATTATGGAAAGGTATGTTGGCAAGAGACACTATATGGATTCATGGTTGTTGTCATTGATGGCAACAAAGGTCATCCCACATATCCGCAAGTCATGGTGTGTCCCTACCGGAAGTCAGAATAAAGATTGCTGTGGTCCGGTGAACAAGAACAGAGCATGTGGCAAGATTGGTCCGGATCTCTCAGAGGAAGTATCTTGGTGCAGTGCGGATTTAGGGAAGTCAAGAGGACTACCTTGAGTGGTATATTCCAAGGATTTAGCCTCTGGTGATGGACAAGGAAAAAGATATGAATAGTTGAGTACCAGATTCCTGAGAGACAGTGAAAACAGAGGAAGAACTGACTGACATAGTATCAGACTACTTTCTGGATGTGTTACTGTTGATGATAAAGGTTGTGAAGGCATGAATCATGTTTGGCCGACATGATTAATGATATCTACAAGTATATGCTTGATCCGCATTGCTTGGTGAGCAAGGATTCAGCCGACAGAATAGAGTTTGTAAGAAACTAGACTGTTCTGGATGCCGACTAGAAAGGTGATGAAATTACTTGTGCGGATATATATAGGGGATGGATTTAGTTGTGAAGTGTGGGAATGTATGAAGATATATGCGAATAAGTGCAGAACAGAGTAGAAGTAGCAAGAAAGATCCGGTATGTGAAAGGATAGCAGAATAAAGAACAGAGGAAAGATGAAGTGCAGCAGATCAGTGTACTGAGCCTAACCGGAACTGAACTCCAGCATATGTAGATGCTTCCAATCAGTTCAAGACTGTGATTCTCATCACTTTGTAGACAGTGTGTCTTCTTGTAGGTAGTGGACCTCTTGTGAGCAGTGTGCTCGGGCAGTGAGCCCTAATTGGCAAGTGCCATTTTGTAATTTCCTATTCTTCTAACAGAGAATAATTTTTGGGTTAATCACCCCGTGGTTTTCTCCCTTAACAGGGTTTCCACGTCAAAAATACTGTGTCATGTGTTTCTTATTTCATGGTAATATTTTTGTGTTTGATTCAATGCTGCATTAATTAAAAAGAAAGTTCAAAAAGGGAAATAATTAGGATAACTGATTCACCCCCCCCCACTCTCAGTTATCAACAATTGGTATCAGAGCCAAGTTCCTCCTAATAGAGCCTAAACAGCTTGAGGAAGATCTGGGAATTCAAATGGATGCATATGGTTTAAGGGAGCAACTCAAGACTGCCCTTGAGGATCTTGAACAGTCAAATTCTGAAGTCAATGAATTAAAAGAAAGACTCAAACAGGCTGATGAATTCATGAAAGAATTAAAAGACAAATTAAGTCTCTCTATGAAAAAGAGAAAGGAGCTGCTCCAACAATTGGCAAGACAAAGTGATGAAAGCAATACAAATGAAGAATTGACTGAGCAAACCAAGTTATGTGAAAAGTTATCAAAAGAAGTCATTATGTTAAGACATGAAATGGAATCAGGAACTATAAAGTTTACTCAAGAGATTGAAGAAAAAAGAAAGGCTGAAGACAATCTAAGACAATCTCTTAAAGAAAAATTAGAAGAATGCCACCAGATGGACAGGATTATCAGACATCTTGAATCTGATCTTGAAGATGCCAAAGATAATGAAGAAAAACTTGAGGATCAAATTGCCTCTCTCAAAAGAGACCTTCAAACAGCAAATGAATATAAAGAGAAATTCAAGATAAGTTCTGCTCAACTTGAAGTTCTTCTTGGAAGTCAAAAGAGGACAGATGACAAGTATGGTTTGGGATATGAGAAAGGAGAAAGCTCCGGATCCGATCAAAAGAATTTTGGATCAGAAAATACAAGGAACAGGCCTAGAAGACCTCCGGTAAGACAGCCCAATGCTCAAAGATATCCATCTTTCAATGGATACTGCCACAGCTGCAACCACTTTGGTCACAAAGCTAATCAGTGCAGAAAGAGAATGAATCAGATTAATTCATCCTTCTCCGGACAGTGCTTCAACTGCAAAAGGTATGGACACAAATCCCATGAATGCAGAAATATGCAAGTAAACAAAACATTCAAAGGTAGATGCTTTACATGCAATAGAGTAGGTCATATGGCTAATCAATGTAGATCAAGAGGATATCAGTCAAATATGCAAAGAAGTGTTATTTGCCAAATCTGTAATAGGTCCGGTCATAATGCTAAAGTCTGCAGAAGCAAGAATCAGGACAAAAGAGGTTCGGTGTATAATCAGAATCAAGACAAGGGTAAACAAAAGATGAATGCGGATGAAGTTAGGAATCAGATGAGCAAGATTTGGGTGGAGAAAAGTTCAGAGAATGTAGAGGTTGGATCCACACCAGACTCTGGTGCTGATATTTCTTCCGAAAATTAAAAAGTGAGCTTTGGCTCAGGGGGAGACTCAAAGAAAATCCTATGCCCCTAGCCAATCAAGTGGTGCCGGATGTGGCACAAGATGCGGAGTAAAGGGTTTAAAGATATAAGTCTTGAGATGATCCAGATAAGATTTCAGAGGTTCGCATGGAGTTATGAAGAAGCTGTGATCGATCAAGTAAGACCTGTTCCGGGAGATGCTCCGGTATGACAGAGGATTACAAAAAGGTCCGGAGAGATCCGGAAGTGCACTATCTTATTCTGTGGATTGGACAGAGTGTTTGGGATGTTCTTGTAATGTGTCATCTCGATTTATTCATGATTGAAAGATCCGCATGATGTTCATAGATCAGGACTCATCCGGGATACTCCAAGCTATCCAGACAAGACAAACCGGAATAATATAGGTGAAGCATTTATTGCAAATAGATATTAGGGTTTGCGGAGCAATATAAGGGATTTCTCAAAAATCATTTGCTCATTTTGCACTCAAGAAGAAGCGAAAAGTGGAGCTCTGCAACAAGATTCTTCAAGCACACCAAAGATCTCCTGCCGAAGTCATTGCATAAAGAAATCAATCCAACCACTCCGTGCTAACCGAAGGCGCATAAGGTATTCTCCGTTTTCATTATCTCACTGCAAATCTTTGAAGAATGGCTACTCCAAATATAGTTAAGATCTCTGATAGACCTCGCCCCACATTCAAGAAACATCCTTACAAATCATTGGAGGTAGATCCACTAGGAGCCTTCTCTAGTGTTCCTCATGGTGTATTGCATACGGAAGATATTAGGGTTTACATCCATGCGAATCTTGAAGACTTTGGAGAATCAAAACTGATGGATATCTATCACAAACAATTGATAGATGACTCCTTTGAGATCAAACCTCAGTACAAAGCCATCCGGGACAAACACTTTGCACAGTGCATTCATTTCCCCTGTTTTGAAGAAGATGAATGGGTCCGGTATGTTCTAAGCAGAGTACATGACAACTTCCTATGGTTGAACAAGCCCTTCAAGATCACCAAGGATGCAATTAGGGCTGTAACCGGTCTGCACTCATCCGGTGGATTACCTGTTCTCAAGTCTGTCAAAAATCAGACAGTTAGTGATGCAACCGGATCCAAGTTTGACAAGAGAGCTATGACAGTTGATGACATCACTGAACCGGATGTCAAATTTGCAGCTATGATAATTGGTTACAAAATCTATCACTCCAGTAGGGAAAATTCAGTACCGGGAACTGCAATCTACACAGCTTATCAAATGTTAAAGGAGAATGCAGACTATGACTTGTGTGAGCTTCTGGTGAACCAACTCTTTGAAAATCTGCAGAAGATCAAGAAGGACAAGAAAAACTCCTTCAAGTATGGCAATCTGATCCTTTGTCTCTTCTTTTACTACATGAATGAGCTTCCCGGATCCAGTGGATGGATATGGTAGAATGACAGACCGGTTGCCATCCAAATCAGAAACTATTTGCATGGACTTGGGGATGCTAAAGCAAGAAATACAGCTCTATGGGGATACTTCAAGAACTTCCAAAGCATGATGCATGCAAGAGAAAGAATACCCCAATCCCTTGTTGAAAAGTACAAAGACATAGTATGCTTCATGGTAGAAACAGATCAGTGTCTAATGGAGGCAGTAGAACCAAGAACTGTATGGATCATGCCCATGGGGTATGAAGTGGATGAACAAATAGTGGAGCTGCATGTTCAACACATGCTAAGTCAGCCCAAAGATCCAAAGGCAGAAAGGTTTGGAACCTTTGAGGAACTGAGTGTAAAGATACATGTAGAACTCAGGGAACCGGAGATAAAGAGGAAGGTAAGAAAAGAAGTTGAGCATATTGCTCAAGGCCTAGGCATCTCAAAAGAGGCACTTGATGCCAGCCGGGAAAAGAGGAGGAAGACTGAGGAAGAAGAGAAAAGTAAAGAAAGTGTTCCGGTTGAAACTCCCACCCGGACCAGATCATCAAAAAGATCTGCACCTCCCACAACCAAAAGTTCAAAACCGGAAGTCCAGGCATCCGGTAAAAGATCCAAGACAAAAGCCACAAGGGCTTATGAAAGCCAAAAGGATGAAGAGGAAACAGAGTTAGATGAGGGAGTAAAAGAAATAAAGAAGCAGAAGAAGAAAGGATCCGGTAAACCCTCCACAGGCCAAGACAAGGATGAAATGGCAAAGGTATCTGTTGAAAAGCCCACTCTGTCTCTAGAGAGTGTAATCAAGTCGGTCACGGTGGATGGAAACCTTCAACCAATGACTAAATTTTATGATGACTATAGTGAGGCTGACCAAAAGATTCTGCAGGAAGCCACAGTCAAATATCTGAACATATACAATAAGGCTTTCATTGAGATCATATCTCTTATTCCTAAAAGCCTAGAAAAGGAATTAGAAATAAGAAAGAATAATGCTCATGCAAAAGATCTTGAGATCTGGGAGCAGATAGCTATTCAGCTATATCCTCAAATTGATCCCAAGACAATGAACATAATCTTCAAAGACTGCAAAGATGAGTTCAGAAGTAAAGCCAGGATGAATCAACTCATGCTTGGTGAGACTGACAAAGTGGCCCAAGAGACAGAAGAGATCCTCCGGAAGGCCTTCAAAAGGTTCAATCTTCCTGTTGTAGAGGACTTAGGTGCAGAAACAGCTGCGGATCTGGAATCATCTAATCCGGAAGAAGTGGGCCCTGAACAGACAAACATCTCTCCTCCGGTTTCCCCTACAGTCTCCGGATCCCAAGAAGAAGAGAAACTACAGGAGAAAGAAGCAGCTGCTAAAGAAAAAGAGGTTGACAGCACCCCAACAGAGAAAACCACGACTGAAAGTGGTAAGAGTAAGGAAGGAGAAAAGATTCAAAAGGACAAAACTGCAGAAGAGAAGAAACATCTGTCTCCGGCAAGAGACACTGCACAAACTGTTCAAGAATTCCTGACAAAAGCCACTATAGAAATTGATGAACCGGACCTGCTAAAAGGACCATTAGATTTTGACTCTTTGTCACCGGTGCAAACAATGAAAATAGCCTCATTTGCAAATGAGAAAGTCAAAGAGAAGCTGCTGAAATCTCACATGGAAGACTGTGAGCTTATGGAGGTAGCATCTGGAGTGCTAGAAAAGATCATGCCATCCTTTCAAAAGGATCCCACAGCCTCCTCTTCCGGTAATCTCAAAACCTTAGTCAGCAGTGTTAGTACACATTTTGAATCTCTAGAAAAATCTGCTGAAGAAAAGGTCCGGAAGGAATTTTTGGATAAAAGACTTTCAGAAGTATTAGAATTAATCTCTAAAGATAGGAGAATTGTGAGTATTGGAATAAAGAGCTTAGAAAATGCTCTTAAGGATGGCGGTGACATTTACAAATTTTGTATATCCTGGTCAAAGGCAACAGCAGCAATTGATAAGAAAATAAAAGAGGAACAGGACAAGCTACAAAGTTTATCTCAAAGTTTTGATCCTCTCTCTTCCTCCATAATAAATCAAGAATGTCAGACTATTGCAGTCTTGAATGAAATAAAGAATCTTGAGAAGGAAAGGAAGAATATCACTAACTGGATGGGAGAACTTAGAAGGATTATAATCCCTAAGTTGGAAACTATGCATGAGGCCATCAGTGATGCTCAGACCACCGCCCAAACAAATGATCCGACAGATCTCAAGCGGGCAGAAGCTTTTGCATTTTTGTTGAGTGGTCACATTTCAATTTTGGATAGAATGAAGCAAAGTTGGGCTATAGAAATGATCCAATTGCAGACATCCTTTGCAGACATTCTTCAGTATATGTGAGTATGTAAATATGCGGCTATGTATAGAAAATTTTTGAAAATTTTGGTGTGCGGACCCTACCCTTTGCCATTGATGTCAAAGGGGGAGTGAGGAGCAGTGAAAAATGAGGAATCCAACTAAGGGGGAGTTCCGGAAATTGTATATAAAGATAGAGCATCAGCCAAGGGGGAGCATAGTGTAAACACTTAGTCATTTTTCACTAAGTGTTGCCATCAATGCCAAAGGGGGAGATTGTTGGCAAGAGACACTATATGGATTCATGGTTGTTGTCATTGATGGCAACAAAGGTCATCCCACATATCCGCAAGTCATGGTGTGTCCCTACCGGAAGTCAGAATAAAGATTGCTGTGGTCCGGTGAACAAGAACAGAGCATGTGGCAAGATTGGTCCGGATCTCTCAGAGGAAGTATCTTGGTGCAGTGCGGATTTAGGGAAGTTAAGAGGACTACCTTGAGTGGTATATTCCAAGGATTTAGCCTCCGGTGATGGACAAGGAAAAAGATATGAATAGTTGAGTACCGGATTCCTGAGAGACAGTGAAAACAGAGGAAGAACTGACTGACATAGTATCAGACTACTTTCCGGATGTGTTACTGTTGATGATAAAGGTTGTGAAGGCATGAATCATGTTTGGCCGACATGATTAATGATATCTACAAGTATATGCTTGATCCGCATTGCTTGGTGAGCAAGGATTCAGCCGACAGAACAGAGTTTGTAAGAAACTAGACTGTTCCGGATGCCGACTAGAAAGGTGATGAAATTACTTGTGCGGATATATATAGGGGATGGATTTAGTTGTGAAGTGTGGGAATGTATGAAGATATATGCGAATAAGTGCAGAACAGAGTAGAAGTAGCAAGAAAGATCCGGTATGTGAAAGGATAGCAGAATAAAGAACAGAGGAAAGATGAAGTGCAGCAGATCAGTGTACTGAGCCTAACCGGAACTGAACTCCAGCATATGCAGATGCTTCCAATCAGTTCAAGACTGTGATTCTCATCACTTTGTAGACAGTGTGTCTTCTTGTAGGTAGTGGACCTCTTGTGAGCAGTGTGCTCGGACAGTGAGCCCTAATTGGCAAGTGCCATTTTGTAATTTCCTATTCTTCTAACAGAGAATAATTTTTGGGTTAATCACCCCGTGGTTTTCTCCCTTAACAGGGTTTCCACGTCAAAAATACTGTGTCATGTGTTTCTTATTTCATGGTAATGTTTTTGTGTTTGATTCAATGCTGCATTAATTAAAAAGAAAGTTCAAAAAGGGAAATAATTAGGATAACTGATTCACCCCCCCCTCTCAGTTATCAACAAGGTATCTAATATTGTACCTCATTTCATGGGAAGTTTTGAGGTCTTGGAGAGGATTGGCCCTATTTCCTATCACCTAGCCTTGCCACTTAGCCTATCACGTATCCATGATGTGTTTCATGTATCAATTTTGAGGAGATATGTATCTGATGTTTCTCATGTGTTGGATTGGGATGATTTATAGGTGGAGCAGGATGAATAGTTATCCTTGGAGCCCATTCTCATATTGGATCATCAACCATTGGCCTTGTGAGGATGGGAGTTGGACCAAGTCAAGGTCTAATGGGACCATTAGATGATGTCACAACTACATGGGGGGATACCACTTAGATGAGGGCTTTATACCCTTACCTCTTTGAGGGTTTCTAGGAGGAAACCTAATTCTTAGGGAGTGAGGATGTGAAGCCCAACCTTTGCTTTTTATGTTGATACTCTAGTTGATAGACTTGTGCGGCTACATGACACTTATGGATTTGAATAATTTGTGTGTTTATGATATTAGACCATATTGCGATGTTAGTAGTATTTGTGCTTATTATGGTTTATCTATGATGACATGGGAAATTAAAGAGTAGCTTGGAATTATATGTGCTTAAATTTATTTGAATTAGATCAAAGATTTTTAATATGATTTCATGACTTAATTATGTTTAAAATATAAGAATTAATTTATGTGGAATCCCCAACTAAAATAATTAGATGTTAGATTATAAGAAATACTTTGTTAAGGTAATATTTTTCTTATGGAATTGAATGATGTGAATGAATATTTATTTAATGTTGCTTCGGATATTATTATTATGGATATATTAATGTTTTTGCAGGTGGGTGGTCAAGGATAATCATGGAGACACCCAAGAAACCACTGTTGTGCATACCTTGTACACCCAGACCTGATCCTAAGAGAGGATTAAGGTCTTATCATGTTATGTGTGTGTATGAATATTTAATTTGATTTAATTTCCTTTTCTTTATTTCAAATTTAATATTTTTTAAAAGGGTGTAAATGGTTATTTTTGTTAGGTGATGAGATTGGGGTTATGACACTCTAACTAGGGGAGATTTTGGGAAGTTTCCTTTCTCTCACCTCACTTCCACTCCATGGAAAATGATTATTTATAATTATTGTTTTAGACATTTTGGGAGCATACTTCCTCTTTTTCATGTTTTTTCTTCTCTCTGCAAGAAGTGGGTGATTGGAAAACTAAATTTTTTGTGAGAAGAATTTGGGGATTTGAGAAAAGTAGAAGGAAATTCTGGGTTGCTTGGGATTTGAGCTTGGAATTGTTATCACCTAATTTTGCACCCTTTTGTTGAAGCTTTGATAGTTCCAATAATTTCAGAGTAACATGGGATTGCTCTCAAGCTGTGGGACCTTGTAGGTGAGACCAAACCTCCAGAGAAGGTTGGTTCCTCTTTCTAAGCTTAAGGCTTAGAGAATTAAACTAAATCTAATGCTACACTTACCAAGGGAAAAGGGATAGAAGGAATGTAGAAAGGAAAATGGTGATGCACTAGATTTAGGATGTTTAGCTAGAACTGACATAACATAATAGTGATTTCAAAGGCTAAATAAACTAACACAGGCTCATCTAATCTTTAACAGAGCCAAAATAGAATGCTAAAAACTTATAGAGGGACCGTTTTATCCACAAGATAAAAGAGAAGCATTCATATAAACACATAGTAGGAGAAAGTGAGAGAGACAAAATGAGTTGCTTGTATTAATCACAGAGGCTAAATAGCCATTACAAAGATAAAAAAGATAAATACAGATCGGGAAGACACAGAATGATAATTTTCCCCTCATTGTTGGGAAACAATGAAGACAGAGAGGCCCAAAAGAGGACACAATTGATCAGATTCATTTGGTTATGCGAAACATCATGAGGTCAAGATCAAGCATCAAGCGCTTTAGTCTAAATAACAACCCACCGGCCAACCAACAACCCCAAATACATCTTTTACATATGTATATATAGCTTTTACAAATCACTGTGTAGCTACAGGCACTGAATTTTGGTCAATCGATTTGATTTATGCGCCCATGCCGCATTCAATTCTGGCCCAGAGGCCCTATCAAAAGATATGCAAAATTTGAGGAACATCCATGACCTAGCACTGATTTGTCCTTGGAAGGACCTATGGAAGCATGATTTTTAGGGACACTTCATCCTCCTCATTCATTTCTAGTACTTGTGCATTGAATTTCTCCACTGTTTCAGCTACCTGGATGACCCTGGATTGCAACAATGGTGTCACCTAGAAGCGCATTTTAAGGCACCTACAAAAGTCATGCCTTTTAAAAGCCTTTTACAATACTTTAAAATATTTTAAAGTACTACATGATGGTGTTAGGTTGTCATTGATGTCAAAATTGTTCAGGAGATGGTTAATGAGGTATTCATCATGATGTCTTCATATGTTTGAGGTAAATTCAGATGTGATCATTACTACTTCCTTGTGTTTGATATGTCAAGTTTATATCAGGAGATTTGCATCATAATGATATCTTTATATGTGATGGAATGGTCTTCATAGTGACAGCTGTGGCATGATCTTCATTTGATCACAGTTGTGTTGAGGTGTCTTTCAGGTTGTCATAGATGTTGGGATTGACATAAATATCATCTAGATAGTCAGGAGTTATGAAGAATAATGGTAAATTCAGATGTGATCATTACTACTTCCTTGTGTTTGATATGTCAAGTTTATATCAGGAGATTTGCATCATAATGATATCTTTATATGTGACGGAATGGTCTTCATAGTGACAGCTGTGGCATGATCTTCATTTGATCACAGTTGTGTTGAGGTGTCTTTCAAGTTGTCATAGATGTTGGGATTGACATAAAGATCATCAAGATAGTCAGGAGTTATGAAGAATAATGTTAGTTCATGTTTTGATAAGATCATCATCATATGCAGGGTTGACTTGATAAGTGTTAGCTCATTCATGTATCAATCATACTCACTTTATTGGTGTTTCAAGTACTTACAGGATCACAGGAATACATTGATGACACTATGTCTACAGTAGATGCCTTCCTTGTTGGATGATCAGTTAGATGAAATAATGTTGTTAATTGATTGATGCTTCTAATAGTTCACATGGTATGAGTTGGTTGATGATAGCTCATGGCACAGAACAATAAGTTGCAAGGCATTTGGTGTGATCTCAATTAAGAAATAAATGTCATGATCCATCAGTTGGTAGGTAGGTTTCAAAAGAAATGACATATCATTCTTGGTTCTAGAAGTGACATTCTCTACTTAGTTCATCAATGACATTCATCACATACTATGCAGATCTGGTTGTCTCAGGACATAGCAATGACAACAGAGATGGACAAGTTTCAAAGTTGTTTTAACACATGGATAATAGTTCATGTCATGATGCTCTCTATTAATTCAAATGCTTTCTCTAGCCTCTAAACTCTAAATCCTGGTCTAAGTCTTCAAAGCCTCATACCTTCACATATCTTCATACCTTGTTTCTTCTTGTCATTTGTATAAAGTTTTTAAACTTTGGATAATGAGCAATAACATGTTCCTAATATGCTCTAAGCCCTGATAAACCTTTCTCTGCCTGTCACAAAAGAAATTACTTTTTATTCTAAATTGCTATTAACCTGTTAATGGAGGTAAGTTCACTAATATTTACTTGCTAAAGGGTTTGTTATTCGTTTTGATCACCGGCCTCTTTCACTCTTTACCTTTACCACCGGTTTCTTTATAAATGCGATGGGTGCTCTCTTTGAAATCAATGGTCAAGGTAATGTTCTTTAAAAAGAACATCATACTTTATAAAGGAAGCGTGAGCGGGCTTTTAAATGTTTTGAAATCATTTCAAATGCGATGCCTTTGTAAGTTTAACTTAAGTTTTTTTAAGGCATCAAATCACCGAATGGGAACATGTTTAAAAACAAAAGTCATCGAATATGTTTTGTGGGAGCCATCGGTTGACATCCTAGGGGAGCTATATGTATTTAAATGAAATCTTCGAAGGTTATTAAAGAGTTTGTTTTGTTCTTTCAAAAATGCCATCAACTACTTCTAAGAAACCATTTTGAAGCCCGAGAAAAATGATAAAAGGTTTCTTTTTTAAAAAAATTAGAAACTTTTTTTTAAAATAGTCAGTTCCTTATGACATGGAGTTCACATAAGGAGATCTTTTTATTTTTGCTTTTTCTAAATGTGAGATAAATCATTTTAAAGAGATTTTTAATGGTGATTTTTTAAGAGGATGAAGATTTTGAAGAGTAATTTTTTTAAGGAGATTTTTTTGTCTTTATGAAGAGATTTTTGAGTGAAGTGTTAAAAGGCAACAAAAATGCTTTTAATAATTTTTGTCTCTGAGTATGAATCCAAACATGAAGAGAAATTGGGAGAGATTATTTTTGTTGCAGATTGGATAAAGATTTTTTATTTTGCAGGAGATTATTTTTTGTATGAAGAATATGAAGAGTCTTGTTTGAAGAAAATGAAAAATTTTATCAGAGATTTTTTTTGGATTTGTGGAGATAAAGATTTTATTATCAAGGAAGATTAAAGATTTATTGAAGAGTTTGAATGCAGGAATTTACAAAGAAGGAGATTGAAATGAAAAGACTAAATATTCAAAGAGATTTTATTTTTTCTCCTACAGGTCCTTATTGAAATGTTAGAGGATATGAAGAGTCATTTTTTGCAGATTGAAATGTCAATTAAGGAAGATCAACATTATGAGAAAGATTTTATTTTTCTCAGACAGAGAAGATGAAATTTAGAGATGATGATAAAGCAATCAAGTTTTGAAGATGGAAGATGAAAAGTTTGTTTTGGGGGTTTGATTTTATTTTTGAATAGGCACAGAGAAATATTTTCTTGCAGGTGAAATTATGATGAGTATGAAGAGAAATAAAAATAAAAGATAAATTGGTTGCAGGGTTATTGTGAAATGTTTTATACATAACAGATTGATTTTATTTTTGATAGAAGCAATATTGAAGATCTCTAAATTATCTTGTGTAGAATATGAAAGGTTTTTCATCTTGTATATATTGGCTTGGTAGATGGATTAAAGAGTGTGTGGTGATGCAGATCAGAAAAAGTGTTGTTGAGTGTATCCGGATGTAGGATTGATTTTTGAGCAGAATGGACATTTGACAGACACATGAGAGAGAAGAAATGTTCTGTATTGAAACAGAGAAACCCTCTGAATTTTTGTTTTCAGTTTGTTCTGTAGTAGGGGTTGGTGCTCCTTGAAGTTGGTGCTTCTAAACAGTATGCCAGTGAGGCATTGTATTAGCCAGTGAGGCTTATAGGTTAGTGTGACCTTAATATTTGTCAGTGAGACAATTTGTATTGCCAGTGAGGCATGTTTTTCAGTTAAGCCAGTGAGGCAATTCTGGAGTGGTTTTTCTACCCCTGGAGGGTTTTCCACTCGTGCAATTCTTGTGTCTTGATCTTCTCTCTGTGGATATATGTTTTACTCATGAGTTTTTTGTTTTTCATTCTCAATTATGTGCACATGTATGTGAGAAATCAATGATAGCTCTCTCTCCTTGTACTCTGCAAGTTAAAGTTTGTAAAAAGATTAGAAATTTCACACAACACTGATTCACCCCCCCTCTCAGTGTTGTCCTTGACTCCTACACTACATTATACTATATCTATTAACATTACATTAATTTTCACTTTCTAGCCTTTATTTTTCCTTATCAGCAAAATCCTCATTTTGAGAACTAGGCTCTCTTTTTTGCTCTTCAAGCCTCTTAGTCTTCTTTCTCACCTTGTCAGAAAATTCTCTATTTGGTGAACTTGGCTTACCTCTAACCTTCCCTTTCTCTTCAGTCGGTGAAAATCTCTTTTCATGAACTTGTTGATAACTGAGAGGGGGGGGGGTGAATCAGTTACTCTATTTATTTCCCTTATTAAACTTTCCTTTTAATTGAAGCAGCATAAAATCAAACACAAAACATTAACCATGAAGTAAGAAACACATGACACAGTATTTTTGACGTGGAAACCCTGTTAAGGGAGAAAACCACGGGGTGATTAACCCAAGAATTATTCTCTATTAGAAGAATAGGAAATTACAAAAATGGCACTTGCCAATTAGGGCTCACTGCCCGAGCACACTGCTCACAAGAGGCTCACTGCCTACAAGAAGACACACTGTCTTACAAAGTGATAAGAATCACAGTCTTGAACTGATTGGAAGCATCTGCATATGCTGGAGTTCAGTTCCGGTTAGGTTCAGTATACTGATCTGCTGCACTTCATCTTTCCTCTGTTCTTTAGTCTGCTGTCCTTTCACATACCGGATCTTTCTTGTTACTTCTGCTCTCTTCTGGACTTGTTCGCATATCCTCTCACACACTTCACGCTCTTTACAACTAAATCCATCCTCTATATATATCCGCACAAGTAATTTCATCATCTTTCTAGTCGGCATCCGGAACAGTCTAGTTTCTTACAAACTTAGTTCTGTCGGCTGAATCCTTGCTCACCAAGCAATGCGGATCAAGCATATACTTGTAGATATCATCAATTATGTCGGCCAAACATGATTCATGCCTCCGCAACCTTTATCATCATCTGTAACACATCCGGAAAGTAGTTTGATACTCTGTCAGTCAGTTCTTCCTCTGTTTTTTACTGTCTCTCAGGAATCCGGTACTCAACTATTCATATCTTTTTCCTTGTCCATCTCCGGAGGCTAAATCCTTGGAATATACTACTCAAGATAGTCCTCTTGACTTCCCCAGATCCGCACTGTGCCAAGACACTTCCTCTGAGAGATCCGGACCAATCTGTCGGACCTTGCCACATGCTCTGTTCTTGTTCACCGGACCACAACAATCTTCAATCTGACTTCCGGTAGAGATATATCATGACTTGCGGATATGTGGAATGACCTTTGTTGCCATCAATGACAACAACCATGAATCCATATAGTGTCTCTTGCCAACAATCTCCCCCTTTGGCATTGATGGCAACACTTAGTGAAAAATGACTAAGTGTTTACACTATGCTCCCCCTTTGCTGATGCTCTATCTTTATATACAATTTCCGGAACTCCCCCTGAGTTGGATTCCTCATTTTTCACTGCTCCTCACTCCCCCTTTGACATCAATGGCAAAGGGTAGGGTCCGCACACCAAAATTTTCAAAAATTTTCTATATATAGCCGCATATTTACATACTCACATATACTGCAGAATGTCTGCAAAGGATGTCTGCAGTTGAACCATTTCAGTAGCCCAACTTAGCTTCATTCTGTCCAAGATTGAAATGTGACCACTCAACAAAAATGCAAAAGCTTCTGCCCGCCTGAGATCTGTCGGATCTTTTGTATGGGCGGTGGTCTGGGCATCACTGATGGCCTCATGCATAGTTTCCAACTTAGGGACTATAATCCTTCTAAGTTCTCCCATCCGGTTGGTAATGTTCTTCCTCTCCTTCTCAAGATTCTTTATTTCATTTAAGAGAGAGGATCAAAACTTTGAGATAAGCTTTGAAGCTTGTCCTGTTCCTCTTTTATTTTCTTGTCAATTGCTGCTGTTGCCTTTGACCAAGATATACAAAATTTGTATATGTCACCGCCATCCTTAAGAGCATTTTCTAAGCTCTTTATTCCAATGCTTACAATCTTCCTATCCTTAGAGATTAATTCTAATATTTCAGAAAATCTCTTATCCAAAAATTCCTTCCGGACCTTTTCTTCAGCTGATTTTTCTAGAGAATTAAAATGTGTGTCAATACTGCTGACTAAGGTTTTTAGATTACCGGAAGTGGAGGCTGTCGGATCTATTTGGATTGATGGCATGATCTTTACAAGTACTCCGGAGGCAGCCTCTATCAACTCACAGTCTTCCATATGAGACTTCAGGAGCTTTTCATTTGCCTTGGCATTTGCAAATGAAGCTATCTTCATTGTTTGTACCGGAGAGAGAGAGTCAAAATCAAATGGACCTTTTAGAAGCTCCGGTTCATCAATCTCTAGAGTTTCTTTGCTCAAAAATTGTTGAACAGTTTGTGCAGTGTCTCTTGCCGGAGACAGATGTTTCTTTTCTTCTGCAGTCTTAGAACTGTCAACCTCTTTGTCTGTCACCACTGCTTCCTTCTCCTGCAATTGCTCTTCTTCTTTGGATCCGGAGACTGTAGGGGAAACCGGAGGAGAGATGCTTGCTTGTTCATGGGCCACTTCTTCTGGAGCAGAGGGTCCCAAGTCCTCACTTGTCTGTTCATGGCTCACTTCTTCCGGAACAGAAGATTCCAAATCAGCAGCTGTTTTTGCACCTAAGTCCTCTACAACAGGAAGATTGAACCTTTTGAAGGCCTTCCGGAGGATCTCTTCTGTCTCTTGTGCCACTTTGTCAGTCTCACCAAGCATGAGCTGATTCATCCTGGCTTTACTTCTGAACTCATCTCTGCAGTCCTTGAAGATCATGTTCATTGTCTTGGGATCAATTTGAGGATATAGCTGAATAGCTATCTGCTCCCGGATCTCAAGATCTTTGGCATGAGCATTATTCTTTCTTACTTCCATTTCCTTCTCTAGGCTTTTAGGAATGAGAGATATGATCTCAATGAAAGCCTTATTGTATGTGTTCAGATATTTAACTGTGGCTTCCTGCAGAGTCTTTTGGTCTGCCTCACTGAAGTCATCATAGGATTCAGTCATTGGTTGAAGGTTTCCATCCACCGTGACCGACTTGATTATGCTCTCTAGTGACAGAGTGGGCTTTTCAACAGTTACCTCTGCCATTTCCTCCTTGTCTTGGCCTGTGGAGGGCTTACCGGATCCTTTCTTTTTCTGTTTCTTTACTTCTCTTACTCCTTCATCTGATTCTGTCTCCTCTTCATCCTTTTGGCTTCCATAAGCCCTTGTGGCTTTTGCCTTTGATCTCTTTCCGGATGCCTGGACTTCCGGTTTTGAACTTTTGGTTGAGGGAGGTGCAGATCTCTTAGATGATCTGGTCCGGGTGGGGGTTTCAACCGGAGCACTTTCTTTGCTTTTCTCTTCTTCCTCAGCCTTTCTCCTCTTTTCCCGGCTGGCATCAAGTGCCTCTTTTGAGATGCCTAGGCCTTGAGCAATGTGCTCTACTTCTTTTCTCACTTTTCTCTTAATCTCAGGTTCCCTGAGTTCTACATGTAATTTCACACTCAGCTCCTCAAAGGTTCCAAACCTTTCTGCCTTAGGATCTTTGGGCTGACTTAGCATGTGTTGAACATGCAGCTCTACTATCTGTTCATCAACTTCATACCCCATGGGCATGATCCAGACAGTCCTTGGCTCCACTGCCTCCATTAGGCACTGATCAGTGTCAACCATAAAACATACTGAGTCCTTGTATTTCTCAATGAGAGACTGGGGAATTCTCTCTCTTGCTTGCATCATGCTCTGAAAGTTTTTGAAGTATCCCCATAGAGCTGTATTTCTCGCTTTTGCATCCCCAAGTCCATGCAAATAGTCTCTTATCTGGACTGCAACAGGTTTGTCATTCTGCCATACCCATCCACTTGTTCCGGGTAGCTCATTCATGAAGTAAAAGAATAGACATACAATGAGAGTACCATACTTAAAGGAGTTCTTCTTGTCTTTCTTGATTTTCTGTACATTTTCCATCAATTGGCTTAGTAGTAGTTCACAAAGATCATAATCTGCATTCTTTCTTAGCATTTCATATGCTGTGTAAATTGCAGTTCCGGATACAGAATTCTCCCTGCTGGAGTGATAGATCTTGTATCCTATTATCATTGATGCATATTTGATATCCGGATCCGAAATATCTTCAATGGTCATTGCCCTCTTATCATATTTTGATCCGGTGGCCTCAGTTACAACGTTGTTCTTGACAGATTTGAGGATAGGTACCCCCCCGGAAGAGTATAGACCAGTTACTGCTCTAATTGCTTCTTTTGTGATCTTACAGGGTCTATCTAGCCAAAGGAAGTTGTCATGCATTCTGCTCAGTACATACCGGACCCATTCATCTTCTTCAAAGCTAGGGAAATGAATGAATTGCTCAAATTGTTTCTTCTGGATACCCTTATACTCTGGTTTGAGCTCAAAAGCATTGTCTATCAGTTGCTTGTGATAGAGGTCTCTTAATTTGAATTCCCCAAATTCCTCAACGTTTGCGTGTATGTAAACCCTAATATCTTCAGTATGTAAGACTCCGTGGGGAACACTAGAGAAGGCTCCTAGTGGATCTACCTCCAATGATTTGTAGGGATGTTTCTTGAATGAGGGGCGAGGTCTATCAGAGATCTTAACTATGTTTGGAGTAGCCATTCTTCAAAGATTTGCAGTGAGGCAATGAAAAAACGAAGAATACCTTATGCGCCTTCGGTTTGCACGGAGTGGTTGGATTGATTTCTTTATGCAATAGCTTCGGCAGGAGATCCTTGGTGTGCTTGATGAACCTTGTTGCAGAGCTCCACTATTCGCTTCTTCTCAAGTGTAGAATGAGCAGATAACTTTTGAGAAATCCCTTATATTGCTCCGCAAACCCTAATATCTGTCTGCAATAAATGCTTCACCTGCATTATTCCAGTTTACCATGTCTGGACAGCTTGGAGTATCCCGGATTAGTCCTGATCACTGAATATCATCCGGATCTTTAAATCATGAATAAATCTAGGTAACATATTACAAGAACATCCCAAACACTCTGTCCAATCCGCAAGACAAGATCGTGCACTTCCAGATCTCTCCGGACCTTTTTGTAATCCTTTATCATACCGGAGCACTTTCTTTGAACAGGTCTAACTTAATCGAACACAGCTTCTTCATAACTCCATGCGGACCTCTGAAAACTTGACTGAAGCATCTCAGGACTTATATCTACAAACCCTTTAATCCGCATCTTGTGCCACATCCGGCACAACTTGTTTGGCTGGGGGAACAGAATCTTCTTTGAGTCCCCCTGAGCCTGAGCTCACTTTTTAATTTCCGGAAGAAATATCAGCACCAGAATCTGGTGCGGATCCAACCTCTACATTCTCTGAGCTTTTCTTCACCCAGATCTTGCTCATCTGATTCCTAACTTCATCCGCATTCATCTTTTGTTTACCCTTGTCTTGATTCTGATTATACACCGGACCTCTTTTGTCCTGATTCTTGTTTCTGCAGACTTTAGCATTATGACCGGATCTATTGCAGATTTGGCAAATAACATTTCTTTGCATATTTAACTGATATCCCCTTGATCTGCATTGATTAGCCATATGACCTACTCTATTGCATGTAAAGCATCTACCTTTGAATGATTTGTTTACTTGCATAATTCTGCATTCATGGGATTTGTGTCCATACCTTTTGCAGTTGAAGCACTGTCCGGAGAAGGATGAATTAATCTGATTCATTCTCATTCTGCACTGATTAGCTTTGTGACCAAAATGGTTGCAGCTGTGGCAGTATCCATTGAAGGATGGATATTTTTGAGCATTTGGCTGTCTTACCGGAGGTCTTCTAGGCCTGCTCCTTGGATTTTCTGATCCAAGATTCTTCTGACCGGATCCGGAGCTTTCTCCTTTCTCATATCCCAAACCATACTTGTCATCAGTCCTCTTTTGACTTCCAAGAAGAACTTCAAGTTGAGCAGAACTTATCTTGAATTTCTCTTTATATTCATTTGCTGTTTGAAGATCTCTTTTGAGAGAGGTAATTTGATCCTCAAGTTTTTCTTCATTATCTTTGGCATCTTCAAGATCAGATTCAAGATGTCTGATAATCCTGTCCATCTGGTGGCATTCTTCTGATTTTTCCTTAAGAGATTGTCTTAGATTGTCTTCAGCCTTTCTTTTTTCTTCAATCTCTTGAGTGAACTTTATAGTTCCTGATTCCATTTCATGTCTTAACATAATGACTTCTTTTGATAACTTTTCACATAACTTGGTTTGCTCAGTCAATTCTTCATTTGTATTGCTTTCTTCACTTTGTCTTGCCAACTGTTGGAGCAGCTCCTTTCTCTTTTTCATAGAGAGACTTAATTTGTCTTTTAATTCCCTCATGAATTCATCAGCCTGTTTGAGTCTTTCTCTTAATTCACTGACTTCAGAATTTGACTGTTCAAGATCCTCAAGGGCAGTCTTGAGTTGCTCCTTTAAACCATATGCATCCATTTGAAATCCCAGATCTTCCTCAAGCTGTTAGGCTCTATTAGGAGGAACTTAGCTCTGATACCAATTGTTGATAACTGAGAGGGGGGGGGGGTGAATCAGTTACTCTATTTATTTCCCTTATTAAACTTTCCTTTTAATTGAAGCAGCATAAAATCAAACACAAAACATTAACCATGAAGTAAGAAACACATGACACAGTATTTTTGACGTGGAAACCCTGTTAAGGGAGAAAACCACGGGGTGATTAACCCAAGAATTATTCTCTGTTAGAAGAATAGGAAATTACAAAAATGGCACTTGCCAATTAGGGCTCACTGCCCGAGCACACTGCTCACAAGAGGCTCACTGCCTACAAGAAGACACACTGTCTTACAAAGTGATAAGAATCACAGTCTTGAACTGATTGGAAGCATCTGCATATGCTGGAGTTCAGTTCCGGTTAGGTTCAGTATACTGATCTGCTGCACTTCATCTTTCCTCTGTTCTTTAGTCTGCTGTCCTTTCACATACCGGATCTTTCTTGTTACTTCTGCTCTCTTCTGGACTTGTTCGCATATCCTCTCACACACTTCACGCTCTTTACAACTAAATCCATCCTCTATATATATCCGCACAAGTAATTTCATCATCTTTCTAGTCGGCATCCGGAACAGTCTAGTTTCTTACAAACTTAGTTCTGTCGGCTGAATCCTTGCTCACCAAGCAATGCGGATCAAGCATATACTTGTAGATATCATCAATTATGTCGGCCAAACATGATTCATGCCTCCGCAACCTTTATCATCATCTGTAACACATCCGGAAAGTAGTTTGATACTCTGTCAGTCAGTTCTTCCTCTGTTTTTTACTGTCTCTCAGGAATCCGGTACTCAACTATTCATATCTTTTTCCTTGTCCATCTCCGGAGGCTAAATCCTTGGAATATACTACTCAAGATAGTCCTCTTGACTTCCCCAGATCCGCACTGTGCCAAGACACTTCCTCTGAGAGATCCGGACCAATCTGTCGGACCTTGCCACATGCTCTGTTCTTGTTCACCGGACCACAACAATCTTCAATCTGACTTCCGGTAGAGATATATCATGACTTGCGGATATGTGGAATGACCTTTGTTGCCATCAATGACAACAACCATGAATCCATATAGTGTCTCTTGCCAACAGAACTACTTCCTTGGCCGATGATTTGTCTTTTTCTTTCTTCCTTTTCACCTTATCAACAAAATTCCACTTTTACAAACCTGTTGGCAAGTTTATCTTTTTTCTGATTTCCTGACTCATCGCCCTTCATCACTTTTTTACCTTATTGGTAAATCTCTCATTTGGTGAACCAATCCTCCTTCACTGCTTTGCTCTTCTTCTTTTCCTTTGTTGGTAAAGTTGTCAATCGGTGAACCTGCTGATTAGCAAAGTTATCAATCGATGAACCCGCCAATCGGTAAACTTAAGGTTTTCCAAACCTTAAGTTTGCCAACAAAGGCAAACTCTTTTCTTTCCTTCATCTTATCTCTTCCTTGGACACCTTGCACCACTTTGCCCCTTTCTTTGAAGTCATCCCATTGACCGCTTGGCACTTGCCTTGCTTAGTCGGTGAATTCACTGATCGATAAACCAAGAGGTTTGCAAACATTAAGATTTTATGACAAAGTGCTCCTTTGCCTTTTCTTTCCTTTATCTTAGTCATTTTCCTAGCACCTTGTTCCTTAGTCAGCAACTAGTGAATTGGCGAACCTGCAAACCGTCGAACAAAAGGTTCACCAAACCAGAATTTTGCCGACTAAGGCAAAAGAAAGGGCAAATAACTTAGAATTTTTTTGGATTTTTTCTAAGAATTTTCTAAGGGGAACATCCTTCCATTTAGGCTTTCTTAGATTGGATTTCTCTAATGGAAGGAGGGTTTTTTGGGATATTTTGGGTTTGGGCAAAATATGACAATATTTTGGTGACTATGCAAGGGTGTTTGCCTACTAAACATAGTGATCCAACTGCCTTATACAATTCATTGGGCACAAGGTCAAAAGGAAAAATTGCAACAATAGTAAAATAGGGGTTTGGCTAGACCAACACAAAACTGAACACTACCTCTAGAAAACAAGACAAAACAAAAAAATAAGGCAACAATCTCCTAATGAGAATGTTGTTTGTACAAGAGCACTTATTGAAGGGAAACCTATACAAAAACAAACTAACCTAAACCTAAACTAACAACCAGAAAACTGACTTAAACAAAGCCATTAACTATTTTTTCAAAATAACTACCCTTTCTCAACAATTTACAATGTTTTTCTTGCTTGTGGGCAACTAAAAGGAGATGGGGATTTTTCTAATATATTTTTGTTGGCAAGAGACACTATATGGCTTCATGAGTGTTGTCATTGATGGCAACAAAGTCCATCCCACACATCCATAGGACATGGTATGTCTATACTGGAAGTCAGATTGAAGAGTATTTTGGTCTGGGGAGCAAGAACAAAGCATGCATCAAGGTCTGACAATCAGGTCCGGATCTCTCAGAGGAAGTATCTCAGCAAAGTACGGACTTGGGGAAGTCAAGAGGAGTACCATTAATAATACATTCCGGAGATTGAGCCTCCGGTGATGAAAGAGTAAAATGAAATGAGCATCTAAGTGTTGGGTTCCTGTTTGGTAGAGTAGACTAAGGAAGAACTGACCGGTAGAGCATCAGACCTTAATCCGGATGAGAAATTGATGGTGATCAAGTTTCTTGAGGGATCATTCATGGTTGGCTGACATGATTGATGACTCCTATAACTATCTTTTTGATACGCATCTCTTAGTAAGCATGGATTCAATCGACAGACCAGAGTTTGGGAAAATCTTGAGTATTCTGGATGCCGACTAGAAAGATGTTGAAATCCTTTGTGCAGATATATATACCAGATGGATTTTGATGTGAAGATATATGTAGTGTGTTGTGAAGTGTGAAGTAAAGCAGAGAGTAGTGTGGAAGTAGCAATACAGGTCCGGTATGTGACATAACAGTAGCACTAAAGCAGAGGAAGAATGAAGTGTAGTAGATCAGTATATTGAGCCTAACCGGAACTGAACCTTAGCATATGTGGATGCTTCTCATCAGTTCAAGTACCTAGTTTCTTTCTATAAACTATTGTAGGCAGTGAGCCTCTTGTGAGTAGTGTGCTCGGGCAGTAAGCCCTAATTGGAAAGTGTCATTTTTGTACTTCTATTCTTTTAATAGAGAATACAATCTTGGGTTAGTAACCCCATGGTTTTTCCCTTAACAGGGTTTTCCACGTAAAAAATCCTTGTGTTATGTGTGTTGATTTCTTTCTGCTCTCATGTTCATGTATGCTTATATGTTTTGATACTATACTAATTATTAAAGAAGAAAAGAAAGTCAAATAATTAAGATAACTGATTCACCCCCCCTCTTAGTTATCAACAATTGGTATTAGAGCTAAGTTCCTCTAGACAGAGCCTAACAGCTTAAGGAAGATCTGGGAATCTCAATGGATATGTACGGTATGAGGGATCAACTTCAGTCTACCCTAGATGATCTTGAGCAATCTCACTCTGAAGTCAATAACCTGAGGGAAAGACTCAAACAAGCTGATGATTTCATAAATGAACTCAACGAAAAACTAAGTATCTCAATGAAGAAAAGAAAGGAGCTACTTCAACAATTAGCAAGTCAAAGTGAAGCCAATGATACAAATGAAGATCTGAATGAGAAAACCAAGTTATGTGAGAAGTTATCAAAAGAGGTCATTATGGTAAGACATGAAATGGAATCAGGAGTTATGAAATTCACCCAAGAAATTGAAGAGAAAAGAAAAAGTGAAGATAATCTAAAACAATCTCTCAAGGAGAAGTCAGAAGACTGCCACAAAATGGATAGAATAATTAGGCATCTAGAATCTGATCTTGAAGAAGCTAGAGACAATGAAGAACAACTTGAGAATCAGATAGACACTCTTAAAAGGGATCTTTATATAGCAAATGAATACAAAGAGAAATTCAAGATAAGCTCTGCTTAACTTGAAGTTCTTCTTGAAAGCCAAAAGAGGGTAGATGACAAGCAAGGCTTAGGGTATGAGAAAGGGGAAAGCTTTGGATCTAGTGAGAAGAACTCTGGATCAGGAAATCTAAGGAATAGGCCTAGAAGACCTTCGGTAAGGCAACCAAATGCCCAAAGATATCCATCCTTCAATGGATACTGCTACAACTACAAAAACTTTGGTCATAAAGCAAATCAGTATAGAAGAAGAATGAATCAGACTAATTCATCCTTCTCCGGACAGTGTTTCAACTGCAAAAGGTATGGTCACAAATCTCATGAATGTAGAAATATGCAAATGAACAATTCATTCAATGGTAGATGCTTTGCATGAAATAGAATGGGACATATAGCTAATCAATGCAGATCAAGAGGATATCAATCAAATCTACAAAGAAATGTTGTTTTCTACAATTGCAATAGATCCGGTCATATTGCTAAATTCTACAGAAGTAAGAATCAAGATAAAAGGGGTCTGGTGCATCATAATCAAAATCAAGACAAAGGAAAAGGAAAAGTGAATGCAGATGAAGTTCAAAGGGAGATGAACAAGATTTGGGTAAAGAGAAGTACAGAAAATGTTGGGGATAGATCTGTACTAGAATCTGGTGCTGATATTCCTTCCAGAAACTAAATAGATGAGCTTTAGCTCAGGAGGAGTCAAAAAGGGAAACAAATTCCCCCAACCAGTCAATTGGTGCCTAAAATTGGCACATGAAATGTTGCGGATTAACGGGTTCTCAGAGAAATATCTAAATAAGCCTTGGTAAAGATATGGAAGATCCGCAAGAAGTTTTCAAGAGGTTAAGCATCCAAGATTGATCCAATTTAACAGTCATCTGGTAAAAGCAGGATCCCACAGTTATATCTGGTATGATTTAAAATTCAAATATCTTGATCTACGGATAAATGGAATGATTAAAAAAAGGGGAAATAGATTGTCATTCATCACCAAGAACCACTCTAATTGCATCTCAGTAATCCAAAAAGATCTCTCTCAGAACAAGGAGAACAAGGCAACCAGAATGACTTAAATTGTGCATTTATTGCAATGTAGAATTAGGGTTTGCGTAGAAATATAAGGGTTCTCTTGTTCATCATTTGCACATTTGCATTCGAGAAGAAGAAAGGAGCTCTGCAATAAAATTGCCTCAAAACCTCTCAAAGATCAACCGCAGAAGTCGATTCAACTAGCAATCTTATCCGGCTCATATCGTGAACCCTAGAGGCGTAAAAAGGTATTTTCACTCTTGAATATCTCTCTCTGAATCTTTTGAAAGATGGCTACTCTGAATGTTGTCAAAATCACTGATATACCGGGCCCTAAGTTCAAGAAACACCCTTACAAATCTCTAGAAGTTGATCCTTTAGGTGCCTTCTCTAGCTTTCTACATGGGGTTTCGCATGTAGAAGATGTTAGGGCATACATTCATGTGAATATTGAGGAATTTGGGGAATCCAAGCTAATGGATATCTATCACAAGTAGTTAATAGATGAATCATTTGAACTCAAACCTCAGTACAAGGCCATTCGGGACAAGCATTTTGGACATTGCATCTATTTCCCCTATTTTGCAGAAGATGAATGGGTTCGGTATGTTCTGAGCAGAGTGCATGACAACTTCGTGTGGTTGATGAGGCCATTTAAGATCACAAAAGATGCTATTAGGGTGGTAACCGGATTGCACTCATTCAGTGGGTTACCGGCTCTCAAATTGGTCAAAAACCAAACTGTAAGTGAGGCTACCAGATCAATATTTGACAAGAGAGCAATGACAATAGAAGACATCACTGATCCAGATATCAAGTTTGCCTCCATGATAATTGGCTACAAGATATATCACTCCAGCAGGGAGAATTTTGTATCTAAAACTACAATTTATACTGCTTATCAGATGCTAAAGGAGAATGTAGATTATGATCTTTGCGAGCTTCTTCTGAGCCAACTGTTGGAAAACTTACAAAAGATCAAAAAGGACAAGAAGAACTCATTCAAATATGGTGGCCTGATATTATGTCTCTTCTTTTACTACATGAATGAGCTCCCCAGATCTAGTGGTTGGGTATGGAAAAATGACAGACTCGTTGCCATACAAATAAGAGATTACATGTATGGGCTTGGTGATGCCAAGGCTCAAAGTACAGCACTCTGGGGATACTTCAAGAACTTTCAAAGTATGATGCAGGCTAGAGAAAGAATCCCCCAATCATTGGTTGAGAAATACAAGGATACAATGTGCTTTATGGTAGACATTGATCAATGCCTAATGGAGGCAGTGGAACCAAGGATAGTCTGGATTATGCCAATGGGGTATGAGGTTGATGAGAAAATCCTAGAGCTGCATATCCAACACCTGCTGAGTCAGCCCAAGGACCCTGAGGCAGAAAGGTTTGGAACCTTTCAAGAGTTGAGTGTGAAAATTCATGTTGAGCTAAGACAACTAGAAATGAAAAGAAAAGTGAGAAGAGAAGTAGAGGAAGTTGCCAAAAGATTTGGCATTTTTAAAGAAGCAGTCGATGCAAATAGAGAGAAACTAGAAAGAGCAGAGAAAGAGAAACAAGAAGTAGAAAAATAAAGTGATCTGGTGCAAACCCCCTCCTGGACCAGATCCTCCAAATCTCTGCACCTGCCACCTCTAAGAGCCAAAAAGCCTCAAAACTGGAAGCCAAGACATCTGGTAAGGGAGAAAAGAAAACAAAAACCAAGGCCACAAGGTCCTATACAATTCAAAAAGATGATGAAGAGATAGAATTAGGTGAGGAGGTTAAGAAAATGAAAAAAAAAAGAAAACCTCTATGGAATCATCTACCGGCAAAAACAAAGAAGAAGAAGCAGAAGAATTTGTTGAAAGGCCTACTCTCTGCATTGATGATATCATCAAATCAGTCACTGTGGATGGGAATCTGCAACCAATGACTAAATTTTATGATGAATATAACGAAGCTGACCAGAAGATCTTACAAGATGCTATAGTCAAGTATCTAAACATCTATGATAAAGCATTCATTGAAATTATATCTCTAATTCCCAAAAGCCTAGAGAAGGAACTTGAAATGAGAAAGGACAATGCCAAGGCAAAAGACCTAGAAATCTGGGAGCAGATTGCTATCCAACTCTATCCTTCCATTACCCCTCAACAAATGAACATGATCTTCAAGGACTGCAAGGATGAGTTCCAGAGCATAGCAAGAATGAACCAACTTATGCTTGGAGAGACTGACCAAGTGGTAAAAGAAACATAAGATATCCTCTAGAATGCATTTAAAAGATTCAATCTTCCTGTTGTAGAGAACTTAGGTGATGAACCTTCTGCCATGGATGATGAAGGACTGAGCACATCAAAAGAAGAATCTACTGTGAAAAATGTAGAAGAGCCAAAGGACATAAGTGAGGAGAGGACTCAAGACTTGGATTCCTCTGCTCTGGAAGAGGAAGTTCTTGAAGAAGTAAACATCTCTCTTCTAGATCCCCCTGCTGACTTCGGAACTAAAGGAGAAGAAAGAAAAGATGAGAAAATTAGTCAAGAAGAAGAGGTCAAGGGAAGAGAAAAAGATCAAACGAGAAAACCCCAGATGACAGTTCTAAGGCCACAGAAGGAAAGAAAACTCTGTCTCTAGCAAGAGACACTGCAGAAGCAGTTAAAGGCTTCCTGACAAAAGAAATGATGGAATTAGATGAATCGGAGCTATTTCAAGGACCATTCAATTTTGACTCCCTCTCCCCGGTTCAGACAATGAAGATAGCATTCTTTGCCCAAGCAAAGGCAAAAGAAAAAATTCTGAAGTCACACATGGAAGACTGTGAGCTAATAGAAATTGCATCTGGTGTGTTGGAGAAGATCATGCCATCCTTCCAAAAGGATCTCTCGGCCTCTTCATCTGGTAATTTAAAATATCTTGTTAATTCTGTTAGCACACATTTTTATTCCTTGGAGAAATCAGCAGAAGAGAAAGTCTGAAAAGAGTTTTTGGGTAAGAGATTCTCTGAAGTACAGGGGCTCATAGCAAATGATAGGAGAAATCTGAATATTGGATTAAAGAGCCTATAAAATGCTCTTAAAGATGGTGGAGAACTATAAAAATTTTGTTTATCTTGGTCCACAGTTACAGCGGACATTGTAAAGAAGGTGGAAGAACAAGAGGGCAAACTATCAAGCTTATCCCAGAGTTTTGATCCTCTCACCTCATCCATAATGAATCAAGAGTGCCAAACTATTGCCACTATAAATGAGATAAAGAGGCTTGAGAAGGAGAAGAAAAATAGAATAAGCAAGCTAGGTGAACTAAGAGGGATAATTATCCCCAAGTTAAAGGCAATACATGAGGCCCTAACTGATGCCCAGACCACAGTCTGAACTAGTGATCCGGCAGACCTAAAGAGGGCAGAAGCTTTTGCATTTTTGCTAAGTGGTCACATTTCAATTTTGGATAGAATGAAGAAGAGTTGGGCGACAGAAGTGGTATAGTTGAAGACCACCTTTGCAGATATACTTCAATATATGTAAGTATAACATCTATATATACTTATGCGGCTAAGTATAGGTTGATTTTTGGAAATTTTGATGTGCGGATTCTACCCTTTGCCATTGATGTCAAAGGGGGAGTAAGGAGCAATGAAAAATGTGGAATCTAGCTAAGGGGGACCTCCAGAAAAATGTACATTAGAACAGAGCATCAGCTAAGGGGGACTGTAATGTGACACTTAGTCATTTTTCACTAAGTGTTGCCATCAATGCCAAAGGGGGAGATTGTTGGCAAGAGACACTGTATGGCTTCATGAGTGTTGTCATTGATGGCAACAAAGTCCATCCCACACATCTGCAGGACATGGTATGTCTATACTAGAAGTCAGATTGAAGAGTATTTTGGTCCGGTGAGCAAGAACAGGGCATGCAGCAAGGTCTGACAATCAGGTCTGGATCTCTCAGAGGAAGTATCTCAGCAAAGTGCGGACTTGGGGAAGTCAAGAGGAGTACCATTAATAATACATTCTAGAGATTGAGCCTCTGATGATGAAAGAGTAAAAAGATATGAGCACCTAAGTGTTGGGTTCCTGTTTGGTAGAGTAGACTGAGGAAGAACTGACCGACAGAGCATCATACCTTAATCCAGATGAGAAATTGATGGTGATCAAGTTTCTTGAGGGATCATTCATGGTTGGTCGACATGATTGATGACTCCTATAACTATCTTTTTGATATGCATCTCTTAGTAAGCATGGATTCAGCCAACAGACCAGAGTTTGGGAAAATCTTGAGTATTCTAGATGCTGACTAGAAAGATGTTGAAATCCTTTGTGCGGATATATATACTAGATGGATTTTGATGTGAAGATATATGTGGTGTGTTGCGAAGTGTGAAGTAAAGCAGAGAGTAGTGTGGAAGTAGCAATACATGTCTGGTATGTGACAGAACAACAGTACTAAAGCAGAGGAAGAATGAAGTGCAATAGATTAGTATATTGAGCCTAACCAAAATTGAACCTTAGCATATGTGGATGCTTCTCATCAGTTCAAATACCTAGTTTCTTTCTATAAACTATTGTAGGTAGTGAGCCTCTTGTGAGCAGTGTGCTCAGGAAGTGAGCCCTAATTGGCAAGTGCCATTTTTGTACTTCTATTCTTTTAACAAAGAATACAATCTCGGGTTAGTCACCCTGTGGTTTTTCCCTTAACAGGGTTTTCCACGTAAAAATCCTTGTGTTATGTGTGTTGATTTCTTTCTGCTTTCATGTTCATGTATGCTTATATGTTTTGATACTACACTAATTATTAAAGAAGAAAAGAAAGTCAAATAATTAAGATAACTGATTCACCCCCTCTCTCAGTTATCAACAATTTTTTCATTATAGACTACCATCTTGTATATTTTTTCTCTAAATATATATGTTAAGTCGAAGATATATTTTAATGGTAGTGTAGACACCTAAAATTGACCATGTCTTTATATCCCTTTGACATCCCCTGGACATTCATTTTACAACACATCGTTCCTTAATCCCTTTCCCAAATTAATTAAATAAATCTTATTTATAAATAATTAATACATTTCCTCCATCACCTAAATTAAATAAATAAATTATATCTATTTATTTAACCCATTTATCCCTTTTAGCCAAAATTAATTGAATAAATCTTATTTATTTAATTAATTTATCCTCCCATCATCCCCTCTCCAATAATTAATAAAATATTTTTATTATTTAATCTAATTTATTGAGAGTCACATGACTATCTTGTCCTCATCTTCATCCACTTTCCAGAAACAATAAATAAATGTCCCAAAAATTAAATTAAGTTTTCATCTCCACCATCCATTTCATACTACATCTTCTAATCCTAGCCATTCACATAGGGATAAGCTCTAGAAGTTTCCTTTGTTTCCCTTGAAATCCTTATCCTTGCTCTAATGTGCTCTCAACTAATTCTAGTTGTTGATTTAATATTTTAATCCTATCCCTTCATTCGTCATATCCAACCTCTATAAATCAAGCCTCAACCAAGCCATTTGAACAATCACATCTTTGTCACAAAACCATGCTATCACAATCATCCTAGCTATCCCATTATCATATCCACCATCTTTATCTTCCATTATCATGCATTATCCATCATCTTTATCTAATGTTATGTTGCAGAATTGAGCAACCGACATATCAAGATCATTATCAAATATCAAAGGATTGTTTATCATTTTCATTATATCTCTTAGTCCATTGATCATCATTGAGGTGGTGTTTAAGTATGGAATAGGTACTTCATTGTGTATTGTTTCTTTTTTTGAATTCCATATTTCTATATCTACAATTTTTGGCAAGCCCGGTGGGACCCACATCCTTGATTTGGCCCCTTTTTGGGAAGAAATTTCATCATTTTTCTTTGCAGGTTACAAATTTGCCCCTACAACTGACAATTTGCACCTGTGTTATGACTCCACACCTTTGTTTTACGACTTTGTACCTTTGTTTGATGATCACAAGCTCCTTTTTTGGTTTAGAACCCTTGCAAGCCAGTTTAGTGCCCTTGCTAGCTAGAGGTGTACCCTTGCATGCCAAATTATTGCCTTTGCTTCTAGGCCTCATCTCTAGATTCCGACTTCTGGGTTTTGTGTGATTTCACTTCTAGTTTCTAGATCTGCTCTTTTTTGGTCTGACAGTGTGTTTTGTAGGGTTTTTATGTCATTTTAGGTTTAATTTGGGTCTCTCATAGATTAGCACCCTTGCACTACAGATTAGCGCCCTTGCTTTATAGATTAGAACCTTTGATTGGATAGGGTTTATGACTTTCTTGTTTGGTTTTCTAGAAAATAGACCTATTTTACATCAATTTTTCATCATTAGTTTCTAGTTTCTGGTGGATTTGACCTCTGTTTTGCAAATCTAAGTCTGCAACATGACTTTGTGCCCTTGCTTTGGAGATTAGTGCCCTTGCTATGTAGTTTAGCGCCCTTGCTTCATAATTTAGTGTCCTTGCCTCACAGTTTAGCACCTTTGCTTCATAGTTTAGTTTTTCTAAATTTTTTAATCTCTAAATCTACGCCCTTGGTTGTATTTCCACGCTTTTTCTTGATTATCAAATTTTAGCTAACATTTTGAGGTTGTTTTGGAGCTAACACATTTGTGTATCTTGTTTACACTTGTCAAAGATCATATCTCAAACTACTAACAAGTTTTTTGTAGGTTTCTTCTTATCATTTAGACATATCATTTGAAACTTTGTGTTTTCTTTGTTTGGTGGATTTGAGTGTGATCTAGGGAGTGTATTCTCTTCCCTTGCACTTAGTGTGATCTTGGGAATCAAAAACATCCTTGAACCACATTCACCTTCACACACATATCATATTTATCTAAGGGCTAATGAATCTTTTTTTGTGGATCAAGTGTATGTGTATGCTCTCCTCTCACACCATTTGGTGATCTTGAGGATCTAAAGCATCTCTTGATTCATTTTTTTCACCCAAGGTGTGTTAAGTCCCATATGCTCTCTCCTTCCCCTTCATGTGATCTTGGAGATCAAAAGCACTTATCATCTTTCCCTTAGGAGGTCTACCTTTAGAGACACACCCACTCTAAAGGGGTGACCTCAACCATGTGTTCTAGCAAGGTATATCAAAGGAGGAGAACAAAAGTTTTACCTCAATCTAGTTGTGAAGTCATTGGGATAGCCTTGGGGCCCCGGGTAATTCTAGACACAAGGTGAAGTGACTTGTCACATCCCTTCAACAGACTAGTCTTCACAGATTTGGGCCTCATCATACCTAGTGCATTTGGAGGACTACCCTAGGAGCTTGTATATCCTAGTTTAAGACCTTTCAACCATCTTCTAGTGTGGTGCAAGGTTCAACTGATCAAGCCTGAAGTTACTCACCATGTACTTCATCAAGTAGAGATAAGCATTCTCTTTGGGTAAGATGTAGAAGCCTCAAAGGGAAGGGATAGTTGGTGCAACACCTTTATCCCTAGTTATCATCTTGAAAAGGTGTATCTTCGTATGTATCATACCAACAAAATGTTTGACTTCAAGTACTTACACGTATGTATGAGAGAATTGATCCTCTTGAGAAAGCACATTTTAGAAATGACTTTAGTCATGACCCTTTAGCACCTCTCATCTTTGGAGATTCCCAAGATCATTCTTATAATCCTATCACATCAACACCATAATCCCATATGTCTTCCTCATCAACTTCTTATAATTCTTAGTATATGTTGATGATATAATCTTTGGTGGCAATGATGAAATGTGTAAGAAGTTTGCAGAAGAGATGTAGAAGTAATTTGAAATGTCTATCATACATGAGATATCATTCTTTATTGGACTTCAAATCACTCAATTAGATGAAGGTATCTTCATCTCACAAGCAAAGTATGTTAAGGAGATGTTGAAAAAGTTTGGTATGGAAGAATGGAAACTAGTGAGCACTCCCATGGTAATAAGTTGTCATTTGAGTAAAGATGATGAGTCACCTTAGGCTGATCTGACTCTATATATAGGTCTATGATTGGGAGCCTACTATACTTAATAGCATCAAGGCCTGACATTATGTAAGTTGTCTGTATGGTTGCAAGGTTTCAAGCTGATCCAAAAGAAACACATGTGAAGGTAGTCAAAAGAATTTTTGATATTTGAAGAGCACTCCAGATTTTGGATTATGGTATCAAAAAGGTAATGATTTTTCTCTGAGTGCATAAACTGATGTAGATTGGGCTGGCAATGTTGATGATAGTCAAAGTACCAGTGGTGGAGCTTTCTTTTTGGGAGATAGCTTGGTCTCATGGTTTAGAAAAAAATAGGGTTTAGTTTCTTTATCAACAACAGAAGCAGAGTATATAGTTGCAACATCCCGTTGCACTTAGGTGTTGTGGATGAAGCAAACATTGAAGGATATAAAGGTAATGCATGATGACCCCATTTGTATCCTATGTGACAATACAAGTGCCATCAATATTTCAAAGAATCCAGTGATGCACTCTAGAACCAAGCATATATCCATCAAGAATCAATTTTTAAGAGAAAAGGTTGCAAATCAAGAAGTAAAATTGGAATATGTACCTACAAAGATCAAGTTGCTAACATCTTTACAAAAGCACTTTCTAAAGACACATTTGAATATCTCAGACATAAGTTAGGGGTTGTTGCTCCTCCTTCTAACTAGATGCACAGATGAGTCATCTATTCAAGAGAACAATTCAAGATATATTTATTATCCCTAGATTGATAGTGGCTACCTCTTAGCGGAGCAGGGAGATAAGAGACTAAGAAGGATGACAAGGATTATAGAGACAAGAGGAGCTTGTATGTTTTTCCAGTGTAGAGGAAGACCACTAGCCCTTTTCCCTTGATGTCGAATGGGGAGATTGTTGCATATGTTGTCATTGATGTCAAAAAAGTGGTAATCATTGATGTCAAAGTAGTGATCAAAGGTGTTGTGATGTGGAAAGCATAGTGATGTGTATATGCTTTCAAAGGAGTAATGATTAGAGGAGTGGACAAAGGAGTGATGATCAGAGGAGTTGTGAGATGAAGGACATGGTGATGAAAGTCATGAGCATGTTGTTGGATCAGTATCATTTGTAAATAGTTTTATCTTATCTTCTAAAGTTCATGGACATGTGAAAGTCATCAAATTGAAGGATATGCTAACATGAAGAAGTTGTGGCTTCTTATTTTTGATGAAAAAGTTGTGATTGTTGTCTATAGTGTTGTGAATGTTGCATTCATTGTTTCTTGATGAAAATCATTGCATAAGATATGAAGGAAAGTGTACAAGGTTTCAATTTTCAAAGGTACATGGATTTGTACTACAAGAGCTCAGAAGTTTGTACTGCATTCTACTGCAACTAAAGATATGACTTTGAGGTTTGGAGGTTAGACAGAGACAACTATGAAGTATGCATGATCCTAATTTAAGAGCATAAAAGTTACAGAAGAGCTTTCTAGAGGTATCAGACTGAAGACAATATTGTTACAGTGTTGTAGTTTCAAAGGTATAGAAGAATGCTCTGCATTTCTCTGCACTTGAAGATATAGCTTGGTGGTTTGGAGACTAGGTAAGGAAAAGATACAAGAATGGTATACTCAAGTTTCAAAGGATAAAAAAGCACCGTAGTGTTTTCCAGATCTAACTGAGTAAGAAAAAATCATGTTGCTATTTAGGGTTATCAAAGGGAGAAAGTAAAAGTCACCGCATTTCACTGCACTTTGATGTTTGGTTTTTCTGTTTGGAAGATAAGTTCAAATTTTTAGTATGTATGCTCAGTTCAGGTTGCATGTGTTCTAGTGTACCACAAGTAGGTTTTTCAATGTTCTATCTCAAGACAGTGTAGTCAGACTATGTAATGGGTACCAACATTATTGTATGTTTGCTTGTGCCAGCAAGAAGAAGCATAAACTAGAGCAAGGAATGTATGAGAAGGTTTTTCAAATCATATAGTGCTTATTGTGTGAATCTCTTATTGTTATTTTGTTTCTTCGGTACCACTTTAGGTCTGAAGCTAATGCATGAAAGGATAAGTATTTTTGTGCCAACTTGGTGTGTTTAAGTGATTGCAACGTGTGTTTGGAAGTATGTACCAGCATAGATATGTGTGCAAAGATAGATTGGGTCTAGTAGACCTCTTGGTATGAAACACATAACGAGATTTATTTCCTACATTACTGTAGATGATTTTGGGAGACGACAAACAAGGCCGTTGCATGTTTCATGTTACATGTTTCAATAAGGCCGACAAAGATGATGTTTTGAATGCTTGCAAAGCATATGAATGAAAGTTCAAGATTGTTCCAAAGGAGGTAAGAGTGCAAGTGACCATGTGTGAGTGTGAGAGTGAGTGTATGTGTGTGTGCGGAAAGATATATGATCCAAAAGGTTGAGAAGCAACTCTAGAGGCTATCATACATGATTCATTATAGAGGTAGTATCGTGTTGTGTTTCAAAGGTGTGTTGAAGATAGCATAGATGTTTAAGCAGTGGTGTTGAAGTCATATGTCAGTGTCAAAGGAAATGATGCTGCAGAATTCAATGAACCAATAAAATCAGTAAAGTCTTTTAGTATAGAGGTTGGAGCCTCTTCTTGTAAGTGTTGTAGAACTTTAGGGAGTTGTTTCCTTTGGGTTGGATCCTATAAAACTTTGTATCAGGGAGTGATGCATAAACTTTTGGAGGTCATAACTTTTGACCCGAGGCTCCGTTGGATCTGAAATTTGGTGGTCATATGCATCTTGAAGAGTTTATTAAAAATCCCATAGAATTGGTAAATTCAGTAGGTTGCCATTTTGACACTTTGTTGAGACCTTATCCGATCATCTAGGGCCTCAAAATGAGGTTTTAATGTTTTTTTTGGGATTTTTTAAGTTGTTTTTTCTCATTAATTTTTGAGTTTTACATGTAGTTAGATTAGAAAGTTGATGATTAGTCATATTTTAGTTAGTTTTGAATAATTGGAAATTTTCATGGTCATACGGATATGGCTGCGAAGTTACCAAAAATGGCAATTTTAGAAAGTTGCTAAAATTTGCAAAAAAGGGTAATTTTTGTTTTTGTATAAATTTGGTATTTATTTTCAGTTGTAATGGGATGGAAGGGAATGAGAAGGAGGATTCAAAAATATTTCTAAGTTTCTGAGTTTTTTTGCAATAATAAGGGTGTTGAATATTATGCTATAAATTTTGGTTGAATATTATAGTAAAGATGATGAGTCACCTTAGGCTGATCTGACTCTATATATAGGTCTATGATTGGGAGCCTACTATACTTAATAGCATCAAGGCCTGACATTATGTAAGTTGTCTCTGTATGGTTGCAAGGTTTCAAGCTGATCCAAAAGAAACACATGTGAAGGTAGTCAAAAGAATTTTTGATATTTGAAGAGCACTCCAAATTTTGGATTATGGTATCAAAAAGGTAATGATTTTTCTCTGAGTGCATAAACTGATGTAGATTGGGCTGGCAATGTTGATGATAGTCAAAGTACCAGTGGTGGAGCTTTCTTTTTGGGAGATAGCTTGGTCTCATGGTTTAGAAAAAAATAGGGTTTAGTTTCTTTATCAACAACAGAAGCAGAGTATATAGTTGCAACATCCCGTTGCACTTAGGTGTTGTGGATGAAGCAAACATTGAAGGATATAAAGGTAATGCATGATGACCCCATTTGTATCCTATGTGACAATACAAGTGCCATCAATATTTCAAAGAATCCAGTGATGCACTCTAGAACCAAGCATATATCCATCAAGAATCAATTTTTAAGAGAAAAGGTTGCAAATCAAGAAGTAAAATTGGAATATGTACCTACAAAGATCAAGTTGCTAACATCTTTACAAAAGCACTTTCTAAAGACACATTTGAATATCTCAGACATAAGTTAGGGGTTGTTGCTCCTCCTTCTAACTAGATGCACAGATGAGTCATCTATTCAAGAGAACAATTCAAGATATATTTATTATCCCTAGATTGATAGTGGCTACCTCTTAGGGGAGCAGGGAGATAAGAGACTAAGAAGGATGACAAGGATTATAGAGACAAGAGGAGCTTGTATGTTTTTCCAGTGTAGAGGAAGACCACTAGCCCTTTTCCCTTGATGTCGAATGGGGAGATTGTTGCATATGTTGTCATTGATGTCAAAAAAGTGGTAATCATTGATGTCAAAGTAGTGATCAAAGGTGTTGTGATGTGGAAAGCATAGTGATGTGTATATGCTTTCAAAGGAGTAATGATTAGGGGAGTGGACAAAGGAGTGATGATCAGAGGAGTTGTGAGATGAAGGACATGGTGATGAAAGTCATGAGCATGTTGTTGGATCAGTATCATTTGTACATAGTTTTATCTTATCTTCTAAAGTTCATGGACATGTGAAAGTCATCAAATTGAAGGATATGCTAACATGAAGAAGTTGTGGCTTCTTATTTTTGATGAAAAAGTTGTGATTGTTGTCTATGGTGTTGTGAATGTTGCATTCATTGTTTCTTGATGAAAATCATTGCATAAGATATGAAGGAAAGTGTACAAGGTTTCAATTTTCAAAGGTACATGGATTTGTACTACAAGAGCTCAGAAGTTTGTACTGCATTCTACTGCAGCTAAAGATATGACTTTGAGGTTTGGAGGTTAGACAGAGACAACTATGAAGTATGCATGATCCTAATTTAAGAGCATAAAAGTTACAGAAGAGCTTTCTAGAGGTATCAGACTGAAGACAATATTGTTACAGTGTTGTAGTTTCAAAGGTATAGAAGAATGCTCTGCATTTCTCTGCACTTGAAGATATAGCTTGGTGGTTTGGAGACTAGGTAAGGAAAAGATACAAGAATGGTATACTCAAGTTTCAAAGGATAAAAAAGCACCGTAGTGTTTTCCAGATCTAACTGAGTAAGAAAAAATCATGTTGCTATTTAGGGTTATCAAAGGGAGAAAGTAAAAGTCACCGCATTTCACTGCACTTTGATGTTTGGTTTTTCTGTTTGGAAGATAAGTTCAAATTTTTAGTATGTATGCTCAGTTCAGGTTGCATGTGTTCTAGTGTACCACAAGTAGGTTTTTCAATGTTCTATCTCAAGACAGTGTAGTCAGACTATGTAATGGGTACCAACATTATTGTATGTTTGCTTGTGCCAGCAAGAAGAAGCATAAACTAGAGCAAGGAATGTATGAGAAGGTTTTTCAAATCATATAGTGCTTATTGTGTGAATCTCTTATTGTTATTTTGTTTCTTCGGTACCACTTTAGGTCTGAAGCTAATGCATGAAAGGATAAGTATTTTTGTGCCAACTTGGTGTGTTTAAGTGATTGCAACGTGTGTTTGGAAGTATGTACCAGTAGAGATATGTGTGCAAAGATAGATTGGGTCTAGTAGACCTCTTGGTATGAAACACATAACGAGATTTATTTCCTACATTACTGTAGATGATTTTGGGAGACGACAAACAAGGCCGTTGCATGTTTCATGTTACATGTTTCAATAAGGCCGACAAAGATGATGTTTTGAATGCTTGCAAAGCATATGAATGAAAGTTCAAGATTGTTCCAAAGGAGGTAAGAGTGCAAGTGACCATGTGTGAGTGTGAGAGTGAGTGTATGTGTGTGTGCGGAAAGATATATGATCCAAAAGGTTGAGAAGCAACTCTAGAGGCTATCATGCATGATTCATTATAGAGGTAGTATCGTGTTGTGTTTCAAAGGTGTGTTGAAGATAGCATAGATGTTTAAGCAGTGGTGTTGAAGTCATATGTCAGTGTCAAAGGAAATGATGCTGCAGAATTCAATGAACCAACAAAATCAGTAAAGTCTTTTAGTATAGAGGTTGGAGCCTCTTCTTGTAAGTGTTGTAGAACTTTAGGGAGTTGTTTCCTTTGGGTTGGATCCTATAAAACTTTGTATCAGGGAGTGATGCATAAACTTTTGGAGGTCATAACTTTTGACCCGAGGCTCCGTTGGATCTGAAATTTGGTGGTCATATGCATCTTGAAGAGTTTATTAAAAATCCCATAGAATTGGTAAATTCAGTAGGTTGCCATTTTGACACTTTGTTGAGACCTTATCCGATCATCTAGGGCCTCAAAATGAGGTTTTAATGTTTTTTTTGGGATTTTTTAAGTTGTTTTTTCTCATTAATTTTTGAGTTTTACATGTAGTTAGATTAGAAAGTTGATGATTAGTCATATTTTAGTTAGTTTTGAATAATTGGAAATTTTCATGGTCATACGGATATGGCTGCGAAGTTACCAAAAATGGCAATTTTAGAAAGTTGCTAAAATTTGCAAAAAAGGGTAATTTTTGTTTTTGTATAAATTTGGTATTTATTTTCAGTTGTAATGGGATGGAAGGGAATGAGAAGGAGGATTCAAAAATATTTCTAAGTTTCTGAGTTTTTTTGCAATAATAAGGGTGTTGAATATTATGCTATAAATTTTGGTTGCATCATCTGGTATCAGAGTGGGAAGATGGTTGGGAGAGGAAGAGGAAGAGCGGGTATTGCCTAGATGCATAGGGATATGCAAAATCTACAAAGACAGATACAAGAACTTGAAGGTATGATGGCCAATCAGATATTGAGACAAAGAAGAGATGATTCTAATGAATAAATAGGCCAAGGAGATGAAGATCAACATGTAGGAGATGAAGAGGAAGAACAATTAGAGTGCTTAGATTTTGAAGAAAGGATTCGTAGAGAATTAGAGGGAAAAAATGATGGGATCAAAATTGAAGTTTTAGAATAGCAGGTAGTCTCAAACTAGATGAGTTGATAGATTGGTTGGATGACATAGGGAAATTATTTGAATGGAAGACTATGACAAAGGAAAAGAAGGTGAAATTTGCATGCACCAAGTTAAAGGGTCATGCCATGATCTGGTGGAATCATCTGCAAAAGGAAAGAACTAGAAAGGGAAAGACTAAAATCAGGACCTGGAGCAAAATGGAGAATAAGTTGAGAGAGAAATTTTTGCCTATGGATTATGCACAAACTCTTTTTCATAGATCTTAGAATTTGAGTCAAAATCTATATATTGTGCAAGACTACACAGATGAATTTTACAAACTATCTGTTAGATCTAGGGCACACAACTAAGAAGGGGGGGTGAATCAGTTGTGCAAAAACTCACTTCTATTTCAAACACTTGATTCTTCTTTGATAGTTAACATCATATCAATTAACCATTCAAGAATGCATAAACCATAAAACATAAACACCGGAGTAGAAACACATCAACATTAGACACCAAGATTTTGATGTGGAAAACCTGGTTAAGGGAAAAACCACGGGGTGATTAACCCAAGAATTATTCTCTGTTAGAAGAATAAGAAAAATGGATGGCACATGCCAATCAGGGCTCACTGCCTGAGCACACTGCTCACAAGGAAGCACACTGCTTACAAAGAGACACACTGTCTACAAAGTGATAAGAATCACAAACTTGAATTGGAGATTGACATCTTCATCATGTCTGGATCAGTTCCAATTAAGCCCGAGACATATCTGCTCTGCCTTTCGCTCTCTTGCTATACCACACTCATCCGCTTCACCACCCTTCAAAATGAACTCACAAACCTTTATTTATACAAGACATCAACTTAGGAATAATCATCTAAGTCAGCAATCAACCACAATACCATTCGCAAGTCAGCAATCATCCACAAGAACATTCACAAGATGAATAACTCATCCGGTCGGCCAATCTGAGCAAGAACATCTTCATTCGGAAGAATGACTTCAATTCTGGGCTCTAACACTAATGCGGACCAACAACACAACCTCAACATGATCCACGAACCTTCACAGGCTTGCCTGAATGACTAGGTACATCCGCACTTCCTCTACTTATTAGGATCTCTTCTCTTCTTCATCTGGAACTTCAAGAACACAGTCTACCACCAATGTCATAATGCAAAAGGTACTTTTAGACCTCCAAACTATGAACAAATCAAGATGACACATCACAAGGACATCCCAAACACTCCTTCCAATCCACAGGATAGGATAATGCACTTCCAGATCTCACCAGACCTTTTTGTAACACTCTGTCACTCCGGAGCATCTTTTGGAACTGGTTCTACTTGATCGATCACAACTTCTTCATATTTTCATGCGGACCTCTGAAATCTTAATTGGAGCATCTAAAGATTCATATCTACAAACCCTTTAATCAGCATCCTCTGATACTCAACCTATTGAGTGCTTTGGCCTTCTTCTCATTACTGTTCTTCACTATTTCTGATTGAGACTAATTTTCTCAATATCCTCAGCACATAGGTCATCCAATCCTTCTCATCAAAGCAATATGAGTATGTTGACATCAATGACAACACTGGTTAACCTCATACTTGCAACAATCTCCCCCTTTGTCATTGATGGCAACATATGATGTGAAAAACCATCAAGACAAGAACTACTCCTTTCTGTCACAACTCCCCCTATCAGCAACAACTCTTCACATGTCTTCTCTTTCTATACTGCTCCCCCTTTGATCAACAACCACTTGTTTTTCACATTTCTTCTCTCCCCCTTTGACATCAATGGCAAAGGGCTCATACTTGCAATTTCAACACCTCAGAATCATACTAGCTGCTACCCCTGAGTGGCAGCTCCCCATCACCAGTCTGGATCACAGGATATGACTGTGAAATCCACTGGACTAATGCACATCAGTGCATCCTAGTTCATCACTGGAGGGGCCATGACCCCTAACTTCTCCTTGAGATACTCAAAAGAATCCTTGGGAAGAGGTTTAGTAAAGATATCTGCAATCTGATCCTTTGAAGGTATATACTCCAATCTGACTTCATCCTTGTTCACTTGCTCTCTTAGAAAATGAAACTTGATAGATATGTGCTTGGTCTTAGAATGCAACACCGGATTCTTAGAAATATTTATTGCACTTGAATTATCATAGAAAATTGTGATAGGCTCCTCATATTCTACTTTAATGTCTCTTAACATTTGTTTCATCCATAAAATTTGAGTGCAACTGCCTGCTGCAACAATGTATTCTGCTTCAGTTGTAGACAAAGATATTGCATCTTGTTTCTTGCTTAGCCAAGAAACCAATCTTTTTCCCAAAAAGAATGCTCCACCACTGGTACTCTTCCGGTCATCCACATCTCCTGCCCAATCTGCATCTGTGTAAGCATGAAGAGAGAAATCATGATCTCTAGAATACCACAAACCATACTCAATTGTTCCTTTTAGGTACCTAAAAATTCTTTTGATTGCCATGACATGAGATTCTCTGGGATCTGCCTGAAATCTTGCCACAAGACCAACAACCTGCATTATATCTGGTCTAGTCTGAGTGAGATACAACAATCCACCAATCATTGATCTATACTTTGTCTGGTCTGCCTTAGGAGAGTCATCATCTTTGTTCAACTGGCATCCGGTTGCCATGGGAGTATTCATTGGTTTTGAATCTTCCATCCCAAATTTCCTTAACAATTCTTTTGCATATTTGGTTTGAGAAATGAAGATCCCTTTCTTTGTTTGAGTAATTTGCAGACCCAAGAAGAAATTCATTTCACCAAGCATGGACATCTCAAACTCACTTTTCATTTGATTTGCAAAAGTTTTACACATACTATCTCTTCCTCCAAAAATGATATCATCCACAAATACTTCAACAA
Source organism: Cunninghamia lanceolata (assembly GCA_027924645.1). Lineage (NCBI taxonomy): Eukaryota > Viridiplantae > Streptophyta > Pinopsida > Cupressales > Cupressaceae > Cunninghamia > Cunninghamia lanceolata. The sequence goes on along the minus strand of BSBN01000571.1, from coordinate 257,648 downwards.
TCAAAATGTTTTCTTGATCAATTTTGAAATACAAATTACTGTCAACAGTACCTTTGTTGAAATCAATCTTCAAAAGATGTTTGTCCAACCTCTCATACCATGCTCTTGGGGCTTGCTTTAGACCATACAGTGCCTTTTTTAATTTGCAAACCATATCACCATGCTCTGATAACTGAAATCCATTCGGTTGTTCAATGTATACCTCTTCTTCCAAGTCACCATTCAAGAAAGCAGATTTGACATCCATCTGATACACTTTGAAATCTTTGAAGGCAACAAATGCAAGAAATAGTCTGACAGCTTCAATTCTTGCCACCGGAGCAAAGGTTTCTTCGAAATCAATTCCTTCTATTTAAGAGTAGCCTTTGCATACCAATCTGGCTTTGTTTCTAATTACTTCACCAACTTTATTTAGTTTGTTCCGGAAGACCCATTTGGTTCCAATCACATTTTTGTTTCTAGGTCTGGGAACAAGATCCCAAGTGTGATTTTTCTCAATTTGCATCAACTCTTCCTTCATTGCTTTGGTCCAGTTTTCATCATTGCAAGCTTCATTTATTGTCTTAGGTTCAATCTTTGAAATCAGACAGTATTCATTTGAATCTTGAGCAATTCTCCTTGTTTGTACCCCTTTGCTTTTGTCACCTATGATCTGATCTTCAGAATGGTTTAGAGTTACATATCTTGGAACTTTGGGAATTTCTTGTACTACTGTTTCTTGATCAGGCTCATTCAGACAAACCTCCTCTTCCTGATTTACTGGATCAGTCTGAATCTGAGTTTCAGAGGAAGATTGAGTTCCTTGCATCAGAGAATCATTCTGATCATCTTCATCATATTCATAAAATCTTGAGGGCTTCTCAATTCCTTCATCAACCTTTACATTTGTACTTTCTATCATCTTTCTCAATCTCTTATTGTAACACCGGTATGCTTTGCTTTGAGTGGAGTAACCCAAGAAGATTCCTTCATCACTTCTAGCATCAAACTTTCCTAGATCTTCATCTCTTTTGATGTAACATTTGCTACCAAATACCCTAAAATATCTCACAGTAGGAGTTATACCAAACCACAGCTCATAAGGAGTCTTACCAGTATTGCTTTTGATTTGAACTTGATTGAGAGTGTAAACTGCAGTGCTGACAACTTCTCTCCAAAACATCTAGGGAACATTTGCTTCCATCATCATTGTCCTAGCAGCTTCCTGGATGGTCTGGTTCTTTCTCTCAACTACTCCATTCTGCTATGGAGTCCTAGGAGCAGACAACTATCTCTTTATACCATGCTTCTCACAAAAGTCTATGAATTCACCGGATGTGAATTCACCACCTTTATCAGACCTTAGACATTTTAGTTTCAATCCAGTTTGATTCTCTACCATAGCTTTGAAGATTTTGAACTTCTCAAGGGCTTCTGATTTCTCCTTTAGAAAAGTAACCCACATCATCCAGGAATGGTCATCAATAAGTAACACGAAATATCTATCACCTTGCATACTCTTGATTCTTGTCGGACCACATAGATTAGTATGAACTAATTCCAATAATCCGGTAGAGGACTGATCCTTGCTTTTGAAGGAGACTCTGCTCTGTTTACCTAGTTGACATTCTTTGCACAAACTATTTGTAGGTTCAACCAATTTTGGAAGATCTTACAGCCTGAGTATTGCTTATCTTGATGATGTTATCAAAATTTACATGACACATCCTTCTATGCCATAACCAACTTTGATCAACTTGGACAAACAAACAACTTTTATTAGAACCAACTAGATGGAAGATATTACCTTTTGTTTGAGTACTGGATTCAATCTCAGTTCCGAAGCTTTCAAAGATCCTGCATCTTCCATTTTTGAACCGGAGGTCATAACCTTTGTCTACTAACTATCCAACACTGAGAAGATTGTGCTTCAATCCTTCAACATATAGTACATTACCAGTTTTGCTCTTTCCATCAAAAGAAATAGTTCCCCTACCTCTAATTCTACCAGCAGAATTATCACCAAACTTTACCATTCCTCCTTCATACCTTTCCAAACCTAAGAACTTGTTGTTGTCACCTGTCATATGGTGAGAGCAACCACTATCAATAACCCAATTATCCTCTTCTTCAACTTGGGCAGCCAAAGCTCTTTCTACAACCTTATGATTGACAGATTCAGAGGACATTGGATCTTCTTCCTTGATGGCAATAAACACCCATTCATTTCTGGATTTGTTTCCTATTTCTGATTCATCATCTGTTACTCCTTCATTATCATCTTCTTCATGAACATAATAGTAGTTCTTTTGAAACCTTTGTCTATTAGAATTTGACCTTGCAGATCTTTCCAGACATCTTGAAGCAAAATGACCAATCTTATTGAAGTTGAAGCACTTAAAGGGTAATTTTCCTTCATACTTACCAGATCCTCTTGGTAGTCTCTTTGTAATGAGAGCTTCAAGATGAGTTGTTTCTACTTCTTCCTCTTCCATATCTCTTCTTGCTTGATCATACCATGACTACTTCCTTGAGGAGTTTTCTCCCGGATCAAATATTTGTTTGCCTTTCACATAGGCACTGGATTTGAATGCAGATTCAGTCTTGGGGGGATCATCTCCAAACTCAATCATTTCAAATGCAACTAGTTTACTAGCCAATTGTTCTCTTGTGACAGTAGTATGGGCTCTGAATTCATCAATGGCAGCAACCTTGATTTTGTAGGCAGCAGGAAGGGATCTAAGAATTTTGCAAACAATCTCATTTTCATCCAGAGTTCCACCAACATTCCTGATTCCACACACCAGCTCATTTACTCTTGGCATAAAGGTAGTGATATTTTCATCTTCTCTCATCTTCAATCTTTCAAATTTCCCTTTGAGACTTTGCAGCCTTGCACTCTTAACAAACTCATCTCCTTCATGCAGAAGTTCCAGTTTAGTCCAGATATCATAGGTAGTTGTCAGGTCAATAACATTTGAGAGTTCTGAGTCATTCAGTGTGCTTAGAAGAGCTTCTTTGGTCCGCAGATTGTTTTCAGCATCTGTGATTTCATTTAGAGTTGTCGAACCACCCTGTGGAGGTACATATTATTTTGTGACCATGGACAAGTATGCTTTTCCCATACACTCCAAGTGACATTTCATGTGACCTTTCCAAAGAGAGAAATTGGTTCCATCAAACTTCAGACTATCCTTCTTATACGACGACATCCTGGATCTTCTCAAGCGGTTAAGCTCCTTTTAGAGGAACTCGGCTCTGATACCAATTGTTAGATCTAGGGCACACAACTGAGAGGGAGGGGTGAATCAGTTGTGCAAAAACTTGCTTCTACTTCAAACACTTGATTCTTCTTTGATAGTTAACAGCATATCAATTAACCATTCAAGAAAGCATAAACCATAAAACATAAACACCAGAGCAGAAACACATCAACATTAGACACCAAGATTTTGACGTGGAAAACCTAGTTAAGGGAAAAACCATGGGGTGATTAACCTAAGAATTATTCTCTGTTAGAAGAATAAGAAAAATGGATGGCACATGCCAATCAGGGCTCACTGCCCGAGCACACTGCTCACAAGGAAGCACACTGCTTACAAAGAGACACACTGTCTACAAAGTGATAAGAATCACAAACTTAAACTGGAGATTGACATCTTCATCATGTCTGGATCAGTTCCAATTAAGCCCAAGACATATCTGCTCTGCCTTTCGCTCTCTCTCTCTACCACACTCATCCGCTTCACCACCCTTCAAAATGAACTCACAAACCTTTATTTATACAAGACATCGACTTAGGAATAATCATCTAAGTCGGTAATCAACCACAATACCATTCGCAAGTCAGCAATCATCCACAAGAACATTCGCAAGATGAATAACTCATCCAGTCGGCCAGTCTGAGCAAGAACATCTTCATCCGGAAGAATGACTTCAATCCCGGGCTCTAACACTAATGCGGACCAACAACACAACCTCAACATGATCCACGAACCTTCACAGGCTTTCCTGAATGACCAGGTACATCCGCACTTCCTCTACTTATCAGAATCTCTTCTCTTCTTCATCCAGAACTTCAAGAACACAGTCTACCACCAATGTCATAATGCAAAAGGTACTTCCGGACCTCCAAACTATGAACAAATCGAGATGACACATCATAAGGACATCCCAAACACTCCTTCCAATCCGCAAGATAGGATAATGCACTTCCGGATCTCACCGGACCTTTTTGTAACACTCTATCACTCTGGAGCATCTTTCAGAACCAGTTCTACTTGATCCATCACAACTTCTTCATATCTTCATGCAGACCTCTGAAATCTTAACTGGAGCATCTCAAGATTCATATCTACAAACCCTTTAATCCGCATCCTCTGATACTCAACCTATTGAGTGCTTTGGCCTTCTTCTCATTACTGTTCTTCACTATTCCTGATTGAGACTAATTTTCTCAATATCCTCAGCACATAGCTCATCCAATCCTTCTCATCAAAGCAATATGAGTATGTTGACATCAATGACAACACTAGTTAACCTCATACTTGCAACACTATCCATTCACATGGAGCATCAAGAAACTGATGAACAAATGGTTGCAAGGTATGTAAATGGTCTAAAATTCTCTATTCAAGATGAATTGAGCATGCGTAGGGTTAGCAGTATGGAAGAAGCATACCAATTAGCTTTAAAGGTTGAAGAAAAATAAAGTAGACAATATTTTCAAAAGAATAGAGGAGCAAGGAGGGGGACATCATCTTTGTTGCGAGGTAAAATAAGTTATAATCAGGGAGAATCATCCCATGGAATAGAGAAACTAGGAGATATTCGACAAGATCCTCAAAGTCATAAAAGAAGAAGATGATTTCAAAGGGGCAAAGGTTATAATGGTGGCAGAGGATGGGAAAACCCATGAAAACCTTTCATTTCTTTTAGGTGTGGTGAAGAGGGTCACAAGGCATTTGACTGTCTAGACTATCATATGCAAGAAAGGAGACAAGGAGAACAACCCATGTTGAACTTGGTTCAGCCTGAGAATGAAGGAAGTGTAATGCCATCTACAAATACTGATTTAAGATAAAATAAATCACTATTAAAATTGGTGTTTAATAACTTACTTTTATATAAAATGGAACTGTCAGATAGATGTACAGGTAATAATTTAGAATTGTTGATATGACAGCTACTATTTAAGAAAATTTAACTTAACAAATGAGGAAATTTTATTGAATTCAAATAACTGAAGAAAATTCTTCTTTACAAGTCATGATTTGACATCTGTTAGCAAAGTTATTTACATTGTCTAAAAATTTGATAGAAAAGAGGTTTTAAACACCAGCTTCATAGTTCAACAACACCGTTGGCTAAGAAACCTATCAGATCAAAACAAAGTTAATCATAGAATTCATACTGCCCTCATTAATTTGCTTATATCAAATTTTCTTAAAGAAAGAAAATCAATTATTCTACTTACCCAACTTTGAACATTAATCCAAATGACTTTTATTTAAACTAATTTACAAATTCTACTATTCTCTGACTCTAAATGACAAGTATAACTACGATACGAAGAACAGTGGAATAAAAATGTTATTAGTTGTCGTTCTTAACTATAGAAGACACTGATTGTTTTGTGAGACCTTATAAAGGTTTATAAATACAAATATATATATATATATTGTTATACTACTTCTAAAATACCTGTGATCAGCAATAAAGATTCAGGGAAGAGTCATTATAAGGTATCGACCTTTAACAACTGTCAATTTTGCAAAATCCAAGCACAATTAACTTACATAATACCATTTATTTTAACAGCCATTTAGCCAAAAAACATTTGATTATGCTCCTCAAGGAAATTATTATTGAATATCTAAAAGAATCTTAAAATAACACATCAAAATTTATTCTCGCTCAACACCAGTTAATACAAACATGTAATGATAATGCTACGATTCAGTTACAGATATCACAACCTGTCTTGAGTAACAGATGGCATGCAGAAAGAAATAGGGAGCCGTTCACATCATAAATTCGAAGCACATTGAGTTTAAACGTCAATATTGATATGTTGCTAGAAGAAATGCCTATTGAATTCTATGGTTATAATTTCTGATTTTAACACCATTTGAATAGAGAACACGTGTATACGACCTGCATTTGAATATATAAAAATATATCTATATATATTTCTAATTTTGAAATCTATAGTGATCTTGATCTAACACGGTCTTAACGGCCACAATAATATACTACCCTAAATTAACAATACTCTTAAATGATCATAATGATAATACTAAATTCTACAAATAAAATAGAAAATATATGTCCATGTTATTATGGATGTAATCACCATCGTCTACACCGTTATTATCAGGTTTCAAATCAAAATACATCCCTTACTCAAACATTTTCTTGAACTAATCCCTCAATTCCAAATCAATTGTAATATTAGTTATATGCAAGCTTTGCGAAAAGAAACATTACTTATTTATAACTTTACTTTGTAAATATTCCTACAGAACCTCTTCTGGAAGTGTTTCCTTTAGTATATCCACATGATTCTCCTCAATACAAGAACTAGTTCAATTCCATAATCTCTTAACCCAAAATTCCTCTACAAGCACAAAATTAATAGCAACCCAGATCTACTCTCAGGCATTAATAAAATCCATGCTTGCATCAACAAAAAAACACTCATTTTCTCTCCTCCCAACCATAGGAATCGACCAATATCAAATTCCACCCCCAAGCAAAAATAAACCTTCTTGTTCATCATGAACAAATTCAATAATAGAAAACAATCAATTCTCAGAGTTTAATACATAAACACATTCACATTTCTTTCTCATTAAAATACCAAAAAACATCAATCTCCAAAAAAACACATCTCCCATTACAAAACTCCCTATACAAAACTCCCATATCAAATCTCCCAAATTAAATCTTCCCAAACAAAACTCTCATATAAAACTCCCAAATAAAATCCCATTAAATTGTCAGATCTCCCAAAACAATACTCCCAGCACTCCCATAAAATATCATCTCCTAACATCAACATAATAGAGATCTCTTTAAATATATAACATGCTTATATAATCAATAAAATCAAAGTAGATCATACTCTTCAACAAATTTCATTTCCACAAAACCCCTTTCGTCCTTCTCCCATACTCCCACCTTACACATTCACAATAAAATCAATATTCAATTTATTCAAGAACTTCCACCCTATTCATTCAAATCACAGATTTCTATACATAATCTATTTATTTTTATTCAAACAAGATTAAACAGGTTTCATTCCATACCTTAGATGTGCACACTAGAATCATTTCCAGAACCCTCTTGCCATGTTTTCCTCTCTCCAACAAACAAAAGCAATCTTTCCTTCAAGATACCATTACTTTTTTTTCTTTCTTTCACAAAAACTACCAGTACTCTTTCTCTATATTTCCCCCATTTTATTAAACTTTTCCCAAAACTCTTCATATTCCTTTTCAATAACAAATAATAATATATTTAAAGAAAGTATTTCTTCCCACAAAATTATAAACTAATCATTTCATTATCTCACAATAAAATCCTTTTAACAAAATTCATTTATACCACAAAATCATTTATTTTGAAAACCCAACATATTGTCAAATATCCGTCAATTAAGTAAAACATTTAATTTCATCAATAATAATAATAATAATAATAATAATAATTCATGGTTCAACATCAAATAAAATTATTTCTAACCACACACGTTCACACCAAAATATAATAAATGTCTAAAGCAATATTAGTTAGACCCTACATTCTCCCCCTCTAAAAACTAGGCTTCCTCCTGGAAGCTATCAAAATAGATAAGGAAACAAAAATTTCATCTTGATTGCATCTTCCCATGTACTAGAAGACTCATTATAGGGGTCCCATTGGACCTTGACTTGGTCCAGCTATCGACCTCGCAGGTCCATTATTCATTGATCCAAAATGCAAATTAGTTCCAGTGTTAGCTGTCCATCCTATGCCACCTGTAAAGCATCCCACATCAATACATGAGAAGAATCTGATACATACTTCTTAAGTAATGATACAGGAAAAACATTATGGATATGTGATAGGCTAGGTGGCAGGGCTAAGTAATATGCAACTAGGCCTATCCTTTCTAGAATTTCAAAAGGACCAACACATATGGGTGCCAACTTAGAGCCTTTTCCATATCAGATAGAGCTCTTATAAGGTTTCACTCACAAAAACACTTTCTCTCCAACCTGGAACTCTCGATCAACTCTCCTAGTGTCAACATACTACTTTTGTCGATCCTGAGCTATCTGCAATTGATCACATATTCGAATCAGTTACTGCTCCATATCTTGAACAATCTCATGTCCAATAACGACACGATCTTCTAAATGATCCCAACTCAAAGGAGTTCTACAAGGTCTACTGTAGAGAGCCTCAAATGGTGCCATCCCAAGAGAACTATGTGTAGATTAGGTGATCAAGATGAGGTGAAAACACAAACTAAATGCAAATAACACAAAAAGCTATACCTCACATGAAGACCCAATCTCATCAAGGGAGGAGGAAGTTTACACCCAAGAACTCCTAAGACATGATAATCCCTAGACAAGTGATTCAAATGTGAAATGCTACTCTAAATTTGTAACTCACTAAAAGACTAGCTCAATTGATATTTTGGCATAATAACTTTGCATAAAACTTGGATCCCAAAATGGATGGAGAGAGGGTCTATTTATAGATTTTTGGAAGGGATTTTGATCCAAGGGTGGAGATTGATTTGGAAGATCAAGGGTAGAGGATAAAAGTGATGTGGAGGGCCTACATTAAATCTTGGAGGAATGGAGGGCTAGGAATAAAAGTGAATCTTTCATTCATTTTGGGAAAAGGGGTTATTAAATGAGCATGGGTGAGGAGGATTATTTTTGAATTAAAGATTCATATGGGGAATGTAAAATGAATTAAAAATTCATTTTAGGATAAGGGGAAATAAATGAGTATGGGGGTGTAAGGAGAATTAAATGTGATGTGGGATGTTTTAAAATAAAAAATTGACTTATGTGGATTTATTTCAATTTTTTATTTGGAAGATATGGGGAAGGATGTTAAACTAGGTTTGACCACCCAAATGAGAGGTTAGGATTAATTAAATGTAGGTTTTATTTAATTAACCCTAGGGCTACAATGAGGTAGGCTAGGGTAGGTAATTAAATAATAGCTATTTAATTACATAGGGTAGGGATAGGTCAATTAATAGGCTGAATTAATTAGTTAACATGGTTTTAACTAATTAATTGGATTTAGTGAAAAGGGGGAAATTGATTTAATAAGTATTGCATATTTATTAAATCAATTGGCTAAGGTTTGGACTATTGAATTAATGAAATTAATTCAATTATTGGGACAAAATGATGAAAAATAGGGTAATGAAAGGGGTAATTAATTAAAAAAAAATTTAATTAACTAATTAGAAGGGAAATTGGTATGTTTAGGGATGTCGGGAGTTGATTTGGTGGTAAAAGATATTTTTAGGTGTCTACATTTGCCCCTCTTTGATGTGGCGTCAGGACCTAGGAGGGAAGTGGCGTCGGGTCAAAGAAAAATATGCCCCAGCTGCCGAGGAGGAATGAGATGGGTAAGGGATGCCCCCTCGAGAGGTTGGCAGGAAAATAAAAATTTTCTGGGTGAGTTCTCGAAAGGATGCGACGGCAGTGAAAGTTGGATAGGGGACGGAAAAAGAGGATGACAGGAAGAAAAAATGGAGGGAAAAGGCTGAGATCTGCACCCTGGAGGGAAAAAGAGGGGGCGGAAGAATGACATGGCCCACTATATTAGGCAAAGTGGGCCCTTATAGTGCCACATTTGCACACTTTAACTTTTGAGAAGGAGCGAAGGAGAGATGGCAGAGGGCAACCCGCAATTCTCGTGACTTCGACACATCTCTGAGCGATTTCAATCGTTTGGCCGAGCACTAGAGGCTGGACCCCAGGTAGGGTCTAACCCTAGCTTTGTGATTTTTTCATTTTACGTGCATTTTTTAGGTCTCGGGAAGTAGGTTAGAGCACATAGCACCAAAAGGTAAGCGCATTAGCACCATCCTCTGGATTGGCTCTATCCGTCAGGGTAGCATAGGATGGTTTGTCGCCATTTGCCTAGAATTTTAGCGCAATCGTCTGGATTAGCACCATGTTGGAAAAAGGTTAGGGTTAGGTGTTTTAATGCCATATGCATGCTAGGGTAGCGCTATGTTGTGAACTAGCGCTATTGTGGATAGTAGCACTATTGTTAATTTTAGCGCTATATAGGATATTAGTGCAATATAGACATTTTGTGCTTTTTGGTAGAATTGGCGCTATTCAGGGGATTAGCGCCAAAAGGTAGGGCGATGCCATTTGGTAGAATGGCACTATGTATACTGTGCAGTAGCACAATATTGTGGATTAGTGCAAAGTATATTGCGCAGTGGCACTATTTTCTATAATGGCGTCATTTAGAAGAATTAGTAGCATTATTTGTAAAACGACACTAAGCTTGGTTTGTTTTGGCACCAAATGATTTGGGTGTTCAACATTAGAAGAAAAGGGGGTGATTTGAAAGAAGATAGGCAGATTTCTAACCTTAGATTTGTGGATGCAAGATACACAGTCATTTATAGTGTATTCAAGGGAGTGATAGGTGACATCTATGATGGCACTGTTCGACCATTTTGACGATGCCATGTGGGCCAAACTGGCTAGATTGGGGCTCCTAATATTGGTGTCGATGCCAGTGCTACGAGCCCATAGGGCTTTGATGACAGCCATGGTGAAGCAATACCGTTCAGAGACATGCAGATTTTTCTTGCTGACCGAGGAGATCACCATCACACTTGAGGATGTTTATCGCATCCTCAAGCTACCCATTCGCGGCCGGCGAGTGAGGTATGACACAAGGAGGGGACGGAGGGCCCTTATCTGAGTGTTTGGTGAGGACCATATTGTGTTATCAGCAGATGGTCGAGAGATGAGCTACGAGGGGATATTGGCTGTGGGTGTAGATCCCTTTGCCCTATTCATGTGCACTTTGATTGGTGGTGTGGTTATGCCTGATAGGAGAGGTAGGGGTTTTCTAGTTGGCTGGGGGGAGATGATAGAGGGGATCATGAGGCATGAGATCGTCTATGCCTGGGGACAGGTGATGCTAGGGCAGCTATGTCACAAGATGCATACAGTTGTTTATCTGCATGATTTAGCATTGTCAACTGGGGTCACTCTGTTACATGTGTGGATTTGGGAGCACATCACAGTTACTTGTCTGACATGTGGGTATTATCACCGGCCATTTGAAGCCTTTGTATTTTTATATCGGGATGCAGAGTACACATATACTGGACAGGTGCGGTACTGGAGGAGGATGCTGGATGATGTTATTAGTGTGACCTAGCGACCGTATATTAGGGTTGGAGTCGTGGCTAGATGATGATATTCATCTGCCTTTTATGTTTCAGCAGCGGTACCTGATGGGTTGAGGAGACCACACCATAGAGATGTATCTACCCTCGCAGGTCATACGACAGTTTGGTTTGAGGTAGGACACTCCTCAGCAAATGGCTATATTTGCTCAGACCCCTCGAGATGCGCCCTTTTGGCCTGCAGCCATATAGCCACAGGTTGCCCTAGATGACTTTGCAGCCTTACGGCCAGCGCGATGGGATTGCGGGAGCACTGTCAGAGATGCAGGTACTACACCTACATACAACATATATTGGCAGATGTGGCAACTGACTCAGTTTACAGACCCAGCAGAGGAGGTAGTCCCAGCGGAGGAGGTAGCGGGGTCAGGTGGTGGTGATGATTCAGATGATGGGGATGATGATTCAGATGGGGATGATTTCCTAGAGGAGGGGGGGAGATCATTGGAGACAACCTCATGGAGATTGGAGAGGATGGAGAGGAGAGGTTGGTTGGTAGGGATGGTTAGCTGATAGATGTGTTGGTGGCTGTGGTAGCTGGACAGGGGCAAGTGGGGCAGCAGGTACCTGTGCAACAGGTTCCTATTGAGCAGGTATAGATTGGAGTGGGGTGATGACAGGGGGGACCTCGACAGCATGGAGGACGGCCGAGAGTAGGTAGGGGTGGTCTATCCCCACCATAGGTAGCACATCAGCAGGCTATAGGATAACAGATAGTAGGGTCGTAGGCACAGGCAGGCCCTTTAGGGACAGCTGGAGAGGTAGAGGTTGAGAGGCTTACACCTTGTTGACGGCCTCGGGATGAGGAGGAGATGGACACTTTGAGAGCACAGGTGGCGAGCCTGTATGAGGCATTAGAGAGCCGAGAGGTAGAGTTGGAGCAGCAGCGGACCACAGTAGCATTGTTGGATGGGTCAGATGGACAGGTGGCTGTGTTACAGGCACAGTTGGCCCAGGCTCAAGTGACATAGTCACTTTGACGGGGGAGCGAGATGCGGCACTTGCTAGAGCTCAGCAGGTAGAGACTATAGTGAGCAGTTTATAGGCCTTAGGTCATGGGATGGCCCCAGTTTTGACTTTGATGCAGACATAGTTGTCTCAGGTACAGGCACAGCTGTTAGAGGCCAGAGGGCGGACGAATTATTATCGGGCCCTATATCATGCAACAGTGCCTGCAGAGCAGCATGCACCGAGTTATAGTCAGGTTAGTGGATCGTGGGCAGCTAGATCTCATAGATCTAGATTAGTTCAATCTGTCCAGCAGACGATGCCTCATCCCTCGCATGTGCCCCAGCAGATCCCATAGGTTCAGGTTCAGCCATGGCCACTGCCACAGACAGGACCACATCCATGACCAGGTTCAGAGTCACCCACTCCCTCAGAGAGAGGATCCTCGATGTGACAGTTATATCATGTTAGCCCTTAGAGGCATTGTATCAGGACAATATATTTTTTGATGTATATATGAGCGATGCATTTTTGGCGATGATGATATATGATATGATGTTGTTCAATGGTCTATATGTTTGTTTATGATGCTCTATTATGATTATGATGATGCCTGTGTTGATGGATGCAATATGTTTTGTGGATTTATATGCTGTGGATGTGTTGTGCTTATGCAATGCAATGCATTATGTTTTTTGATGTTTATGGATGCACCTATGATGGATGTAATGATAGTTTACTTATTTTGATTTGTTATATGCATGGTTTGTGATCTATGGACTATATGATGTATAATGCACATAAATGTTTAGATTAATAAACATTTATTATGGATGCAAAAATGTGATGCAATGAGAATGTATGTTTATCTAATTAAACACATGTTATGTATGGAAAATATGGATATGGAACTAGATGTTTGTAAAATGCAGCTAAATGATTATGATTGTGATTTATGCAAGTAAATGCATGTAAGTGATTATGAGGTGACATGTACAATGTGATGTAAATGTGATGATTTAAATGAACCAAACGTTTATGCAATTTAAATGATTCTAAAATGAACCTAAATGATTATGATATGCAACTTAACAATTTCTAAAATGAACCTAATATGCAAAAGGATTTAAAATGAACCTAAATGATTATGCAAATTAAATGATTCTAAAATGAACCTAAATGATTATGCAAATTAAATGATTCTAAAATGAACCTAAATGATTATCCAAATTAAATGATTCTAAAATGAACGTAAATGATTATGAGATGCAACTTTAAAAGATTCTAAAATGAACCTAAATGAAATGAGATGCAAGTTTAAAAGATTCTAAAATGAACCTAAATGATTATGAGATACAACTTTAAAAGATTCTAAAATGAACCTAGTGATGGGTGGGATGCAAATTAGGTGATAGGTGAGATGATCTAGTCCTGATACACATGACGCTCTTTGTTTGACCCTAAGTGGTGGGGTTGTGGGAAAGGGGACTAGGTGGGTAGAGGATAGGGGTGTATGGGGGGTATGGATAGGATTAGGAGCGTCTAGAGGATGGGGGTGGGGTAACAAGAGGATTGTTAGGTCATAAGACACCACGTCATTGAGGGGGGATTTGCTTTGGTTTAGGATGTGTTAAGTGGGAGTTGGTTGGGGGAATTGGATTAGTGAGGGGATTTTAGATGGGGGGAGATAGGGTAGGTGATGATGAAATCGAGGTCCAGATGGTATTGTTGAATGAGTGATTAGGATGATGATTTTGAGCTAGTAACAGTAGTTGCATAAGATTAATTGAGAGCATTTCTTAGTTTGCTATAGCAATGTAGGATATGGTTCACAAAGGTATGAAATGACCTAGGTGATGATGTATATCCTATGATTGCATGGACTAGACCCACAAACAATAGGTTGATTTCATGCATGCCCAAGGTAGTATAATCTTGCCTAGCCTAGGAAGGGGACTCATAGCGATGAGTGCAAATAGTACATATAAGGTTTTGATGCCTGTATATGCAAATGGGACACATCATGCTAGAACCGACCCAAGCTTCAAGATATGAATATTATTCCTGGAGTAATGAAAGCAACCCACAAGCACAGCATACAGAAACAATGACCATGTTTACTCTAGGTGTTGTCTGCCACTTACCATGATATAATGAGATCAAGGTAGCTTTGGAGATGACCTTGAGTGAGACAAAGGATAAAAATCAATAATCAAAAAGACCAACGAAAAGATACAAATAGCCTTTGTGTACTCTTGCCAAGAGACATGTTGATAGGATGACATATTTTGTGTCCATTGTGGGAAAGATATATCCTAGGACGCGAATTAGTTGGATTTTGATTGGAGGATTTGTGAAAGGTGGGCAAAAGTACAGTCTAGCCATGTGTAGGATTATGGTTGGTATGTTGATTGATGATTTTTGCATTAGGGGACCTTCTTGAAGTGTATACGTAGCGTGTGTTTTATTTATTAGATCTAGAAAGCTTAGTGAATGGGGACCATCCAAATGAGGTGGATGGGTGCATCTTAGGTACCTGAGTACTGGAAACATCCTTCATATTCCAGACTGCCTACATATCCTGTGTCCACGGGATCAAGGTACTTTCAAGATGCGGGTGAAATGAATATGTAGTTCTAGCAAGACTTGATGATGTGGGAATGGTTTTGGATGGTTGCGATGTGATGAAGATTGATGGATGGTGATGATTTACGGTAAAGTATGTTATTTTTTGGATTTTTTGTGTTTTCTGTATTGTTTTTTGATTTTTTTATTTTGTGTTGTTTTTAGATTTTTTGATTTTGAGGTTGTACAAACGGAACCTTACAAGGATCCTCGTTCCATGGTGTGGGATGGGCGATAGGACTTGATGTTTCAAAATTCCAAGCCATGGGATGTGTGTGATATGGAGTGTTGCGACGAAAAGAGGACTTATTAGATGGTAGAACCGGCCATTACACATGGCGCCTGAAACAGGTTTTCACCATGGTACTTATCCAAGGTGTCACTGAAGTGATTTTCACTATTGGAAGTTTTTTATTGCACTCAGGTTTTTTCTTTATTTTTTTTTTAATTTTTTTATATTTTTTATATTTGTATTTTTTTTGACTTTTTGACTGGGGTACTCGATGAGTTAGGCATAGAATTTCTTGAGATGTAGGATGTTCATAGGCTCATCCAGAGGCTGCCCCTCAGGTGTTGCAAGCTAATATGCTCCTGAACCATAGTCGGCTGTGATGACATATGGTCCTAGCCAATTGGGTTTGAACTTTCCTTGCTTAGGACACTCTTCCAAGTTCTTCTGATTTTCCATTAGAACAAGGTCACCTACTTCAAATTTTTGGTTTCTGATCTTCTTATTGTAGCTTCTTCTGAGGCGGTTTTGATATGCCTATAGGTGGTTCAACGCATTCAGGTATTTCTCATCCAGTAATTCAAGCTGATGCAACCTTGTGACCCAGTACTCCTCATCATTGATTATATTTTGCAAGGATACTCTTAAAGATGGGAGCTCGACCTCAATAGGTAAAATGGCTTCAGATCCAAAGACTAGGGAAAATGGAGTGGCTCTAGTGGGGGTGCGGATGCTTGTACGATAAGCCCATAGGGCAGGATTGAGTTGGAGGCGCTAGTCACGGCCAGCTTCATTGACTGTCTTCTTTAGGATGCGCAAGATGGTCTTATTTGAAGCCTCTGCTTGACCATTTCCTTGAGGGTAATACAGGGTGGAGAAGTGGTGTTTGATGTCAAATTTTTCGCACAAAGTGTGAACTCCTTGGTTCTTGAATGGCTTTCCATTGTCGGTGATGATGGAATGGGGGATACCATAGCAGCAAATGATATAGTGGAGGATGAATTTGGCTATCTGGGTTCCGGTGGTGAAAGTTAGTGGTATTGCTTCCACCCACTTATTGAAGTACTCGGTAGCAGTGATTATGAACTTATGGCCATTGGAGGATGGGGGATGTATTTTACCTACGAGGTTGAGTCCCCACTGTGAGAAGGGCCACGGTGTTGTGATGGGTTGCAATTCCTGTGTAGGTGCATATATGAGATCCCCATGCTGTTGACATGGTAGGCATTTTTTGATAAATTGGTATGCATCTTGCTCCATGGATGGTCAATAGTACCCAGTCCTTATGAGCTTTTAGCAAGAGTGGGTCCATTTGTATGTGCCCCACAGATACCTGCGTGTACCTCTTGCAAGGCCTCTTCAGCTTCCCTAGAGTCTAAACATCATAGAAGCATACCATCAAGACTCCTTTTGTATAAGGTGTCTCCTATAAGGATGAAGCGGGAGGCTCGACGGATGAAAGATTTTATTTGTGAAGTGGATAGGTTGGAAGGGATGATATTGTCATGAAGGTATAGGTAGGTTTCTTGATACCACGGGGATAGGGGACCAATGACTTCACACACTAGCTTCGATTGAGGAACATCATATGCTAGGATGGGGAGTTCTTCGATCAGGAACTCACACTTCTTGCTATCTTTCTTCATGTCGACGAGAGACCTGATTGTTGCCATGGTGTCTGCAGCTTTGTTGTTGAGCCTTGGGATTTGCTCAAAGTGGATGTCATCAAAGTAGTCTTTGAAGTCATCGACCATCTTTTTATAAGGTAAGAGCTTATCATCCTTTGTCTTGTATTCATTGTTTACCTGTCAGATGACCAGTTGAGAATCTCCATACATAGTCAGCTTTTCAATTTTCCATTTGATAGCCATTCGGAGACCTATGATAAGGGCCTCATACTCTGCTATGTTGTTGGTACATGGGAATGTGATTTTGAAGGACTTAGAGATTGTGTCACCTTGAGGGGTAACAAATAGGATGCCTGCCCCCAAGCCTCTGTGTGTGTATGATCCATCAAAGTACATTTTCCATGTATCTGTGGCTAGTGCTATTGTCAGGATGGCTTCATCAGGAAATTCTGCCAGTGTAGGATATTCTGCAGGAATAGGTGCTTCAGCCAGTTGATCAACAATAACTTGTCCCTTGATGGCTTTTCTCTCAGTATATTCGATGTCAAATTCAGTGAGGATCATGACCCATTTCACCATTCTCCCAGTAAGAGCAACTTTATTTAGCAGATATTTCAGTGGGTCGATCTTGGCGATGAGCTTGGTCTTGTGATTGAGCATGTAGTGCCTTCACTTTTGTGAAGTAAAGACCAAGGCTAGACATGCTTTTTCAATTTGTGTGTAGTTTAGCTCATATGAGATCAATGTGCGACTAATGTAGTAGATGGCTCTTTCTTTCCCTTGTTCATCATGTTGTGCTAGTAAGGCTTCAATAGCTGTCTCTGTGGCTGAGATGTATAACAAGAGGGGTTCTCCTTGCCTTGGTGGGGTTAGAATAGGGGGATGAGCTAAATAGTATTTTATCTGGTCGAAGGCCTCCTGACATTGATTGTTCCATGTAAATGTTGTGTCCTTTCTGAGCAGATGTTGAAATGGTTGACATTTATCAGCCAATTGAGCAATAAACCACCGAATGGATTGGAGTTTTCCTTGCAGACTTCTCAACTATTTCAATGTTTTCATAGGAGGCATTTCAATGATTGCTTTGACTTTTACAGGATCTACTTCGATTCCTCTTCTAGAGACGATGTATCCCAGGAGCTTTCCAGAGGTGACATTGTATTGCTCCAAACGGTCGAAGATTGTTGCCAATACATTTAGGTGTTCTTCTCTTGTCTTTGATTTCCCTAGCAAGTCATCCACATAATCCTCCATGATGTGGTGGAAAAGGTCATGGAAGTGTAGATAATTGAGAGGGGGGGTGAATCAATTATCTTGATTAGTTAACTTTCTTTCCTTCTTTTACAATTAGTGTTGTATCAAAACTTGTAAGCGTAAATGAACATGAAAGCATAAATGAAATCAACACACATAACATAAGGATTTTTACATGGAAAGCCCTGTGAAGGGAAAAACCACAGGGTGATTAACCCAAGATTATATTCTCTGTTAAAAGAATAGAAGTACAAGATGGCACTTGCAAATTAGGGCTCACTGCCCGAGCACACTGCTCACAAGAGGCTCACTGCCTACAAGAGACTCACTGTCTACAAGTTATAATGAAAGTAACCAAGTATTTGAACTGATGAGAAGCATCCACATATGCTAAGGTTTAGTTCCAATTAGGCTCAATAAACTGATCTGCTGCACTTCATTCTTCCTCTGTCTTAAACTGTTGTTCTGTCACATACCGAATCTTTCTTTCTGCTACTACACTGCTCTCTGCTATTCTTAGCACTTTACAACACACAACACACACTTCCATACCAAGATTCATTCGGTATATATATCTGCATCATGTATTTCATCATCTTTCTAGTCGGCATCCAGAAAACTCAGGATATTATCAAAACTCTAGTTTGTCGGCTGAACCCAACACTCAGATGCTCATATCTTTTTACTCTTTCATCACCGGAGGCTCAATCCCTGGAATCTATCAATAACTATATTCCTCTTGACTTCCCCAAGTCTGCACTTTATAGATATACTGCCCCTGAGAGATCCATACCTGATTGGTAGACCTTGTTGTATGCTCTGTTCTCGATCACCAGACCAAAATACTCGTCAATCTTACTTCCGATATAGACACACCATATCCTGCAAATTTGTGGGATGGACTTAGTTGCCATCAATGACAACACCCATGAAGCCACACAGTGTCTCTTACCAACAGGAAGATGACAGTCATAGCTCTTCGATATGTAGCTCCTGCATTTTTCAAGCCAAATGGCATTACAACCTAGCAGTATGTCCCCCATGGACATATAAAAGATGTCTTGTGCTGATCCTCTTTGGCAATTTTGTTGGCAAGAGACACTATATGGATTCATGATTGTTGTCATTGATGGCAATAAAGTTCATCCCACACATCTGCAGGACATGGTGTGTCTCTACCGAAAGTCAGAGTGAAGAATGTTGTGGTTCGGTAAGCAAGAACAGAGCATGTGGCGAGGTCCGACAGTCAGGTCCAGATCTCTCAGAGGAAGTATCTTGGTGAAGTGTGGATTTGGGGAAGTCAAGAGGACTACCTTGACTGATAGATTCCAAGGATTTAGCCTCCAGTGGTAGATAAAGAAAAAGATATGAATACTTGAGTATCGGGTTCTTGATTGACAGTGTGGACAGAGGAAGAACTGACTGGCAGAATATCAGACATCATTCTGGACGTGTTACTAATGATGGTAAAGGTTATCAAGGCATAAGTTATGATTGTCCGACATGATTGATGACTTCTACAAGTATATCCTTGATCCGCATTACTTGGTACGCAAGGATTCAACCGACAGATTAGAGTTTGTGGAAAAGATTGACTATTCTGGATGCCGACTAGAAAGGTGATGAAATCACTTATGTGGATATATATACAAGATGGATTTAGTTGTGAGAAGTGTTGTTGTTGTGAGTGAGTGTGAAGAAAAGTAGTAGAGTAGAGTGAAAGCAGTAAGAAAGGTCCGGTATGTGAAAGAAGAGCAGCACAAAAGAAGAAGAAAGATGAGGTGCAGCAGATCAGTGTACTGAGCCTAACCGGAATTGAACTCCAGCATATGTAGATGCTCCTTACCAGTTCAAGTATTGTATTACACTCTTTATAAATTGTAGACAGTGTGTCTCTTGTAGGCAGTATGCCTCTTGTGAGCAGTGTGCTCGGGCAGTGAGCCCTAATTGGTAAGTGCCATTTTGTATTTACATTCTTCTAACAGAGAATACAATCTTGGGTTAATCACCCCGTGGTTTTCTCCCTTAACAGGGTTTCCACGTCAAAATACTGTGTCATGTGTATTTCCATTTCATGGTTATGTTTGCATATTTGAATTAATGCTACATTGATTAATAAGAAAGTTCAGAAAGCAGAAATAATTAGGATAATTGATTCACCCCCGCTCCGTTATCAACAATTGGTATTAGAGCCAAGTTCCTCCCAACAGAGCCTAACAGCTTGAGGAAGATCTGGGAATTCAAATGGATGTGTATGGTATGAGGGAGCAACTTAAGTCTGCCCTAGATGATCTTGAGTAGTCAAATTCTGAAGTCAATGAATTGAAGGAAAGACTCAAACAGGCTGATGATTTCATAAATGAACTAAAAGGGAAACTGAGTCTCTCTTTGAAAAAGGGAAAAGAGCACCTTCAGCAATTGGCAAATCAAAGTGAAGCCAATGATACAAGTGGAGATTTGAAGGAGAAAACCAAGTTGTGTGAAAAGTTATCAAAAGAGATCATCATGGTAAGACATGAGATGGAATCAGGAGTTATGAAGTTTACCCAAGAAATTGAAGAGAAAAGAAAGACTGAAGATGATCTAAGACAATCCCTCAAGGAGAAATCAGAAGATTGCCACAAGATGGATAGAATAATCAGACACGTTGAATCTGATCTTGAAGATGCTAAAGATAATGAAGAAAAACTTGAGGATCAAATTGTCTCTCTTAAAAGGGATCTTCAAACAACAAATGAATATAAAGAAAAATTCAAGATAAGTTCTGCTCAACTTGAAGTTCTTCTTGAAAGTCAAAAGAGGGTAGATGACAAGTGTGGTTTGGGATATGAGAAAGGAGAAAGCTCCGGATCTGGTCAAAAGAATTTTGGATCAGATAATCCAAGGAATAGGCCTAGAAGACCTTCAATAAGGCAGCCTAATGCTCAAAGATTCCATCCTTCAATAAATACTGCCACAACTGCAATAACTTTGGTCATAAAGCTAATCAGTGCAGAAAGAGAATGAATCATACTAATTAATCCTTCTTTGGACAGTGTTTCAACTGCAAAAGGTATGGTCACAAATCTCATGAATGCAAAACTATGCAAATAAACAAGTCATTCAATGGTAGATGCTTTGCATGCAATAGAATAGGTCATATGGCTAATCAATGCAGATCAAAAGGATATCAATCAAATATGCAAAGAAATGTTGTTTGCCAAATTTGCAATAGATCCGGTCATATTGCAAAATTCTTTAGAAGTAAGAATCAGGACAAAAGAGGTCCAGTACATCATA
The DNA here is from genome assembly GCA_027924645.1 of Cunninghamia lanceolata. NCBI lineage: Eukaryota > Viridiplantae > Streptophyta > Pinopsida > Cupressales > Cupressaceae > Cunninghamia > Cunninghamia lanceolata. The sequence continues at coordinate 236,242 of BSBN01000571.1, read as the reverse complement.
ATCAGAATCAAGATAAGGGAAAACAAAAAGTGAATGCAGATGAAGTTCAAAGGGAGATGAACAAGATTTGGGTGAAGAAAAGTATAGAGAATGAAGGGGATGGATCCGCACCAGACTCTGGTGCTGATATTCCTTCTGGAAATTAAAAAGGTGAGCTCTGGCTCAGGGGGAGACACAAAGAAAACCTTATTCCCCCAACTAGCTAATTGGTGCCAGAACTGGCACAAAAAGAGTTGCGGATTAAAGGATTCATAAGAGAAACATCCAAATAAACTATGGTTAAGATTTGAAAAATCTGCAAGATGTTTAAGATCAAGATTGATCTGGTTCTTCAAGTCATCCGAATAAGGCAGACCGGAATGACTTAGGTCGAGCATTTATTGCAACCTAACATTAGGGTTTGCAGAGCAATATAAGGGTTTCCTCATTAAATATTTATTCATTCTTCATTCAAGAAGAAACAAAAAGAGAAGTTTTGCAACAAAATTCCTCAAGCTCATCCAAGATCATTTGCAGAAGTCAACTCATCCAGAAATTGATCCAGCTAACTCTATGAAACTGAAAGACGCAAAAAGTATTTTTCCATTCTTCTCCGCAAATCTTTTTAAAAGATCTCTACTCTGAATATTGTGAAGATCACTGATAGGCCTCACCCCAAATTCAAGAAACATCCCTACAAATCCTTGGAAGTAGATCCCCTAGGAGCCTTTTCCAGTGTTCCGCATGGTGTCCTGCATACAGAAGATATTAGGGTTTACATTCACGCAAACATTGAAGAATTTAGAGAGTCCAAATTGATGGATATCTATCACAAGCAGTTAACAGATGACTCTTTTGAGATCAAACCTCAGTATAAAGCCATCCGGGATAAGCATTTTGCACAGTGCATTCATTTCCCCTATTTTCTGGAAGATGAATGGGTCTGGTACGTATTAAGCAAAATACATGATAACTTCATATGGTTGAATAGACCATTCAAGCTCACAAAAGATGCCATCAGGGCAGTTACCGGATTGCACTCATCCGGTGGGATACCTATTCTAAAATCTATTAAAAATCAAATGGTGACTGAGGCTACCGGATCAAAGTTTGATAAGAGGGCAATGACAATTGAGGATATCATTGATCCAGATATCAAGTTTGCATCCATGATCATCGGATACAAAATATATCACTCTAGTAGGGAAAACTCAATACCTGGAACTGTAATATATACTACCTATGAAATGTTAAGAAAGAATGCTAACTATGATCTCTGTGAGCTCCTTCTGAACCAACTTCTGGAAAATCTGCAGAAGATAAAGAAAGACAAGAAGAACTCCTTCAAATACAGTGGCTTGATACTATGTCTGTTCTTCTATTATATGAATGAGCTACCCGGATCTAGTGGTTAGATTTGGCAAAATGATAGACCGGTTGCCATACAAATTAGGGATTATTTGCATGGACTTGGTGATGTTAAGGCACATAATACAACACATTGGGGCTATTTCAAGAACTTTCAGAGTATGATGCAAGCAAGAGAGAGAATCCCCCAAGCTCTAGTTGAAAAGTATAAGGATACTGTTTGCTTCATGGTAGAAACTGATCAGTGCCTTATGGAGGCAGTGGAACCAAGAATAGTATGGATCATGCTGATGGGGTATGAAGTTGATGAGAAAATTGTTGAGCTGCATATTGAACACATGTTAAGTCAGCTGAATGATCCCAAGACAGAAAGGTTTGGAACCTTTGAGGAGCTAAGTGTAAAGATTCATGTGCAACTCAGACAACCAAAGATCAAGAGGAAGGTAAGAAAAGAAGTTGAAGATGTTGCAAAAGGCTTTGGCATATCAAAGGAGGCACTTGATGCCAATAGGGAAAACATGGAAAGGGCTGAGGAAGAGAAGAAAAAGGCAGAAAAGAAAAGTGAGGAAAGTGTTTTGGTAAAATCTTCCACCCGGACCAGATCATCAAAGAGATCTGCACCTACCACTACCAAAGCTCAAGGCCATCAAAACCAGAAGCAAAATTATCCAGCAAAGGAGAGAAAAGAACAAAGACAAAGGCCACAAGGGCTTATGCTAGTCAGAAGGATGATGAAGAAACTAAATCAGATGAGGAGATAAAGAAAATGAAGAAGCAGAAGAAGGAAGGATCCGGTGAACCCTCTACCGGTAAAGACAAGGAAGAGATGGCAAAAGAATTCATTGAAAGGCCTACTTTGTCTTTAGATGATGTCATCAAATCAATCACTGTGGATGGAAATCTCCAACCAATGGCTAAATTCTATGATGATTACAATGAAGCAGACCAAAAGATCTTGCAGGAAGCAGCAGTTTAATTATCTGAACATATATAACAAGGCTTTCATTGAAATTATATCTCTTATTCCCAAAAGCCTAGAAAAGGAGTTAGAAATAAGAAAGAATAATGCTAGGGCAAAGGATCTTGAAATCCAGGAACAGATAGCCATTCAGCTATATCCCTCAATTGATTCAAAACAAATGACTATGATCTTCAAAGACTGTAAGGATGAATTTCAGATCAAAGCCAGAATGAATCAGCTCATGCTTGGTGAGACTGACAAGGTAGCCAAGGAAATAGAAGAGATCCTCCGGAGTGCCTTTAAAAAATTCAATATTCCTGTCATAGAGGACTTGGGTGCTGATCCTTCGGCCACAGGTGTTGAAAAGGAATCCACTGAGGAAATGATAGAAGAACTAATGGACACTGGTGAAGATAAGGGCTTAGAATCCTCTACTCCAGAAGAGGTGGCCCATGAACAAACAAACATCTCTCCTCCGGTTTTCCCTACAGTCTCCAAATCCAAAGGAGAAGAAAGAATAGAAGATAAAGGAAAAGAAGTGAAGGAAAAAGAAGATGACAGTACCAAGGTTGCAGAAGGAGAGAAGACTTCAACAGAGAAGACCACAACTTCTAGTGATAAGAATGTAGAAGGAGAGAAAGCTCCAAGAGACAGTTCTAAGAATGCAGAAGAGAAGAAAAATCTGTCTCCAGCAAGAGACACTGCAAAAACTGTCCAAGAATTCTTGAAGAAAGAGACAATGGAGATTGATGAACTGGAGCTTCTACAAGGACCATTTAATTTTGATTCTCTTTCTCTAGTATAGATAATGAAGATAGCTTCATTTGCTAATGCAAAAGCTAAAGAAAAACTCCTGAAGTCTCACATGGAAGACTGTGAGTTGATAGAAGTTGCTTCCGAAGTGCTAGAAAAGATCATGCCATCTTTTCAAAAGGATCCCATAGCCTCTTCCTCTGGTAATCTCAAAACTCTAGTCAATAGTGTTAGCAAACATTTTAATTCTCTAGAGAAATCAACTGAGGAGAAGGTCAAGAAAGAATTTTTGGATAAGAGATTCTCAGAGCTGCAAGGGTTAATATCAAATGACAGAAGTGTTATGGGTATTGGGATAAAAAGTTTGGAAAATGCCCTTAAGGATGGAGGTGATGTATACAAATTTTGTATATCCTGGTCTAAAACAACAGTGGAGATTGAGAAAAAAATGAAAGAACAGGAGGATAAACTGATAAAACTTTCTCAAAATTTTGATCCACTTACTACATTCATAATAAATCAAGAATGTCAGACGATTGCAGTTTTGAATGAAATTAAAAATCTTGAAGAAGAAAAGAAAAATAGAATCAGTAGGTTGAATGAACTTAGAGGAATAATTATCCCTAAGTTGGAGGCCATGCATGAGACCTTAGGTGATGCTCAAACTACAACCAGAACAAATGATCTGACAGATCTGAAAAAAGCAGAAGCTTATGCATTCTTGTTGAGTGGTCACATCGCAATTTTGGATAGAATGAAGTAGAGTTGGGCAATAGAATTTGTCCAGTTGAAGACATCTTTTGCAGGTATCCTTCAGTTTATGTAAAGTATAGCATGTATAAATACTTATGTGGCTAAGTATAGAAGTGTTTTTGAGAAATCTTTTTGGTGTGCGGACCCCAACCTTTGCCATTGATGTCAAAGGGGGAGTGAAGAGTAGTGAAAAATGAGGAATTCAACTAAGGGGGAGCTATGAAAAATGTATATAAAAATAGAGCATCAGCCAAGGGGGAGCACAGTGTAAACACTTAGTCATTTTTCACTAAGTGTTGCCATCAATGCCAAAGGGGGAGATTGTTGGCAAGAGACACTATACGGATTCATGATTGTTGTCATTGATAGCAACAAATTTCATCCCACACATCCATAGGACATGGTGTGTCTCTACCGGAAGTCAGAGTGAAGAATGTTGTGGTCCAGTAGGCAAGAACAGAGCATGTGGCGAGGTCTGACAGTTAGGTCTGGATCTCTCAAAGGAAGTATCTTGGTGAAGTGTGGATTTGGGGAAGTCAAGAGGACTACCTTGACTGATAGATTCCAAGGATTTAGTCTCTGGTGGTAGATAAAGAAAAAGATATGAATACTTGAGTATCGGGTTCCTGATTGACAGTGTGGACAGAAGAAGAACTGACTGGCAGAACATCAGACATCATTCCAGACATGTTATTGATGATGGTAAAGGTTATTAAGGCATAAGTTATGATTGGCCGACATGATTGATGACTTCTACAAGTATATCCTTGATCCTCATTACTTGGTATGCAAGGATTCAGCCGACAGATCAGAGTTTGTGGAAAAAATTAACTATTCTGGATGCTGACTAGAAAGGTGATGAAATCACTTGTGTGGATATATATATACAAGATGGATTTATTTGTGAGAAGTGTTGTTGTTGTGAGTGAGTGCAAAGAAAAGCAATAGAGTAGAGTGAAAGCAGTAAGAAAGGTCCGGTATGTGAAAGAAGAAGAAAGATGAAGTGCAGTAGATCAGTGTACTGAGCCTAACCGGAACTGAACTCCAGCATATGTAGATGCTCCTTACTAGTTCCAGTATTATATTACACTCTTTATAAATTGTAGACAGTGTGTCTCTTGTAGGTAGTGTGCCTCTTGTGAGCAGTGTGCTCAGGCAGTGAGCCCTAATTGGCAAGTGCCATTTTGTATTTCCATTCTTCTAACAGAGAATACAATCTTGGGTTAATCACCCCGTGGTTTTCTCCCTTAACAGGGTTTCCATGTCAAAATACTGTGTCATGTGTATTTCCATTTCATGGTTATGTTTGCATATTTGAATTAATGCTACATTGATTAATAAGAAAGTTTAGAAAGTAGAAATAATTAGGATAACTAATTCACCCCCCTCTCAGTTATCAACAGAAGCACACAGTGTCTCTTGCCAATAGGAAGATGACAGTCATAGCTCTTTGATATGTAGCTCCTGCATTTTTTAGGCCAAATGGCATTACAACCTAGCAGTACATCCCTCATGGACATATAAAAGATGTCTTGTGCTGATCCTCTTTGGCAATTTTGATTTGATTATACCTGGAGAAACCATCCATGAGGGATAGCATCTCGTGTCCTACCGTAAGATCCACTATCATGTCAATGTTTGGTAGGGGGAAGTCATCCTTTTGGCAGGCTTTGTTGAGGTCTCTGAAGTCGGTGCAGCAACAGATTCAGCAATCTGGTTTGGCAACTAGCACTAGGTTGGAAACCCATTCAAGATAATCAATTGGTCTAATGAACCCAACATCTAGTAACTTCTTTAGCTCTACTTTGACTAGGAGAGCCACTTGAGGGTTCATTTTCCTGAGCTTCTATTTTACTGGTTTCGCATCAGGGTGGACTACTAGGTGATGGACAACCAAAGCGGGATCAAGCCTTGGAATGTCTGCATAGGTCCACACAAAATTATGATTTCTGCGTGTGAAGTTCAAGAAGCTTTCTTGTTCTTGTGTACTGAGAGATTCTACCCTGTAAGTGATTTTTGGCTCTTCTTCTGTGTCAAGATTCATCTCCTGGGCTGGTTCGACTAAGACAGGTGATCTATCTGGATAAACCTTGTCTATCTCGAGAAGGCCCATGCTTCCATCTCCTAGCACCTCGTGGAGGTTTTCACCAGGAGATATGTCTTTTGTTTTTACTTTTTTGGGATCTGACACTGCCGCAGAACGATTTTCACCATCAGATCAATTTTTAATTTTTATATTTTGATGACTAGAAGCAGGAGTTGTCTCCCTGAAATAGGCAGCCGGATCGAGTTCCATGATGTATCCTACTCTATGATCTCCTAGGGGGAAGTGATCTCTGACCCCCATCATTTCAACGATGGCCTCATCGTTTGGTGCTATGTCAAAGATAGGAGGTCCCCGTTGGTCCCAATCTATGAGGTCTAGGTATACCAGTGGTAAGTCATTGGATGACGAGGCTAAGGTGGTGACTGTGTAGATGGTGCATATGAATGAGTCAAAGAAATTGGCGAAATCACTAAAGGAGTCTTGATGGTCTGTTTCATTGACATTGTCGACGTTAGGGGAAACCGTAGCAACCTTGGCTAAGATACATTCGCCGGTAGTGAGGATACGTTGTCTTTGACCATATCCCAAGCCTTGGGTATAGGGGTTTCTTGTTGCTTGCAGTGGTTCCACGATTCCCTATTCATGAAGGCCTATACCACCTTGTCCCTTATAGCCCATGTTTTTGACGATTTCTAACCCTCTACCATAGATTTCTATTGGTATGGTCGGGGCTTCTTGCTCAGTCTCTTCATCCTTATAGAGCCAGGATGATATGTCTTCTAGTACATCCTAATCCAGGAGATGTCTCTTTTCAAAGATGGGCGTTCATTGACACTTGATGATGACGGTGTTAGCTGCTTCTATCTTTGGGATGCCAAATGTTTTAGGATTGGGTAATGTGCCCACACAAAATGTATCGTGTAGGTCATATTCCCCACATCCCATGTCAATGAGCTTGATTTTGACCTCGGGTGGTGGTGGTGTTTGGGATGAAGTGGTGGCGATATTGGCAAGGTCAATGTATGAGGTGGAAGCTGTTGGATTGGTTTTGGTGGTGGCTTTGTTGTATGGGCAGAAGGTTTGGTCATGTCCTTCCAAGAAACTGCAGTATTGGAAGGGGCGGGGGTCATCGTAGATGGTTATCTCTGTGCCGTTGTGTGGGAACTTGAGGCATTGATGGAATGTGGATGGGACGGCTTGCATGGCATGAATCCATGGTTGGCTGAGGAGAATGTTGTAGGGGAGGTCAAGATCAAGTACCTGACATTTTGTTTCCAGTATTTTCTATCCCACTTGAATAGGGAGCTTTATGGTGCCTTCAAATAGCCGTTCGGTATCATCATATCCTTTGATAGTTATGCACTCACTGGTGTCCACAACCACATCTGACTACCCCAAGTGTTTTAATAATTTAAAAGTGCATATGTTTAGGTTGGAGCCACCATCTATTAAGACTCTTTTAATGATGTTCTTGTGGATACGGACCTCGATATGTAAGGTATCATTATGTAGGTGTTCAGAGGCCGGAAGGTCCTATTCTGAAAATGTGAGATGGTGAGGTGTGGCGATATGTCCTACCATGGCTTGGAATTGGGTCACATTCAAGTTGGCAGGGACCTAGGTTTCCAAGAGTGCTTTGTTGAGGATGTCTTTGTGAAGTGGTGATATGCGCAGCAACTCAAGGATGGAGATTTGTGTGGGGGTCTTTCCTAGGTGTTCTAGGAGGTTGTACTGATGAGACGGTGATGGATGTGTGGTTGGACGAGGAGGGAGGGGATCGGATGTGGATGTAGGTGTTTGATCAGTAAGAGGGGTTGTGCAGATGGATACATGGCCACAACAAGTTGTGACCGCGCAATCGGGTGTTGCGCCCGAATGGTGATTGTGTTGACATGGTGGGATGATGGCTCTATTCGCCCTAGATAGAGTCATAGGATATGGGTGGTGGGTTGATGTTGTATGCTTGATTGGATGATGAAGCTTTATTATGGTTAGGCAGTGGATCCTTGTAAGCTCCAAGATTAGCGTTTGGTGATGGTTGTGTGCTTTGATCAAGGCTGACTTGATTTTGGTCTATAAGGTCTTGGATGCAATGCTTTAGTTGCATAAAGTCAGCAGTTTTGTGACCCACAATGCGGTGGTATTCGCAATAATCATTTTCATTATACAACGCAGCTTTGAGCTCATTTTCTTGATAGGGTCAAATGGGTGGGAGTGTGATCAAACCTTTCTTAAGACATCAGTCGAGGATATCCTCGATGGGTTCCCCTAAGGGTGTGAATTGTCTTCGAGGTTTGCATGGTTTAGTTTGTCCCCATGGGTTATGTGTATTGGTGGTATAGGTATGTGCAGGAGGTTGATCTTGTACATGTTAGACGGTTTTCACATCTGTGGCACTGTCATTCAATTTGTTCTTGTTTTTTCCCCAATAGCATGGTTTGTCATTTGATTGTGTGTTCGTAGTGTTGTTCGTATTGGGGGTGTTGATGTGGAGTTTGCTGTTGTTGTTGTCATTTTTGTTGTTGGACTTGTAGTCATATAATTTGATGGTTCCCTTGGTGATGAGGGCCCATTCGATGGTTGTACCTTTGTCAATGACTTCTTCAAAGGTAGATGCACAAAGGGTTTGCAAATGGAACCCTATTTCCTGATTGAGATTGGTCACGAACATGGTGACGAGTTGTTTTTCAGGAATGGGCCAAGGGAGTTTGCTTGCCAAGCTTCTCCACCTCTGCAAGAAGGAAGCAAAGGATTCTCCACCTTTTTGTTTCGTGTTGCAAAGGTCAGTCATAGACATCTCATGCTCGAAGTTATAGGAGAAATGGTTTACGAACTTTTCCGCAAGCTCAGGGAATGACCTAATGCTTGGGGGAAGATGTGCGAACTACTTAGCGGCTTGTCCACCGAGGCTTCTTGGAAATAGTCTCATTAGGTATGTGTCATTGTTCGAGACTTCTAAGAAAGCGAGATAAAACTCCCTAAGATGGTCCCTAGGGTCTCCCTTTCCCTTGTATTTATCAAATTTTAGTGTTTCAAAATTTTTGGGGAAAGGGGGCATATACAATGTCCGATCAAATGGATAGGGGCAAATGTCTTCAAAGGAATAGTGCTTGCGCTTGCCCCCAGTTTGCATGTCATCTACCTTTTGGATCAAGGCCTATACAATGGTTGTGAGATCTTGTGGGGGTTGTGGTTGTGGTGTGTAGGTTTGCGGGTTGATGAGATGTTGGAGATGGGGTGGGATTTGGTGTTGGAGATTTGTTTGGTTGAGGTTTTGGTACTGTGGGTTGGTGTTTTGGTTGATTTGTGCCTGATGTTGTTGATATGCGTAGAGTTGTTGGAGAATGTGTGGGGGTATTTGGGGATTGGTTTGATGTTGTGTTGATGAAGTAATGGGATTATGTGGGTGCGTGACATTGGACAGATTGACGTTGGATAGGTGGACATTGGATGGGTTGGATGCATTGTGAGGTGGTTTGAGAATAATTGTCTTAGGTATGCTATGGTTTAAGGGTTGGGTGGAGGCACACTCGTGGATGTACTTGCATGCGTGATGTTGCCTTGTATGCCCAAGGTGATTTGTGGAATGGAAGGGTTTATGGTGGTTGTGGTAGTAGATGTGGTGATAGGTTGGGAGGTGGTAGGAATGGAGACACTTGTGGGGATTGTAGATGTGGTAACATTAGAGGTTGAGGTGGTAGTTGATATGGTGGGAGTCGAGGTTTGTGAAATGATAGGTTGGGTGTTGGATGTAGATGGTTGGGAAGATGTTGTGGGAGTGTTAGATGTGGATGGTTGTGAGGATGTTGTGTTGTGGGGTGGTTGAGCACCAATTTTGAGGAGATAATCAAGAAATCTATTTGGATCCGATCTTAGGATTTTATCGAGTAGGTCCATGCTATTGGCGTCTTGTGTGAAGCTCAAGACATCTAGATCATCTTGGGACATGGTGGAGACGTTTTGTGGTGGTGGTGGTGGTGGTGGTTGTTGTAAGAAATGGAAGGGATTTTCATTGGGATTATATGGGGGGATGTAAGAGTACGTAGGTGGATTGTATGTTTGGTTGATTGGGATGTTGCTGTTATTGGTATTAGGCATTCCTATGCCCTTATATTGTTCTTCCATTGCTTGATTTTTCTTGTGTTGTGATCTAGTTATGGGCATGCACGTGTATGGTTTTGATTTTGGAGATGGAGTGAAATGGGGATGGAGACCTTAGAGAATCTGAATTGATTTGTTGAACCCAAAAGAAGATGTGGTAGTGAAATGGCATAGAGAAGAAGATGAAGTGATGATTGTAGTGTGATGAAAGATCATTAAGTCTTCAAAAAGGTGTTAATCTAGGGATGATAAGGATGGGTGGTATTTGACTTTTGCACAAAGATTTGGACTTGAGGATGGTTTGAGAAAAAATTTTGATGTTTTGGTTTTGACTTTTGATATGAGAGATTAGGATGATGCTTTTCAAAAAGGATTGTGATGGTCAACAAATTGAGCTTTAGGTAAGATCTAGATTTGTGGTCGTACAAATGGATGTTTTTCTTTGTTTGGGGTAGACTAATGACCTTACGCAAAGAAGGATGATTATGTCACTTGGAAGGTAGACTATTAACTCTTCAAGCAAGATATGATGTGAATGATGAAATCTAGATCTAGCTTTAACTCAAAAGGATGACGAATCTTAGATTTTTTGATGATTTTTTGATTTGGGAGACTTTGGATATGTTTTTGGATTTTGGAGTTATTTCTTGAGACAAGGATGTTGGTTTTGGTCCAAAAAGGTATGCAAAGATCAATGAGGATGAATGAATATGAAATTGAGTGGGTTTGATATAGCAAAGGGTCCAACAATGATAATGATTGATTCTTTAAGGTCAAAATGAAGGTATGATTTGGAAAATTTTGAGGAATTGGATGGGGTACTGACAGATTTTTGGAAGGTTAATATGGATTTTGGCAGTGCAGGTCCTAAGATCACAACTGAATAGGTCTCAGTTTCAGGCAAGTCAATCTGAAAATAGCACCAATCCACAGGTGAAATGGCACCAAAATCAGACAGATATGGCACTAAAACAAGGCAGTGTTGGTCGAGGTCTCTGATTTTGATGTCAATTTTGGATTTGTTTTGTTTGGAATTTGATCAAATGATTTGGTTTGTCTCTTGACAAGTTTACTGCAAACAATTCAAGCACAATAATCACACAATAAATCAAGATTTTGTTTTGTTTTGCAAAAAAGACGTGTGATTTTATTTAACAAGCACTTTGCACAACCTAAGGCGAAGATATGACAGTATTTGTTAAATCCCCTAGCTGCGCCTATTCAAAGCAGATAGCTCCAGGATCTTGGTAGCACCGGCTCCTCCTTACAATTGCACACACTTCTCACGCATACCAAGATCCAGGTTTCTTATAAGGCTTTTCCCTCACCAAACCTTTAGATTGTCCCTGCTACCTCGGCTAAGAACTGCATGAATCGGGGCCACTTCAAAGATTTCCCTTCTGCGTCAACAAATAGAAGGATTTTGTCTTGCTAAACAAAGGTTCTTAGTAAGTGCTTTTGTTCAGGTGGTTATACGTGCGGCAGTGCTACTCTTTGTTATGGAGTCTCCCAGCCTCTAAGGGTTACACCTTGGAGGGTTTTGGGGGAGGTTGGCTATCAGTATAACAAAACAACACCTGTTGCTTCTGACTTTTGTCCCAAACACCTTATTTTATATAGCGGCTTGAAAGAGTTTAGCTTTAGCTTGTTGCCGCTTGGGTCATTCCCACCTTTCAAAGCGGGGTGGCAGGCCCTCTAAGGATTAACAAAAGCAATACAAGCACAAAAATACTTTTGATCCCCAAGTTCATACAAAGATGCGAGGGGAGAGCATACGTATTGTTTGTGTTTGTATCACACTAAACATGGTTCATTTTAGTTCTTTGGATTATGTTGGGGGTGATTAATGTAAGTGTTGTGAAAAAGCTTTTGATTCTCAAGGTCACCAAATGGTGCAAGGGAAGAGCATACACTTTTTACGCCACAAACAAAATCACACAAGCACTTCACACAAATTAGATTAGTTTTCTTGATTATATGAGTGAAGAATGCAGATTGTTGTTCTTTTTAAATCCCATGATTTGATTGATGCAAATTTGTGGTTCTTTTTAGAGCCCAAAATTGAAGTGTTTGATAGTTGTTGGCACACAATTTGTGAATTTTAGAACACCAAATTTTAAATGTTTGGCACACACACACACGCAAAAAAGATTTGTTTGTTTGTTCAATTTTATTGCACCAAATCAAAATGTGTGTCTAAGCTAACATGCAAGGGTTCATTTTTAAACTTCCAATTGAAATGTTTTGCTAAACTAAAGATAAAATCATCTTGCAAAAACTTGTTAGTGCCTTCGAGATGATGTGGGTGACCTGCAAAAACACTTGTTAGTACTTGCATAGACAGCAAAGTTAGTTTCATAAATAGCGCTAAAACAAAGCCTTAATCGCCCACTACGGACAGATAATGGCGCTACTGACAGAAAATAGACCGAGAACCTAACACCCTATAAGGGTAGCGCCAATTTATAAGATAGCGCTAATACCATACCTAGAAGGTGCCAGAACAGAATATGGCGCTACAGAATTATACATAAGGCGCTACAGAATTATACATAAGGTGCTAATAAAATAAATAGCTCTAATAAATAAATAGCGCTAATACAATATAGAGAAGGCGCTAATTAAGGAAATAGAACTACAATATGTCTAAGAAGGCGCCACTGCGCAAGTTGTCAAGCGATTTAGTCACAGTCACGGATAGCGCCAATCTGGGTGCGAATAGCATCGATATGGGCTTGAAAAGTGCTCGTCCTACAAGCAAAGGTCTTCCAAGTGGAAACAGAGGTTAGGCTGCACATAGAAGAAGTCATGTTAGCATGGTTAGTCTTGGCAAGTGAAAAATAGGACAAAATAGAAGCCAAAATGCATGCTTAGATTTTATGAAAATTTTGGCATAACCTCCCTTTGTTCCTTCAAGATCTCTGTGAAAACAGAGAGCAACTAATCAAGGAAAAATAGCAGGAATAACATAGAAAGAACGGACATATGAATGAGTTTCAAGAAAGAAATAATGCTGTGCAAAATAGCGCTAAAACAGAGTATAGTGTTAAAGGATGCCAGAGATAGCACCGCTGCGTAGGTAAGATAGCGCCAAACTTGCAAAAACACGTATCTAACACCAAAACTCACAAAAAAATGATTAGCTTCAGACCTTGTGGGTCCCACCGGGCATGCCAATGTAGATTAGGTGATCAAGATGATGTGAAAACACAAACTAAATGCAAATAACACAAAAAGCTATACCTCACATGAAGACCCAATCTCATCAAGGGAGGAGGAAGTTTACACCCAAGAACTCCTAAGGCATGATAATCCCTAGACAAGTGATTCAAATGTGAAATGCTACTCTAAATTTGCAACTCACTAAAAGACTAGCTCAATTGATATTTTGGCATAATAACTTTGCATAAAACTTGGATCCCAAAATGGATGGAGAGAGGGTCTATTTATAGATTTTTGGAAGGGATTTTGATCCAAGGATGGTGATTGATTTGGAAGATCAAGGGTAGAGGATAAAAGTGATGTGGAGGGCCTACATTAAATCTTGGAGGAATGGAGGGCTAGGAATAAAAGTGAATCTTTTATTCATTTTAGGAAAAAGGGTTATTAAATGAGCATGGGTGAGGAGGATTATTTTTGAATTAAAGATTCATATGGGAAATGTAAAATGAATTAAAAATTTATTTGGGGATAAGGGGAAATAAATGAGTATGGGGGTGTAAGGAGAATTAAATGTGATGTGGGATGTTTTAAAATAAAAAATTGACTTATGTGGATTTATTTCAATTTTTTATTTGGAGGATATGGGGAAGGGTGTTAAACTAGGTTTGACCACCCAAATGAGAGGTTAGAATTAATTAAATGTAGGTTTTATTTAATTAATCCTAGGGCTAGGATGAGGTAGGCTAGGGTAGGTAATTAAATAATAGCTATTTAATTACATAGGGTAGGGATAGGTCAATTAATAAGCTGAATTAATTAGTTAACATGGTTTTAACTAATTAATTAGATTTAGTGAAAGGGGGGAAAATTGATGTAATAAATATTAGATATTTATTAAACCAATTGGCTAAGGTTTGGACTATTGAATTAATGAAATTAATTCAATTGTTGGGACAAAATGATGAAAAATAGGGTAATGAAAGGGGTAATTAATTAAATAAAAATGTAATTAACTGATTAGAAGGGAAATTGGTATGTTTAGGGATGTTGGGAGTTGGTTTGCTGGTAAAAGATATTTTTAGGTGTCTACACTATGATGTCCATTGTTGTAAGCAAACTCGACTAGATGCAAATATTCCTCCCAAGGAGATTGTTGATCCATTACATACATCCTAAGCATGTCTTCTAAAACTTGGCTCCCTCTCTGCATCTGACTGTCTATCTCTAGATGATAAGTAGTGCTGAAATTGAGCTAAGTACCTAAAGATTGTTAAAGAGCAATCCAAAAAGCTGAAGTGAAAATTGGATCTCTATCTAAAATAATCTTCTTTGGTACTCCATGAAGTTGAACTATGTCCTAAAAAAACACTCTAGCTACTAAGGTTGCATTATAGGAAGAGCTCATTAGAGAAAAATTTGCCAGTTTTGTCAACTTATCGATGGTCACCATTATTGCATCATGCCAATGTGCAGTCAAAGGCAAACCCACAATGAAGTCCATATATATTACATCCCATTTCCATTCTGGAATAGCATGAGGGTATAATAAACCTACTAGATGTTGATGTTTTGCTTTTACCCTTTGACACTAGACAACGAGCAACAAAATCTACAATATCCTTTCACATTCCTACCTAGAAGTACAACTTTTGAAGATCTGCATGCATTTTCTTAACACTCAGATGAGCCGCATAAGGTGCTCTGTGTGCCTCTTCCAAAATCAAACTTCTAAGCTCTCCAAAAGAAGGAACATAAATTCGCCCATGATGTCGAAGCAACCCATCTGCATCAACTTAATATCCTTCAACTTTATCCTTCATGGGAATTTAAAACTGAATAATCTTGCAGTACAAAGCATCTTGAGGCAACAAATCTAAAATTTGTCCTCTAAGATATGTTTTAACTGTCAAAGCTAACAACTCATGATGTCATCTACTAAGAGTGTTGGCTACAACATTCTCTTTTCCCTTAATGTAATAAAACTTGAAATCATACTCACACAGAAATTCCATCCACCTACGCTATTAAGCATTCAAATTAGGTTGAGAGAAGATATACAGTAAGCTACAGTGATCAGAATGCAACTCAAATCTATGCCCAAGAAGAAAATGTCACCATTTAGTCAAATCATGAACCACAGTGGCCAACTCCAAATCATGTGTTAGGTAGTTGAGCTTGTGACTCCTTAACTTGTAAGATTCGAAAGCTGTCACTCAACCCTCCTGCATAAGTATAGCTCCAATGATTTCGATCGACACATCCGTGTAAACAACAAAATCTCTAGTGGGATCTGGAATAGCCAAAATAAGTGCACTGGTAAGCTTCTCCTTAAGAGTTTGAAAAGCTCTTTCACATTGTTCAGTCCATACAAATTTCTTGCCCTACCACTAGAGAGAGGTAATCAGATGAGTAATCCTTCAAAAAATTTCTACGAACCTTCTATAATAACTGACTAATCCCATGAAACTTCCGACTTCAACTACATTTGTGGGAGAAGGCCATTCAAAACTAGCCTGAATCTTGGAGGGGTCCACAAAGATACCATCACCTAAGATAATATGCCCTAGATACTGAATTTATGTTTGGAAAAATTCACACTTAGAGATATTTACATACAATTGATTTTCCCTTAAACATTGCAAAACTTGCCTCAAGTGTTCATTATGCTCCTCCACAGTGTGAGAGTAAATAAGAATATCATCTAAAAAGATTACCACAAATCGATCTAGAAAAGTGTGGAAAACACCATTCATTAAACTCATGAAAACTGTTGGGGCATTAGTCAAACCAAAAGGACCAACAGTAAACTCATAATGACCATATCTGGTGCAGAATGCTGTCTTATGGATGTTGGCTTTAGCAATTCTCAATTGATGATATCCTGACTTGAGATCTATCTTAGAGAAAATCTTTGCTCCCTAAATATAATAAAAAGATCATCTATTCTAGGCAAGGGATATCATTTCTTGATGGTGAGCTTATTGAACTATCTGTAATCAATACAGAGTCGAAGAGTTCCATCCTTCTTCTTCATGAAAATCATAGGTCCACCCCATGGAGATACACTCAGATGAATGTGACCTTTTTCTAAAAGTTCTTCCAACTGTAATTTAAGTTCTTGAAGCTCTTGTGTAGTCATTCTATAAGGGGGCTTCAGAAATAGGTTGAGCTTCTTGAACCAAATCAATATGAAAGTCTATTTCTCTTTTTGGTGGCATCCCAAAAAGATGAGAAGGAAAAACATCAGTATACTCCCGAAGAATGGGATGATAATTTAAGTATGTTTTTGGCTTATCCTCTGAATGATCACTAATCAAAATGGCAAAGAACTAACATCCTTTCCTCATACATCACTTGAGTTGCATGGCTGAAATCATTCTAAGAGATATAGGTTTATTAATACCAGAAATAACCCCCTTATTACCCAAATCATCAAGACACTCTACAGACTTATGTCAACAATCTAATTTTACTTCATGAGAATTCATCCAATCCATGCCTACGACAATATCATACAACCCCAAAGGTATCACCCTAAAATCTGCTTTGGTAGAAAAAGAGTTAAACTTAAATTGACAATCTCTAACCAAGGAATTGTTTAGATTAGTCCAGACAACTAAGAGGGGGGGTGAATCAGTTGTCCCAAAAACTTTAACACATGCAGCAATTGATTCTTCTTTACCACTTAAGAATGATTAATGATGTAAACATTCAAAGCATGATTCAACAACACATGAGCAGAAGCAAATAAACACATATGACACCAAATTTTTAACGTGGAAACCCGGTTAAGGGAAAACCATGGTGGGGGTTAACCCAAAAAGATTTGTACCCTGTTAAAAGTAATTTAGAAAAATAGAAGGCAAATGCCTTCGGGTGCACTACCCAGAGCTCACTTCTCAAAAGAGGCTCACTACCTACAAGAATTAAGTTTATCACAAGATAATGAACTGAGAAATAGCATCTATTTCATGCCTAGTTTAGTCCCCTTGAAAGTTCACAATTTCTGCACTGCTCCTTAACAACTTGTTTGCTATATCTTCATCCTTTACAGCTCTTGATCCTCTGCACTTCTTCTTTGCTCTACTTCTGTACCTTTCTTAGGATTTGATCATTTTCACACAAGGATGATTTTCCACAACTCATCAACAAGTATTTATATGCTTCATCAACCTTGGAATGAACATCAAGGTCAACCAAACTTAACGTGGATCATTATACTGTCAGCTAAACATAATTGAAACTTTAATCTTCATTCAACAACATGCCACGCTCTAGATAATTGCTCTTAGATCATCCGCAACACACTTGAATCATCTGGTCAACCAAGACTAGGAAGAATAGCAACATCAAGAAAGAAATTTTTGCCAATGAGCTCAATCTTCAATACGGACCTCCAACACAATAGTTACACAATCTAGAGACTTCCATAAGCACATTGAATTCAACAAAAACATCTGCACTCCTTCAAGACATCAGAATCACTTGCATCTTCATTCAGAACCTCAAGAACACTATATGTCATGACTGTCACACTAGAAAGATTGCTCGCAGACCTCCAAACCATGAACCACTTGAGTCGATGATACTCACTGACCTCCCAAACATGTCTCTAGATCCATAGATCATAATTTTTCAATGTGGAGCAATCCAGACCAGTTTACTATCACCCTATCTCCTCTGAACACAGTAAAACCCAGTTGTACTCAAATGGCCACACCTTCTTCAAATCTTCATGTGGAGCTCTCAAATCTTAACTGGATATACTTTAGACAATCCTTTACATTGCCATATTATCTGCATACATTGATCTTCATTAATTTTCTCAATATCCTCAACATTCTAGTCTTCTAAACAGGTAGCAAAACAAGATACAGTTGACATCAATGCAACAAGGATATGTTGACATCAATGACAACACTGCTTAGGCACATATTTGCAACAATCTCCCCCTTTGTCATTGATGGCAACATATGATGTGAAAAACTGATTCAACCATCAAGACAAGAAATTCTCCCCCTTTCTCTTATCACTTCTACAACCACTTTCATCACTGCTCCCCCTTTCATCAGAAACTAGTTTTTTCACATGATTTCTCTCCCCCTTTGACATCAATGGCAAAGGGAACATACTTGCAATCTTTTCTCCCCCTTTGTGTTTCAAACTAATCTCCAATTATTTTGTGTACTAACTACTCCCCCTGAGTAGTATCTTCTTAACACTAATTTGGATCACAAGATGTGTCTGTGAATTCCATCAGACTGATGCACCCTAGGGCATCTTAGTTTTGATCAGGAGGGGTAATGAACCCTAACTTCTCTCTGAAAATACTCAAATGTGTCCTTGGGTAGAGGCTTAGTAAATATATTTGCAATCTGATCCTTTGAAGAGACAAACTCCAATCTGACTTCATTCTCATTTACCATCTCTCTCAAGAAATGAAACTTGATGGAAAGATGCTTTGTATTTGAATGCAACACCGGATTCTTTGAGATGTTTATTGCACTTGAATTATCACAGAAGATTGTAACAGGTTCCTTAAACACAACTCTGATATCCTTCAACATTTTCTTCATCCATAAAACATGAGTGCAATTACTTGCTGCTGCTATGTACTCTATTTCTGTAGTAGACATAGATATTGCTTCTTGCTTTTTGCTCAACCAAGAAACCAATATTCTCCCCAAGAAGAATGCATCACCACTAGTACTTTTCTTGTCATTCACATCTCCTGCCCAATCAGCATCAGTATATGCATGAAGAGTGAAGTTATTGTCTTTTGGATACCACAAGCCATGATCAAGTGTCCCTTTGAGATATCTAAAAATTCTCTTGATTGCAACCACATGGGATTCTTTAGGATCGACTTGAAATCTAGCAACAAGTCCTACTGCATTCATGATATCAAGTCTAGTCTGAGTCAAATAAAGCAGTCCTCCAATCATTGATCTATATATTTTTTTATTTGCCTTTGGAGAGTCGTCATCTTTACTCAACTTGCACTCAGTTACCATAGGTGTACCTACTAGCTTTGAATCTTCCATTCCAAACTTTTTCAGCAACTCTCTCACATACTTAGATTGAGATATGAACATACCTTTATCTGACTGAATGATTTGCAGACCTAGAAAGAAGTTCATTTCACCAAACATTGACATCTCAAATTCACTTTGCATCTAATCAGCAAATGTTTTGCACATGCTCTCATTTCTACCAAAAATGATATCATCAACAAATACTTCAACAATCAGGATATGTTCATGATAAATCTTGAAGTAAAAATTACTATCAGCAGTGCCTTTGCTAAAGCCTAATTTTAGCAGATACTTATCTAATCTTGCATACCAGGCTCCTGGGGCTTGCTTGAGTCCATATAGAGCTTTCCTCAATCTGCAGACCATATCTTTTTTATCAGACAATTTAAATCCTTCTAGTTGCTCAATGTAGACTTCTTCTTCCAACTCTCCATTTAGGAATGTTAACTTGACATCCATCTGATATACCTTGAAATCTTTATAAGTATCAAATGCAAGAAATAATTCAAGTGCTTCTATTCTTGCCACCAAAGCAAAAGTTTCTTCAAAATCAATTCCTTCTACTTGAGAATATCCTTTGCATACCAACCTTGCTTTGTTTCTTACAACTTCACCATCCTCATTTAGTTTATTATGGAAGAGCCATTTTGTTCCAATCACATTTTTGTCTTCAGGTCTAGGAACAAGATCCCAAGTGTGATTCTTTTCAATTTGCATTAGTTCTTCTTCCATTACTTTTACCCATTTTCATCATTGCAAGCCTCACTTACTGATTTTGGTTCAATCTTTGAAATCAAAAAAATCTCCTCTTGATCTTTAGCAATTCTTCTCCTAATTCGAACACCTTGATTTCTATCTCTTATGATCTGATCTTTGGGATGATTCTGTCTTACATACCTAGGAATTTTGGGAATTTCTTAAGCTTCTATTTCTTGATCTTGTTCCTTAATATTTGAGCTTTCCGGATCAATCTGGATCTGAGTTTGGGTTTGAACTTGTCTTCCTTGAGTTTGACTTTCATCTTGTTCATCTAAATCATATCTGCAAGACCTAGAAGGTCTCTCCTTGCTTTCATCAACTCTGACATTAGTACTTTCAATAATCTTTTTCAATCTCTTATTAAAGCGTAGGTATGCCTTGCTTTGAGTGGAGTACCCAAGAAATATTCCTTCATCACTTATTGCATCAATCTTGCCAAGATCCTCATCTCTTTTGATATAGCATTTACTTCCAAAAACTCTAAAATATTTTATGGTAGGAGGATGACCAAACCACAGTTCATAGGGAGTCTTACCAAATTGCCTTTGATCTGCACCCGGTTAAGAGTGTAGACAACAGTACTCACAGCTTCTCTCCAATAGACTTAAGGAACATTTGCTTCCATCATCATGGTCCTAGCTGCTTCTTGAATGGTCTGGTTCTTTCTTTCCACAACTCCATTCTACTGAGGACTCTTAGGAATAGAAATCTATCTTTTTTATCCCTTGCTTTTCACTAAATGAATCAAACTCATCGGAGGTAAACTCTCCACCTCTTTCAGATCTCAAACACTTTATCTTCATACCAATCTCATTTTCAACCATAACCTTGAATACCTTGAATTTGTCAAGGGCTTCTAATTTTTCTTTCAAGAATGTTACCCACATCATCTAGGAGTGATCATCAATTAGCAACATAAAATATATGTCTCCTTGCACACTCCTAATTCTAGCTAGACCACAAAGATCAATATGCACAAGTTCCAACAAATCACTTGATGACTGTTCTTTATTCTTGAATGAAGTTCTGCTCTGTTTACCTAATTGACATTCTCTGCACATGCTATCAGTAGGTTTCACAAGTCTTGGGAGGTCTCTTAAAGCCTAAGTGGAACATATCTTGACAATATTATCAAAATTCACATGACACATTGTCCTATGCCAGAGCCAACTTTGATCAACCTGAGAAATTAGGCAACTTCTATTAGAGATACTTAAATGAAACATGTTACCTCTAGTCTGAGTACCAAATGCAATCTCAATTCTAGATCTTTCCAAGATTTTGCATTTTCCATCCTTGAATTAGAGATCATAACCTTTGTCAACCAACTATCCAACACTGAGGAGATTATGCTTCAATCCTTCCACATATAGAACATCATTAGTGTTATTCTTACCATCAAAAGAGATAGATCCTCTGCCACGAATTCTACCAGCTGAGTTGTCTCCAAACTTCACAAGTCCACCTTCATATTTTTCAAAGCTCACAAACTTACTTTTATCACCAGTCATATGATGAGAACATCCACTATCAATCACCCATTCATCCTTTTCCACAACCTGAGTAGCCAAAGCACTTTCTACATTTTCACAGCTAGTAGGTTCAGTAGGCATCGTATCTTCCTCTTTGATAACAATGAACACCCAATCATTATTAGCGGAACCTCCATGATCAGACTCATCATCTATGACTCCTTCTTCACCAGCTTCTTGGACATAGTAGCATTTCTTCTGAGTTCTAGATCTATTAGGGTTTGGCTTTGAAACCCTCTTTGGACATCTTGAGGAAAAATGACCAATCTTATTACAATTAAAACATTTGAATGGTAACTTTCCTTCATACTTATCGGATCCTCTTGGCAATCTCTTGCAAAAAGGGCTTCAAGATCATTAATCTCAATTTCACCATTTTCAAGATCCTTCCTTGTCTTCTCACATCTGATTATTCTTCTTGAAGAGATCTCACCCAGATCATAGCTTTGCTTCCCATAAACACTTTCTTTGAATGCAGATTCAGACTTAGGATGAGAGTCACCAAATTCACTTAATTCAAAAGCTGGAAGTTTGCCAACCAACTGATCTCTTGTGACTTTTGAGATAGTCTTGATCTCCTCTATATTAGTAACCTTATATTTGTATGAATCAGGTAAAGATTTGACTTTTGCCACAACCTCTGATTCTTCCAATGTTCCACCAGCACCCCTAATACCACACACAAGTTCATTTATCTTTTGCATGTAGATTGTGATGTTTTCATCTTCTCTCATCCTCAGATTTTTAAATTTTCCTCTCAAACTTTGTAATTTGGCACATTTGACATGTTCATCGCCTTCATAAAGATTCTCCAATTTCTTCTAGATTTCATGAGCAGTTTTCAGTCCAAAGACATTTGTCATTTCTGAATCAGTCAAGGCACTCAACAAGGCTTCTTTAGCTTGAAGATTATTTTCAGCATCTTTGAGTTGATCTGGAGTTGAAGGACCTTTCTCTGGAGGTTTATACTCATCCTTGGTTATCACCCAATAAGCATCACCCATGCATTGCAAATGGCACTCCATGTGACTCTTCCAAACGATGTAATTTGTTCCATCAAATCTCAGACTATCCTTCTTGTAGGTTGACATCTTGGATCTCCTCGAGCGGTTAAGCTTCTTTTAGAGGAACTGGCTCTGATACCAATTGTTGAGATTAGTCTAGACAACTAAGAGGGGGGTGAATCAGTTGTCCCAAAAAATTTAACACATGCAACAATTGATTCTTCTTTACCACTTAAGAATGATTAATGATGTAAACATTCAAAGTATGATTCAACAACACATGAGAAGAAGCAAATAAACACATATGACACCAAATTTTTAACATGGAAACTTGGTTAAGGGAAAACCACAGTGGGGATTAACCCACAAAGATTTGTACCCTGTTAAAAGTACTTTAGAAAAATAGAAGGCACATGCCTTCGGGTGCACTGCCCAGAGCTCACTACTCAAAAGAGGCTCACTGCCTACAAGAATTAAGTTTATCACAAGATAATGAACTGAGAAATACCATCTATTTCATGCCTAGTTCAGTCCCCTTGATAGTTCACAATTTCTTCTCTGCTTCTTAACAACTTTTTTGCTATATCTTCATCCTTTATACTCTTGATCCTCTGCACTTCTTCTTCTCTGCTCTGCTTCTGTACCTTTCTTAGGATTTGATCATTTTCACACAAGGATGATTTTCCACAACTCATCAACAAGTATTTATATGCTTCATCAACCTTGGAATGAACATCAAGGTCGTCCAAACTTAACACAGATCATTATACTATCAGCCAAACATAACTAAGACTTTAATCTTCATTCAAACACATGCCACGCTCCAGACAATTGCTCTTAGATCATCCACAACACACTTGAATCATCTGGTCGGTCAAGACTAGGAAGAATAGCAATATCAAGAAATAAATCTTCACCAACAAGATCAATCTTCAATGTGGACCTCCAACACAGTAGTTACACAATCCAGAGACTTCCACAAGCACATTGAATTCAACAAAAACATCTGCACTCCTTCAAGACATCAGAATCACTTGCATCTTCATCTGGAACCTCAAGAACACTATCTGTCATGACTGTCACACTAGAAAGATTGCTTGTGGACCTCCAAACCATGAACCACCACTTGAGTTGATGATACTCATTAACCTCCTAAACATGTCTCTAGATCCGCAAATCATAATTTTTCAATGTAGAGCAATCTGGACCAGTTTACTGTCACCCTATCTCCTCTGAACACAATAAAACCTGGTTGTACTCATACTTTCTGCTTCAACAACTCAAAACTTTTATCTGCTCTTGATGTCCACTTAAAGTCCTTCCTCTCACCTCTCAATGTCCCTATCATAGGGTTACAAACTGAACTAAAATTTCTGATGAACTTCTGGTAGAAACTAGCTAGTCCGTGAAATGATCTAACTTCTCCAATGCTCTCCTATGTAGGCCATTCAACAATTTCTTTTACCTTCTCAGGGTCCATCTTCAATCCTTTCGCAAAAATTACAAATCCCAAATATACCAATTCTTCCTTCATGAAACTACATTTCTTGATGTTTATCAACAATTTCTCCTCTCTCAACATCTATAATACTTGTTTAATATGCCACAAATGTTCTTCTTTTGTCTTACTAAAAATTAGAATGTCATCCAAATATACAATAACAAACTTACCCAAGAATTGTTTCAAGACCTCATTCATCTATCTCATGAAAGTGCTCAGTACATTTGTCAATCCAAAAGGCATCACTAACCAATCATACAATCCTTCATTTGTCTTAAAAGCAATTTTCCATTCATCTCCCTCTTTGATTATGATCTGATGGTATCCACTCTTCAAATCTATCTTTGTGAAATATCTTGTTCCCCTCAAACAATCCATGATATCATCCATTCTAGGTAAAGGAAATCTATACTTAACTATGATCTTGTTGATTGCTCTAGAGTCAGTACACATTCTCCATTCTCCATCTTTCTTTGGTGCTAACATTGCAGGTACTAGACAAGGACTCAAACTTTCTCTTATCAAACCTTTCCTCAACAACTCTTGTATTTGTCTATTCAACTCTTCATTCTATGTTGGTGTCATTCTATGTGCAGCTTTGTTAGGAAAACTTGCTCCCAGTATAAGATCCATGTGATGGTTGATACTCCTGATAGGTGGCAATCCTTCAGGTACATTATTTGATATGATGTCTTCATAATCTGTCAGCAACTCCTTTATCTCCTCCAGTTGTGATTCTTCAGTCTCCTTTTTCAATGTTGCAGGCTTCTTAGGGATCAAAGCATAACACATATTCTCATGTCTCAAACCATCCAAAAATTTTCTTCCATCTACCAAACAAATTCTAGCATTCCCACATACTTCACTCTTAGGATCATCTTCCAAAGGAATCAAAGTAATTCTCTTTCCATTTGATGTTATAGTGTATGTATTCTTTCTCCCATCATGTATAGCTTTCTATCATACTGCCAAGGTCTACCCAACAAAATATGACAAACATCCATAGGCATAACATCACACAAAACTTCATCATGATATGATCCAATGTGAAATTTCACCAAACATTGTTCACTCACCAGTACCTTATGATCATCTTGAATCCATGCTATTTGATATGGCTTAGGGTGTTTCAATCTTTCCAATTTCATCTTAGTCACCATCTCCTCTGAAACTAGGTTATCTGAACTAACACTATCAATTACAACTTTGCAACACTTACCTCCTAATTTGCATCTAGTTTTGAACAAACTCTTCCTTTGTGGTGGTTCCTCATTTGTCTCTGCTTGAAATAATGCTCTCCTCATCACTAGTGATTCTCCTTTCTCAGGTTTTCCAACAGAACTCGGTGATCCAACAGGTTCTTCTTCCACATAAGTTGCTCTTCCATTGTTCTTTGTCTTCTTGCTTGTACTACCCTGTTACATTCAAATGCTCTATGTCCTTCACCTCCACACTTGAAACAAGTGCCTCTGAATGTCCTCTTATCAAATCCTCTTCCTTCTCTCCTGTATCCTTCATTTTGGTATGAGTTATAATTACCTCTGTGATGAAAATTTATGTCATTGCTCCAGTAGGTATTACTATCTCTGTACTCCTTGAATGTGTTGTCAGGCTTATTCTACTCTAGATGTGATCTGTCTCCTACAAAAAATGTTCTACCTCTCTAAAATTTACCTCCTCTGCCTCTCTACCTCTGATCATGCCTCTTATTCAGTTTCTCTTCAACTTTTAGGACAAATTGATATGCTTCCTCCAAAGATGTCATCCTTATCAAGCTTAGTTCTTCTTGAATGTTCAATCTCAATCCATTGATGTATCTAGCCACTTTCTCCTTGCTTTCTTCACTATGTCCTACCCTTATGATCATCTTATGGAATTCTTCAATATACTCCTTCACAGATTTCTCCTTTTGTCCTAGATTTTGCAATCTTTTCAATAGCTTCAACTCATAGTCAACAGGTATAAAGTGATTCTTCAATTTTGTCACCATCCTATCCCACTTTGTAATCTTTTCTTTTTCACTTCTATTTCTATCCAACTAAACTTATTTCCACCATATAGTAGCATGTCCTTTCAACTTTGTCTTTGCAAATTTCACCTTCTCTGGATCTTCAACTTCGTCATATTCAAAGTACTCTTCCATGTCATTTATCCAGTCAATCAATTCTTTAGGGTTCAAGTTACTAGTATGGTTCAGCACATCAACTCTAGGTCTCTGTCCAATCTTTGAAATAGCTCGCAACATGTTTACCTGATCTGATTCTTCTTCTTCGTCACCTCCTAGGGTTTCACCAATTTGTTCAACAGATTGAAATTCTTCTTCGTCGTCACTTTCAACATTAGGTCTCAGTGTCAATCCTCTTCGCCTATCTTCTTCAACAGAATCCAATCAAATTCTAATTGTTTTCATCATTTTCATCATGTCATCCATTCTACCAGCCATTGTTCCAATAGCAGAAACTCTCCTTGGAAGCATTCTTCCTAGGATCAAGTGCAAACTACCTCAAGTTCAGCGATTGGGCTGCAAGGTGACAATTGCCTCACAATCAGCGATCGGTTGCGACAAAAGTAACCTACCTCAATTCGATGATCTATCCATAGCAAGATCTTACAGAATTCCCTCTCCAAATTCACTCAATTCACTCCCAAAGATTTGAAACTTTCACTTTGATACCACTTGGTGCAATCACAGTAGGAGGGTCCATAGAGTGAATTGTCTAGGCCATGCAACAAGAGTAAACACAATGGAAACAACTCAAAGAAATGAAGCAAATGCAGATTTAGTCATTCAGTATATCAAAGAATTCAAATACAAAAGAGCCGGCAACATGTGGGCTTACAATTCAGCTCATAGGCCTGATTACAGAATATCAGAATATTCACAAGATTTAGCTTTAAAGCTCCTTTGTGCTAAATCTAAATTGAATCAATCACTAACTATCTGAAATCTTCTTTCCTAAGGATCTATTACATCAATATATATCATCTCAAGAACATAAGATTCCTCTGCGTCAGCCAAGGAAGATCAAAAACTCCAAGGAAGAGCTGTAATGTGTGTACACAGATAGATCAGACCTAAATGCATAGAGTCCCTCTGCAAATGAATGGAATGATGTGCAGATCTTGATGAAGGTTGGCCATGAACCAAGGATCATTGAATGATGTGTCATTAGGCTCCACAAGTCGAGAAATGCTCTGCAAGGCTTCTCCTTTAGCTGATTGTCTGAGATTGTCAGGATGCTTTATTCTAAGAAAATAGTTGATCTTCTGATAGCGATAACTTCCTAATACTTAATCCAAATGCTTTGAATTCTTAATATGATGTAGATGAATGAATCTAGATGCTAAGTCCAGCTCTGCAAGGTTTGAGATGCAACTGCCGTAGAATGTAGACTAAAATATAGAAACTGCTTCTGACTGAATTGGAAAATGAAAAGAAACAAACTAAACTACAAACAAACTGAAATGCAAATGTTTTTTGTTGATGCAAGATTGCTCTTGAACCGGGGATGCTCCTGCATCAGCCTAACTAGGTAGAGCCACTAGAAGAAGGTAAATAATAAATCAAAAGAGAAGAACAAGTGCCTTAGGGACAATCATGTAGGAGGGTGCCCCCAAGTCACCAATCGCAATGCTATGTCCTTAAGATACAACACCCAACAATGAAAATAGAGGAGAAGATCAATAGAAGAATGATGATACAAATAAAAGGTCACAATAGAGGCAGTCTCCTAGTATCCTTGACCTTACAAGAGAATCAAGGGTCATCCTAGGAGGCCTAAACAACACATAACACATCACGGGGGGAATCACATCATAGAGGTAAAGGGTTAGAAATACTTAATTCATCTCAATGTTAAGAACATACATATCTAGGAAGGGGGCACCCTTAAGAGTAATTATAATATTTGCTACAATGAGTGTGGCTTACATATGGAGAAATATTTACCTGATTCAAAGGGATGCTTCCCAATGGATAATTCTTGTCTATCAACCTAGGATATCTCACATGTCATTTTGGTCTTGTTGAAATTGCATTAACATTGAGTTTAGAACGACGAGAGGATTTGGTAGGTTTTAAAGAATAGTATCCTATACCGGTTGTGTAATTAATTCCAACAACTTGTAAAGGTACTTTGATTCCTTGTTGATTTACACCACATCTATTACCTACATAGTCGTGATTTTTGTACAATATTTGAAATCCATGACCATAGAGAGAGTCCATTTCTTTAGAAGATGGTGAAGCCTCATAGGTCTCATAATTTGTAGTATAAGTAAGAGTATTGGCATTGTTTTCTATCAAGGAGACTTTAGGTGTCTTAGGTGTTTCCACATATTGTTTAGATGAGATCGATGCAACTTTTGATGTGTCAGAGTTATTAAGTTTATATTCCCCTATACTACAAGGATTAAAATCTAATAAACCCCAATCATTACCAAAAAGTGCATTCGATGGTGTAGAGGTTTGCACAACATTATCCGTGGTAAGAGGCATTGATGAATCAACTTGTAAATTATTTAAGCTTATATGATTATAAACTTGTTTTCGCATTTCAATATGTAAACAATTATCTGGTTCAGGGTCAGCGTGTGTGGTGTGGAGCTTGTTTTGATAGATAAACTTTATTGATCTATGAAGGGTAGACAAAACTGCTCCCATGGCATGAATCCACGGTCTACCAAGAATCATATTATATGAGAGTGAACCGGGCATGACATGAAAAAGGGTAGATAATGTCACAAGACTATCCTTTACAGGTAGGATTATAGTACCTACGGATTGGCTACTTTTATTATCAAAGCCAAAAATGCTAATCTTATCTGGTTTGATTAAAGATGTGTTAATCTTGATTTTGTGTAGTAGGTCAATGCCACAAACATTAAGAGCTGATATGTTGTCAATCATAACTCACTTTATCAAGTTATTATTTACCATGACAAAGATTATAAGAGGGTCATATTGGTTTTGAACTTCAGATGACGGGAATTCATGTGGTTGAAATAGAATATCCATTTTTGTCGCATGCATACTATCTAATATAGCTGCTATGTCATTAGGCTTAGCAATAGGTGGGACAATCACTTTTTGTAAAGCATCTTGTAGCATTCCATGGTATGTAGGTGATGTTTGTATTAAATCCCAAAGGGAGATCTTAGTTGGAGTAGCACGAAGTTGTTCGACAAGATCATATTCTTGACCACTTTTATGAGTAAGATGAGGTGGTGAAGGGAGCATAGGTTGAGAACATGAGGTGTTTTCTTATTTTGGTTGTTATTACCGGTGTTGTATGTGTGAGAAATCACATTGTGATGTGGTTGTTGCGACACATTTTGAACACCTTGGTTTCTTTGAGTGATTTGTCTTGCATAGTTTAAGATGTGATCGGGAGATCTAAGTGGTCTTCGATCTCCTTGAACTACAATCACTGGTTTTAAGCAAGAAGGTGCACTAGGTGCCCCTCGCACGATCATCTTAGGAACATTTCTACAAAGTCTATTAGTGAATATTGAATTAACGTTGTTTCCCTCTTTATTATACCCAACATCTATCCTTAAAGGATTTAATGTGAGAGACCTTTTCTCATCCACTAATGCTACATCTTGGCTAGGGAGAGCATTGGAATGAAAGAAAGGTAAGGTGTTGTTAGGAAGGTTAGGTGTTGTATCATTAATAGATCTATCCATAGTCTTCTCATATAAGGTCATTGGACATTCAACTATAGGAAAAGTAGGATAAATTATGGAATCATCTTTATCATCATCATTATCATCATATGTTTGAGCTATTAATAAGAGAAATTTCACACTGATCATGCTCAATGTGTTTTGTTAAATATTCTACTACCAAAGGGTATGTATTCATGAGAGATGTGATGTAGTCAAAATCAGATAAATAGTCAAGGATTTCAAATCAAGAGCATTTAAATATATCCTTATGATACATAGCTTGTATATAAGTGAGAACATGAGGATTCGTATTAAGAAATTTGTAGAAATTCTCAAAGTTTTTGATATATATGCATGTAAAGATACCAAAGAGAGATGAGATGAAGATGCCATAATGAAATGCCTTGTAACATCAATGTCCAATAAGATCTAGCAAAACAAGACATGCAAAGTTTTATGTTACTTGATACACCCTAGATGTGTGACTATTTCACTCCTAAGAACTTGTTTAAGGAAAAGGGCTAAAAGCATGCACCAAGTTCACAACAAACACAATGGATAGGAGGAAAAAAGTATAATACAACAATGGTCAATTGATGATTTTATGTATTTATATTAAATGCAATGAAACAACACCAGTTATGCTCGTTTATGCACATAGAATGTTCACTTTTTCATCTTTTTCAATGCAAATGACTAAAGGATGAGGTGTTGTGAATAATTTAAAGAGGGGAAGAAAGTAATAAGCTCAATATCATTTCAATAATGCAACAATATCCTTCACAACATGCCTATAATGCAATCCTATATGCAAAATAAGTTAAAATCTAGTGAAAAAAATGCAAGATTTCAAACCCTAGACATGAATTTTTGCAAAAAGGACACTATGATGCAACACTACAATTAGAAATCAGTCCTAAATGAGTGTTTGAAAAGGGTAGTAAAATATGAAACAAGATTTTAACTACAAACCCTAGCTAATGCAAAAACTAGGTTATATGAAAAATGCACAATTTCAAGCAATTTTTAATAATTTAAGCATGAAAATGCAATGCAAATGAATAATTAATTATGAGTTTCTGTAATTTAAATTATATATAATGAAAATAATAGAAATTAAATGCAAATTAATTCAAATTATTTGAAAATGCAAACCTAAAATGCCAATTTTTTCAAAATTTTCAAATTTTTTTTAATTTTTCAAATGAAATAAAATGAATGAATGCAAATCTAAAGCTCAACACTCAGCAAGGTGAAAAATTCAAAAACATGGGTTCACCAAATTGTTTAGGAGTGAAAAGAGAGGGTTGGGTTGATGTTTTAGTGTTGATGGATTTAGATTCTCCTTTCACAACAAACATTCAAGGACATATCAACCGAGTTGAATCTCTACTAAGTGAGAGCATTCACCTAACAAATTGGGTTGTCACTTGGGACAATGTGGAAACTTAGAAATGACTAATTAATGCCTTAATGTAATCCTCAAATATGTAAGAAACCCTAATTATGTAAAACAATGATCAAATTGATAGATTCAAACAAATGCTTATAGACTGAGATAAGAGGTAGAGATTAATAACTGACCATTTTTTGAAGTTCAAGATTCAGAATATTTGAGGACAATGCCCCAAGTGCCCAAGTCCAAGGTATTGTTTTCTTCATGAAATGCAGAACTCCTTTCGGTACTATTGATAACCGTTCCATCTGTTTTCACCTCAGGATATGCAGAGGACACTGTGACTAGTCCTTGTGTCCAAGGTAGGCTGATCTTTAGGATATTAGGGCTTATTTAGATGTAGAATATCACTATCACAAAGAATCTAATGTCCAAAACTCTTGAGGACATTACCCTAGGTGCCCATGTCCCAAAAATACTATGTTCTGTTTCTTTCTTTCGAATCTTGAATCCTTGTCGTCTACAAACTTCCTCTATAACTCCACTCTGTGAAACTCGATACCTGTAACCTACAATCACAA
Organism: Cunninghamia lanceolata; assembly: GCA_027924645.1. NCBI lineage: Eukaryota > Viridiplantae > Streptophyta > Pinopsida > Cupressales > Cupressaceae > Cunninghamia > Cunninghamia lanceolata. Next base: position 204,640 of record BSBN01000571.1, on the reverse strand, counting down.
AGGAGTGTGGTTAGGGATTGTGGTGTTTAGAGGCTTGCCTTAGTCAAGCCTCAAAGAGACATTCAAGTCTTCCAAACACCATTGTTAGATAAAGAGTGTGTATCCCTGCGGGATAGAGGCAAAATCTAAATGATAAATGATTCAAACATAAATAAATGTCACCTCAGAGGTGTAGCTCTCATATAGATGAAGATCCTTCATGCACATGAGAAGATGAAGCTAAATCTGCAATCAAAAACATAATAACAATGCTCTTCTTTGCTACAATGAATATCATGGATGCTCTAAAATCACAAGTATGCCTAAAGTTCACAATCATCTTCTAGTCTACAAATGAAAACCTAAACATGCTTATATATGCAACAACACACATTCTCGCTAAGAATTTCATAATTCAAACTTAAGATGTCGGCATGGGACCTAATTAATGGTCACCAAACTGACATTCAAATTTGGGACCTGCCTGAAATAGGGTAGGACACAGGTATGAGCACCCATGTCCTCCAGTCCTATTTTAGGGCAGGGTCAAGTGCAACAATGTCCCTCAAACCCCATATTCAAATTTGGGATGTACCTAAAATAGGGTAGGACAAGGGTGCGAGCACCCATGTCCTTCGGTCCTATTTCAGGGTAGGGTCAAATGTCACAATGTCCCTCAAGCCCCATTTGACATGGGTTTCAGGCAATTTTCTTCTGGGAGTTAAAATAATCATGCAAGATGCAAAACAAGGGACCTGGGAGCTGAACCTAAGAGGGAAAAAGTCAAGGAGACATTTTCTGACATAAAAGTATCAAACCTCTACATTCCTTTCTTCTGTTTATGATGACACTATCCATCTCTCTTGAATACCCATGCAAATCTTTGCCAATCAACATACTGCTCTTTACCTTATTAAATTGTGCCTCTCTAGACTATTTGTACACACTTACATTGACAAAATAGTGTTTCTATTTGTAATAACATCTTTCTCAAACATTACATCCTCTTCATATTTCACATTCCTCGAAGAACCTCCTTAAAGAAAAAACTCAAAAATCCTCGATCACTCTACATGAAACTATGAATTAGAACCCAAAACCATCATTGGAAAAGACAGTTACAAAACTGTGTATAAATAAACACAAGGCAGTGACATCGAAATACCCATCAATATTATTGTAGGAGGAAAGACCATTGAGATTTAAACTAATTTAAACATACGCCCTTGATTTTCTCTTTTACGCCCTTGAAAGATTAAACAGAGAACCTTGATTTTGTATTGGTGCTCAACTTAGCACAACCAACTAGTTAGAACTAGTCACCCTAGGTAAGAGGGCTAGTCACTTAATGACTTAGGACCCTTCAAGTTATGACTTAAGTGGCACTTTACCTGTAGTAGTAAGTCAACCTTTAAATATAACAAAAAGTAACTAAGCATTGATGACCATAATATTAAACCCTAGGTCTACAAACATAAACCCTAGGACTTTAGAGCTCTTTTTCTCTCAGGGTTTTAGATCAATCACCATGATTTAAGAAACTTCCACTGAAAATTGCAACACACAATGATAACCTTTGATGCAGATGAACATTGAGTAGTATGGTGTATAACATTTGAAAGAATGTGACTCCACTAAAGCATCTCTTTAATGCTTTTGCACCAATACCATGTGCACAAGTTTGTATCAGCTTGCATTAACACCATGTGAATAAGCTTGCAACATGAAGCAACTCTTTCATAAAGATGAAAAGGGAATGATCAACTTTGTCATACATATGACAACAAAGAACATGTACTATTGTCATTGTTGCATAACAACTTGAAACCACATGAAATATGAACCACCTTTCACACTTTTGTATCAATATGAAACCATCATCATGATAGAGTCAGGTTGTCATTGATGTCAAAAAGGTATTGATGGTTTGGAGTTACTTTAGTGTGTTCATATTGATAATATGTTCTTAAGAATGTTTCGAGAATGTTTTAGGGATGCAGAGTGTTTCAGGATATTTTCATAATATGGAGCTTCAAGATTTCATGTAGCTTCAGGAACATCAATCAAGAGTTGTTGATTAGTGTATATCTCTCATGTGATGTGTTGTTTATCAGTGGTATTGTTGATACAGGTGATAGAGTTCATTTGACATCATGTTGTTTTCATAGTGACAGTGGCATGATCTTCATTTGATCACAGTTGTGTTGAGGTGTCTTTCAGGTTGTCATAGATGTTGGGATTGATCTTCATATCAGGACATCAAGATCATCATATGCAGGGTTGACTTATGTTAGCTCATTGATAAGAAATCACTCATTTTGGTGACAAAAGAATGATAATATTACAAGTGTTGGATAACATTCATGTATTAATCATACTCACTTTATTGGTGTTTCAAGTTCTTACAGGATTACAGGAATGCAGTAGATACCTTCCTTGTTGGATGATCAGTTAGATGAAATCATGTTGTTAATTGATTGATGCTTTAAAATGGAGGTCACAAAGTGATTTGTTTGGAGTTATCAAGTGTGAAATGTTGATATCTTCATAGAGGTTGATCTCAAGAATTTCAGACACAGTATGCTTGAGTTGTTGCTTCAGAAGTTGAGTTGAAATGTGTTTATGATGGTTTCATTTGGTATTAATTGGTTTACCATACTTCGTTGAGTCTATGATGATTTTGACTTGAGTACCAAGAAGGTTCTTTATCAGAATTGTACATGTAGAGGAACAAGCTTGTTTAATTCGTGATGGGGATATAAGTTTATAAAAGGTTGTTTACTGAGGTTATAAAATTAACATCCTAATTATTCTTTTAAATCCTAACCTCATGTTTTTAAAACCTAAGCTCCAACCGTCTCTCACCAAGAGCACTTTAAGTTATATTAGAGTATTGACTTATGATCATAAGTTTATGACTTAACAGTCACCTGCCAAAGGGTTTTTTAAACATCTATCAATCGACCCCATAGCCTAGAGGAATCGGCCTTGCAGGTTAAACTTTATGTTTTTAAATGGGAAAAAGACAAATCAAAGACATTAGTGGAAAGTGCGATGAGCGCTTGGTTTTAATCAATGGTTATAAATTAAACTTGGTGGGCGCGAAATTTGAATTGAGCCTTTGACTCTTGGTATGCATTTTGACGTGCTCATGACCGTATTAATTCTTTTTGACAGCAGATAAGTTTGCTTTTAAAGCTAATTTTTTATCTATTAAAGTGGGAGTTTTTGGTGGAGATTCTAAAAGCAAAATTTTGGAGTTTCTTTTAATACTTCGTGGCAAGTGAATATTGAAGAGGAAGTCATAAGCATTTTTTTTAATGGCAATTTTTGTGAGATTGAAAGGGAATTTTTTTATAAGCATTTTTTTTAGTTTTCATTTCTTATTTGGAAGTGTTAAAGGCAGCAAATGCAGAATACTTGTTATGAGAAGAAGATTAAAAGTTTTTTTTGCAGGTGTATGATTCCATTGGAAGCTTAAGAATTTTTTTTTTTTGGCCCTTTGCAGAGGTTTTTGCATGGAAGAAGAATATGAATAGAACCAAGGAGTTGAAGATTTTTTTTGAGAGAAAAAAAAATGAAAAGTCATATACAATGTTTTTGCAGGAATATTATGTGTATGGTTTTTGTGTGTTTCAATATGCAGGGTTGAAGAATATCTTGATGGGAATGAAATTTATTTTTCTTCAAACGAATATGAAAAGACTTTTTGAAGATGATCAAAGAGATTTTGTTTCCTTCTACAAGGGAAGATTAAAAATATTGTTGTTGAAGACAATACAGATGAAGATTTGCAGAAGATGAATTTGAACAGGCAGATTGAAAAACAGAGAAGAATTGAATGTGAAAGGATATATAATGACTCTACAATTGTTTTGATTTGATGTTGTTGAGGGTGCAGATAAATGAGGAAATTTTTGTGAATACAGATGAATGTATAAAATATGAAAAACCAATTTGTAATCGAGGAGAGATGTTTTCCCTGATTAGGTGAATTAGATGATTTAAGAATAAAATTTCAGAGGATTGGAATGATGGAATGAATGTTGCAGATGAGTTGATTTGAATGGTGCAAATCAGATTGAGCAGCAATCACTTCTTGCACATGAGATTTAGAGTTCTGATTGATTGAGAAATGCCAGTGAGGCACAACAGTATGCCAGTGAGGCTTGTAGGTCGGTAAGACCATTTGTCAGTGAGACACTTACATCAGCCAGTGAGGCTTGTAAAGATATTTTCAAGGATAAGCCAGTGAGGCAGTTTTGGAGTGGTTTTTATACCCCAGGAGGGTTTTCCACTCATGCAAATTTGTGTTATGTGTTATATTGTTTTCATCTGTATGTATGTATGTTAATACATTGTTTATAAGGTTTTGTTCTCCTTCTTCATTCTTAGTTTTGTGCTTGACAAATCAATGATAGCTTTCTCTCCTTAATGCTCTGCAAGTTAAATTTTGAAAAAGAGTTAAAAATTCACACAACACTGATTCACCCCCCCTCTCAGTGTTGTCCTTGACTCCTACACATCACTATGGAATGCATTGTGAATGTTGGTGCCTGCATGAGTAGTCAGTTTTCAAGCATTTGAACATGCAGGCACCTTCCCAAAAAATCCAAAGAAGTCCTAAGTCTTCAGCCTCCTCAGCATTTTTCAACTGCAGTATCATATTTTCTTTGGAGGAGGTCGTCATCATCATCATGTTTCCAAACATCACCCTAATATTTCTTACGAGGGTCATATTTCACACCAACCTGATCTTCTGCCCGCGGGGTGATATTTTAACATTGGGTGATCTTAGTCAAGATCATCCTGATGATTGGCGCTATGAAATTTCTAAGTATGACCCACTTTTCATCGAGGTCATCATATTTGAATATCGGGTGATTTTTGTTAAGATCACCCCAATGTTATTTTATCACCTTATGTTTGTTCTAGCATCATGATGATGTTGACGTCAAGGAGATATCCATCATATTCATATATCACCCTAATCTTATAGTGGAGCTACAGTGCAACATGATATTTGTGCATGGGGATGATATTTCCAAATATCCGATTATCTTCCAAATATCATCCTAATGCTGATATGATGATGATGTCATCAGGGTCCGGGGGGTCATATTTTAACATCAGTCATTTTATGGAGATCCCCTAATGTTGCAAATATGACGATAACGTCATCCAGATATGAGGAGGTGCGCGAGGTAGATATGCTGTTGACGTCAGCAGGATATGACGATGATGTCATCCAGATCCGACGGGGTCATGCTTCAAGTTTTCAATCTGACCTGATATTGTAATATGATGATGATGTCATCAAGATTTTTGTGGACATGCAGGATGTTCATCGGCCAGACACTTAGTATCGGCTAAGCAGGAGGATCTTCCTCCGATGCATCAGGTTGTGCCGATGAGGGTAAGGTTATCATGCAGATGATGATACTGACGTCAGGGTGATATTTCGAGCAACGGGATATCATGCTGGAGGATGATGATGATGAAGGCTTATGCTAGTGTCATCGAGAGCAAAAGCACCGACATCATATATGCTCACGACCTAGTATATAAAGTGTTAAGGAGGTTGCCGCGGGGTGCATGTGGGATATTTAGATCCTGCATGATTTGAAATATCAGGATGATACATTTTGGCAGGAAAGGTTTGTGATGCACAGTATTCTACATTTCCCAAGGCCATGGGTTGGTAGGCCATTAATGGTGGTATTTGCAGAGGTATGGGCGATGGCATGAATGGTCAAACCACCCAATTGAAGATGTGGATACCCAGGCGGCGGTGCAAGGCTCGAGACCTTTCCCTATCTCCTCTCCCTTACCTACAGCATTCAATGCGTTGGGCACCATTTTCTCAATGTACTATATCTGGCAAATTTTGATCTGCCATGTAATTAATGCTGAGTACCTGCCTTGCTGTATATAGCAAGCTGTGTTGCTCATTTGTTGGTTGTTGAAAACTGGACATATCTGGCTCTGTAATAAGATACAACTAGGTCTGGTTGCTCTGTGCAAGTGACCTTGTGAGTTTATGTATCTCTTGTTGTATGTCTCATGCATGAATTTACTGATTTCATGATTGGTTTTATATGAGTAATGTTGTATTTGCATGTGTTTTGTTATTCTGTCTCCAGTATTGCATGTATCCTTCTTCTGAATCTAGATATCTAAGGGATGTCTGGTATTCTAGAATATAGAATTCCTGTATTGAATGCTTGATCTTTGAACTTCTGCTCAAGGGGTAGATTAAATTGTTTTCTGATTAAGTGTTGGGAAAGATATACTGCAATAGGGATGACATAAGTAGAGATGACTTAACACTCTGTTCTGGGAGGTATTTGTAAGGCAAATACCACAACATCCCCTTGAAATCCAGTTTTAGTGTTCATGCTGATCATTCACAGGTGTATGTCTACTGACTCCAAGCCCTGGATAGGCACCAATCTAGCTCTGCATTGAGATTACATACCAGGTCCTAGTTTTGCATCCAAACACATAAATCAAACTCAAACTTCAAAATCAAACCATTAGGACTGTAGAAGTAGTTTAGGACCAAGATCCTCTGATTCACAACTGAACATAAGCCCAAAGCTAGCCCCTTTGCACTTATCTCACAGTTTTGGTCTTCATACAGGAGGATTTATCTGCTTTGTATCAACATCCCAAGCCAACCCACAAGCATATTCTCATGGGTGTTGAATAGGGAATACCCCCTAGGTTTTGTAGAACCTGAAGAAGAGGAGGAGATAAAAATAGAGTCTATCTCCTACACTGTTGGCCCCTGGCCCAGAGATCCTGTTGATCACTGATGGCTACCTTATAGGGAAATCTGGGAATGAGCATCCAGTCAGGGAAAAAACCAACAGAAATTGGCGATTCCGCTGGGGAAGAGTTGATGAAAATAGAATCTATTTGCGGCCCATCCAAGTCACCAACAGAAATTGGTGACTCTGCTATGGAGGCAATGTCATATCCATAAAGCTTGAGTCTAAGAAATCGAAGAATTAGGCTTGGAAGTGCCTTGTTGCAGCAAATGTAAAGTTTTATGTGTGGCTCTACTGTTGGGAGACCCAGAAAGGAACAAATGTACTTTTAGCTTCAGCTAGTTGGAAGCTTATTCCTTTGCCAAGGAGGTGGCGACTCTATTGAATGAACCTATCAGCAACTGCAACATATCTAGGTATTTGTACAAGTTTTTGAAAAGTTCCCTATTTGGTGAAATAGCACTGATTAAAAGGGAAACATTGGTGAAAGCAGAGCTTGCATGCTTTTGTTAGAACCTACTCTGTATTTCAAAGGGGCATGTAACATTGTTCAAAAGACTCATATAGAGGACTTTAGGAAAGCTAAAATAGCAGTTTGTATCTTAAAGGCCTAAGGTCATGTTGTGATTAAAAATCTGAGTAGAGAAGAGGGTTGCAAAAAACATAAAAGGATGTATTGTCAGCCCATGCACCCTTGTGAAGTGTCAAGTGCAAAAATGTATAGTAGTCAGTCCCAACCATGTAATAAAAGAGGCTTCAACATAAACAGATATAAGCCCATGAATTTCAATGGCATTTGTGGCTATCCAAATGCTTTTCCATCTAAAATCAGAAAGTATTTGCCCAAATTTTTCAATGGTGCAAAGGATGAATCAGCTGAGAAACACTTGCAGCAGTTTAGAAATGTGATGGATGATTTTGAGATTGACCATGAAGATGTAGTTATGAGATTATTTGTTCAATCTCTAGATGAAGATGCAAGGGATTGGTTCTCCTATCTTCCAGCATACTCTGTCAGTTCTTGGCAGGATTTTAAATCTGCATTTCTAGGACAATATGGTGAAAGAATTTCTGAATATACAGTCATTAGTGACTTTATGTACATCCATATTGAAGAAGATGAGTTGATCCCAGCCTTTAACCTCAGATTTATGAAGGCATTGAATAAAATACTAGAATGTATGAGACCTAATGATGCATTGTGCCTAGTTGTCTATTTGGGAGCATTTGATAAGAAAATGAGTTATAGATTGAGAGATAAGGAGCCCACCACATTGCATCAAGCACATCAGTTTGCAATGGATATTGAAAACAATTGGAGGCATGGAATTCAAAAAGGTTATTTCTCTAAAAAAATTTGTTGTCCTGCTACCTCTAATGTTGATAAGGCATATAGTTTAAATGTTGAAGATGAATGTCAAAGTACTCGCATCCCTATTGTCCTAGTTTTTGCATCATTCCAAGTTGATGATGTTTCTGTTATAGAGGAGGATGTCCTGTTTTGCCTAGCAAATGAAGTTGGCGATAATAATTTTTCAAGTAATATTTGCATACTAGTCCTAAACAAAGAGCCTTCATGTTTAAATGATCCAGTTGTGCAAAGTTGTGATCATATGGATCAAGAATCAATATCAGTTTCATCAGGAAGCATTAGAGGACTGGAAAATGATGTAAATAGTTCAACTTCAGAATGCATTGAAATAGCAAAAATTTTGTATGTGGGGCAATCAGATGTTAAAGATGATGAAGATGATATCCATGATCAATTCATGGATCAGGTTTGTTCTGTTGGAACTGAAAATTCCAACTATTTTTTGCAAAATATTTCAGGCTTTTTTGTATACAAAATGCCTTACAGTGGTGATTGCAAATTTTTACTCTTTCAATGCCATCAATAATATGAAGGTAATCTGGCATCATTTCATTTGTGGGGATTTCTTTTATTATGGGGTTTGTGTTAGGGCTGCCTATTCTTTTCTCTGCCTTGGCAATGCCATTTTTTGAGATGGTAGACAATTGTCTCAGAAAAATGAGTATTCTACTTGCATTTGAAATGGGAGAGTTCCATTTCATGTCTATTTCTTCCCATTGTTAGTGCTACTTTCATGGATGATTGCAAGGTTGGTTTTTGTTTTCAGACTGATGCTATAATTTAAAATGTTGTTTGTAGCCTTAGTTTCGTGCAAGTACCTCTGGAATCATTTAGCTCAAAAAGTCAGTATTTATACTTGAAATGTTCTCAAGGCTGATATGATATGTTAATAGGTTTTCTAGAACAGTAGTTGCAGCCTCTACTGTTCGAGCTAAGTAGCATTCCTCTGTTATTGTTTGGGTAGGATATTATATTATATACCTGATGGTTGGCTAGTCTTCACATTTAGTATGACTCTGATATCCTGCAAAGGGGAAATTGTGATATTTTTAGGGAGTGGCTGTTCCAGATTATTAACTGTTGATGTGCTTTTACTAGATTGGAATAATGGAGCTGATAATTTTTTTTTTCTTGCAGAGAAATTTGTCAGAACAAGTTCTTTCTAATTGAAACATTTGTGCAGATTAATCCAATCTTGCGCATAGAGGGTGGGGAACATATTATAGTTATTTCTGCATCTCCTTGAATGTTATTTAACACAATCTTTATAGGCTAGTTTGGGAATTTAGAAGATTAAGATTGCAAGATAATTATTATGTTCTTAAACCAATCCCATTGAAATTTTAGTCAAAATGATCCCTAAGTCTTTGATGATGATCCACTGTTTGAACTTCTATCTTGCTGTGAGCTGTAGGATATTTGTCGATAAGGAGCTTGTGCCTTGCTGATAAGAAATGATGTAGTGTTTGTAGAAAGGAGATACATTTGGCGTCTCCCTTGATCAGGATGGGAACAGTCTTTGGACTTTCCATTCACACATGGTCAAGGCAATCTGCCACCGAGCTGCTCAAGGAATTTATTTTCAGTTGACAATAAACAATTCGTTTCCGCTTGTTCATCCATAATTATTCTATAATAATCTCCTTCCATTCTCATCATAAGGAGCTGCTTATTGGAGTTTTCCAGTAAGTCTTTGATAGCAGAAGTTAAATTTGCAAGTTCATACATTCAATCTGGATCTCTTGGACATAGTAATTTGCCATGGACAAAATATTATGTAAAGTAGGGCCGGCATCTGCCAAAGAGCTATGCTGCGAGTTACTAGATGAACCTGGGGCAGACCTAGAATAGATGGTGCATGCATTGACATGAGAAGGGCCATGCAGGCAATGAGCTTTGTTACACGACAAAGGGTCCGCCGAAATTGCCTTATGCTTTCCTTTCAAAATAGTCCAAGAGGAAGTCTCCTTAGCCTCAGCATTCACTCTCCTTAATGGATTGTGATGGTCTGAGTGGTGGGAAGCATTCAGCATTATCTCATTATCTCCGATGTCATGGGCTGTAGAGCCAGAAGGAATATTAATATTGCTATTGACCATGGATGTGGAAGGAGAGGAACAACACCACCAGTAGCAATCTGTTGCACTTTGATACCCTTGTGCAGACTAGAAGAAAGAGAGTGAAGTGGCCCAGCAAGAAGTAAAGCCCCTTGAGCTAAGAGGAGAAGACAAATTGAAGGTGCCAAAAACCTCACAACATTCCAAATGCACCTACCAACAACCAAAATAACAGCCTGTAATCAGCTAGCTAAAATGTGGGACTTGTCAAAGACCGCTAAATTCCTCCTTGGAAGTTTTACATCTATTTTTTCAGAACCAAGCGAGTCCTCTGACAAAAAGGAAGTGGAAGAGAACAGCAAAAATGTATTTAATACCTTACTTTAGGGTTTAAATAAGTTGAAGTATCTCAGAATGGGGATTACCATTGTTTGGAAGTTATCAGAATAAGAGTGGCTCATTTATAAAGGGCGCTGCCTTTAAAAGGGAGAACTCTTTGTTTGTCAAGCTATATTCCAATAAGATAGAAATCATGGGAATCACAAGATGAAGTCTGCCGGATTCATTCAATGGAATGCAACTCCTAATTATTGTCTGCAGATTACAAAAAGGAGATATATTTGTTATTTTGAGGAACCAGTCCCTATATATTATTAAGGGATTCGTATAGTCTTAGCACATTGATGTTAATATATGTTGATAAGTTGTAAAAGATGTGGGACCCTCAAATAAGATTAGCACTAAGGACATAGAAGGGATGCGTTGGAATCATTTGCAAAGTGCAAGCTTATTTTAAAGACACAAATCTGATGTGGCAATCCTTGAGAGTTTGTTTATGTTTGAAGGAGGGAAGATGACAATACTAACCGTGGCCCACCAAATGCAAGGAGTTGCATATTTCAAAGGGAATTTATGGAGAGTATGATTATTTTAATACTGAAATTTCCTCTGGTATTCTGACCATACCACCTTGTGTAAATGGTTACAAATTGAAAGTTGCTGTTTGGTAGACAAGGACTGACATATTTTGCATCTGGTCTGCCACATAAAACAAAAATCAGTTTTGGTTCTTTTCTTTAACTTTGTGAAGTCTTCAGCTTGAGGAAAAAGGCATACGTTGAGTTTGAGTGAAAGTATATCAAAGATTTAATTGCCTTGGGTGGTTCATGGGGCCCAGCAAAGATCAAGCACAACCTTTGTGGAGATTTGTATTATGTTTGGAAGCTTTTGCAGCAGCTGACAAGTAATCTGGACAGCAAGACACAACAAATTCATTCTGGTTTTAAACAAGAATATCAGTCAGGGACATTACATTAAGGAGTTAACATTTAAAAAGGCCTTTGTAATTTGAATTGAATGATGAGTCAATCACCGTGAATTCAATTCATGTTGCTACTGCTTTTATGATCTGTGTGTTTCCTGGACTTGATTCCAACAAATACGGACATCAGACAATAAACCACATATGAAGAGTTATGGAGCTTTAAAGAAGCAGCTTTTGCTGGTAGGAAGAATGCTTTTTAATTGAAGTCTTGCATTTTACCTATAGACAGGTGTTTCCAATTGTGGAGTAAACTCGCAAACCAAGCATTTACGCAGAGATTGACCAGTAATGACCAGCTTACATTTGAATTGATTCGAGTTCTAGAAATACACTAGTGTGACATTCATTCAGAAATTTTGAAAGCATTTTGTATTCTTAAACTTTACAAATCTGGAATTCCCAGAACCCCTACTACTGAAATACATTTAATTACATTAATAATATATGGACATAAATGTTCACACATCTATTGTGGTCTAGAAGTGGTAACTTCAACTTACTTACAACTCTCACCACTAATATATATTATAGAAATATAAACAATGTATCTGCATATATCCAACTGGAACATGAATTATCCTAACCCCCATATTATAGACCATTATTACGAGCATGATCCTGAATTCTCAAATTTATCTGGACACAATGCCTTGTGTAAACATCCACCACTTTATCCTGACTAGCAAACTTTGATCACTCAATTTCTCCATCATTTATCTTGAAGAAATTGTTGAGCATAGCCTTATTTACTTTATTCTTACATGATACACTGGATTCTTTGCTAGCCAGATAACACCATAATTTTCATAAACTTTAAAGTGTAGTAATAAGCCTTTACTGTTGTGACTATTATTAACTAAGTATTCTTCTCACTCATATTGCTCTGCATGTGAAGTATTGGCATTTAGTTGCAAAATTACCACAGTCTTATGTCTCTCCTTGTTGCATTCATTATAGTTGGATTGTTCTTATAATGGTTAGAGATTGAAATGATACTCATCACTTGTTCCTTTATGGATTGTTGACTGAGTTGTGACCACCGTACAGCACTAAGACCATTAAAAAATAAGAGATTCAGTTGTGCAGCAGTGATTTGCTTTGCCTGCCATCAATTGGCATAGGAGATGTCAAGCATAACATTGTTCTTGTGGTGCAGGATATAGTTGTGATGCATAGTCACTTGTGAAGCATTATCATGTTCTAAAGATCTTCTTTCTGAGTGTAGTAAACAACTGATAACAGTGGGCTTTGAGATGGTGGTATTACAGCTGTAACAATAGTTTATGGTGGCTGTGTTTTCCTATTTTTTGGGTGGCTTTGATATATGACTAGATTGACCATAGCAAAGAGTTAAGGCAGCATTTTCAGAGTCATTTTGCATCAGCAATATTCATGTTCCAGTTCTCATCCTTTACAGCCTCAATCAAACTCTGCCAAACTGCCCATAATATAGTCTAATCATCAACATGAAACAGCTAAGACTACAATGTACTCACCTTAAATTTTCATAAATGAGTAAAACCGAAAGGACAACTACTCAATCCATTTGATATGATGTGTTTATTGATTTTCATATGTCATGCTCCAGGGCCCTGCTTTAAACCATATGGCATAAAGCAATTTTATCAATCTAAAGACAAGGTATCCATTATCTTAAACCAGAAAACCATATGGCTGCTACATGTAGACCGCTTTTTCAAAATATGCATTAGGAAGGAGCTTCCACAACCACTTGATGTACTTTCAACCTAAGTTGTGTTGCTAGTGCCATCACCATTTTAATAGCGACCATCTTGCTACAGGAAAGAAGCTGCTTCATTATCAATCCCATTCCAAGACAGATAAAATAAAAATCCTATTTCACAATCATAACGAGGAGCCAGTGATCTTCACAAAGCAGAATCTTTAACCCTTTTGTATTGTAAATTATTTTGGGTAGAAAAAGACAAAGCAATACTTTGGATAAAGAAGAAAACTTAATAATTGAACAAATAATTCACCATAACATATACAAAATCATAAGTTGGAAAACTTATAAGTTATGATTAAACTTGTGAGTTATAATTCAGCATAATATATATAATCATTTAGCTTTATTGCTTCAGAATATGCTATTTACATCATTGAAGGCCATAATGCAAACTTAAATATGACCATAATAAAATATAATGCAAAATTTACCCTTGCAATAAAAAAGGGGGATTGCATCAAGAGGTGGTTACCCATAAGATACTCGATAAACTCACACAGGAGTAAAAAGAAGATGATAAAGATTTAAACAAATATTAAGGAAAATTAAAATGTCAGGCAATAAAATGTTTCACCAAAGTAAGAAATAGACTCCGAGAAACGTCAAAATGCAAAATGGAAATTGTAAAGTATTTTTCACCAAGATGGGAAATATTTTTACTAGGAGAAAAGGGGATATTAAAGCACTGACCAATATTTTATTTCCTGACGGCAAAAGATCAATATTAAAAACAATAAATTAAACCTAAGGTCATGCCAAAGAATTTGTTAAATTATTGGAGCCTTAAAAAGGAAATATCAAGGCAAATTATTATTAACATTTGGGTATGATAAAGTGACATTTGACGAATGAAATACATTGTTCTGGTGATGAAACCCTAAATACATGTCACTGAGCAAATATACAATGGAAATAAGGAAATGATACGGCACGCCACATGTCCTAAGGTTCAATGTAAATGATATATTTATATATTGTTTATCTGATGAATAATTTGTTTTCTATGCAGGATTTTTGATTACAAGCGGCTCTCAATGGGGAAGATTATATATATTTTATTCCAGCCTCCGAGGATTTGTTAAGTGTTTCAAATCAAGTTATTTAATTTATGTAATCAATAATGTCGGTTTTCATGGTTAGGTTTAATTGGTTATCAACCGTCATGAATGTAACGGGTCTGAGGCTTGTTGCATCTCTTTAAATAGAGATCCCAGGACCCGGAGTGGGATGAAGTTAGAAATTAGGTTAGGATTAGATTTTACAAAAGCACATTTGAAATACTTTAGGATTAAATTAGGTTAGATTTTATTCAATCTGATGCAAATTTTATCCTTCTGTGCAATGTCGTTCTGAGAAAGATTATGGTGCGTGATATGTTTTGAGGCAGCATTGTTGAGGATTCAAATTTGAAATACACTGTGACGGTATCATCTGTTTGTTGTTTTTCATTCAATCAATTTAATTATCTCCATGTCATTCATTTTCTGATTATTCAATTCGAATGTGTTAAGGATATGTTCAAATTGTCTGATTACAGTTGCTAATTCAGTATATTTGATTTGATTGGTTTCTCAAGTAGAATTAAATCCTTTCTCATCAATTATAGTAATCTTAGAATGTTGAATGGATTACTAAGTACGATTAATTGATTAGGGTTATTAATTTGTCTCCAGAGTTGATCTAATTTGTTAATTTGCAAATTTAAATTGGTTCTTTCCGGAAAGATTAAAATCCTTTTTAAATATTTTGCATTTAATTCAATTATGTCCTTTGGATTATTAAGAATGAGTTAATAATTTCTTCCTTGCACGTTTGTACAAGTTGCAAACTATTATATGTGCCAATCAGATCGAGTTATTACCTGATACAAGTTATTTGTTTTTGATATCCTGACTCTGTTGCCCAAACAGACAAAGCACCAGTCTAATTATTGATTTATTTTACATTTAAAATCTTTGCTCTGTCGTAGATTCATTTCATTTATTTGTTATTTCTGTTAAAATTTAGATTAAATCATTTACTTTTCCTTAGAAATAGTTTATAGTATTTCATCTGATTTACAAGTATGCCAGTGTAATCAGATAAACTAGCAGCAAACCAACATCGATTTAATCATACAACCTGCTTTGAAAATCAAAGGTTCACCCACCTAGATTGTAGCAGGACCTGAAGTGCAGGGAGAAGTTGATCGTTAAGGTCAAACTCCAGTCATTGGCTCAAAAACGTTGTAGATTTGACCATAGGGCTTGGCATCCCCTTAGAATCCACAACCTGCATTTTTGAGACCCAACATGTTCTTCTTATGACTTTAGATCTGACAATACTGAAGAAGAATTGGATTGTCATGAAGAAGAAGCAAAGACCTTTACAATGAGCATGAATCCCCTTTATGATGAGCCTCTGGATGCATTTATCATTGTGAGTCATGACCTTCATTGGTGCAGGATTAACCCTTTGTTTGAAGATGATGATGCCGACTTACAAACTGAGAATAATGAATGTTCATCATCACCTGATTCAGACATGTGCAACATTGGGTGTGTGGATCAGGATTTGTTTTCAATATCAGTAGATATTAGGGGTCTCATATTTTCTGAGTATTTTGAGTTTTTGGATCAGCTGGATGAGTGCCTGATGGTGTGCAGCAGCCAAGTAAATGATGAAGAATGCCAAGAGCAGTATGATGTACTATCTGAGGGATATAACATACATGTGTTACCTAATGTTGAAGAATATTATGTGTATGGTTATATGTCTAATTTTGAAATCCAAAATGACAGAGGTGAAAATGATAGTGGCAAGCTTTCAAAAGTGGTGGAATATCTATCTGAGCAGATGACATTATGGGCAAATTATGCCAATCTTTTCAGTTGGGATTGGGATCTTCCAGTTTGGAATCAAGCATTTGACAAGAAAAAATTATGGTTCTTCCTTTTTGGCTGCCCTGGGCCGCCAAAATAATGTTTAAAAATAATGTGTTTGGTGATGCAAATCAATATAACCTCATGACTCTATTGCCCAATGGATAAGGATGGGTCTGCATCCCAGAGATCTGTGGTTCTCACCATGCCTGCAAGAGGCATGTGTCCCCAGACAGAGCCATTATTGGTGCCTGCATGAGCAGTCAGTTTTCAAGCATTTGAACATGCAGGCACCTTCCCAAAAAATCCAAAGAAGTCCTAAGTCTTCAGCCTCCTCAACATTTTTCAATTGCAGTATCATATTTTCTTTGGAGGAGGTCGTCATCATCATCATGTTTCCAAACATCACCCTGATATTTCTTACGAGGGTCATATTTCACACCAACCTGATCTTCTTCCCGCGGGGTGATATTTTAACATTGGGTGATCTTAGTCAAGATCATCCTGATGATTGGCGCTATGAAATTTCTAAGTATGACCCACTTTTCATCATATTTGAATATCAGGTGATCTTTGTTAAGATCACCCCGATGTTATTTTATCACCTTATGTTTGTTCCAGCATCATGATGATGCTGATGTCAGGGAGATATCCGCCTGTCAGCTTCATGCATTGTCCAGTGGGGGGTGATCATTTCAAATATCTATCATATTCATATATCACCCCGATCTTATAGTGGAGCTACAATGCAACATGATATTTGTGTATGGGGGTGATATTTCCAAATATCCAATTATCTTCTGAATATCATCCTAATGCCGATATGATGGTGACATCATCAGGGTCCGGGGGGTCATATTTTTAACATCAGTCATTTTATGGAGATCCCCCAATGTTGCAAATATGACAATGACATCATCCAAATATGAGGAGGTGCATGAGGTAGATATGCTATTGACGTTAGCAGGATATGATGATGACATCATCCATATCCGATGGGGTCATGCTTCAATATTTCAATCTGACCCGATATTGTAATCTGATGATGATATCATTAGGCTTTTTGTGGACATGCAGGATGTTCATCAGCTAGACACTTGGTATCGACTAAGCAGGAGGATCTTCCTCTGATGCATTAGGTTGTGCCGATGAGGGTAAGGTTATCATGCAGATGATGATGCTGACGTCAGGGTGATATTTCAAGCAACGGGATATCATGCTGGAGGATGATGATGATGAAGGCTTATGCTAGTGTCGTCGGGAGCAAAAGCACCGACATCATATATGCTCACGACCTAGTATATAAAGTGTTAAGGAGGTTGTCGCAGGGTGCATGTGGGATATTTAGATCCTGCATGATTTGAAATATCAGGATGATACATTTTGGCAGGAAAGGTTTGTGATGCTTAGTATTCTGCATTTCCCAAGGCCACGGGTTGGTACACCATTAATGGGGGTTGTTGCAGAGGTATGAGCGATGGCGCAAATGGTCAAACCACCTAATTGAAGATGTGGATTCCCAGGCGGCAGTGCAAGGCTCGAGACCTTTCCCTGTCTCCTCTCCCTTACCTACAGCATTCAATGCGTTGGGCACCATTTTCTCAATGTACTGTATCTGGCAAATTTTGATCTGCCATGTAATTAATGCTGAGTACCTGCCTTGCTGTATATAGCAGGCTGTGTTGCTCATTTGTTGGTTGTTGAAAACTAGACATATCTACTCTGTAATAAGATACAACTGGGTCTGGTTGCTCTGTCTAGGTGACCTTGTGAGTTTATGTATCTCTTGTTGTATGTCTCATGCATGAATTTACTGATTTCATGATTGGTTTTATATGAGTAATGTTGTATTTGCATGTGTTTTGTTATTCTGTCTCCAGTATTGCATGTATCCTTCTTCTGAATCTAGATATCTAAGGGATGTCTGGTATTCTAGAATATAGAATTCATGTATTGAATGCTTGATCTTTGAACTTCTGCTCAAGGGGTAGATTAAATTATTTTTTGATTAAGTGTTGGGAAAGATATACTGCAATAGGGATGCCATAAGTAGAGATGACTTAACACTCTGTTCTGGGAGGTATTTGTAAGGCGGATACCACAACATCCCCTTGAAATCCAGTTTTAGTGTTCATGCTGATCATTCATAGGTGTATGTCTACTGACTCCAAGCCCTGGATAGGCACCAATCTAGCTCTACATTGAGATTATATACCAGGTCCTAGTTTTGCATCCAAACACATAAATCAAACTCAAACTTCAAAATCAAACCATTAGGACTGTAGAAGTAGTTTAGGACCAAGATCCTCTGATTCACAACTGAACATAAGCCCAAAGCTAGCCCCTTTGCACTTATCTCACGGTTTTGGTCTTCATACAGGAGGATTTATCTGCTTTGTATCAACATCCCAAGCCAACCCACAAACATATTCTCATGGGTGTTGAATAGGGAATACCCCCCTAGGTTATGTAGAGCCTGAAGAAGAAGAGGAGATAAAATAGAGTCTATCTCCTACACTGTTGGCCCCTGGCCCAGAGATCATGTTGATCACTGATGGCTACCTTGTAGGGAAATCTGGGAATGAGCATCTAGTCAGGGAAAAAATAACCAGTGAACTGAAAAGAACAAAGAACCTTTGCATCAGGCATCAACAAACTATAACTTGCAACTCTTTGAATAATCAATGTGAGAGTCTTCATCACTAATCATACAAACCTCCTTATTGCATGAAACAAACCACAAACCTCCTAATGATGACATGCCATAACTCTACCTCCTGATGGTGATGTGATGACAGTCCAATGAAGATGAAGACCAATGACACAACTCCTCTATCAAATTACAGACTTCATTCAATGTTTGCATTACCAATGAAAAACTTCATTCAACAAACACCATGAATGAATCAATGAAGATGAAACATCATGGAATGTGAACACAAGTACCATCAACATCAACGACAAATCAAAAAACTCCATCAACCAACATCCAATATCAATCACCATGAGATGAGTATCAACACACCTGACAAAAATCATGGCATTATGAGATGAAGACCAAACACCATGTTGTCATAGAGATGAGTATGCATCATGAGATGATCAACACCACAATCATCAATATCATCAAGGATGAAACACCATCAAGTCAACTCCTGAAGCATGATCATAGACCATAAAGTCAACTCCTAAAGCATGATCAGATGATTAAGATATTGACATCAATGACAAACATCAACAAACTCCCTTTTGATGTCACATCAACAAACTCCCTTTTGACATCAATGACAAACATCAACAAATATGTGGTCTTTTAATGTATATCATTTTGAGATGTGGAGTACTTGGGAGAAGTGAAGGAGATCAAAGCTGATAGAATTGAGTAGAAAACTATTTAAGTGTAAGTATGTTATGTTTTGCAATAGGTTGGTTGTAATTTGCAGATCATTGTGGTTGTTCTTGGTATTACATGATTTGATTATTTTCCACACCTTTTATGTAAGTGCTGATTGGTAGACTTGAGTTTCTTTAGTTGAAATTACTCATGTAACATGAGGTCTATGATGTATGTATGTCTTTGGTAGATTATATTATGAGGTCTATGATGTATGTATGTCTTTGGTAGATTATATTTTTTGCACATCAATGTTTTTGATGTGTTTGTTATCATGGAAGATGGTATTTTTTTTTTAGAAAGATAGTGGAATATACAAGTGTGAGAGCTACAATATGGGTTGGATATGTTGTTGGCATAAGTTTAATGATGTTGTATAGTTTTTTGGATGTGCTAGCAACTATTTGTGGTTGCTATTCCAGCTATGGTGCTTGATTCTTATTACCTATGCAGGCCTATTTGTTACCATTAGATTTGGTGTTTGTATTTGGATATCGGTTGGTATAGGTTTCTTGCTTCTATGTGATAGTTTAGTGTGGCATCTCTTTAGAGGATCTTATATTACATGGTTTGACATGATGCATGATGAGATGGTGGTAACTTTGATTATTGTTGTAGGTATCTTGATTGAGCATGTGGATGTTTAAATAGTACCTGTTGGCCATATGGATTGTCTCCTTGATGTTTGAGTTTACTTGTTTGACCCCTTATGCAATAAGTGGAAGAAGAGAAGATGCATTTATTAAGGAGAAGTTGGAGGTCTACAGAACTTCTCTTGGTCTGGTAAACATATGACAATAGGCCATGGAAAGAGGCTAATATTTTTTAGCATGGTTATTTGCAGCATGAATCAGACTTCAAGTAGGAGATTGTTTGGATGTGAAGTCTAAATTTTCATTTCATCTCCTTTATTTTGTCCCTTTGTCTTATTTGAAGAATATTGTATATATTTGGGAGAAAAACTTAATGTATGTTGTTGTGATCAATAAAAAGATTAATGCCTTGCTTTCTCGTGGATGTAGCCATATTGGTGAGCCACGTTAAATTCTTGTGTCTTTGTGCAACTTTGTGTTTCTATTTATATTGTTGCAGGTGTTATGTGCTCTTTATTTTGTCTTATTTCTTAACATATATCTTTTTCTATTTATCAGATTAGATTTTTGCATAAATAATGTCTTTGTGACTTATTTTTTTGCAAGCATTGCCTGGATTGAACAAAAAAGTATATGTGTGTTTCTTTGTTAATAGTCTTCTAAAAATCTTTTAGAATTATTAACAAACTTTATAAATGTTATGTTGGAATTAGTCCAGACAACTGAGAGGGGGGGGTGAATCAGTTGTCCCACAAATATTAATCTTTTCTTCTTTTAATCTTTTTAACTTTCAATCAGATAAACATTAAAGCATGAACCAATAACACAAGAGCAGAAATAAATTGAACACACATAACACCAAAAAAAAATTTAAGTGGAAACCCGGTTAAGGGAAAACCATGGTGGGGGTTAACCCACAAGATTTGTAACCTGTTAAAAGTACTTAGAAAAAAAGGGAAGGCACATGCCTTCGAGCTCACTGCTCAAGAGAGGCTCACTACCTATAGAATTTCTGTTTAATATAGAAAGAATGAACTGTGAAATAGCATCTACTTTATGCTTGGTTCAGTTCCTTTGAAATCTCACAAAACTTCTGCTCTACTCCAAATACCTCTTCTCTAGCTCTTCATCTAAACATATCTTGTTCTTCTGCTTCTCCTCCACTCTACTCTGCCTTTGATCCTTTCTTTGGATTTTATTACTTTCGCAAGGTTGATTTTCCACAAACTCATCAACAAGTATTTATACACTTCATCAACCTTGGAATGAACATCAAGGTCGGCATTACAAACATCTAACTTAATGCAAATCACAAAGCTATTGGTCAAACATAACTGGGACTCAAATCTTCCTTGATCAACACACCATGCTTCATATAATTGCTCTTAGATCATCTACAACATGGTTGAATCATCCGGTCAACCAAGATTGGGAAGAACAGCAACACCAAGAAGGAAATCTTCTTTGACATGATCAAACTTCAATGTAGACCTCCAACATAGTAGTCACACAATCCATAGACCTCCACAAGCACATAGAATTCAACAAAAACATCTGCACTCCTCTAAATCATCAGAATCACTTGCATCTTCCTCCAGAACCTCAAGAACACTGTCTGCCATGACTATCACATTAGAAAGATTGCTTGCAGACCTCCAAACCACAAACCACTTGAATGGATGATACACACTAACTTCCCAAACATGCCTCTAGATCTGCAGATCATCATTTGACATATCCAGAACAATCCAGACCTCTTTCTTGTCACTCTGTCTCTTCTGAACACTGCAAAACTGGTTCTACTCAGATGGCCATATCTTTTTCAAATCTTCATGCGAACCCTTCAAAACTTAACTGGAGCTTCTTCAGACAATCCTCTACTTAGCCATATGGTCCGCATACATTGATCCTCATTAATTTTCTCAATATCCTCACCAATCCAGTCTTCTATAGAGGCAACAAAATAGGATATAGTTGACACTGATGGAAACAAGGATATGTTGACATCAATGACAACACCAATTAGGTACATATTTCCAACAATCTCCCCCTTTGTCATTGATGGCAACATATGATGTGAAAAATTGATTTGACCATCAAGACAGGACCTTCTCCCCCTTTCTCTTATCACTTCTGCAATCACTTTCTTCACTGCTCCCCCTTTCATCAGCAACTAGTTTTTCACAGGAACTTCTCTTCCCCTTTGACATCAGTGGCAAAGGGCACATATTTGCAATCTTTTCTCCCTTTTTGTTTTAGACTGATCCCAAAATTTTTATACTGACTACTCCCCCTGAGTAGTATCTCCTTAACATCAATCCGAATCACAAGATATGACTGTGAATTCCACTAGACTAATGCACTTTAGTGCATCTTAGTTTTGATCAGGAGGGATAATAACCCCTAACTTCTCTCTGAGATACTCAAAAGTATCCTTGGGAAGAGGCTTAGTGAAAATATCCACAATCTGATCCTTTGAAGACACAAACTCCAATTTGACTTCATTCTCATTTACCTTCTCTCTCAA
Organism: Cunninghamia lanceolata; assembly: GCA_027924645.1. NCBI lineage: Eukaryota > Viridiplantae > Streptophyta > Pinopsida > Cupressales > Cupressaceae > Cunninghamia > Cunninghamia lanceolata. Next base: position 182,010 of record BSBN01000571.1, on the reverse strand, counting down.
GAAATGAAACTTAATGGATATATGCTTTGTCTTTGAATGCAACACTGGTTGAGATACTTATTGCACTTGAATTATCACAGAAGATTGTGACGGGCTCCTCAAACACAATTATGATGTCCTTCAACATTTGCTACATCCATAGAACTTGAGTACAATTATTTGTTGCTGCTATATATTCTGCCTCTACTATAGATAGGGATATTGCCTCCTACTTTTTGCTTAGCCAAGAAACCAATCTTCTTCCCAAGAAGAATGCACCATCACTAGTACTTTTCCTGTCATCCACATCTCCTGCCCAATCAGCATCTATATATGCATGAAGAGTGAAGTCATTGTCTTTTGGATACCACAATCAAGTGTTCCTTTGAGATATCTGAAGATTCTTTTGACTGCTACAACATGGGATTCTTTAGGATCAACTTGGAATCTAGCAACAAGCTCAACTACATTCCTAATATTAGGTCTGGTCTGAGTCAGATAGAGCAGTCCTACAATCATTAATCTATACCTTTTCTGATTTGCCTTAGGGGAGTCATCATCTTTAATCAACTTACATCCGGTTACCATAGGCGTACCTACTGGATTTGAATCTTCCATTCCAAACTTCTTCAACAATTCTTTCACATACTTAGACTGAGATATAAAGATACCTTTATCTAACTGAGTGATTTGCAAACCTAAGAAGAAATTCATCTCACCAAACATGGACATCTCAAATTCACTTTGCATCTGATCAGTAAATGTTTTGTACATACTCTCATTTCCACCAAAAATGATATCATCAACAAATACCCTAACAATCAGAATATTCTCATGATCAATCTTGAAGTAAATATTATTGTCAGCAGTGCCTTTGTTATATCCTAGCTTTAGTAGATACTTATCTAATCTTGCATACCAGGCTCTTGGGGCTTGTTTGAGTCCATATAATGCTTTCCTCAATCTGCAGACCTTGTCTTTCTGATCAAACAACTAAAATCCTTCCGGTTGCTTAATGTAGACTTCTTCTAACTCTTCGTTTAGAAATGCTAACTTGACATCCATCTAATAGACTTTGAAATCTTTATAAGCAGCAAAAGCAAGAAACAATCTAACTGCCTCTATTCTTGCCACCGGAGCAAAAGTTTCTTCAAAATCAATTCCTTCCACTTGAGAATATCCTTTGCATACCAACCTTGTTTTATTTCTTACAACTTCACCATCTTCATTTACTTTATTCCGGAAGACCCATTTAGTTCTAATCACATTTTTGTCCTCAGGTCTAGAAACAAGATCCCAAGTGTGATTCTTTTCAATTTGCATTAGCTCTTCCTCCATTGCTTTTACCCATTTTTCATCATTGTAGGCTTCACTTACTGATTTTGGTTCAATCTTTGAAATCAAACAAATCTCTTCTTGATCTTTAGCAATTCTTCTCCTAGTTCGAACACCTTTATTTCTATCTCCTATTATTTGATCTTCAGGATGATTCATCCTTACATACTTGGGAGTTTTGGGAATTGCTTGAGCTTCTGTTTCTTGAGCTTGTTCCTCAACTTCTACACTATCTTCTTGAATTACTAGATTTTCTAGATCAATCTAGATTTGAATCTGAGTTTGCACTTGCCTTTCTTGACTTGGATTTTCATCTTGATCATCTGAATCATATCCACAAGACCTGGAATGTCCTTCTTTGCTCTCATCAACTTTGATATTAGAACTTTCAACAATCTTTTTCAACCTCTTGTTAAAGCACCGGTATGCTTTTCTTTGAGTAGAGTAACCCAAAAAAATTCCTTCATCACTTCTTGCTTCAAACTTGCCTAGATCCTCATCTCTTTTGATATAACATTTACTACCAAAAACTCTAAAATATCTTACAATAGGAGGATGACCAAACCAGAGTTCATAAGGAGTCTTACTAGAATTGCCTTTGATCTGCACCTGATTAAGAGTGTAGATAGCAGTACTTACAACTTCTCTCCAATAAACTTGTGGAACATTTGTTTCCATCATCATGGTCTTGGCAACTTCTTGAATGGTCTGGTTCTTTCTTTCCACAACTCCATTTTGATGAGGAGTCTTAGGAGCAGATAACTATCTTTTTATTCCATGCTTTTCATAGAATGTATCAAACTCATTGGAGGTAAACTCTGCACCTCAGTTGGATATCAGACACTTTATCTTCACACCAATCTCATTTTCCACCATAACTTTGAACACTTTGAATTTGTCAAGAGCTTCTGATTTTTCTTTTAAGAAAGTTACCCACATCATCCGGGAGTAATCATCAATTAGCAACATAAAATATATGTCTCCTTGTACACTCCTAATTCTAGCAGGACCACATAGATCATATGCACAAGTTCCAATCACCCACTTGAAAATTGTTCTTTACTTTTGAATGATGTTTTGTTCTGTTTACCCAATTGACATTCTCTACACATGCTATTAGGTTTCACAAGTCTTGGAAGATCTCTCACAGCCTGAGTAGAACTTATCTTGACAATGTTGTCAAAATTCACATGACACATTCTCCTATGCCACAACCAACTCTGATCTGTATGTGCAATCAAACAACTTTTACCAGAACTACTTAATTGAAAGATGTTACCTCTAGTTTGTGTACCAAATGCAATTTTAGTTCCAGAGCTTTCCAAGATTCTGCATTTGCCATCCTTGAATCAGAGATCATAACCCTTGTCAACCAATTGTCCAACACTGAGAAGATTATGCTTCGGCCCTTCCACATATAGAACATCATTTGTGTTATTCTTACCATCAAAAGAGATGGATCCTTTGCCATGGATTCTACCAGCTGAGTTGTCTCCAAATTTCATAATTCCACCTTCATATTTTTCAAAGTTTATAAACTTACTTTTATCACTAGTCATATGATGAGAACATCCACTATCAATCACCCATTCATCCTTTTCAACAACCTAAGCAGCCGAGGCACTTTCCACATTTGCACAGCTAGCAGATTCAGTAGACACAGGATCTTCTTCTTTGATAGCAATAAACACCCAATCATCTTCAGTGGCACCTCCATGATCAGATTCATCATCTGTGACTCCTTCTTCTCCAACTTCTTGGACATAGTAACATTTCTTCTAACCTTTATATCTTTTAGGGTTTGGCTTTAAAAATTTCTCTGGACATCTTGAGGCAAAATGACCAATCTTATTACAAGCAAAATATTTGAATGGCAACTTTCCTTCATACTTACTAGATCCTCTTGGCATTTTTTTGGCAATAAGAGCTTCAAGTTCTGTAGACTCAATTTCATCATTTTCAAGATCCTTCCTTGCCTTAGCAAATCTGTTTGATCTTGCAGAAGAGCTTTCACCTGGATCATATCTTTGTTTTCCATATACACTGGCCTTAAAAGCAAATTCAGACTTAGGAAGAGAATCACCAAACTCAATTCAAAAGCTAAAATTTTGCCAACCAGTTGATCTCTTGTAACTTTTGAGATAGTCATGATCTCCTCTATAGAAGCAACCTTATGTTTGTATGAATCAGGTAAAAATCTGAGCACTTTTGCCACAATCTCTGATTCTTCCAAAGTTCCACCAGCACACCTGATACCACACACAAGTTCATTTATCTTTTGCATGTAGATTGTGATGTTTTCATCTTCACTCATCCTCATATTTTCAAATTTTCCTCTGACTTTGTAGCTTGGCATATTTGACATGTTCATCGCCTTCATAAATATTCTCCAACTTCTTCCAAATTTCATGAGTAGTTTTTAGTCTAGAGACATTTGTCATTTCTGAATTAGTCAGGGCACTCAACAAGGCTTCTTTAGCTCAAAGGTTATTTTCAACATCTTTGATTTGATCTGGAGTTGAAGGACCTTTCTCCAAAGGTTTATACTCATCATTGGTTATCGCCTAATAAGCATCACCCATGCATTGCAAATGGCACTCCATGCAACTCTTCCAAATAGAGTAATTTGTTCCATCGAATCTCAGACTATCCTTCTTGTAAGTCAACATCCTGGATCTCCTTGGGTGGTTAAGCTTCTTTTAGAGGAACTTGACTCTGATACCAATTGTTGGAATTAGTCCAGACAACTGAGAGGGGGGGTGAATCAGTAGTCCCATAGATATTAATCTTTTCTAATTTTAATCTTCTTTAACAACTTTCAATTAGATAAGCATTAAAGCATGAATCAATAACACAAGAGTAGAAATAAATTGAGCACACATAACACTGAAACTTTTTTTATGTGGAAACCCAGTTAAGGGAAAACCACGGTGGGGGTTAACCCACAAGATTTGTACCCTGTTAAAAGTACTTAGAAGAAAAGTGAAGGCACATGCCTTCAGGCTCACTACCCAGAGCTCACTACTCAAGAGAGGCTCACTACCTATGTTTAATACAAAAAGAATGAACTGTGAAATAGCATCTATTTTATGCCCGGTTTAGTTCCTTTGAAAGCTCACAAAACTTCTACTCTGCTCCAAATACTTCTTCTCTAGCTCTTCATTTAAACATCTCTTGTTCTTCTACTTCTCCTCTGCTCTACTCTGCCTTTGATCCTTTCTTTGGATTTTATTATTTTCACACAAGGATGATTTTCCACAAACTCATCAACAAGTATTTATATGCTTCACCAACCTTGGAATGAACATCAAGGTCAGCACTACAAACATCTAACTTAATAAAAATCACTAAGTTATCAGTCAAACATAACTGGGACTCAAATCTTCCTTGATCAACATGCCACGCTTCATAGAATTGCTCTTATATCATCTGCAACACACTTGAATCATCTGGTCGGCCAAGACTGGGAAGAACAACACCAAGAAGGAAATCTTCTTTGACAAGCTCAAACTTCAATTCAGACCTCCAACATAGCAGTCACACGATCCAGAGACCTCCACAATCACATTGAATTCAACAAAAACATCCACACTCCTCCAAATCATTAGAATCACTTGCATCTTCCTCTGGAACCTCAAGAACAATGTCTGCCATGACTGTCACATTAGAAAGATTGCTTGTGGACCTCCAAACCATGAACCACTTGAATGGATGATACAAACTAACTTCCCAAACATGCCTTTAGATCCGCAAATCATCATTTGACATATCCAGAAAAATCCGGACCTCTTTCCTATCACTCTGTCTCTTCTAAACATTGCAAAACTGGTTCTACTCAGATGGCCATAGCTTCTTCAAATCTTCATGCGAACCCTTCAAAACTTAACTAGAGCTTCTTCAGACAATTCTCTACTCAGCCATATGGTCCACATACATTGATCCTCATTAATTTTCTCAATATCCTCACCAATCTAGTCTTCTATACTGGCAGCAAAATAGGATACAGTTGACACCAATGGCAACAAGGATATGTTGACATCAATGACAACACCGATTAGGCACATATTTGTAACATGTTATATCTCACTTCATAATTTTGCATAGGAGAAGAATCACCTACAAATGTTAAACTAACATGAAATCTATGTAGAGGATGGTTGGTGATCATACCCATGTCTCCTAGACTTTATATACATCCATATCTATTCCTTAATAGCATAAAAAATGGTGCTAAATTTGGGTTTGGATCAAGTCTCTACATGTGGTGATCATAAGATTGCCATTATTTCTAGTAAAGATTCTAATGTAGCCTCCCTCTTACATGCTCTTACATGTCATAAGTAACTCCTATCATGATGACTCATGATGCTCTTACACACTTTCCAAGATACTGATATGTGGCATAAGAGTGCCCCCTCAAATGGGATGCCCCACTCCTTATATGGGGACAAAACAATAAATTAAATACAATTAAATATAGATAATTAATAAATACAAATAGTGTGAATGCAAGGTTGAGTCACCTTTTCCCAACAGTGCTATATCTATGAGTAGTGAATATATGAAGTTAATGGGATTTTGATATGCATATGAATAGTGTATAAGTATATATTTGCATATATTTATTTTTCTTTGTATTATTCCATCATTCACCACATTATTCTATAGTCCACAAGACTTGTTTTGTTCCTCTTCCTTATCCATCACACTAAACAACACTAACATAGAAATAGCATAGGTCTCTAGTTTGCACTTTCTTATCAATAGTCCCTAACACCTAAAATATAAGGTGATCACACTTTGATGCCAAATGAAAGGAAGCAATGGTGTAGAATACACTTCCTACACTAGCCTATGAGGGAAGAATGTATAGAAAACAAAATGATTAAATATAGGTATAAAAAGAAATAGCACAAAAACATTACAACCATTACTTAATTATTTTCATGAGGAAAATCTTTTTAGGAGAAAACCCCACACTCCAAGCAAAACCAATTGTATTATTCAACAAAAAACATGTAACAATACAACTCCCAAGCTATACCTTCATAGGAATACCATTAGCATACAAGTTCTTGAGCAATTTTGGTAGCATAACAATACCTATAAAAATAAAACCATACATAGCTCAACCCAAGAACCCAATTTATAGAAGATACAATACAAAAAACCACCAAATGAAACCTCATTATTATGAGTGTATACATCCACAAATGTGGCATAAAATGTCTATGAAGAGTCCATCATGCTAAAAATAGTAGATTCCTTACACTAGCAATACACTTTCATAACTCATAATTGACTCTTCAAATAGGGCACTTCATTTTTTGCTCCATAATCTTCATTCAAAGATACTTTTATGACTTGACATAATGTTGGTCAATATTCCATGTAACTCTCCTATAATCACACTCCTATGAATCATAAGATTCTTTAATAAGTAACTCCCAAAGAGAAAGAAAATGTAGAGATAGAAAGGAGAGGACTAGCTAGCCTCCCAAGATGTATCCTCCTTATATCCCTAAAAGATCAATTGCTCCACATGGCAAAGAGAATGTAGACACATATTATCTCATAATGAATGCTATAGTAGGTCCATCTGTATTGAACAATGCATCTTCCTTTTAGAAGAGGGAACCCCGATAATGAAAGTATATTGAATCCCCACTTCAAAAGTGGAATAAATAGAAGAAACAAGAAGGTCTTTGGAATATTCTCACATATCTCCATGTTGGTGCTAAGATGTGCAAAAAATTGAAAAGAGTCATAGGTCTAGTTGCAAAACATTACATCAATAAAGTATGTGAAGTAGGAGACATAATAAGTACCTAAGAAGATGAATATGTAGCTATGAAAGCACTATCATTGAAGAGGAAAACAAGGTCCTCAATGATGTCATCTAGATTTGAAATGTGGGACTCTATAAACAAGTAGGAGATGTCTAATAGGAATGTGTCCCAAGGAAAAGAATGTGGAAGACATATATGATTCTGCTACAAAGAATCACTAGAAGCTCTTAAAGAAGTAACTCCAAGCTCTATAGAAGAAATGAATAGAGAAAGAATGCCCTCAAATATAGATGGGGAATTAGAAGGAGAATAAGGTGAAGTTGTCTCAATAATACCCACATGTGAATGGTTGTGAACCAAGGAACTATCACTCTCAGATGTAGGTGGTATTTCTAATGCACTTTGAGCTCTATGTAATGCACTTCAATCTCTTTGGATTGAATCTACACATTTCACATTCAAAAAATTTTGTAACATTAAAGAGTTCTCAAGAAATGCCTCGTGGAATGCAATGATTGTAGGATACACACAAAATGGATTTTTTGCAAAGGTTTTAGAAACTTTGAAGCAAATACAATTGTAGGTGTACAACTAGACTCTACAACCTTTGCAGCCTCCTCATAGTCTATGCAAAAATGGAAGCTTTTGAATGGAGTATGAACATCCTTCAAAGCATAATGTAAAGGGTATATTTGTCAAATGTTGTTGTTGCAAGTACCCTGGTAGACATGTAAGAAAAAAATAGAAGCATAGACAAGGAATATAAATTGTTTGACAAAATGCCTCAAAGATATGGTCTTACAAAATGCCATGACTGTAGAATATGTTTAAAATGGATTTGTTGAAAAGACATAAAAGTTTAAACAAATGTAATTGACGGGTGTAAATCTAGACTCCTCAACCTTTGATAGCATCTTCCCTATCTACACTTAAATTGGAGCTTTGGAAGAGGGTATGAAAATCCATCAAAGCATAATTAAAAGTGGATTTTTGTAATATGTAGTAGTTGCAAGTGCCACTTCCAACCACCACAACCCTCACAAGAACTTATGCACAAAATCTCCCTTGATTAATTTCAAATTGTGATAAACTTTTTGGTAGCTTATATTTTATGGATAAGATTTGAAGCTCCTTCTATTTCTTGTTGCATCATGGTATGAGATAGGTACAACTCTACTAACTTATTAAGTGTTACCTTACTTTTAAACATGTTATTTTTCATGCCGGCGCTTTATGTTTCCCTCCTAAGTTCTTCGATTTCTCTATCCTTAAAAATGTTTGTGGTGCCTTGGAACACCTTTTCGCTTTGCAATCGACATTTTTAAAATTTTGATAAACTTTAAATCAATGAGTTAACTTTTTCTCAAACTTACCAATTAGATGATTTAACCTTGAGTGTTGACTTTGACTTCTCTATTGGCCATGCCTTATGTTTTTAAAATCAATGTTACCTTTGATCGGTGAGTTATGATTTTCTTAAACTTTATGATCCTTGATTGGCTTAGCTATTGACGTTCATGTTTTTCAAAATTTGTCTATTCCCCACTCCATCACCTAGTCCACATATCTAAATTGAGTCCAACATTTATTTCCATGTATGGAGAAAGAGGTGCCTATCTCTTCACATTAAATGGGAATTATTTTGAGTACTCAAATGGACACATCTCATTAACGAATTATTGCAATTCATTAATGATGTGTATTGCGACATGCAATACCTTGTTTAAGAGAATTATTTAAAGACATTTATAAGAACTACCATTCTTACAAACATTCTATTCTTTGATGATACTAGTGTCATGCTTCAAGTTCTCTAATGTGACTATGATTCTTAGTGCAGTATGTGGGTTTCTTCTATACAGGTCAACTAAAATGCAAACTTTCTTCACTTGCTTTACTTTGCTATGTATTCAAACTATTTAATGGAGGTAGCGAAAAGAATATTTCAGTCTCATTAATTCGAATTGCTCCTCTTTCCCAAATGCCCTAGGAATGTTTTTGACACCACTAGTGATATCAAATGCATACATCTATTGGTTACTCAAACTACTCAAAATGAAATATAAATACTAGAGTTTTCATGTGGCTTCTGTTATCAATAATGGTTTAGAAAATTTGAAGGACATAGAGTTGGGGCATATTGATTTGAATGAGTTTTGGAGTAGAATGAAACATAACCCAAGATCGTCATTGGTGGAGAATAATTTCACAAGTAGGATGGCTCATGTTGGGGGATTCCTACCAGTTGTGTCTTGTCCAGACCTAGTTCTTACTTGTGTTAAGAATTATCATTCTGAATCCCAAGAAATTAGGGCATCTGATAGTTCTGTAATAGAAAAAATTGATGCCTAGTCCATAACCCGTACTTTGAGGTTACTTGAAGGAGATGAATTTGTACAAATGTCCGTCGAAAGGGGTTGGAGCTATTTCCTGGACATAAAAGATTGGTGCCTAACTTTCATTGCAAAAAATTGGCTAAAAAATGAAAAGAAAGGGAAATCCCAAGTGCCACCAAATTTGAAAAGGGCACATTTCAAAGAAGACATATCTCATATGATTACTTTGCTACATTGGGTGTTTGGGAATGATGATTCCAGTTCCTTTGAAAAATGGATGTATTAATTTATTTTGATAATTTGTAGTAAATCTCAATATGTGGACTAGGTGAAGTTAATTAGTGACCATCTAAATGATCAACTAGCTAATTTTTTGTTTTATGTAAAATGAGGGGTTTTCAATTCAATGTGTGTTTATGTTAAATCATCCTTTCACATCTAACATTCATGGATGATCAGCTGAGTAGAATCACTTCTTTTGTAAGAAGATAATTCTATAGGTTAGTTGTCACTTGGAATGAAGAGGAAACTTGGAATTTGTTGATTAACATGTTCAATTAAGCTCGATTATGCTAAAAACCCTAATTATAGAAAATTGTAAACAACTAGACAAATCTCGACAAATGCTTGCAAACAGAGATGTAATATTCAGAGTAGATACATACCAGGTTTTGAGATTTTGGATGTGGAAAATTCAGGGGCTAAAGAGAAGGCACCCAAGCCCAAGGTACAATTTTCTATGAAGATTCCCAGAAGATGTCTGCAACTTATTCCTACAATCCCAGAGATTTCAGTGTCAAGGATTCGAAGGGCTTTGGTGTAAGACGCCCAAGCCCAGGTCCTACTTTTTTGCTCTAATACGGGAACTAGACACTTTCTTCCAACCTCCTGCAACTCCACTCTATCAGATATTACACTTGTCACCTGCAATCACAAGGAGTGTGGTTGGGGGTTGTGGTGTTTAGGATCTTGCCTCAATCAAGCCTCGGAAAAACATTCAAGTCTTCTGAACACCGTTGTCAGATAAAAGAATGTGTAAACTTACAGGATAGAGGCAAAAACAAATTGATAAATGATTACAAACATAAATAGACATCACCTTAGAGGTGTAGCTCTCATGGAGGAAGGATGCTCTTTCACGCCATGAGGAGATGGATTAATGAAGCTAAATCTCCAAATAAACACATGATTGCTCTGTAGCACAATGAACACCTTAAATCACCTTATCATAAGATCACAAATTCTCAATAGCCATCTAGTTTGTAAATGAAGTCCTAAACATGCTTATATATGCATTCCCACTCTAATTTCATAATTCAAACTTGAGATGTCAGCAACAGATACTTCTAATGGTCACATAACCGACATTTAAAATTTAGGTCCCCACCAAATAGGGTAGGACTAGGGTACAAGCACCCAACTCCTGGTCCCCATTTTCAAGGCAGGATCAAGTTCAACACTATCCCCTAGGCCCCATTTGACATCATTTTTCAAGGATTCTTCATTGGGAGTTAAAATGAATATGCATGATTACACCTAAAGGACTCAGAAGCTAAACCTTAGGAGGTAAAAGTCCTAGGGGGACATTTTACGACATAACATTTATGATGTAGGAGCATCCTTGGTTCAAAAGCAATCTTGCATCAACCAAAAACATTTGCATTCTAGATTGTTTGCATTTTAGTTCTTTCATTTTCCCAGTTCAGTCTAGGCAGTTTAGTCAGAAGCAGTTTCGGCTTGTGGTTTGGTTTTAGCATTTCACACCTTGCAGATCTAGACTTAGCATCTACATTCATTCACCCACATCATATCAAGAATTTAGAGCATTTGGATCAATTACTAAAAAGATATCGCTATCAGAAGATCAACTACTTTCTTAGAGCAGAGCATTCCAACAGTTCCTGATAATCAGCTAAAGGAGAAGGCTTGCAGATCATTCCTTGACTTGTGGATCCTAATGACACATCATTCAATGATCCTTGGTTCATGGCCGACCTTTCCTAGGGGTCTGCATGTTGTTACATTCATTTGAGGAAGTGTTCTATGCATTTAGGTCCGACCTATCTGTGAACACGTTACAGCTCTTCATTGGAGTTTGTGACCTTCCTTGGCCGACGCGGAGGAATCTATTGGTCTAGAAATGATATATATTGATGTAATAGATCCTTAGGAAAGTAGAAATTGACATAAGAAAGATCTGATAGTTAGATTTTGTACGAAGGAGCTTCAAATCTTATCTTGCGCATGTATGTAATCAGGCCTATGAGCCAAATTTGTAAGCCCGCATGTTGCCGACAGATCTCTAATTTGAATTCCATGATGTACTAAATGACTAAATCTACATATCTTCTATACTCTTGTGTTATTTTTGTTGTGTTTACTCTTGCTGCATGGTCCAAATAGTTCATTCTATGAACCCTCCTACCGTGACTGCACCAAGTGGTATCAGAGCGAAAGTTTGATTCTTTGGAGTGAATTGGTGAAGGGGATTCTGTAAGATCTTGTTGTAAGAAGATTGTCAATCCAAGGTAGCTTATTGGTGTGCAACTGATCACCAATTGAGAGGTAGTTGTTGCTTGTAGCCAGATCGTTGGCCTGAGGCAATTTGCACTTGATCATAGGAAGATGCCTCCGCGAAGAGTTCCTCCTATTGGTATAATGGCTAATAGAATGGATGAGATGATGGAATTGATGAGAATAATGCAAATTCAATTGGATGCTGTTGAAGAAGATAGGTGAAGAGGATTGACACCGAGACCTAATGTTGAAAGTGATGATGAAGAAGAATTTCAATCTATTGAACAAACTAGCGAAACCCTAGTAGGTCATGAAGAAGAAGAATCGGATCAAGTAAAGATGTTGTAAGCTATTTCAAAGATTGGAAAAAGACCTAGAGTCGATGTGCCAAACTATACTGGTAATTTAAATCCAGAAGAGTTGATTGATTGGATAAATGACATGGAAGAATACTTTGAATATGAAGAAATTGAAGATCCGGAGAAGGTGAAATTTGCAAAGACAAAGTTGAAAGGACATGTTGCTATATGGTGGAAAGAAGTTTAGTTGGAAAGAAATAGGAGAGGAAAAGAAAAGATTACAAAGTGGGACCAGATGGTGACAAAGTTGAAGAATCAGTTCATACCTGCTGACTATGAGTTGGAGTTGTTGAAAAGATTGCAAAATCTAAGACAAAAGGAGAAATTTGTGAAGGAGTATACTAAAGAATTTCATAAGATGATCATAAGAATAGGACATAGTGAAGAAAGCAAGGAGAAAGTGGCTAGATACATCAATGGACTGAGATTGAATATTCAAGAAGAGCTAAGATTGGTAAGGATGACATCTTTGGAAGAAGCATATCAGTTTTCCCTGAAGGTTGAAGAGAAGATGAATAAGAGACATGATCAAAGATAGAGAGGTAGAGGAGGTAAATTTCAAAGGGTAAGATCATTTTCTGGGTATGACAAATCATTTGTGGAGCAAAACAAGTTTGACAGTTCGTTGAAGAAGGATGACAGAGATAACAATGCTTACTGGAGAGATGATAGAAATTTTTACCGAAGAGGAAACCCTAGTGCATACCGGAATGAAGGATACAGAAGAGAAGGAAGAGGATTTGATAAGAGAACATTCAAAGGTACTTGTTTTAAGTGTGGAGCTGAAGGACATAGAGCATTTGAGTGTAATCAAGGTAGTACAAGCAAGAAGACAGAAAACAGTGGAAGAGCAGCCTATGTTGAAGAACCTGTTGAATCACCTTGTTTAGTTGGCAATCCAGAGAAAGGAGAATAATCAGTCATGAGGAGAGAACTATTTCAAATAGAGGCAAATGAGGAACCATCACAGAGGAAAAGTCTATTCCGGACCAAATGCAAATCAGGAGGTAAGTGTTGTAAAGTTGTGATTGATAGTGGTAGTTCAGATAACCTAGTCTCAGAGGAGATGGTGACTAAGCTGAGGTTGGAAAGATTGAAACACCCTAAGCCTTATCAGATAGCATGGATTCAGGATGATCATAAGGTACTAGTGAGTGAACCATGTTTGGTGAAATTTCATATTGGATCTTATCATGATGAAGTCTTGTGTGATATTATGCCTATGGATGTTTGTCATATCTTGTTGGGTATACCTTGGCAGTATGATAGAATATCTATACATGATGGGAGAAAGAATACATATACTATAATAGCAAATGGAAAGAGAATTACTTTGATTCCTTTGGAGGATGATCCTAAGAGTGAAGTGTGTGGGAATGCTAGAATCTATTTAGTAGATGGAAGGAAATTTCTGGATGGTTTGAGACATGAGAATATGTGTTATGATTTGATTCCTAAGAAACCTAAAGCATTGAAGAAAGAGATTGAAGAAGAACAGTCGGAGGAGATAAGAGAATTGCTGACAGAGTATGAAGACATCATATCAGATAATGTACCTGAAGGATTACCACCTATAAGGAGTACCAGTCATCACATGGATCTTATACCGAGAGCAAGTTTGCCTAACAAAGCAGCACATAGAATGACACCGGCAGAGAATGAAGAATTGAATAGACAAATACAAGAATTGTTGAGGAAAGGTTTGATCAGAGAAAGTTTGAGTCCTTGTGCAATACCTATAGTTTTGGCACCAAAGAAAGATGGAGAATGGAGAATGTGTACTGATTCCAAAGCAATAAACAAGATCACAGTTAAGTATAGATTCCCTTTACCTAGGATGGATGATTCATGGATTGTTTGAAAGATAGATTTGAAGACTGGATACCATCATATCAGAATCAGAGATAGTGATGAATGGAAGACTGTTTTTAAGACAAATGAAGGATTGTATGAGTGGTTAGTGATGCCTTTTGGATTGACAAATGCACCGAGTACTTTCATGAGGTTGATGAATGAAGTCTTGAAGAGATTCTTGGGTAAGTTTGTGATTGTGTACTTGGATGATATTCTAATTTTTAGTAAGACAAAAGAAGAACATTTGTGGCATATTAGACAAGTTTTATAGAGGTTGAGAGAAGAGAAATTGTTGATAAACATCGAGAAGTGTAGTTTCATGAAGGAAGAACTAGTGTATTTGGGATTTGTGATTTTTGCAGAAGGATTAAAGATGGACCCTGAGAAAGTGAAAGCAATTGTTGAATGGCCTACATCGGAGAGCATTGGAGAGGTTAGATCATTCCATGGATTGGCTAGTTTCTACCAGAAGTTCATTAGAAATTCCAGTTCAGTTTGTAACCCTATGACAGAGACAATGAGAGGTGATAGAAAAGATTTCAAATGGACATTAGGAGCAGATAAAACTTTTAAGTTGTTGAAGCAAAAAGTGATAGAGCTACCTATTTTGGCATTACTAGATTTCAATAAGGTATTTCAAGTTGATTTTGATACAAGTGGCAATGCAATTGGAGCAGTGTTAAGTCAAGAAGGTAGACCAGTAGCATATTTCAGTGACAAGTTGAATGATGCAAGGAGAAGATATTCAGTTTATGATCAATAGTTCTATGCCATAATTCAAGCCTTGAAGAAGTGGAGACATTATTTGTTGCCTAAGTAATTTGTGTTGTATACAGATCATCAAGCTTTACAATATGTGAATAGTCAAGGTAAGTTGAATCAGAGACATATGAGATGAGTAGAGTTCATGCAGAGTTATACATTTGTGTTGAAGCATAGGAGTGGAAAATCAAACAAAGTTGATGATGCATCAAGAGTAGGAGAAGAAACTTGTTGACAGAGATGAGAGTTGAAGTATTGGGTTTTGATGAATTGAAGAACATCTATGAGGGAGACACTGATTTTGTAGAACCTTGGAAAGCATGTAAGGAACCTATTCTGATAGATAGAAGTAAATGGTTAGACTATTTCATTCAAGAAGATATGTTGTTCAAAGGAAGTCAGTTGTGCATACCTAGAAGTTCAATGAGAGATAACTTGATCAAGGAGAAGCTTAGTGGTGGATTGGTAGGACATTTTAGCATTAATAAGATAGTGGCTTTGGTAAGTGAAAATTACTTTTGGCCTCAGATTCATAAGGATGCTCAGAGATCTGTGCAAAGTTGTAGAGTTTGTCAAGTTGCAAAAGGGAGTAGTCAGAACACTGGATTGTATAAACCTTTGACAATACCGGAGAGGCCTTGGAAAGACATAAGCATGGATTTTGTAATGGGATTACCTAAGACACAGATAGGACATGATTCAATATTTGTAGTGGTGGACAGATTTTTAAAGATGGCTCATTTCATACCTTGTAAGAAGACAATTAATGCAGTGCATGTAGCCGATCTATTTTTCAAGGAGATTGTGAGATTACATGGATTACCTAGGAGTATATTTTCAGACAAAGAAAAAAATTGTTGGATACTTTTGGAGGACACTTTGGAAGAAGATGAAGATAGATTTGAAGTTCAGTTCATCTTTTCATCCATAGACCGATGGATAGACAGAGGTAGTGAATAGGAGTTTGGGAAACTTGTTGAGATGTTTGGTTGGAGAGAAAGCCAGAAGTTGCAATTTGATACTTTCACAAGTAGAGTTTGCATACAATAATTTAGTCAATAGGAGTACCAGAAGAACATGTTTTAAGATTGTGACTAGAATGAATCCTAGAGGACTTGCAGAATTAAGAGACATTGGTATGGAAGAAAAGAGGACTGCAGAAGTAGAGGAATTTGTAGATCATATGAAGACAGTGCATAATCAAGTGAAGAAGCATTTGGAAGACATGAACAGTAAGTACAAAGAGAAGGAAGATGAGAAGAGAAGACACAAAGAATTTGAAGAGGGAGATGAAGTAATGGTATATTTGAGAAAAGAAAGATTTCTAGTTGGGACATATAACAAGTTGAAGATGAAGATGTTTGGACCTTGTAAGATACTCAAAAAGTTTGATTCCAGAAATACATATGTAGTGGAGCTACCGGAGACATTGGGTATTTCACCTATTTTTAACATTGCAAATCTTTACCAGTATCAGGAAGTAGAGTTCAGTGATAGCATGGAAGAAGATTTGAAGAAATAGTTACCACAACAAGCATCGGAGCAGATTGAAGACATTTTGGATAGCAGAGTTGGACGCAGCACTATAGGAAGACAATACAAAGATTATCTTGTGAAGTGGAAAGGCAGATCGGAAGAAGATTCAACATCGATTTCTTAGGCTGAGGTGGACCATCTTGGTTCTCCCCTAGCCCCAGCAAAGTGAGGGACTCACTTTTTCAATAACCACAGATGTCTGATGCAGGAGCATCCCTGGTTCAAAAGCAATCTTGCATCAACCAAAAACATTTACATTCTAGATTGTTTGCATTTCAGTTCTTTCATTTTCCCAATTCAATCTAGGCAGTTCAATCAGAAGTAGTTTCAGCTTGTGCCCAATTTTAGTATTTCATACCTTGTAGATCTAGACTTAGCATCTACATTCATTCACCCACATCATATCAAGAATTCAGAGCATTTGGATCAATTACTGGAAAGATATCGCTATCAAAAGATCAATTGTTTTCTCAAAGTAGAGCATTCTAACAGTTCTTGATAATCAACTAAAGGAGAAGGCTTGCAGATATTCCTTGACTTGCAGATCCTAATGACACATCATTCAATGATCCTCAATTCGTGGCTGATCTTTCCTAAAGGTCAGCACGTTGTTACATTCATTTGAGGAAGTGTTCTATGCATTTAGGTCTGACCTATCTATGAACACATTACAGCTCTTCATTGGAGTTTGTGACCTTCCTTAGCTAACGCAAAGGAATCTATTGGTCTAGAAATGATATATATTGATGTAATAGATCCTTAGGAAAGTAGAAATTGACATAAGAAAGATCTGATAGTTAGATTTTGTATGAAGGAGCTTCAAAGCTTATCTTGCACATGTATGTAATCAGGCATGTGAGCCAAATTTGTAAGCCCGCATATTGCCGGCAGATCTCTAATTTGAATTCCATGATATACTGAATGACTAAATCTACATATGTTCTATACTCTTTTTTTGTTTCCGTTGTGTTTACTCTTATTACACAGTCCGGACAGTTCATTCTATGAACCCTCCTACCATGAATGCACTAATTTAACCCCCACTTTAATGTATGTATGATCTTACAACCCATACATGCATTAAAGTACAGTCAACAAACACATCAAACATGCCAAGCACATAAGAAGATGCATACACTAAGATTGAGGGACTATTCCTTGCCCCTAGCCTTAGGTAAACATCAAAAGACATGTCGCAAACATGCAAAACATAGAGAAGATAGTAATAGGCATGCAAAACACAGAGAAGACAATTACAAGAATGCAAAACATGAAGAAGATAGTTACAGTCATGCAAGACATGATGAATACAAAGATATTTCTTTTTCATTTTTCATATATAAAGAAGCAGATGCAGAAAAGTAAAAATGCAACTCACAACCCAAAATGTAGGGAGGGGCATTTTACCACATAGCTTTAGACTATTGAAATTAAGAAACACTGAGAGGGGGGGTGAATCAGTGTTCTGCAAAACTTATTAGTATGTTCCTTTATTAATTTACCACATGCATCCAAAAGAAAGAAGCATGAACATAAGAACAAAAACAACAAGATCATCACACATGAACACTAGGATTTTTATGTGGAAACCCAATTAAGGGAAAAACCATGGTAGGGGTTAACCCACAAGAATTTATACTCTGTTAAAAGTATTACAAATGGGAAGGCACATGCCTTCAGGCACACTACCTAGAGCTCACTGCTCAAGGAGGCTTACTGCCTACAAGATTAATTACAAGGAGTTCGCTAGAATGCTTGAACTGAGGAATAGCATCTAACAATGTAAGATTATAGTTCCGATTGAGCTCAGTACACTGACTTTATACACTTCATCTCTTTCTGCTATACTTCGCACCTATCCCTTCATATTCACATATCCATATCACAAAATGCTTGAACTCATCGATTATATATATCTGCAACATGAGATTTCATCAACTGCAGTCGGCCTTAAGAGAGACTTAGAAACTATTTCAAGAACATTATTCTGTCGACTGAATCCATGCACAAACATCAATGTGGATCAAAAATTATGTATTCAAGTCACCACACATGTCAGCCAATACCACTAGATCTCATAAATTACTCAACCAACTACTTCTCTTCATCCACACAAGGATCAAACACTTAATCGACTTGTTCTTCACCGGACTGAACTGTCTAACCAAAACCTGATATTCATATGCTTGTAACTTTCAATCTCTTCATCACTAGAGGCTAAAAACTTGGATTTAGATAGCCCTAACATACCTTAACATTCCCTCAGATCCTTAGCACAATATGATTACCTGTGGAGAGATGTAGACCAAAATGTTGAACCCTGTCATATGCTCTGTTCCTGTCTATCTGGACTCAGACAAATCTACAATCTGACTCCCAGTATGATCAATTGATACAATGTGGATGTGTAAGATAGATTCAGTTGCCATCAATAACATCTAAAATTCCTAGCAATGTCTCTTGCCAACAATCTCCCCCTTTGGCATTGATGGAACACTTAGTGAAAAATGACTAAGTGTTAGAACAACTCCCCCTTACTATGTACACTTGTGATTTCCAATGCTCCCCCTTAGATGAATTCCTCATTTTTTACTTATTTCCACTCCCCCTTTGACATCAATGGCAAAGGCTGAGATCTGCATACCAAAATTCATGCCAAAAATCTATGTACATACTTCCGCATATGAACACACAGTGCTTAAGCCTTGTTCATCAACAAAAAGATATAACAAAAAATGTTTTTCAACCATGTCAATTCACTGTCCTAGTTTTTCTTTATGCTGCCTAAAATGGATATATGCCCACTAAACAAAAATGCCTGTGATTCTACCTTTTGAAGATCAATAGGATCACAAGTAGTAGCAGTAGCTTGGGATTTTGCCAATAGATCATACATAGTTTCTAACATAGGGGAAATCAGTCCTCGGAGCTCATCCAATCTGCCCAAAACTTTAACCATTTCTTTCTCCAAATTACTCGATTCATTTCGCAAACTCACTACTTGACATTCTTTAGTTGTTACAGACTCAGTTAAAGAACTATATGACTGAGAGATGTTAGACAATTTAAGCTCTAAGTCCTTAATCTTCTTCTCAATATCTTCAACAACTTTAGACCGATTTAGGTAAAACTTATAAATCTCTACACCTTCAGAGAGGGCATTTTGAATACTCTTTACACTAGTATCAAGCACTAATCTATCATAACTAATTATTTTCCTTATTTCAGCAAATCTCTTCTCATTATATTTATTTCGGACTTTAACTTCTAATGACTTTTCAAAAGTTTCAAAATGAGTACTTACAGAGTTTATCAGACTCTTCAACTGACCGGAGGGGGATGCTGATGAGTCCTTCTAAAATGTAGGCATGATTTTCTCCAAAATCCTAGATGTAAGACCAATCAACTCACTATCTTCTATATGGGATTTCAAGATTTCCTCTCACCTTAGCTTGTGCAATAGAGGCCAACTTCATCTTATGTATCGGTGATAGAGTATCCAAATTGATTGGACCTTGTATTATATCTGGATCTTCTGCAACTTGTTTATCTCTCTCCAAAATTTCTTTCACTGCTTCTGCAGTGTCTCTTGTCCAATATATTGTTTTAGTTTTATGTTCTTTAGGGCCTACTTCTTCTCCCTTTCTGGAGTCAATCACATTGTCCTGCTTATTATTTTCATTCTTTTTCTCTGCTTTTGCTTTCTATACATCATCAGCAGAGGCATCCTCACTTTTATCTTTATCAAAAATGTCTTCTGCACTCTTTTCCAGAGGATTTTGTGTATCCTCAGCAGCAGTATTTTCATCATTTTTATCAGATTCTTTAATATCCAAAATGGAGGAATCAATTCCATCATTAGTTACCCTTTCTTGATCTTCCTTCAACATCTCTTCATCTTCTTTATTCAATACTTCTTCTTTCAGAATAGAGACATCATCTACTTCAGTTTGTTGCTCATTTTTCTACAACTCTTCATCATTCAGAATGGATGTATCATCAGTATCAATAGGTTCTTCTGTAACCACATAAAACTTATACTTGTCCAGTGCTTTCTTTAGAATTTATTTTGTTTCTTTGACAACTTCATCAATGTCTCCAATCATCATCTTATTCATCCTTTTCTTGCTTTTGAATTCATTCTTGACTTCTTTGAAAATTTTATCTGCTTCCTTTCTGGAGATTACTAGACAAATTGCACAATACATGTTCCCTTAGCTCCAAATCCTTTTCTTTAGTAGCTTCTTTTCTCATTTCCAGAATGACTCTTAAACTCATAAGGATTTCTGACAAAGTTTCCACTAGTGCTCTGTTGAATATATTCAAGTACTTAATAGTAGCATCCTCCAAAATTCTCTTGTTGGTTTTATCAAAGCTGTGATAATATTATGTTATGGGCTTCTAATTCCCATGAATAGTTACTGCATTCACAATATCTTCAATTGACAGGGTGGATTTTTCAACATGAGTTTCAGTCTTTAGTCTTTTGCTTACCCTTATACTTCCGAAGGGCTTGTCTTGGGCAATCCTTGATGCTTCTGCTTTCTTTGACCTTATGCTTCTGGAGGCCTTTAACTCTTTAACCTCATCATCGGAATTAGTCTTTTCTTCATCCTCCTTCTCCACGCTGACATATGACCTTTTGGCCATTACTTTTGTTTTTTTTCCTTCCTTACGGTAGGTTTTTCTTTGAATTTTTCTGCAATAGGAGAAGGTGAGGCACTGAAGTTTGAACTAGAACTCCTAGTAGTCCTTGACTTAGAAGGAGATTCTATTGGAACACTTCCCTATTCCCTATCCTGCTTCTCTTTCTCAACTTTCTATGTCCTTTCTCTGTATTGTCTCATAGCTTCCTTGGTGATGCCTAAATTCTCTGCCAACTGCTCAACCTCTTTCCTCACAGACCTTTTGATTTCAGCAGCCTTGAATTCAAGATGCAATTTTTGTGAAATCTCTTCATATGTTCTAAATCTCTCCTCAACTGGATCCCTAGGCTAGCTCAATAGATGTTGTACATACATCTCCAATACATGTCCATCCACTTCATACCCCATGGGCATGATCCACACAACTCTAGGCTCCACTGCTTCCATTTTGCACTGATCAACAGTAACCATAAAACAAATGGTGTTCTTGTATTTCTCAACCACAACCCTAGGTATTCTATCCCTAGCTTGCATCATACTTTGGAAATTTTTAAAGAATCCCTAAAGTGTAGTTTTTTGTGCCTCATAATTACCCAAACAACTCAAATGATTTCTAATTTGTATTGCTACCGGTTTGTCATTTGACGAATATATATTTTTATTTCTAGGGAACTCACTCAAGAAATGAAAGAAAAGACACATAATTAGCATACCAAATATGAATGAGTACTTCTCCTTCTTTATCTTACTTAGATTCTCCATAAGTTGGTTCAGCAATAGTTCACAAAGATCATAGTCTACATCTTCTTTTACCATTTGATATGCAGTATATATGGTTGTCCCAGACACTAAATTTTCTCTGCTAGAGAAATATATCTTGTACCCTATCACCATTGATGCGAATTTGACCCCATGATCCTTTATGTCATTTATAGTCATAGCTCTCTTATCAAATTTTGATCCAGTTGCCTCAGTGACTTCATGATTCTTCACGGCCTTCGAGTGAGGTAGAATACCAGTTGAATTCAACCCTATAACTGCCCTTATTGCATCTTTTATGATATTAAATGGATGATCCAGCCATAAAAATTCATCATGGATACGGCTCAAGACGTACCAGACCCACTCGTCCTCTGTGAAATTTGAAAACTCAACAAACTGTATGAATTTCTTATCTTTCAGGGCTTTGTACTCCAGTTTGAGCTCAAAATCTTCATCTTTTAAGTGATTAATGAATAGATCAGTAAACCTTGAGTTGCTATGCTCTTCTAGAGGCGCGTGAATGTAAGCCCTAATATCCTCTATGTGAAGAACTCCATATGGAATGCCAAAAAATGCTCCCATGGATCAACTTCAGTAGACTTGAAAGGGTGCTTCTTAAACTTTGGCCTAGGTCACTCAGTGATATTCACAACCAGAGGTGTAGCCATTTTAAAGAGATCACAAGTTCAAAGCTTCACAGAGAAATACCTTTTTCTCCATGGGATTCGGGTTAGCTGTCAGATTCTCTTTTCACACTCCAAATCTTTGAAATCTTAGCTCAGGCGCTCTTCTCCTTGTTCTCTTCAAATGCAAAGTAATTCAAGTGTTGAATGAATGACCTTTTATCCTCTACAAAACCTAATTCTCCATTGTAATAAATACTTTGCCCTAATTCATCTGGTTACTCTGTTTCTAAATACACTCAATCTTCAATTACTCTATAATCAATCACATTAGCTTCTTTTCTTCCAGAATTTACTTCAACAGGTCTGCAATAGGCTTCTTTATCTTCATTCATCGTGCCAAATTTAGGCAATGACTTACTGGCAGGGGGAATTAGATTTTCAATGTAGCTCCCCCTGAGCCAAAGCTCCTGTTTCAATTTCTGGAGGAATTATCAGCACCGGATTCCAATGCGGACCCATCACCATTATTCATTTAACTTTTCTTTACCCATGTCTTGTTCATTTCATTCTAGATCTCATTCACATCTACTTTGCCCTTGCCTTTATCTTGTCTCTGCATATTCTGATTTGGACCTTTTCTATCATCATTTCTTCTTCTGTAGAATATTGCAATATGGCCTGATTTGTTGCAATTAAAGCACACGACATTACTTTGCTCATTTACTTGATTTCTTCTTGATCTGCACAAATTTTCCATATGTCTGAATCTATTGCATGCAAAACATTTACCATTGAAAGAATTGACATTTCCTCTGTTGTTAGAGTTATTTATCATCATACTTCTGATTCACTGGATTTATGACCATACCTTTTACAGTTGAAGGATTGACTAGAGAAGGATGGGCCACTTTGATTCACTCTACATCTGCACTGAGTAGCTCTATGACCAAATTTATTGCAGTTAAAACAATTTCCATTGAAAGATGGATACCTTTGAGCATTAGGTTGTCTGACCGGAGGTCTTCTAGGTCTGTTTCTTTGATTCCTTGATTCAGAATTTCTTTGACTAGATCTAGAGCTCTCACCTTTCTCATATCCCAGATCATGCTTATCACCTACCTTCTTCTAACTCTCAAGCAACACCTCAAGTTTAGCTGAGCTTATCTTGAACTTTTCTTTGTACTCATTTGCAGTTTCTAGGTCATGTTTGAGAATAACAATTTGCCTCTCAAGTTCTTCCTCATTGTCCCTGGTTTCTTGTAGATTAAACTCTAAGTGGCCAATTATTCTATCCAATCTACAGCACTCTTTTGTTCTTTCTTTCAGACACTGATCTAGGTTTTCTTCAGTTTTCTTCCTTTCCTCAATTTCCTTGGTTAGCTTCATTACTCCAGATTCCATCTCATGTTTTAAAACAACTTATTTTGCCAGCTTCTCACATTCCTTTGTCTTCTCCTTCAGAGCCTCATCCATGCCATTGTCTTCATTCTGATTTTCTAACCATTGAAGTAGCTCCTTCCTCTTTTCCATGGATTTTATTAGTTATCCTAAAGTCTAAATGAAATCCTTAGCATCTTTAAGGTTCTCTTGCAGTTCTTTGACTTCTACTCTAGACTGATCAAGATCTTCTAAATCAAGTTGAAGTTGTTCATTGATGCCATCAGAATACTTGAATGAACCCGTTAAAATACCTTCCCAGATCTTCCTCAAGCTGTTAAACTTCTTCGAAGGAACCTTGCTCTAATACCAATTGTTGAAATTAAGGAACACTGAGAGGGGGGTGAATCAGTGTTCTGCAAAACTTATTGGTATGTTCCTTTAGTAATTTACCACATACATCCAAAAGAAAGAAGCATGAACATAAGAACAGAAACAACAAGATCATCACACATGAACACTAGGATTTTTACATGGAAACCCGGTTAAGGCAAAAACCACGGTGGGGGTTAACCCACAAGAATTTATACTCTGTTAAAAGTATTACAAATGGGAAGGCACACTGCCCAGAGTTCATTGCTCAAGGAGGCTCACTACCTACAAGATTAATTACAAGGAGTTTTCTAGAATGCTTGAACTGAGGAATAGCATCGAACAATGCAAGATTACAGTTCCAATTGAGCTCAGTACACTAACTTTACACACTTCATCTCTTTCTGCCCTGCTTCACTATTATGCCATGATCCAGAGCTTAGATCTCTTTACTTCACACTTGATACTACTATACTTTGTACCTATCCCTTCATATTCGCATATCCATATCACAAAATGCTTGAACTCATCGATTATATATATATCCGCAACATGAGATTTCATCAACTGCAGTCAGCCTTAAGAGAAACTATTTCAAGAACACTATTCTGTCAGCTGAATCCATGCACAAACATCAATGCAGACCAAAACTTATGTATTCAAGTCACCATACATGTCATCCAATACCACTGGATCTCATAAATTACTTAACCAACCACTTCTCTTCATCCACACAAGGATCAAACACTTAATTGGCTTGTTCTTCACCGGCATAAACTGTCTAACCAAAACCTGATGCTCATATGCTTGTAACTTTCAATCCCTTCATCACCGGAGGCTAAAATCTTGGTTTTAGATAGCCCTAACATCGCTTAACATTCCCTCAGATCCTTAGCACAATATGATTACCTGTGGAGAGATGTAGACCAAAATGTTGAACCCTATCATATGCTCTATTCCTGTCTATCCAGACTTAGACAAATATGTAATCTGACTTTCGGTATGATCAACTAATACAATGCAAATGTGTAAGATAGATTCAGTTGCCATTAATGACAACATCTGACATGCTTAGCATTTTCTCTTTCCAACATAGACTACATATGGGGGAGAAGACACATAATACAAATCTTAGAGTGTAGGGAGGGGCATCTCACCACGCATATTTAGACTACACTTAAGAACAAACACTACATACAAATCCCAAAGTGTAGGGAGGGGCATTTCACCACATAGCTTTAGACTACACTTGGGAAGAGAGATGCCATACAAATCCTGAGTGTAGGGAGGGGCATTTCGCCACACAACTTTAGACTACACAAGGGGGAAAACACACAAAAGACATGAGCATCATATAGCATGCCAAACACATACTATACATCTAAAATATGACAAACAAGGTAATGGAAGGAGATTATTTCTAAGTTCCCACCATCTCAAACACACTACAGACACACCTGACACTTGGGCTTATGCCACAACAACCACCAAAGACACGCTTAAGGGAGGATACACCAACCCCACCTCCGTAGAGGACTTTTGAGATAAAAAGGATGTGCACTAGCTCAAGAGATACACCATCCCCGCCTCGCGCAGAGGACTTTTGAATAAAAGGATATGCATGATATCCCACCTCTGTAGAGGGATTTTTGATTGCAAGATAGATAAAGATGTGCACTTACGCTAAAGATACAACATCTCACCTCCATAGAGGGCTTACAAACATGCTTTGTTGGTACCAAAATCATCAAACAACTTAACATTACATGCCCCCACCTTATGGTGGTTGATGTCATGTACCGATATCAAGCATGTTAAGGTAGGAAGAAAATACACAAGGGCTCAAGAGCTCTTGCAAATTCCATGCCCCCAAAGGTGGCATATGCTTCACGATCGCCGAATGTTCCCACAAACACACTTTATGCTAAGAGAACTATAATGCATGAATCACATCAAGAGCCAATGTTATACTATGGATTCACAAACTGAGTATAACCATGAGGATACACTGCAAAGATCTCATAACTAAGTGTAACCAAGGCAAGATTCAAAATAGTCAAAGTGTGTGGAGCAGCTATATTGTTATGAACTTGTTAGCAAATATAAGACAACATCAAAATATCACATGAAGTGATTCTACTAGGCAACCGTCGAATAATATATATAAACCCCATCATCATGTATGGACTAGGTCCATTTTTACTTTACTTGCTAAAGGGACACTTGGTCCTTATCAATATTATTTGTTTTTCGTCATCCGCCAGCTAGATAGAACCACTAGAAGAAGGTAAACAATAAATCAAGAGAGGAGAACAAGTGCCTTAGGGTCGTCACATGGGAAGCTGCCCCCAGGTCACCAACTGCAACGCTATGCCCCTAAGGCATGACACACAAAAAAAAAATAGAGGAGAGGAACACTATAGAAGAATGATGATACAAATAGAAGAATGGTCACAACAGAGGCAATCTCCTAGTATCCTTGACCTTACAATAGTATCAAGGGTCATCCAAGGAGGCCTAAATAACTTATAACACATCATAGTGGAACACAACACAATAGAGAGGGGTCACATAAATGAGCAAATATTGCTACAACATAGGTGACCACCAAGGTTAGAAATACTCACCTATTATCCTTGATCTTGATCTTTACCTTGATAGTTAAAGCTTTATCCCTAGTACTTTCTTCTTGTTGAATGGTGTTTTCTATATTGTTCTCAGGGTTGGTTCTTATGATATTCAAGGACCGTGGAGCAGGAGCCTCACAAATTACCATTTTAGTTGAGTGAGGGGGTGAAGGAACCCAGAAAATGCCCATTTCAATCAGTTTGTAAGGTGTTGCAATACCTTGGTTGTGAGGAATAGATTGTTTATCAATGTTTTCTAAATTTTTATTATTGTCCAAGGTATGTGAATGTTTAGGTAAAGTTGTATAATTTGTTTCTTTGTTTAAAATGTAGTTGAGAAGATTTTGAAGGTCGAGTGGTGAATTTTTAGTATCAATAGGTTGAAAGAGTTGTTTACAAAGGGAATTTGCATCATCCAATGCTTCATCCTGGTCAGGGAGAGAAGGGAGAGATGGCAGAGTGGTGTTAAGGAATGTTTCAAAGGATGTCATCTTCTCATGCCAAACTATCCTCACTAGGTGAGGTTAAGTTGGGAGAAGAGTTCAAATTACTACATGAATTTCCCTGGGCTATGTCAGCCTCGTATGTCTCGGAAACAATGTTCATTATATCATTGTGAAATGTAGGAAGGGAAGGAAGGGCATTTTCACCACTACTTTCCTCTTGATTATTTGTTGAAATGAAACTAGTAAGATCTTCTAAGATTGAAGGGAAAATACTTGAAATAGTGACAAAGCTTTCAAAATATGTTATGGAACAAAGCACATCACATGTAGAGCTTGTGGGCAAGTCAATATCATAGATGTATGCTATTTGATGAAAGACTTTAGGATATTTATTAGTGAATTTACAAAAATTATCAACATTTATAATGTATTCAAATAAATCTTCCAAAGATGAATGATGAGGAGAATCCATGAGATATGCAAGAAAATAAATGCAAAACTATGGATGTTTATGACCAAAAATGCTTGATTTTTTCACTTTTTTCAATGCAAATGCCTAGAAGATAAGGTGTTGTAAGGAAATTGATGAGGGGCAGAAAATAATAACCTTAATATCAGTCCAATAATGCAGCAATATCCTTCACAATACACCTTGTTGATGATTGTTTTTACACATTCATAACAAAAGTTAAAACTCACATAAAATGAACCTAACTGACTTGAAAGATATGAAGAAATCGATTAAGATTTGCTTAATCCCAAGTTTAATATGGTCAGGTCTTGACCTGTTGGACAAATTCAGTAGGTTGATGTGAAGTTGTAATGTTCAAGGGGCCTTACGTGATTTAGGGTTTCTTGTTGGTTTACTAGACTCAAACTATGCAAAACATCATAAATATCATATGGCAATGACATCATGGAGATGGGTCAGATCGCAAAGGATCACGAACAAGCAGGAGGAGTCAAGGCCTTTAATGAAGAAGACAAAATGCAGTTGGGGGAAAACATTATTAAACAAATAACAGAGGACATTTTTGAGCTTTTAGGGTTTCCAAAGGGGCATATTACGCCCAGATTTAATGTATGCTGCTTAGAGATATTTTGGGTGGGATTTTCCACCATTGATACTGTAACTGGAGGTGTGAACCATTGATTAACTAGGGTTTTGGAGTTGTATTGGGTATGGTCAGAGCCATATATTGACCCCCTTTACATGGTAATAAGGTTACACAAGGATTTGTAACACCAGAGATTTGTAGAACAGAACTAAAGGTTGTAGTTTAGCTTAGCATTTAGGAGTAGGAGGTCACCTATGTCTGCAATAAGGAATGCGTGGAACATCTAGATTCCTTATTGTATATGTAAAGCTTTGTAAGTTTCTGTAATTTGATTAATGAAACTAAGAGTCATTCATACATTGTAAATCACATATGACTATGTTTTGAATACATATGAATCTAGAATTCTGCATCTATCTTCTAAGTGTTTTTTGGCTCCTCTTTGTGTTTAAAACAGTATCTCTTAGAGCTTGCAATCTTAGGTGTATGTTTGTGAAAATGCTCAGAACTTACATTTAAGGTTTAAACTGTGGATTTGATCAATTTGCTGCATCATTTACAAAGTGCATAACATAACATTTAGATCCTATAGAAGTGAAGTTTAGTTTAGTTTAGTTTAGTTTTCTCTAACTTTTCCCAACCCATCTGAAAATACTTAACTTAAAACACAGAAATTTAAAGGAAATTGTCTCATATTTGAAAGAAACATGCATAGCTAAGTTGAAAGTAGATAGTTTTCATAATATTGAAGAGGAGAAAACTTGCAATAATATAAATCATTTAAACCTTGCTAACACAGTAACAAGTTTAGGCAAAAGGGAATGATTAACATGCTGATATTTATGATGTTTTGCATAGTTTGAGTCCAGTAAACCAACAAGAATCCCTAAATCACGTAAGGCCCCTTGAACATTACAGCTTCACATCAACCTACTGAATTTGTCCAATAGGTCAAGACCTGACCATATTAAACTTGGGATTAAGCAAATCTTAATCGATTTCTTCATATCTTTCAATTCAGTTAGGTTCATTTTATGTGAATTTTAACTTTTGTTATGAATGTGTAAAAACAATCATCAACACACCTATAATGCAATTCTATATGGATGATAAGTCAAAGTCTAGTGAAAATGCAAGATTTTAAACCCTAATTGTGAAATCTAAATGCAAAAGTGCACTATGATGAAACACTACAGTCCAAAATCAGATTTGAAAGAGTGTTTAAAAGAGTAGTAAAATTTGAAACAAGATTTTAACCACAAACCCTAGCTATTGCATAAACTAGGTTATATGAAATATGCACAATTTCAAGCAGATTTTAACAATTTAAGCATGAAAATACAATGCCAATGATTGTGTAATAATGTAATACTATAATTTATATCAGATCTGATGCAAAAATTAAAAATTAAATGAAATGCAATGAAATTATGTCAAAATGCAAGCCTAGAATGCCAATTTTTTTGTAGATTTTCAAATGCAATATGAAAATGATGAAATGAATGAATATAAATTTGAAGTATAGCACTCAAAAAGGTGCAAAATTCAAATAAAAACATGGGTTCACCAAAATGTCTTATGTAAAATGAGGGCTTTTCAATTCAATGTGTGTTTATGTTAAATCCTCCTTTCACATCTAACATTCAAGGACGATCAACTAAGTAGAATCACTTCATTT
The DNA here is from genome assembly GCA_027924645.1 of Cunninghamia lanceolata. NCBI lineage: Eukaryota > Viridiplantae > Streptophyta > Pinopsida > Cupressales > Cupressaceae > Cunninghamia > Cunninghamia lanceolata. Next base: position 151,951 of record BSBN01000571.1, on the reverse strand, counting down.
ACAAGAGGATTCTTCTATAGGTTAGTTGTCACTTGGAATGAAGAGGAAACTTGGAATTTGCTGATTAATATGTTCAATTAAGCCCAATTATGCTAAAAACCCTAATTATGCAAAATTGTAAACAAACGAACAAATCTCGACAACTGCTCATAGACAGAGATGCAATATTCAGAGTAGATACATACAAGGTTTTGAGATTCTAGATGTGGATAATTCAGGGGCTAAAGAGCAGGAGCCCAAGCCCAAGGTATAGTTTCTGTGAAGATTCTTGAAAAATGTCTACAAGTTATTCTTGTTGTCCTAGAGATTTCAGTGTTAGGGATTTAGAGGGCTTTAGTGTAAGACGCCCAAGCCTAGGTCCTATTTTTCTACTCTGATATGGGATCTAGACACTTTCTTCCAGCCTTCTGCAACTCCACTTAGTAAGATATGACACCTATCACTTGCAATCACAAGGAGTGTGGTTGGGGGTTGTCATGTTTAGAAGCTTGCATCAGTCAAGCCCTGGAAGGACATTCAAGTCTTTTGAACACCATTGTTGGATAAAAGAGTGTGTATCCTTACAGGATAGAGGTAAAAACAAATTGATAAATGATTGCAAACACAAATAGATGATATCACCTCAGAGGTGTATCTCTCATGGAGGAAGGATGCTCTTTCACGCCATGAGGAGATGGATTGATGAAGCTAAATCTGTAAACAAACACAATAACAAACACAAGACTACTCTGTAGCACAATGAACACCTTGAATCACCTTAGCATAAGATCACAAATTCACAATATCCATCTAGTTTGTAAATGAAGTCCTAAACATGCTTCTATATGCATTCCCACTCTAATTTCATAATTCAAACTTGAGATATCGGTAACAGAAATTTCTAATGGTCACATAACCAACATTTAAAATTTAGGTCCCAACCAAATAAGGTAGGACTAGGGCACGAGCACTCAAGCCTTGGTCCCCATTTTCAAGGTAGGATCAAGTTCAACACTATCCCCTAGGCCCCATTTGACATGGGGTTTTTAGGGATTCTTCATCGAGAGTTAAAATGAATATGCATGATTACACCTAAAGGATCTGGGAGCTAAACCTTAGGAGGTAAAAGTCCTAGGGGACATTTTACGATGTAACATTTTTATAAGAGAAATTATTTTTATATGTGTTCCTACTTATTTTATGTGATAGTAAGGATGTAGTGTGGCTAGGGTTGAAAACTCATGGTATTCTAACTTCAGACGCACCTATCTTCAAGTACTTTCAACAATTACAAGAAGAGATAGGTAATAAGGATTACAAGTGTGTCAATGATGCCTTCTTAATATCCAATGTAAGAAGGATTGAGGATAATCTAGAGGTAAGAGTATCTCAAGAGGTTGCATAGTTGATCATGAAGTTTGGGAGTTTCTATATCTAGTTTGATAGATTCACTTACCTCAGAATTGATGGGTTTGAAAATGCCCCTTATAAATTGCCCAGGCTTGCCAGTGATTTTATTATTTTCTTGGAATTTTGTAGAAAAATGGCATGTGTGAAAAGAAAATATCATAATATGAAAAAGAAAGGTTATCCTTTCTCAGTGACCCTAACTTATTTCACATGCAAGACAAATGATAATGTAAGAAATGTTGAGAAAATCCTTGATGGATACAATCTCATCTCCTCACTACTAGGCCGTTATTTTATAGTAAAGATTTTGTTAAAAGAAATATGTATGGAGGAAGCCTGTATGAACACTAGCTCCATCTTGAAGACTACTGGGAAGATTGTGTTGATGAAAGGGAAGTGCAACTTAGACGAGATTGGATGATATTGACCCTTGATTAAATACATGCTTTTAACTTATCACTGGATATTCCTAACAGAGTTGATGATAATTATGATATTATTGATGAAGAGTATTTTGTTGTTGTTGCTGAGCCACTACCATGCATTCAATGGTCAGAAAAAGAAGCCACTAATCTAAAGGATCACTCTTCTTTTGTTTCGAATAAAACATAAAAGTGGCTTAAGGGAAAGACTTGTGAATGTAATGCAACTTCTTCTTCCCAAATAGAACTTGTAGCAAGAGAATAGAGGTCTTCAAATATCATTGAACATCAAAGAGTTTATGCTAGTGTGAATATAACCAAATCTAGGGTTAATTCACAATAGGGTGACGATGGAGAAGACCCTGAGGAAAATAAAAAATTAAAGACTATATGCGAGGGTGATAGTGATCCAGTACCAAAGAGGTTAGTAGTAGGAAAAGAATGGATGCTCTACAACAACTCCAAGCTAATCATGTGGCCTCTCCTATCTCACATGTACCAGGTAATGACTCTTCTATTTTTCAACAACTCGATGAATATAGTGATTTCCACACTCTATTTGATATTTATCTTCTCCTTTTTCAAATGAAGCTCCTTCAGTTAGCACCAAAACTCAGTTGGAAGACACCACCTTGAATACCAATAATAGAAACATTGTATTTCCATCCCCTTCATGGCTTAACAAAATGATAGAAAAGAAGATAAAATACACTCCCATGATAGATGTGAATGTTGATATTGTAGCTAAATTGCTACAAATGGGTCCCTAGCATAAAAAGGCTAAGAGAATGTCTAGGGTAGTGGTGGATCCTTCTTCTGGACATCAGGTTCTTGAAATTTTTGATCCTATTGGAGACAAGGATGAACAGAGTATTACAAAGGTTGATTTTACTAGTATGAGCAAGGTAGATATGGGTTCTCTTATTGTGGAAGGAGACATCTACCATGCAAAATTTACATTTGGAATGTTGGTGAAAAGGGTAAAAGTGAAGAAACAAGAAAATGTACAGTTGCAAAGTTAGGTAAATGCTCTAACCACATGTATTCAATCCATTGTTAATTCTATCTCTCAACCTCAGGATGTGGCTTTAGATGTTTTTGTCAATGGAGTGGGTCCTAAAATACTGCAGCAAATTAAGAAATATCAAACTATGGCCAAGGCTAATGAATAGAGGATCGAAAAGATCACTATTGATAGTTTGTTGTATATTGAGGAGGCTATGAAATTGTATGCTTATATCTCTAGTAAAAAGAAGGACCTAATTGTAGATTTGTAATTCTTCAAAAAGGATACCAATATATTGATAATTGAAAAGGTCCTAAGCATGCCAGAAGAAAATGATTCAATTTCTTGGTTGGAAGATGTCCAATGGAAGTTATCTGTGTTCAAACAATTCACAAGTGAGCTGAGGAGAATTTTAAGTTAGTATCACAGTGACTTGATGGATATTAGAAATAATTGCATGTCCTTGGAGATTGAAATTCTCGATGAAAGTGGGAAGAATTTACTTGATGTAAAAGATGTCAAATAGGGTTTCAAAAAGTTGCTTAGTGAAGAATTAACCAGTATAGAAAATATAAATGGCACCTCTTTGGAGAAGCTGGGTTACATTACGTCATACCAGCTCATGAATTTCAAAGCTGAGATTGATGATATTGTTAGAGTAATAGGTTAATTACTTAATTAATTTAATCATATTGATTAATTAATTAAGTCACCTTTACTTTATTTTTCACTTAAGCTAAACTTAGGCACTTTATTATTTAATAATTCTTTTATTAAATCCTAGGGTTCACTTTAGCATTTTGATATCTTTTCTTAAGGATTGATCTCTTTGTAATTATTCATTCTTGTTTATGCAATTTTACTCTGTTGGCTTGCAGAGTAATATCTTTGTGTTGTTCAAATCTCTTCTATGTGACAGGTTATTTTTCTTGCAAGTGATCACTGGGTTCTGTGAGGTTGGATTTTACAACTTCAACATGGTATCAAAGCTTCAGATCTGTAGCTTCTTGTTTGTGTTTTGAGGGATTCAAGCCTTGAAAGAGTATTTTCAGTGCATTTTGAGTCATTTTTTATCCCACCATTACATTCAGAGTGCTGGAAATAGTCAATATTGGCCTTTGTTTCGTCAATTTTTAGATTCATGAGCTCATATCTACAAAGGGTTACTGAGGGTGCTTTTTCCTTAGATCTAGAGGGTATCTGCATTTTTGAAGCATTTTTAGCCTGAATGGACCTCACCGTTGCGTCTGGAGTGGCCCAAAACCTATAAATCAACTATAAATTTGTCAAAATCGACCTTGGGCTCATCGGGGCAAAACAATTTTTGCCAGGCAAGTTGTACGGCCTACCCAACTCGCAAATCGAAGTAAATAAAAAAAAATCAAATTTTTTTTCCTACGTTCAAAAAAAAAATCTTTTTCAAAAAGTAGTTTTTTTAAAGCATTGTAACGTTTTCTTAAAACTTGCCAAAAAAAAGGGCAAACAAAAAAATTTAGGTACAGGGGTACCTGTGCATGCAAGCCCCCATACCTGTTCACATCCCTGCATATTGCAGGCTTCCTTAAAGGCCCCCATACCTTTATTTGGGCTTTAGCCCTATTAATGGGGTTTAACGCCTTATAATATTTTTTTTAAGTTTTTTTTATAGTTTTTTTTAAATTAAAAAAAAACTATTCTATTATTGTTGTACCTACATGCTCGAGATCTATGCCATGCCAAGTTAGCAGCTCCACCAGATTTAGCAGTGTCTCCTTTTTTGGCAGTTCTGCCAATTTTAGCAGTAGGGGCCATTTTTTGCCCTAAATTTGTGCTTCAGAGGGGTCTTCTTTTTTTTGCCATAACTTGGGCAAACGAAGTCAGATTTTCGCAAACAAAAAGGTGTTGGAAAGCTAGTTCTGAACCCGATCTAGTGGCATAGGTTGTTTTCTCTGGTTTTGCTATTTTATTGCCTTTTTTCCAGTCAAATTCATCTCATCATTGTCCCACTTCCAGGGGCCTAACTGTTGCACACAACCTCCGTTTTTCACAAATGAATAAGCATTAGAAAGGTCTTGCAGTGCTCTTTCCAGATCTGCAGAGTATTTTATCAACAAATTTACCAAATACACAGAGAATAGTTTGAAGTGATTTTTTCTTTTTCACGCTTTTCAGCTTTCAAATTTGTACTGGGTTTTGGTTTCTTGTGTTGTGGGGGGTGTTTTTTATCTTGCTTTATCTATATACACATCAAAAAATAGAAAACACTTCCCTTAAACACATTTCAAAAACTCAAACATCATGGCAGACACCTCATCAATTAATCATCTTTCGCCACACAATTATCACATCTGGAAGACACATATGACCAGACTTGTCATGTCAAAGGGGTTATGGTCCTGTTTGGATGAGATTCAACCTCAGTTGCAATGTTAGTTTGACATTATGCAGCATAGAAACAAAATGGATGAGGCCATGGGTTTGATATTATTACATGTTTCAAACAGTCTTTTATTTCACCTTGAGAGTTGCACAACTCCTCGAGCAATGTCGACCAAATTCAATGATCTATTTGGCACCATCAATGAGTTCAGAGGACTTCAAATTGAGGTAGAATTAACTTCCTTGGTACCTGATTCCTTTCCATCTATTGAGGATTTCTTGATAAAATTGAAATCACTCATATCACTTTTGTAGAGTTGCGGCAAGACCAAAATTGACACCGAGAGTATTTACCTGATTCTATCTAAGCTTTGAGGCTCATTTTAGATATTCTCTTCTACATTTTATTCCACCATGGATGCTTTGGGTCCATGATTTACCATGCCTACCTTTGAGGTTTTTTGCGATCGGTTGACTCGTGAGTAGGCCAAGCTATCACAGTTGGATGCTCTCATAAGATCAAAGAACCAAGCCTTGGTAGCTCAGACATCTAAGGGGAAGCAGAAGCAGAAACTGAAGTCCAAGTCAGATTCAGCAGGTAGTGAAAGTTCCTTGAAGCCACCTCCTAAGTTAGATTCCAAACCACACTCTAATCCAAAGCAAGGTAAGTCTTCTAAGTCTGATGAGTCTTCCTCCAAGACTAAGAAGAAATCAGGTGATCCTTGTAGTTTTTGTGGCAAGGAAGGTCATCCAGTTACCAGTTGTTGGAAGAGATTAGAGGCTTTAGAGGAGGCCATGTAGCAGTATCATGTCACCTCACCTTAGTCTACTTTCCCACACACAGGGAAAGGTCATGCTCTTTTTGATGAGCCTTACCTTCAGGATCCACATGGATTCTAGATTTTGGTTCTTCTCACCATATGACACATACTCAGGAGTTTGTTACCACACTTGCTCATTGTGGCACTACACAAATTACAGTTGGTGATTCTACACAACTTTTAGTTATCTTTAGGACAGTGGTTGTCTTTAGGATGTTCTTGTTATTCCTGCCATTTCGACAAACCTCCTTTCCATTTATCAGATTTGCCATTCTGGCACTGGTAAGACAGTTGAGTTCTCCCCACATGATGTGGTTATTTGAGACCTCCATGATCCTGATTTAGTTGTAGCTACTGGGAGTGTTGATCATGCATCTCGCTTATATAGATTTGATGGCTTTGAGAGCTCAGATGGTTCTGGTTCATCACTTATAGCACATGCAGACACAATGAGTGGGCTTTGGCATGAGCATTTTAGCCATGTCAATTACTGATATCTACAGCAGATGAGTTCATAGGCAATTGTGATTGGGCTCCCTCAGATTTCCTGTATTGATGGTGTTTGTCAAGGATGTGTACTTGGAAAACATCACCAAGATTATTTTCCTACGAGTAGAGCCACAGGTGCTAAGGCACCCTTGGAGTTGGTACATAGTGACATCATGTCCTATCTGACTTCTTCATTTTTAGGGGCCAAATTTGTGCTCACATCATTGATGACTTCTCTAGGCATACATGGGTGTACTGTCTTAAGTACAAGTCTGATGTCTTTGATTCTTTCAGAGTTTTTAAGACATTTGTGGAGAAGCAGTCTAGACTTTCTATCAGGCAGATACACATAGATAATGAGGGGGAGTATGTTAATCAAGCTTTCAAGGATTTTTGTACTGAGCATGGTTTGCAACATCAGTTTACAGTTCCTTACACCCCTTAGCAGAATGGTGTTGCTGAGAGAAAGAACAGAACTTTACAGGAGATGGCCAATTGTCTGATTCAGTCACGTGATATGGATTCTTCATTCTGGGCTTAGGCAATGAATTGTGCCAATTACATTCAGAATCAAATGCCTCATAAGGCATTATGACATATGACTCCTAAGGAGGCTTGCCATGTCAAGCCTGATGTTTCTACATTCTAAGTTTTTGGTAGTGAGGCTTGGGCATACATTCATGATGCTCAGCAGAAAGCCATGGAGAGGAAAAGCTGACCACTCATATTTGTTGGCTACTGTGAGGATGTTAAGGCATATAGGTTGTTTGATCCTGATTCCAGAGAGGTCTTGTTTTGACGAGATGTCTAGTTTGATGAGCGCTTTCCTTGGATGGATCCTCCATCACCAACTTCTCCCTCACTTCCTACTCCTACTTCATCTCTTGAGGATTCCTTATCTCTTGAGGATGATGTTGATGATGCTCCACCTTCCCCACCACCAACAAATACTCATCCTTTCCCCAAGTGGGCCCACTTTACTGTTGAGGCGACTGGATCTTTGGCAGGTGATCCTTGAGATTCTCATCATACCCATGCATAGACATCAAGTGCTAGTCTTTTGAGTCACGCCATTTCAGATGATCCTCAGAAGTATTCAGAGGCAGCAGGTACTCCTGAGTGGGATAGATCTATGGAGGAGAAGTATTCTTCTTTGATAAAGAATAATACTTGGGATCTTGTTCATCTTCCTAAGGGAAGAAAGTTGGTTCGGTGCAAGTGGGTGTATCGTACCAAGTTTGCTACAGATGGTTCAATTGATAAGTACAAGGCACGTCTTGTTGCGAAGAGGTTTTCTTAGGTTGAGGGTATTGATTACTCTGAGACCTTTTCTCCTATTGCCAAGATGAATTCTATTCACTTTGTACTTTGTCTAGCAGCTTCACAGGGATAGACAGTTTTTTAGATGGATGTGAAGAGTGCTTTCTTGCATGGAGACCTACATGAGGAGATCTATATCGAGCAACCTTAGGGATTTGTGTAGGACACTTCTTTAGTTTGCAGACTTCAGCACTCATTGTATGGTCTCAAACAAGCCCCTCGAGCTTGGTATGAGAAGATGGACTCTTTTTTTCTTTCCTCTCACTTCACTCACTGTCATTCTGATCCCACATTGTACATTCAGTGTTAGGAGGGTGATCTTTTGATCCTTGTACTATATGGAGGGTGATCTTTTGATCCTTGTACTATATATTGATGATCTCATTCTTACAGGTAGCTCATCCTCCATGATTCAGAGTGTTCAGAGAGCTTTGATGGAGTAGTTTGAGATGACAAATCTTGGTCTTCTGCACTATTTTCTTGGTCTACAGGTTATTCAATCTTCGGATGGGATTTCCATATTTTAGAAAAAGTATGCTCTTGATATGCTCCAGAGATTTGGCATGCTTGATTGCAAGCCTGCCCCCACACCATTGCAGTCAAGTGTTGTCTTGTCTTCCACTTGCTCTACTCCTTCAATAGATTCTACATTATACAGGCAGTTGGTTGGCAGTTTGTTGTATCTGACACATTCCTGTCCTGATCTTTCTTTTGCGGTTGGCCTTGTCTCTTGATTCTCACATGATCCACATGAGAGCCATTGGCAAGCTTCCAAACGTATCTTGAGGTACATTCAGGGAACCACACATTATGGCATTCACTACACATCAGGAGCTCCTCACATTGTTGGCTTCACTAACTTAGATTGGGCTAGTGATGTCAATGATCGGAAGTCTACTTTTGGCTTTGTTTTTTGCCTTGGTTCTAGTCCTATTACATGGTCTTGCAAGAAGCAATCTTCTATTGCATTATCATCTATAGAGGCTAAGTACTGAGTTGCAGTGTTAGCTAACCAAGAGGTTTTATGGCTTCGACAGTTGATGACTAAGTTTAGTTTTCCTCCTAATAGTCCCACTCTTCTTTGGTGTGACAATCAGAGTGCTATTCACATTTCACGCAACCTAGTGGAACATTAGTGGACTAAGCACATTGAGATCCACATGCACTTCATCAGATAGTTTATTTAGGATGGTTCTCTCATCTTGGAGTACATTCCTACAGAGGAGCAGGTTGTAGACATTTTCACGAAATCTTTGGCATCACCTCACTATCTTTAGTTGCAATCTATGCTTGGGGTGAAGGAAGTTGTCCTTAGGGGGTCTTCATGAGGCCTTCCTTCCTTCATGTTTTTTTACATGCTTTCATCTCTTTTTGGAGAGGAGTTTTTTCCCACTGGGTTTTCTCCTTTACTCTGCTTTACAGAGATTTGGTTATATTTGGGTACCTCATCAAGCCTAGTTGTCGGGACCCATATTTGATTTCTTGCATTTGTCCTTTATTTTTTAACTTCTCCCTAAGTTCATCTTAAGGTGGGTGTTAGAGTAATAGGTTAATTACTTAATTAATCTAATCATATTGATTAATTAATTAAGTCACCTTTACTTTATTTTTCACTTAAGCTAAACTTAGGTACTTTATTATTTAATAATTATTTTATTAAATCCTAGGGTTCACTTTAGGGTTTTGATCTCCTTTCTTAAGGATTGATCTCTTTGTAATTATTCATTCTTGTTTATGCAATTATTATATAGAAGTGTACCACCCAAATTAGTGGATTCAAAGGTGGAATCTTACACATTGAGATTATATTCTATTTTGGGATTGTTTAATTCTAATGAGAGGTGTCAAAATTAGCCCATGGTTTTGTTGAAATGACAAGTAGTTTATCGGATGGCAAAATTTTATAAATATAACACTTCGCATAGTGTTTTGATATCACTTATATTGTATTGTAAGGATTTGTAGGCTTTTAGTTTAAGTCTAAGTATTAACATGCTATTATAGTGTTAATACATGGGCTACAACATTAGTGGAGTTTCTCAATCTATTGTAAGCTTATTTTGAAGGAATATATTAAGGTAAAAATGGTTTTCCCAAGTATATATGTCATCTTATCTTCTCTATCTCCTTCACTTATTCTTCTATGTTTAATGAAGTTTACATGTGTTTTAGATCAACAAAGAGAGATAAAGAGAGGTAGAGATATAGAGAGATAAATGAGTGCTTAGTATACATTTTTTAAATTTTATAAAATACAAGCTTTGGGTCATAGATATTTTTTTAAATACATTTTTTCACTTCTCTATAGGTATTTGTTAGCTTTCCATGAGGGTTGTTCCTTGGATGGCAGGCCTCTTTTTGATTGATAATCATGTTCCTTTTACAAAAAAATTTCCAAAGCGAGATTGAACACAAGAAGCCCCCATGACATATAATGCACACCATGTTTGAGGTCTCAAGATCATTCTCATATCATCTACAAATTTAAACAGATCAAAATTTTTCCCCTGGAAATTTAATATTCATGTCTAGATTTAATTTTAATCCATGTGAAATTATAAAAGCAATAAGGGTCACTAAGTTTGATTGATTTTTGTATCGTGTGATGTCCCATGAGAGTATGTATGATGGTAGGAAAGATGATAACTAAACATGATGTAGGTGGTGACCACACTTATATTTGCAAGAGAATGCATATTAAATGTAGCTATCAAGTTGTCAAATATGAGGCTTGTGATAAACAAGCATATATGCTTCAAAGAATATGCATATGTAACAACTAATAGATTGTAGCTAAACTTAGGTGTATTGCATGAACAAGAATCTAGAAAGGAGATGCATGCAGATAGAGGCTACACACTAAACATGACACTCAAGAAAACAAACAATAACATGGACCATATAGATACAAGACAATCATCATTCACTTCAAGACATAGCAATTGAACTTCCACAACTCTTCGACGTACCCATTGCACACCAACATGCAATTGCTAGTAAAATAGTCTCTTGGACTTGGAAATAGATGAAATAAAGATTGACCAAACATAAAATTTCATGAATTAAATGAATGTTGAAGATGAGGTGCACATCTCTCTATCAATGCTTACTTTGATCTTCACCCTTTCCCACTTGCATTTCATTGTCGTCCCATACACGAGAATTTGCACAACTTCAGTCCATTTTCATTTGTCATTACTTGAGAAAGCTAACTATCCTTCCATTTTCCCCACTTTTCTTTTACATGGGAGAAGAGTGATTACCTTGACAAGCGTAGACTTTGCATGAAATGTTTCTAATGTAACTGCGTCAAGATTATCCAGAAACATTTTAAGCATTCCTATGGACTGTCGAAATATCGTGACTGTTATGCGTAGACTTTGTTTTACTTTGTTATACTTTTTTACACCGTTGCACACGGCTTCACAGATTTGTAGCATTTGACATGCTAACTTTTGTCCCATTTTCCCTAGTTTTCTTTGGTGTGCGAGAATAGTCATTACCTTGACCAGCGTAATGAGTGGAGACTAATGACTTGAAAGACCTAAAGGGCTCAGGGCCGCCCTTGATTAGAGTGGCTTCAGCTATTCTTAAATCTTCAACAGTCAAAGATCAATTTTGGCTAATAAAAATAGGACAAATATTTAACACTTTTTATTGTGAATGAGGTGTAAAATTACTATTGATTGTTTGACCATTGAAGTGGATGATATTTAAGTAGAGTGGCTTCTCACAAGGTTGTGAAAATGCAATTTCAACTACCAACTCCTCAAAGAATAATTATTTGTTTGTAGAAATGGATTCACACATTTGGCGAGGTCCTATTCAATGTCTAATCTTGTTTCATCACTTTTGTTCAAAAAGGACTAGCAACAATTTAAGTTGTCTACCATTAATGACTTGCATTTATTGTAACAATGCACTATAATTTATTATCACTTTATCTCTTTTGTGCAAAAAATGACTAGCAATAATTCAAGTTGTCTACGATTAATGAATCAATTACTATAATAGTGTGTTATTTATATAATCCAATAGCCATTAACCTTCGCTCCAAATACAATTTCAAATATCAAATCATTGGTAGGAATTGGATGCAATGTAGTCAAGCACATTGTGGATCTAGAAAATATGCTTCCACAACTTTGTTTTAGAGCTAATTAAGTTCTTAACTCTACATTCTAACAACTCTATTGTCTTGCTTGACAAAAATAATTTCTATTTCATAATCTTTATCTCCACTCAACACACAAACAAGCCAATGACAGGAACTAGATGTAATGCATCTCTTCTAATTAGATTTAGATTTTATTTTGATAAATTAGATAAAGTTGTTTGTGAAATATTAGATAAGATTTTCTTTTGACATTGTTAGATTTAGATTTATTTTGATAGATTAGATATGTTGGGGAAGGTGTCTCAACCTTACATCCTAATGTTTGCATTGTTTATCATTATCCTAATGTTCGTATTGTTTATTATTTTGGTTTTATGTGGGAAATGGAATGTTCCATTATGAGTTGGCATGGTGTGCCATACATATCAAGTATCTTAAGAAGGTTGTAAGAGAATCTATGTCAATATGACATTTTAATATGTGAATTAGTTATGATAAATTATTATGATGCATAAGAGCATGATTGTAGGAAGGTTACATTAGAATCTTAACCAACATTATGACAAGTCATAACCAAAAGGAAGATGAGGTGTGGAATACACTTCCTACACTAATCTATGAGAGGAGATATGTGTAAAAATTAAACAAATCATACGATACAACGAAATAAACATAAAAAACAATTTATCATAACATAGTAATATATGTGGAGAAAATCCTTTCAGGAGAAAAACCCCACACTCCAAAGTAACTCAATGTCTTATTCAATAATCAAATGACCTTACAATACACTTGCATAATCTAACCCTTTACAAGAGTATCACCAACTAGAGATCTTGAGGAATTTTGGCAACATAACAATACCTACAAAACCCACTATATCACTTCCATCTCAAGCATCCAATAGATAGAAGACATGATACATAAACCATCAAATGGTAATTAGAAACCATGAACTCAAACCATTTGAAATATGGCACCCAAATCCTTTGTTAGAAAACTCCCCAAATCACAAGATGAGTCCATAGGCTTAAAATAACATATTCCTTCTACTTGTCATTAGCTCATTATAATCCACTCACCAAATTGGGCATTCCATTTTGGCTCAATTATCTCCATCCAAATATGTCTTATGACTGTCATAACATGCATCATAAGCTGGTCAACAAGTGTAACTCCCCCTTATAGCTATTTTATGTGTCCTATATGTTTTTACATTTCCAATGCAAGAGGCCCAACTTCTAGAGGCCATAACTTTTAATTTGAGAGGCCAATTGGGCCTTTTTTTAAATTGTAGATCCTGAAGAGGTCCACGTCATAGGCACCAAGGAACCGATGCCTATATGTTAAGGGAAAATTGGAATGAATAATCAAATATATCAATAATACGCAATAACTCAATGAAATAAGAAACAAAGAAGATCAAACAAACAAAGAACAAAACCTTGCAAACCTCTTTACTTCATGGCTTCCATTGGTCGCCTATCTCAAATGATCTTGTGTACGAATATGGCCCTCAGAAGGTACACTTCCTTACTATTTTCCAAGATGTCAAGTGGGAATGGCTATGATAGGTTTGCAATGAAGAGATTCTTCAATACAATTGCAATGATAAAAGGGTGATCACAAGCTATGGAATGATTTGGTGCCAAAGGCGCGCTGTAATTCCTACAAAGTAAGTTTACTAAAATCTTGGATGAATGAAATGGAGGAATAGGGTTGTACTTATAGACTTGGGAGAGAGAATATCAATGGTATAGAAAGAATGAGAAGATCAACAGTTGAGAACGGTTGAGGAATGTGCGCAAATAGGAAGAAGACACGTGTCCTGCTCTATTTTGCATGAGAGGAATTAATGAAATAGAAGAATGAGTTAACTGAAGAGATTAATCAATTAACAAAATAGATAGAAGAGTTAACTGACTAGAACTAGAGGATAAATATTGCATGAGGATGAGAAGATATTTTAGCTCAATTAAATATTTGGAATATTCAATTGCATGTGCACAAGGATTGAATTATATTTAGAGATAACTCAATTTTTAGAAGAAATGGACAACTTAAATAAATATTTGATTTATTTAAATTTAGAGAAGATATTATTGGAAGAAATAATTAAATAATTGGTATTATTTAATTTAGAATGATTTTGGAAGAACTAATTAAATAATTGGTATTATTTAATTTGTTAGAGGAATTTGGAAGAATTTAAGAATTTAATTAAATAAATTGATTTTATTTAATTGTTCGAAGAATATGAATCAAATAAAAAAGTTGTTTATTTATTTATTGATAGAGGAATTAGACTTAAATAAATATTAAGAATATTTATTTGGATAGAGTCGTGTCATGTTTAGGTGTATACAATACTTAAAAATGCATGGGATAATGTGGTAGTCTGAGGATGATTTGGCAATCCAACTCATGACCCTCAAAGGTGTGAATTATATCCTATTAGCAATATTTAGGCTTGATGACATCACCCCTCAATATATTTAGCCCCTTGTATATCTTGTTCAACCCCCAAACTGAATTCCAAGTCTTCACATACAATGAAAACCCTTATGTAAATCCTCAACTAGAGGGTCACCCAAGAGACCCTAGAGTTACCCAGTCAAGGAAAATTTTAGTGGCGATTTGTCGCGAATTGGTGATTTTTGACTTTTAGGGGGTTGTAAATGAAAAATATTACTGGTTTTGGTAGTACATGTTTTCACCAAAATTTGATTATATTTTTGGGCCCGTAGCTTCAGATCACCCACAAATTGATATTTTAAAATCTTAGAAAAACATTAGATTGCCATACTATTTGTAACATCTCATTCCATAATCCTCAAAATTTAACATAAGCATTCATCTTAATCAAGAGATTAGTTAACAATATGATTATGTAATTCAAAACTTAACCATAATGATTCATTATCATTTCATCAACTAAGTATGTTATTCTAAACGGAACATAACAAAGCTTACAGTTTCAATAATCATTTACATATCCAAGTGAATAACTTTCACTATGTATGTACAAGTTATGCTCAAGGCATCATATAACAAATTTTATATACAATTGATCATCAAGTCATAAAATGGAAAGCACTCTATCTAGAACTTTTGACATCTATCTTCATAAGCCTCAGCTTGTCTCATGTTTGGGAAGGAGAGCATCATCCTGAAGCTTTTCCACCAACCATGGACCTGCGGTTCCTCGCTCAACTTCTGAACTGGAAGTGACCCTACCCTTCACGAAAAGGTTAGATATTAGGAACCCTTGGGTTAGCCATCTGAGTATCTAGTGTTGTGTCCTTCCTAATGTCTCATGGTCACACAACTATAGATCCACTCTAACTATGTATGACACTATTGGAGACACTAGGCCATCTGGAGCACTGTGGACTAACAATGTATGCAGATACGGATGCATTACTTTGGCCAAATATTTACATACATATACATTTCGCAATGAACATAGTCATATGTCCACCACCCTAACTCGACTTAGAAGTTGTCTCATCCTAGAGTAGGCTTAGTTTGACCTTTCACTCTAGGTCTCATCAAATGTGTATTCAGTTTGATTCATAATCCAGTACTAGGAAAATCAACTCTTATCTTAGGAGTTCATAAAATATAATAGATTGCTTTCGCAACAAGGAACCTGTGACTCCTCGTCACTGTGTTCCATTTTCCAAAATGCCAATAGTCAAAACAAGTTTTCCAACTTCTGACCTTCCTAGGTTCACAGTTTCATGTTGACCTTTCACAAGGTTTACATTCAAATTCATGAAATTTAAGACTTATATCATAACAGTCTAATAAGACAGTCTTACTAGAAAGACTCTATCACAATCATCATCATGGGTTTTAATATCTTATACCTCATTTGTGAAGTATGGCCATTCATAAAGAGATGGCTTCCAATTCTGTTGAAAAGAAGAGTTTCATACTAACCATAATATTCATTCTCATAATTATATAATTATCTATGACAAATAGTTCCTCCAATAAAGTTGACAAGCACTTAGTGTCGCCTACAAGGCAATAAAACTTACCTCTTATCCAGTTTCTCCTTCTTCAACAAGGAGTCAACATATCTTTTAATTACATAAGAAACATCATAGTTATCATAATAACTATCATTAACAGTCAAGCTCTGTTATAGGGAATCTATGACTCCACGTCACCTTATTCCTCTTTTTAATCATATCATAAGTCAAACCATATTCACCACCCTAGGTTTAATATGCATGGGATCAATTCAATTCATTGTGCATACCTAGACTATCGACTCCCATCATAGGTTGATTATGACTAACTGGGTTACTTATGTAACATTGAACTTGTGACTCCTCGCCACCTCCGTCCACCCTTAGTTATTACACAAATCAAACCATATTTACCATTCTAGGTCTATCGTGGTTCACAACATCTAATTAAATTATCATATAAGATAGAATCATATTCACACTATACTAGGCATTCCTTGCCTTAGTTAATTAGTGTGATTCTACCATGAATGATGACTCTTATTACCCTTATGAGATTAGGTAGTATCTCTAAATCTCATTTAATAAAATAAAGGGTGGTTATCATTATCATAACAATTCATTTCTAGTGCCTCGGCTAGCATGCAAGCTCCCACATAATATAATCTATGGTCTGAAATGATCATACCACCTTCTTAACTGAAGGTAACAAGTATGGACATGGTATTCTAAAAACCATTATTAAACCACATATGACTTTTATATAGTTGAGCCATCATTTGGGATGGATGCTTTAAGCATTGTTTTGGGTTAAGACTATATTGGCCATTAGCATAGTCATAATGGTTGTGTAAGTATATGTAGACCATAACCATTAATGAGTAATATACATTATTGATCAACACTTCTTGTGCCGTGAGCATCTCAAGCTCAACTCATTTTATGAGTCTTAACCCTATTTTTATCCATGCCACATCGAATAACAATGTATTTAGATGTTGGAGTTTATGCATGGGCTCAGCCATGATGGCCTCAAGCCACAATTACAATATGGGTTCCCAAAATGCAAGACTCGACCTTTGTGGCCCATATCCATAAACACAACACAGTATACAATACAATATAGTTTGGCCTTCATGGCCGTGAGTATTCAGCACGGTGCAGGGTATAAAGATTGAAGCTTGGCCTCCACGGCCTGGGCTTAGAAAAAGATTTCAATGCATTTCTACTCAACCATAGGGCCTTGAGTGAAATTTCAACATATGTAACATATATAACAATACAATATAGCTCAGTCGCATGGCCTTGAGCATGCACAGTAAAAAATGCATTATTACTTGGCTCGACCGCATGGCCTTGAGTGTGCACAGAAAAGGATACACTTTTATATGGCTCGGTCACATGGCCTTGAGCATACACAAAAAAGAATGTATTAACACATAACTTGGCTACATGGCCTTGATCATATACACAGCAAGTATACATTATCACATAGCTTAGCCGTATGGCCTGGAGCATAAGCACTGCAGTGAGTGCCTTATTATATAACTTGGTCGTATGGCCTTGAGTATAAACACAACATATATAAAGTACAGTGTGGCTCGGCATAAGGCCTCAAGCCTTTATAACAGAGAAAATGTATAAAAGATTGCAATCTTGGCTGCATGGCTCTGAGCCTTTGCCATTCAATATGTTCTTAGGTAAGAACGCCATAGAAATAGATTGTTGAAATGCACCGAACAAATGAGATGGGGGGTGAATCAGTTGTCGTTAAAAATTTGAACACTTATGAACAACAACACATCAAACTCTTATTTACTATTATTTAGATTTAACCATGAAAGCATGAAATAAGAAGCTCAACACATTAACACATAAGACACCAGATTTTTTGCATGGAAAACCCTAAAAGGGAAAAACCACAGTGGGTGTTAGCCCACAAAGATATATATGTTATAGAAATACCAAAAAATAGAGGCTCACTGCAAGGAACGACTCACTACTAAAGGGTGGCTCACTGCAAAAAGATGGTGAACTAATTTGGTAGCATCTACTCCATGCCTGGGTTCAGTTCCATTGAAGTCCAATATAGCTTCTTTGCTCTGCCTTTTTATTCCTTTGCACTTATCTCATCATTTCCATGCTCAACACACTTTCTGTAATTACATTACAAGTCTTTATACAAGTCATCAACCTTAGAATGTGCATCAAGGTCAGTAATACATTCATCAATCATTGAAACAATCTCCAAGGTCGACATTACAAAAACATTCATAGAAATAGATCTAGACCTAATACAAAATTTTACTAAGGGAAAGATGTAAAGATGTATGTAGATCATGCCACACCTTAGCTAGGACTCAAACACAATTCTTCATGCCACAACATGATTCTACAATCTTCAATGCATCTTCGTAATTAGTGAAATCAACCAAATCAACCAAGATTGGTGAGAACACTAGGTCTTCTAAGAACATTCTTCAACCACGATCTAGATTTCTCTTTGTGGACCAATCCGAAGGTAGGAACATGAACAGGAGACATCCACAAGCACAGTGAAATCATCAGGAAACAACCGCACAACTTCTAATCACTCTATCAAGAAGATTCTTCAAACTGGAGCACATAAACATCACAGTCAACTACTATCATAAGGAAAAGATCACTTGCGGACCACCAAATCATGAACGATTGAAGTTGAAGGCACTTAACAACATCTTAGACTTAAATCTAGAACCGCAAACAAAAATACTTCAATGCGAAGGAATGCAGAGCATAACACTTTCTCCCTGTCACCATCAAACATGCAGGAAGAGCAGTTTTCACACTGGTGAACATAACTCACTCAAATCATCATACCGGAGACTCAAATTTGGAATATAACATCTTCAGATAGACTTCTAAATAACTTCCAATCCATAGGGAAAGATATTCATTCTACAAGAAATGTGGAGCAAACTTTTGGACTGTTCTTCTGTATGCAATACATTGTTTCCACTACAACTCACTGTTTCTACCAGAGGAGCTAATTTTCTCAATATCCTCAACATCAAGATCACAAGCAAGAAAAAAAATAAGAGTATAGTTGACACCAATGACAACAAGTATATGTTGACATCAATGACAACACCGATTAGGCACATACTTGCAACAATCTCTCCCTTTGTCATTGATGGTAACATATGATGTGAAAAACTAAAAAGACCATCAAGACAAGATTCTCCCCCTTTCTCTTTACACATCTACATTCTTTTTCCCTTGAGTTTTTCACATGATTTGTCTCCCCCTTTGACATCAATGGAAAAGAGTACATACTTGCAGTCTGCTACTCTGATCCAATTGGGCTGTTACCAACACATCTAGCTACTCCCCCTGAGAGGTAGCTCTCAAAATATCAATCCAGACCACAGAATGAGACTCTAAACACCACTAGATTGATACATTCTTGTGCATCTTAGTTGAGGGCAAGAGGGGTAATGACCCCTAACTTTTCGCTAAGATACTCAAAAGTATCCTTAGACAGAGGCTTGGTGAAGATATCTACAATCTAATCCTTTGTGGGCATATATTCCAACTTAACTTCATTCTCTATCACCTTTTCTCTCAGAAAGTGATACCTTATAGATATATGCTTTGTCCTTGAGTGCATCACTAGATTCTTTGAAATATTTATAGCACTTATATTGTCACAGAAGATTGCAATTGGATCTTCATATACAACTCTTATGTCCTTCAAAGTCTGCTTCATCCATAATACTTGAGTACAACAATAGGTTGTTGCAATATACTCTGCTTCTGCTATTGATAAAGATATTGAGTCTTGTTTCTTACTCAGCCATGAAACCAATCTATTACCCAAAAGGAAAGTACCTCTTGTACTTTTCCTATCATCAACATCTCTGGTTGAATCTGCATCTGTATAAGCACTGAGAGTGAAATCATTATCTTTTGGCTACCGTAATCCATGTCCTGATGTGCCTTTCAAATATCTTAGAACTCTTTTGAGTTCCATCACATGTGATTCTCTAGGATCTCCTTGAAATCTTACCACAAGACATATTGCATGCATTATATTAGGTCTGGATTGAGTTAGATAAAGCAATCCTCCAATCATGGATTTGTATCTTTTCTGATTAGTCTTAGGTGATTCATCATTTTTGCTTAACTTGCAACCAGTCACCATGGGAGTACACACTGGTTTAGAGTCCTCCATTCCAAACTTCTTCAACAACTCTTTCACATACTTAGATTGGGATATGAAGATTCCTTTATTTGATTGAGTAATTTGTAGACCTAAAAAAAAATTCATCTCACTAAACAAAGACATCTCAAATTCTTTCTACATTTCATCAGCAAATTTCATACACATACCTTCATTGCCTCCAAAGATAATATCATCAACAAAGACTTCAACAATCAAGATTTGATCACCATTAATCTTGAAATAGAGATTGTTGTCAGTAAGACCTTTATTGAACCTTAACTTTAGTAAGTACTTGTCCAACCTTGCATACCAAGCTCTAGGAGCTTGCTTGAGTCCATACAATGCTTTCTTCAACCTGCAAACCATATCACCTTGATTTGATAGTTGGAATCCCTCCGGTTGCTCAATGTAAACTTCCTCTTCTAACTAACCATTCAGAAATGTAGACTTCACATCCATCTGATACACCTTGAAATCTTTGTGAGCTGCAAATGCCAGAAACATTTCAATTGCTTCAATCTGAGCTACTAGAGTAAAAGTTTCTTCAAAATCTATTCCTTCAATTTAAGAATATCCTTTGCACACAAGCCTTGCTTTATTTATTACTTCTCCATTTTCATTCAGCTTGTTCTTGAAAACCCATTTGGTCCCAATAACATTTTTGTCAGGAGGTCTGGGAACTAATTCCCAAGTTTCATTCTTCTCTATCTGCATTATTTCTTCCTCCATTGCTTTTACCCAAATTTCATCATTGCAGGCTTCATTCACAATTTTTGGTTCAACTGTAGAGAGTAGATAGTAATTCACTTGTTCTTCTGCATCTCTTTTTCTTGTCAGTACTCCTTTGTCTTTGTATCCTATAATTTGATCTTTAGAGTGATTGATTCTTACATACCTGGGGTTTTAGCAGTAACTTCTGGAGTCTTTTCTTCTTCATCTTGACTAATCTTCTTGTTCAAATTTTTCTTCATAAGTTATAGTAGCAGGTTCATATGATTCATAGCCACTCTAATCTGATGTTCTCCCTTTGCCTTCATCCACCTTCACATTTGCACTCTCAACAATCTTTTTTAGCCTTTTGTTGTAGCACCGATAGGCCTTACTCTGTAAGGAAAGCAAAGGTGTGGAATACAGCTTCCCTAATTTTAATTTATAGGGCACAATGTAGACAGGTAACTTTCTGTTCAAAAACAAAGATAAATACACCAGAAAAATACAGAATAAACATTCAAGATAACAACGATCAACACCAGATGTACATGGGAAAACCCTTTCAGGTAAAAAACCCACCACCACAAGAGACAATCTTTATTATAGTAAACTTTATAGTTACAATAAAGATCTCAGCTCACTTGCTCAGGCATCGATTCTCAAATTATATAAACTGTTCACTTTCACTGCACATCTACAGAATGAAGAATATAATCGAATCATCAATCATCAATGACATCACCAGATCTGTATTTATTTCCAGTCTCCAAGAGCAAAACTATTTTTCTAACTTCTGCCATAACTGTTTGTTTCAACTGACCCAATGTCACTACCTTCCAACCATCACAACTGTTCATATTCATGTGAGACGTTTAGTCCCACATTCACCAGTTCACTTTTGACATTTTGGTTTATAACCCCGAACACACTGTATGACTATCATCGGCAATTTTGTTGTTGACGATGCCAGTCAAAACCTCATCGATATAGCCTTAACCATCGGTGACAACTCCACCATTCATAGCGATGAGTCCTTGTCCCACTGATAATCAAAGCTCTTCATCCTCCATTAGAGTGACCTCTGCCATTGGCCCAAACACTTTACACTGCGCCGATGAATACCCTCTCACCGATCGTCTGGACAAACCACCATCAGTGAGACCGTTAACATCGGAAGGACTCCTCAAAGCTAGGCCAATAAAGCTACTCACTCTGATGGTCTTCCATCGGAGTGACTCACGCTGACCACATCATCGATGAGACATAGATCATCGGCGATACTACTTCTATCTACGCCGATATAGGAAGTCTTCCCAATGGCCACTACCATCGTTGAAACATTGCATATCGGCCAAGGGCTCCTCACTCCCGCCAATACAAGAAGTTTGCCCGATGGTTACTACCATCAATGTAACTCATATCATCAGTAGAGCCCAACATGGATACACTGATAGTGTTCTATCAACCCAATGAACAAAGAACATGTGAATGATATGAACAAAACCAACGTTTGAGACACTAGATCTCTTCAATCTCCCACTTGTCGAAGAGATTACTACTACATCTTAATCCACATACGATTACTGAATATTATGGGCCTGAAGACCCATTCCATCTGAACACCATTTGAACTTAGCCATGCTCACTGGTTTAGTTAAGGTGTCAGCGACATTGTCCAAAGTGTCAACCTTTTCTAGCTTCACCTTCTTGTCTTCCACCATATCATGAACAAAGTCATATTGGACATCAATATGTTTTGTCCTAGTATGAAATGTAGGGTTCTTCACCAAACATATAGCACTTTGACTGTCACAGTGAATTTGTATCTACCTTGCATTAAAACCAACATCAAAATACAACCTCTTCAACCACATGGCTTCTTGGCATGCACGAGTAGCTGCCATGTACTCTGCCTCTATTGTGGACAAAGCAACTACAGCCTATCGCTTGCTCATCCAACTGATAGCACCACCATTTAACGTGAATACATATCCACTGGTGGATCTTCTACTGTCAATGTCCCCTACCCAATTAGAATCAACATATCCCTAAATGCCAACAGATCTCTGAGATCCAACTGAGTTTCCATGATAGCAAATAGCAAGGTTAGATGCCCCTTTCAAATACCTCATAACTCTTTTCACAGCATCCCAATGTGATCTACTTGGATTCACCATAAATTGGCTCAAAACTCCCACTGCTTGGGCAATGTTTGGCCTGGTATAGACCATTGCGTACATTAAACTGCCAACAGCACTTGCATAAGGCACTTTTTTCATATCGTCAATTTCATTCAAAGATTCTAGACAATCTTCAATAGATAGTTTCGTTCCCTGCAAAACTGGAACAACTAACTGTTTAGAATCAGACATATTAAACTTATCAAGAACATTGGTAATATACTTGCTCTGGCTGAGCCAAAGCTTTCTCATAGATCTGTCCCTTTTGATTTCCATTCCCAGAATGTACTTCACTGCCTCCAGATTCTTCATTTCAAATTTCAAGGACAACTAAGATTTTAAATCTGAGATCATCCCCTTACCATTGCTAATGAACAACATATCATCCACATATAGTGCAATTATAAGAATCTGATCACCTTCAGTTTTATAATAGACACAATGATCAGACTTAGATCTCACATATCCCAAAGATAAAACATACGTATCAAATTTATGATACCACATTCTGGGAGATTGCTTCAAGCCATAAAGAGACTTTTTAAGTTTACATACCAGATGTTCTTTACCTTTTTCCACAAAATACTCTGGCTGGGACATAAATTTCTTCTTCAAGGTCCCCATGAAGAAATGTTGTTGTCACATCCATCTTCTCAATTTCAAAGTCATATGCTGCTGCAAGTGACAACGGAAATCTAATGGATGTCAGCTTAGCTACAGGAGAAAAGATTTCTCCATAATCTATACCTTCTTTTTGAGAATACCCCTTAGCAACCAGTCTTGCCTTGTACTTATCAATACTACCATCTGGACCATATTTCTTTTTAAATACCCACTTACAGCCCATAGGTTTTCTACCATTAGGCAAGGGCACCAGATCCCAAGTTCCATTTTTCTCCAACAATGACATTTCATTATCCATGGCTTCCAACCAAGAATCTGAATCACATAAACTAATAGCTTCTTTCATAGTCAAGTACTAAAAATCCATACCTATCTATTTGTCTTCTTTCACATGTAGACCGCCTCAATGGTTGAGGTGCAGGTTCAGGTTCTTTCTCTGGATCTGAATCTTCGTAGCTACTTGAACTCACATCTGAATCATCTACACTTGATGCTTGTTGTTCCTCTTTTATAGGGGTCAGAGGAATATTAACAACACTCTTTTCTTTCTTTTCTTCTGTCTTCTTCGGCTGAGGATCAATAACCAAAGGTTTCATCTCTCTGAAAATTACATTCCTACTGTAAATTACTTTTTTAGTTTCAGGATTCCAAAGCTTGTACCCTTTAACACCAAATCCATAGCCAATAAAGATACATTTGACTGCCTTGTAATCCAGCTTAGATCTTTTTACCTTAGGAATATGAGCATATGCCTCACAGCCAAAGACACGAAGATGTCTTAAAGAGGGCTTCTTTCTAGACCACGCTTCCATAGGCGTCTTATCAACCAATGCCGAAGTAGGAGAACGATTCAGTAAGTAACAAGTTGTAGCAACTGCCATAGCCCAGAACCTTTGTTCAAGACCAGCATAACTCAACATACTTCTTGCTTTCTCCATCAATGATCGATTTAACTTTTCAGCAACTCCTTTTTTCTATGGAGTATAAGGTGTAGGCTTATGCCTTTTAATTCCATGGTCTACACAATACTTATCAAAATCCGCATTGCAATATTCACCACCGTTATCTATTCTCACGCATTTTATTTTTCTACCAGTCTGATTTTCCACAAGAGTTTTAAATTCTTTAAACTGACTGAACACTTTTGATTTATTTTTCAAAAAATCTACAAATGCCCTCCTTGAATAATCATCAATAAACAATACATAGTATCTTGATTTAGATAGAGAAGGAACGTCAACTGGACCAAAAACATCAAAATGTACATAGTCCCGAACACCAAAAGATTTATGAGAACTAGAGTAAAATGAAACACGGTTCTATTTTCCATATATACAATGTTCACAGAAATCAAACTCTAGATTACAATCAATCAGCCCATCTACCAGGGTTTTGTTTTTCAAGGTTTTTAAACCTTTTTCACCTATGTGACCAAGTCTATGATGCCAGAGCATTTTTTTCTTTACAGGAAGTTTAACTTCCATAGAGTTTGCATCATGTGTTACAATAGTAGCTTTTTCAGATTTTACAGAGACACTATTACAGCACACTGGTTTAGCATCTAACCTATATAGAGTTCCAATGCATTCACCCTTTGCCAGTACAATAGAACCTCTAGTCATCTTACAGCCACCATTCACAAAAGTAACTTGCATTCCAACATTATTAAGCTTACTAACACAAAGTAAATTTTGAGCCAGACCTGGTATGTGTAAAACTCCATTCATTCCCTTTATTCTGTCGTCCGAGAACTGGATTCTGACTCTTCCTCGGCCAACAATTTGCAGTGTCGAATCACTTGCCAGGAACACCTTCCCACCAGCATACGGTTCATACTTAGTAAATCATTCTCTGTGAGATGTAATATGAAAAGATGCTCCCGAATCCACCAGCCATACATCTTTAGATGCAGGCATTGCCAAGGCAGCAATGAAGGCATCAGCATCACTCTGAGAAGAATCGTTGTCAGAGAAGTTCATCTTCTTCTTTTTCTCCTCTTTATAGTCTCTTCTGATGTGTCCTTTCTGCCCATAATTCCAACACTTCACCTTGGACTTTGTGCCAGGAGATTTCGATCTCCCCTCTGATTTGGACTTAGACTTCTTGTCCTTCTTCTTGCCTCTTTCCTTTGATCTACCTTGAACAGACAGGGCCTCTTTGGCCATCTCAGAAGATTTCCTCCGCATCTCTTCAGATAACAATGAGATAACAACCACTTTAGTCGTAAACGTGGTTGTTGTACTTCCAATAGCCATCACAAGATGATCCCACGAGTCAGGTAAGGAACACAACAGAAGAATACAACAGTCCTCCTCTTCTATTTTTACACCTACAGATGTTAACTATGTAACAATCAAACTAAATGAGTTCAGATGGTCTGCTACATATGCTCCTTCGTCCATCTTCAGAGAGTACAACTTCTTTCTGAGGAAAAGTTTATTCACCAAGGACTTGCCCTGATAAATATTTCCCAACTTCTTTGATGCAGAGGCATCCACACTATAACCTTCGCATATAGCATGAATGTCTGCAGACCAACCTCATCATCATCATCTTCGCCATCATCATCATGTTTCTTAAAACCAACAGCATCATCATATTGCGGACACTCGCAATCATCCTCCTGCCGACTACTATTCACCTCCTCCGCTTTCCTCCTAACATCATCATCATGATGTTCAGCGGCGCAAACATCCTCCGGTTGCACTGTTCATCAGGCTCCGAACTCTAACGTCTTCATCATGATATTCAATATCACCTTCGTCAGCAGGATATCCAAATATCCAGTTGTTCAAATATCCTGATGACGATTACCTTCAACAACTTACCTTCGACGCTCCACTGCCCGACGACACTAACAGCATCAGGATATAATTCATCCGGTTCCCTCGAAACCTCCTGATGATGTTAATACAACTTCCTGCCACGGACTTCCGCCGATACCTTAACACCTTACGACGGCAGGATAAACTCGCACAAGGGGATATCTCAATATCCTGATGACGATGACGTCATATCTTGATGACGATGACGTCACCCAATATCCTGATGACCTTCTCAACACTTAGTCAAAAATCTGAACTTTCTCTTCCGCATCTACTCGCGATATGCGGATGTTTGGCACTCCCAATATGATGATCCTGATGCCGATACGCTCCTCGGCTCCTCCTGCTGATGATCACCCCGACGAACTCGCACTTCATGCACTTGAAAACATCATGCTCTCCTTCACTTATCCGGATGATGATGTCTAACCCGACTGCAGGATATTTGCAGAAATATCCTGATGATGCCGTCTTCACGAACTTCTGCACTTAGCGAAATCTCTCTTTGCCGATCCACCAGGGATGACCCGATCCAACTCAGGGTGATCTTCCAACTCAGTCAGCTTATCAACTTGACCTAGCACATGAGGATGCTAGGGTCTTCAACATCTCTTGACCGCGATCCTGCACACCTGCATGCAAACAAACAACCTACAATCTAACCTACTGTACATTACCATTCCACCGATCAGACAGATCAACCGGTGGAATGGATCAGGAAATCCATGCAACCACTCAAACCAGCAAATTGATCAAGCAATGGAATGCAACAGAGGATGAACACAAACAGGAATACTTTATTCGATTTCAAAAGATGCAACTACAATATGATGTTCCTCTCGCTCTGTCTCACTCTCGCAAAGTCTGATCGATGATATCTGTCTGTCTGTCCAACATCAACCGATCTCATGCTTATAAAGACTTTCCCTATGAGTACTACTGACCCGACTCCAAGCGGCTGGGAACTCTCCAAGCGGCTGGGAGATCCCACCGAACATACATCATGACAGCTGTTATAACTAACTATCTAAAAATAGCAAAAGACCGGTCAGCATGATCTTATCATGATCAGCGTGACATTATTACATGCAATTGGTCTAACAGACCTTCTTGGAAACACAAACGAGACCTAAACTACTAACTGCCTCATCCAGACCAGCTGTCAGGTAGGTGCTCCTGCACCATACTCCCCAACAGAAAAGAACTCATGTCCCATGAGTTTAGCATGTGGAACCAGAACCTCTGGCTGAACTACCTCTTGAACTTCTGAAGTGTTCAAGTCTATCTTCCTTTCAACTCTTATAGGACAAACAATAGTCCCAACTATGACAACATCCTTGTCATTCTTCTGAACTGGTGGCTGTTTGCACCCCTGTTTCTGAACCTGCTGCTGACCTCTGTCAGTCACAACTGAAACTTTCTTCAGCTTGTTGTCTGTAACAACTCCTTTCTCTGCAGTGTCCTGAACTGCCTTCATGCCGGCTCCTCTAGGCATCTGCACATACTCCTTCTTTCCCATTAAAATGATTTGAGCTGCCTTCTGTACTGCAGCTTTTGCCTGCAATGGCATCAACTTGATAATCTTCCCATCCTTCTTGATGGTGTAGGTATTAGCATACCCATCATACAGTACCCTTCTGTCAAATTGCCATGGTCTACCTAGCAGTAGGTGACAACATTCCATAGGCAATATATCACACAAAATTCTATCCTGATATGGTCCAATCTGGAAATCCACATATGCCTGTTCAGAGACAAAAAGTGATTGCCTATCACTCACCCAAGATGCCTTGTAAGGGTGTGGATGTGGAATCCTTTCCAGCTTCAGTTTATCAACCATCTCCTGAGATACCATGTTGTCTGTTGAACCAGTATCAATGACAACCTTACATACCTTACCTTTGCTCTTACATGTGGTTTTGAAAAGAGCTCTTCTTTGCATCATATCCTTTGATGCCTGCAAACTTGTTTTCCTTAACATCAATGATTCTCCACTCTCTGGATAGCCATAATTCTCAGGACCTTTGTTTGAACTCTGTGCACTTTCTTCTTCCTTCTCTTCTTGTACCAGTTGTACCCTCTTGTCACTTGTTCTATCATTTCTGGATGATGAACCTTTGTTTTCTGGACATTTGAAAGATGGATGACCAAACTCTCCACAGGTGTAACACTTTCCTGAAAATGTAGTAGAACCTCTACCACCTCCAAATCTTCCTCTATTACCTTTCCATCCACCTCTGAAATCAGACTGTCCCTGTCCTTTACCAGTGTCTTCTTGACCCTCATTGGGTTGCTTTTGTGCAGGGGCTGCTCCTCTTCCCCTATTGTTTCCTCTTCCTCTCATGGACTTATCATGTCCTCTATTCAGCTTTTCTTCAATCCTGATTGCCATTTGATAACAATCCTCCACATTCTTAGGGTTAGCTAACACTAACTCATCCTGTATGTTAAACCTCAAACCAGCCAAGTACCTAGCCACCTTTTCTACCTCATTCTCATGATGACCAGATCTCATACTCAACAGATAAAATTCCTCAGTATATGATTTCACATCCCTGTCTTTCTGCTTTAAAAATTGCAGCTTCTTAAACATCTGGATTTCATAATCCCTTGGCAAGAATTTCCCCTTGATCCTTGCTACCATCTTATCCCATGAAGTGATCTTAGACTTCCCTTGTTTCCTTCTCTCAGATTGTACATAATCCCACCATACCAAAGCATGACCTCCCAACTTGGTCTTTGCAATCTTTACCTTCTGATCCTCAGCAACATCTTCACATTCAAAGTGATTATCCAGTGCAGCAATCCAATCCAACAACTCATCTTCATTCAAGCTTCCAGTATACTTGGAAACATCAACCTTTGCCTTAGGTTTTTCACTCTGCACTGCCTTTAACAGTTTTGCCAATCTCTGGTCTTCAGCATCCAGATCTTCAGCTACCTCTTCATACTCTTCAACAGTATCTGCCTCTTCTTCAGACTCACTGTCTTCCACTTCCCTCTTTTTGTTCTTTTCCAGGGCTGTCAGCCTGGCTTGAAGTGCTTCAGCAAGCTCCTTCATCTTCCTCATCTCTCTAGCATGTTTCTCCTTCATTTCCTGCAATTCCCTTGCAGTACCACTACCTTTAGGAGGCATTTTGTCAACCTCTCAATCAACACACAACACAATCAACTCTATCTCTACCTCTGCCCTTTCGGTGACAGAATCAACACACAACAGCCCAGACCTTTTGCTGAGCTCTGATACCACTATGATGCAGAGGCATCCACACTATAACCTTCGCATATAGCATGAATGTCTGCAGACCAACCTCATCATCATCATCTTCGCCATCATCATCATGTTTCTTAAAACCAACAGCATCATCATATTGCGGACACTCGCAATCATCCTCCTGCCGACTACTATTCACCTCCTCCGCTTTCCTCCTAACATCATCATCATGATGTTCAGCGGCGCAAACATCCTCCGGTTGCACTGTTCATCAGGCTCCGAACTCTAACGTCTTCATCATGATATTCAATATCACCTTCGTCAGCAGGATATCCAAATATCCAGTTGTTCAAATATCCTGATGACGATTACCTTCAACAACTTACCTTCGACGCTCCACTGCCCGACGACACTAACAGCATCAGGATATAATTCATCCGGTTCCCTCGAAACCTCCTGATGATGTTAATACAACTTCCTGCCACGGACTTCCGCCGATACCTTAACACCTTACGACGGCAGGATAAACTCGCACAAGGGGATATCTCAATATCCTGATGACGATGACGTCATATCTTGATGACGATGACGTCACCCAATATCCTGATGACCTTCTCAACACTTAGTCAAAAATCTGAACTTTCTCTTCCGCATCTACTCGCGATATGCGGATGTTTGGCACTCCCAATATGATGATCCTGATGCCGATACGCTCCTCGGCTCCTCCTGCTGATGATCACCCCGACGAACTCGCACTTCATGCACTTGAAAACATCATGCTCTCCTTCACTTATCCGGATGATGATGTCTAACCCGACTGCAGGATATTTGCAGAAATATCCTGATGATGCCGTCTTCACGAACTTCTGCACTTAGCGAAATCTCTCTTTGCCGATCCACCAGGGATGACCCGATCCAACTCAGGGTGATCTTCCAACTCAGTCAGCTTATCAACTCGACCTAGCACATGAGGATGCTAGGGTCTTCAACATCTCTTGACCGCGATCCTGCACACCTGCATGCAAACAAAGAACCTACAATCTAACCTACTGTACATTACCATTCCACCGATCAGACAGATCAACCGGTGGAATGGATCAGGAAATCCATGCAACCACTCAAACCAGCAAATTGATCAAGCAATGGAATGCAACAGAGGATGAACACAAACAGGAATACTTTATTCGATTTCAAAAGATGCAACTACAATATGATGTTCCTCTCGCTCTGTCTCACTCTCGCAAAGTCTGATCGATGATATCTGTCTGTCTGTCCAACATCAACCGATCTCATGCTTATAAAGACTTTCCCTATGAGTACTACTGACCCGACTCCAAGCGGCTGGGAACTCTCCAAGCGGCTGGGAGATCCCACCGAACATACATCATGACAGCTGTTATAACTAACTATCTAAAAATAGCAAAAGACCGGTCAGCATGATCTTATCATGATCAGCGTGACATTATTACATGCAATTGGTCTAACAGACCTTCTTGGAAACACAAACGAGACCTAAACTACTAACTGCCTCATCCAGACCAGCTGTCAGGTAGGTGCTCCTGCACCATTCTTTCACAAAGCGTTTGTAGTCTTCTCTTCATGGACGTTCAATAGAACAGAATCCACTAAACTTAATCTTATCAGTCCTCTGGCTTTCCTATCTTCCAGGTCCCAATCTTCTTGCTTCATGGCTGAAGGTTTAGTTTTAGACATAGCAACCCAAAGATCTTGCTTCATTTAATGTGAATTCAACTCCTCTATCAGACCTCAAGCATTTGATTTTCAACTCTATTTCATTCTCAACCATTGCTTTAAAAGATTTGAATTTTTCTAGGGCTTCTAATTTATCTCTTAGAAAAGTAACCCAAGTCATTCTAAAATAATCGTCAATAAGCAACATGAAGTACCTGTCACCTTATAGACTTCTCACCCTTGTAGGACCATAGAGATTTGTATGCACTAGATCCAACAGGCCGACAAAAAATTGCTATTGCTCTTGAAACTAGTTCTTGTCTGCTTCCCCAACTGATATTCCTTACAAATGGTATTGGTGGGTTTCACAAGCTTTGGTAAATCTCTCACAGTCTAACCTAAACTTATCTTCACCAAATTATCAAAGTGTAAATGACACATCCTTCTATGCCACAACCAACTCTCATCTGCCTGGGCCAATAAACATTAATCATTAGTTCCTCTTAACTAGTAAATGTTACCTTTGGTCTTCTTACCGGTAGCAATTACTGTTCTAGAGATTTCAATGAACTTGCACCCATTATCTTTGAATCTCAGATCATATCCTTTGTCACACATCTTACCAACACTCAAAAGATTATGCTTCAAACCATTCACATATAGGACATTGTCAGTATTATGCTTTCCATCAAATGAAATAGATCTTTTTCCACAAATCTTACCAGTTGCACTGTCTCCAAACCTAACCAGTCCTCCATCATACTTTTCCAAACTTACAAACTTATTTTTGTCGTCGGTCATGTAATGTGAGCATCCACTATCAATAATCCATCCTTTTCTTTCTCAACCTAAATAGCCAAAGCACTTTCTTCCACTGATTTTTCTTAATTCACACAGCTAGCAGAATTAGTAGACACGGGATCTTCTTTGATAGCAATAAATAGGCATTCATTTGCACTAGTACTAGCATCATCAGATTCATCATCTGTCACATCTTCATCATCAAAATCTCTAACATAGTAGCATTTCTTTGGAGCTCTAGGCTTGCTCTCAAATCTTTTCCTATTTCTTTCAATTCTTTCAAGATATCTGGAAGCATAATGACCTACTTTACCACATGAGAAACATTTGAAAGGTAATTTTCCTTTGAACTTATCGGAACCTCTTTGCAACCTGTCAACAAAGTTAGCTTCAATTTCATCAAATTCATCATCAGGATTCACCTTATATTTCTCAGCTCTGGAGATTATTTCTAAAGTATTGGCTTTAAAAGTTGTCTCAGCTTTTAGTATGGCATCACCAAACTCTCTCATCTCAAAGGTTGTAAGCTTTCCAAGAAATTGATCTCTGTCAATAGTTTTCACAGTCATTATTTCTTCAATTACAGCTACCTTGTGACTATAGGACTTTGGTAGTGATCTAAGGATTTTTATCAGAACTTCCTTATCATGAATGGTTCCTCCCATTCCTTTTATTCCATTAACAAGTTCATCAACCCTTTGCATGAAGGTTGTAATATTTTCATCTTCATTCATCTTTAAACTCTCATATTTAGCTTTTAGGCCCTATAGCTTGGCTTCTTTTACAAAATCATCTCCTTCATATAGTTTCTTAAACTTCTCCCAAACTCCATTTGCAGTTTCTAGATCCATAACTTTTATCAACTCAGTGTCAATCAAGGAACTTAACAAGGCATCTCTGGCTTTTACATTCAACTCATATTCTTTGATTTCATCTTCAGTTGTCAAACCATTTTCAAGTATGGTGTATTTTGTTTCTGTAGCTTTCCATACTTTATAACCAAGACAAAGGAGATGGCTTTTCATTCGTACCTTCCATAGCTCATAATCTGTCCCATCAAATTGTGGAGCTTCCTTCTTAAAAGACATCCTAGATCTTCCTCAATTTGTTAGACTTTCTTCTAAGGAACTTACTCTAATACCAATTGTTTAAATGCACCATACAACTGAGAGGGGGGTTGAATCAGTTGTCCTTAAAACTTTGAACACTTATGCACAACAATACATCAAACTCTTATATACTGTTATTCATATTTAACCATGAAAGCGTGAAAAAAGAAGCTCAACACATTAACACATAAGACACCAAATTTTTTTACGTGGAAAACCCTATAAGGGAAAAACCATGGTGGGTGTTAGCCCACAAAGATATATATGTTATAGCAATACTGAAAATCAAAGGCTCACTGCCTATAGGGCTCACTACCCAAATTGGTCATTGTAAGGAATGGCTCATTGCCAAAGGGTGGCTCACTACCAAGGGACAATGAACTAATTTGGTAGCATCTAATCCATGCTTGAGTTTAGTTCCATTGAAGCATAGTATAATTCCTTTGCTCTTCTCTTTTCACATCTTCGCACTTATCTTTTTATTTTCACACTAGGACACCCTTTTCCACAACTACATTACATGCTTTTATACAATTCCTCAACCTTGGAATGTACATCAAGGTCGGCATTACATTCATCAACCATTGGAACAATCTCCAAGGTCAGCATTACAAACATACATAAAATAAGTCTAGACCTAATACAAATTTAGCTAAGGAAAAGATGTAAATATGTATGTCGATCATGCCTCACCTTAGCTAGGACTCAAATGCAATCTTCTACGCCATGACACGCTTCTACAATCTTTAATGCATCTCCGCAATTAGTGAAAACAACTAGGTCAGCTAAGATAGGTATAAACACTAAAACTTCCACGAACAATCTTCATCCACGATCCAATTTCTCTTCGTGGAGCAATCCAAAGGTAGGAGCATGATCAGGAGACATCCACAAGCACATTGTAATCACCAGGAACATCCGCACAAACTCTCACCATTTTGTCAAGAAGATTCTTCAAACCGGAGCACTTAACCAACATTGTCAGCCACTGTCATAAAGAAAAGATTGCTTGTGGACCACCAAATCATGCACCATTGGAGTTGAAGGAAATTAGCATCATTACAAACTTGATTCGAGAACCATAGACCGAAATACTTTAATGCAGAGCAATGCGGAGCATAACTCTTTCTCTTTGTCACTACCAAACATACAGAAAAATCAGTTTTCACACTAGTGAACATAACTCACTCAAATCTACATGTCGGAGGCTCAAATTTGGAATATAACATCTTCAGACAGACTTTTAAATAACTTCCAATCCACAGGCAAAGATATTCATTCTACAGGAAATGTGGAGCAAACTTCTGGACTATTCTTTTGAATACAATACATTGTTTCCACTGCAACACACTATTACCACCAGAGGAGCTAATTTTCTCAATATCCTCAACATCTAGATCACTGACATAAGTAAATAAAAACCATCTCACTCCCTACAAGCAAGCAACAAAGTAAGAGCACAGTTGACACTAATGACAACACAGATATGTTGACATCAATGACAACATCAGTTAGGCACATACTTGCAACATGTCCATATCTGATCTTTCCTGACCTATGGACTCCTTCCCAATTTCATTAAGTTTCTGAGATTCATAACACATTAAGTCATCTTGGAATAGGTTTCATCAGTCTCATTTAGTTTTTCCATTTTGACAGTGAAAAGCTAACATCCATTTCTTTGAGCTCTTTTCATTTGCATGGCAGAAATTTGTCTTAGTTTCACTTCCCTAAGTTTTCCTTGAAGAAAGACTTTATTTCCTAAATCATCTAGACACTCTACTATTTTGGCATAACAATCCACTTTGGCTCGATGTCTCCATAACCAATTTATCCCTAGGATAACATCATACAAGCCTAGTGGGGCTACATAAAGATTTACTTTCATGGAGAAGTTCAGAAGTTCAGCCCTAGCCTCAAACAACCATTGCTCTACTTGAGCCTTGGTTTGGTTTGCATATTTTACAGACCATGAGTTTGCCATGAATGCAACCTTTCTAGGAATTTTGCTTACAATTTTAGGAGAAACAAAACATTCGGTAGCACTAATGTCAATTAAAACTACAATCAGAAGACCAGATAAAATACATATTGTCTCAATGGGAGTTATTTGGTATTCAGCTTGCCTGTTGTCCAAGGCTACACAAATGCATTGTCGGAATGCCGCTTGTTGAGAGGGTAGAGGGTTTCCTCTCAGTTGTGCTCCCTGTGTATTGTTAGGACACTGGTTGGCACAATGATCTCCGCCAAATGTGAAGCACCCTCCTACTGGTCCGCGCCTCTCCTGAGGTTTTCCAAAATTGTCTCCATTCTTCTTGGAGTAGTTATTACTCTTTTTCTCTCCCTTGGACTCAGTTTGCTTATGCTTGGTCCCCTTATCATTTTTCTCAGAATAATCCTATTTCTTCCCCTTTTTCTTAGAAGATTGTGAGGATTGGGACCAATTGTATCTCTTTCAGTTCCTTTCTCTATAAGCCAACATAGCTTTCAGTTTCTATTGCTGTTTGATGGCCTTTTCATAGACCTGGTCCATTGTAGTAGGACCATGAACATCAACCTCACCCCCAATCTATGTGTTCAATCCCATTATAAACTTCTGAATATGAAATCTCTCATCCTATTGGTACTGCGGTACATATTTAAGCAAGCAGGTGAACTTTTCCCAATATTCATTCATAGACAGATCAGCCTGTTTTGTAACAAGCCACTTGTTCTACCAAGTAAAAACAGCTAAGTTTTAACTCAAGAGTAAATAAATCATGAATCCTTTACATGAGTAATAAAAATTTTCCTTTCTTTTATTTGAAAAATGCACATTTGAAACACATTCCAAACTCCCATTGCATGATCAAATTACATTTCCTCAATAAAATAATTGAATATTTCTCTTGACAATTTTTTCATAAAATAAATACATACAAGCTCCAAGAACTTAACTGAAAAATAGTAACACAATATTGTATACTTGTCTGTCTTCAATATTCCTAGCCACCAACTGCATGAGGGGAAGCATCACTCAAGCGATTTACCTCCAACCACGGACTAATTGTGGTCCCCCGCACATTTACCAAACTGGTAAACAACCCTACCCTTCGACGAAAGGATTGGTATGATAACCCCAAATAAAATAGGCCTAATCTAAGCAAGGTGTTGTGTCCTACATTAACTAGTACTATCATACTATGGATACAACCATCAAAATATGAAATCCCTACTAGAAATGCAAACCTGGATCACAGTGAACCTAGACAGTGTAAATGTTGGCAATTTACACCACTTTGGCCAAAATTTTCTTGTCTCATATTCACCCACCCTTCTATCTTGATTGGGAAAGACAACAATCTCTATACAAAAGTTATTCCCTTACCCATGGATCAACAAATCCCAAGAATAACCCCACTTAACAAATGCATCATTCTCTACACATAGGATATTCCCTTTCCCATGGCTCAACAAATCTCAGGAATATTCCCGCTTAACAATTACATCAAACTCTATTCCAGGTTATTCCCCCTCTTCCATGGATCACATAGCCAAAGGTTAACCTATCCCAAGTTTCATCATGACACCTATGTCAAAGTAACACTACTTGCAAATTACAGTTTACTGTCTTTCCCCTTATACAATTAACTAATCATACTCAAACTGAAAAATATACATAAAGTCCCATATAGACACAAATCTCTATTACTGAGATTAATTTCACTTTCACAACACAATTTTCACTTACTAGACATATATAAATATATAAGCAATTTTATAATTAGGTAGACAAACACATTGATAAACAACAGTGCATTCCACATTAACAAACGACACAAAATGCCTTCAAATAGAAAAGCATAATCAAAGAGAAATCCCATGCCTATGATATAAGCTCCAAATGAATCTATGAGAATCTCTCGCTTAAGCTCCTTCCAATGAACTAAAACCTCCTTCCAAGTAAAATAATTCTCCTTCTAAACTTCCAAAACCCTTCCTCACAACTTCAAAGCAAAAATTGCAAAAACTCTCAATGCTAATTCAAAAATGAAAATAGCAGAATAAGAATTCTCTCAGCAAAACTTGTGTGTATTCAAATGAGAGAGAGAGAGAGCTCCTCTAAATAGAACAACTCACAAAAAGCAATATGACAAAGCTATCAAAACTCAAAAGAAAGAAGAGAAGGCTCTTGATTGAAAAATGTGCGAGAGTGAAAATGAGGGAGAGCACCCCCTTTTATACTAAAAACCTAAGGTGTGGTCTAACTAAAAATAAGCAAAGAAATCTGCCACCTTTCCTTTTATTTTGCAACCAACTCAAAAATGTCAACACAATGGTGACATGCTTAACAAAAATCTAAAATTAGTTTCATAAAACTAAAACAAACTTTCTAAAAATAAAAGAATGTTTGTTTAAAAACTATAAGGTTAAAACATTAACCATCCATATCCTAAGTGCTTGCATAGCTTACGGATAAGCACAATCCCCTTAACACCATGACCTCCTAACTAACGCACGTGAGATCTTTGCAGAACATCGTTGGCCTAACACATATGCTCCCACGGTATTAAGCACTTTACGTGCTATTTGAAAAGGTTTAAAGCACAAAGTTTATGAGGTGAGTGGTAACACTTAAAGTCTTACCCACTACTCCCCTCAATTCCCACGTAAAGGCTACTTCTTCTAAGGAGCGCTTATCCCACTAAAACATGCCTTTTAAATAAGCCTTAAATCATACCTTTAAATTTATAACCTTTAATAAAGTTCTTCTCCTTTTTTATGGGATACGTGCCTTTTTAAATTATATATATATATATATATATATATATATATATTCAATATTTTAAATGGATAATATTAATAAAACAATATCATTTTTCCAAAAGTATTATAATTACATATTTTTTAAAAAACATAGGAGTATAATAATATTATTATTATTATTATTATTATTATCATAAATCGTAAATAAAATCACTTCTAACATATTGATCATGCATTCATGTATTATAATAAAATCGACATGATAACGTTCTCACCAATTCATCAATATCTCACAAATCATAAATAACTATGTATACACATGTATATATATATCTATATGTTTATAATAGCAATAGCTATCATATATATATGCATATATATGTATATCAACTTCACTCAAAACCAAATAAACTCATGACCCACATACTGACGACACATATGAATGGAATCAACACATACATTGGTGACATGAACAATAACCACATAAACACATGCATAACATAAAATTATTTCACGATAAACCTTGTCTATGCAATCGTAAACTTATCAACATGTAAATTAAATTATAGTTCTCACACGATCATCCAAAATGCAATCAAGATTCAAGACTCATAACTTAGATCACTTACCGTTACCCACACTGACTTGACTCAACCTAGGTCAAAATAGGATAGTGGTGTGTGCATTGCTCAGTTCAGGCTTTTCTTCAACGTTTACTAGACCAAGTCCTTCTCCTAAGTGATACCTCCCCTCCCTTCCAGAGGAGCAAACCTGTTCCTGCATTCACTTTGACCATCATCAAAGTTGTTAGCTGATCAAAATATAACCATTTGCTTTATACAACTTTAAACAATAATCAAATATAACACATGACATTGCATTATTCCATTTCCAATATATTTCAAATCAAGATTCACAATACATATAAATGCAAAGATTCCATAATCACCCATTGTTCAAACAATTTTAACAAACCTAGGTAAATAGTAAATGGATAGAAACACATGGGGTGTAACAGTTTTTTATTATGAAAGTCTATAAGCTTTTGGTCATAGAATAGTTGCGGCAAGCAACCATCTTTGCCTAAAAAGTTCCACAAACCTATCCCAAGTAAGACTAGTTCCATCTTTTTATTCATCCACCATGTGGATGCTTCACTTGCCAGCTGGAATGCCCCCCATACTGCTTTAGTGACCTCATCATAGTCCCTGATTTTGAAATACTTTTCCATTTCTATAAGCCATGCCTCTGCAACATCTCCTCTTATAGATCCATCAAATTTAGGAGGCATAACCTTTTTCATGTCTCAGGATAGTTCAATAGCCATATGGCTCCTTCTATCCACTTCTTGTCTAGCCAAGTTATTTTCCCTGTGCTTACTTTGGGTGGCATCATTATGACGTGTCTCATCATAACCCCCATCATAGGCATCCTGCCTGGGTTCTTGCCGACCCCTAACTTCCTACTCGAGAGTTCCTACTTTCGCTCTTATATCTTGAAGCAAGGCAATAATTTGATCAAGTTTAGTTTTGGAGTGCCTTGAAGGTTGCCCTTCATCCTGGCTATGTCCCATTCTGGTTCTAATCTGAACCTTTGTTGCAATCTACTTCTTCTTGAAGTTTGCAAATTAATCACGGATTAGTTTTTCCATGTCATTTAATTCATTCATAATACAAATCTATTCTCATTCATGTAATCTTTAACAAGAAAGGAAAGATTGTCAGAATTTTGCAATTGCATTGTAGTTTTCATTAAATTACATATAATCCACCAAAATTACAAAATTTTGTTTACACCTTGCTACTGCAAATCATTTATAGTTTGAGATAAATTGCCATATTCATTTTTCAACCTTGAGATTTAGCATTTCAGTTTTAGGAGGTGAGGGTACACGCAGGTACTCCTTCACAATCTCCTTGGGTACATCATCATACCTAGGATTATTTTCCACAGGTGCTGCTTTAGGTGCAGAGGGTTCTGTTGATGCATCAATAGAGTTAGGGGCAGCCATCCTTTCTGTTTTCCTTAACTCCTGATTGATGCATTTCACGGCATTAGCGAAGCTTTCCTCATCAGTTAACCATGCTCCTACTAGGTAGCTAGTTTGTTCAAGTCTTCTCATTCTTAAGGCTCATTCCCTCAAGACCTTTTGATGACGTAGGTAATGTCCATGTTCTGTTAACTTCTTTTGGGGTGTTGTTCTAGTTCTTACCATTCTGGCATAGAACATCCAAACATTAGCATACTTAATATTGGGTAATTTAAGTAATCATCAAGTAGTGAGCTCATAGGTCCATGTATTGAACTTGGTAGCTCTGATACCATATGTAACATCACATTCCATAATGATCAATAATTAACAAAAATTGTCATCTTAGTCAAGAATTAGATTACATCATGATTATCCAAATCAGAGTAAACAAAAATGAATCATTATCATTTTGATAATTAAGCATGTTATTCTAAATCAAGATATAACAAAACTTACAATTTTCAATATCCAATTACATATCATTAGTGAATAACTTTCACTATACATGTACAAAGCTATGCTCAAGGCATCAAACATCAAATTATATATAATAACTGACTATCAAGTCAGAAAATGAATAGCACTGTATCTTGAACATATGACATCCATCTTCATAAGCCTTGGCTTGTCTCATGCTTGGGAAGGAGAGCATCATCCAGGGGCTTTTCC
This sequence comes from Cunninghamia lanceolata, assembly GCA_027924645.1. Lineage (NCBI taxonomy): Eukaryota > Viridiplantae > Streptophyta > Pinopsida > Cupressales > Cupressaceae > Cunninghamia > Cunninghamia lanceolata. Next base: position 111,242 of record BSBN01000571.1, on the reverse strand, counting down.
TCCAACCACAAACCGACAGTCCCCTACACAACTTCTTATCTGGAGGCAGACCTAACCTTCATAGAAGGGATAGATCTAAGGAACTGTTAGGTTAGCCATATGAATATCTGGGGTTGTGTCCTTCATAATACCTCACAGTCACACAACTATAGATCCACTCTAACTATGTATGACACTACTGGAGACATTATGCCTTCTGGAGCACTATGGAATGATAATGCATGCAGAGATGGATGCATTACTTTGGCCAAAGATTTTCATACATAAGCGTTACACAATGAATGTTGTCGTATGTCCACCACCTCGACTCAACTTATAAGTTGTCATGTCCTATAGTAAACATATTTTTGACACTTCTTGGTCTATAATAATTAAGTTTCAATATATCTTAGTCAATTCCTTGGACATTCAATTCTTGTCTCAGAAACCCATTCTTAGGGTCCCTTATTTCTTAGACATTTGGGAACTAGTGACTCCATGTCACACTATCTCGTATTTCTTAAAGAAACAAGTATGTTCTTGGTTTCAACACTTAACCCTACTCGGTCAGTGTTTACTTTGTTTACCTATTTTCAAGGCTTAGGCCCAAATCATAATATCTATGAAATGCTCATAAAGACTCATAGAGTCAATCTCTTATATAAGTTCATTAAGAGACTAAATCCTAATGCCATATATAAAAATAATTGCCATTCACAAAGTTGGCATTTACCTTCTTTAATACCACTAGTTTATAGAATAACTAGGGTAAGTTCTTGTAATCAAAGAACCTATCAAGTAATTACTTCTCATAGGGAAAATGATATAAAGTCGCGGTTGCCAAGAAAGCCAGTATATATATATATATATATATATATATATATATATATATATATATATATATATATATATATATATATAATAACCTACTCATCTCCATGAAGAGTCATAATAAATATAAAATACACAATATGTACAAATAGTCGAGGCTCGACATCATTTACAATTAGCTTGGCAAGATAAAGAATCAAGTGCACATGGCACCAACATAGTTGTACCACTGAGTTTAAAGTGTTTGTATCTATCATGGTTGTGGCCATTGTTATTATGGCATGCAACAATTCTATGGTAACAAATCCATAGGCCGACACCCTTGACATACCTTTAACAAATGATTATTGCCCTATCGGGCTCAGTAATAAACACCAGGTTTTCAAGTCTTATCGACTGATAAGTAATTAAAAGAAAACATTATTAGAAGATACATGGCTCAATAGGGATAACTAGTATTTCACAGGTGCACATGCATGCATAACCACCAAAGATATTACAGCCTCAAGCTGGTCGAGTGCCACAAGACATAGTAGCTTCAAAGAATCATCACAAAAAGAATACAACAAGGCTTCAAGAGCCTTCAACAATCAGAGATAATCATCAAGATATGCACATAATTATATTCACGACTCAGCATGTTGTATGCATACATGATTAGTTCCCTCAAGTCGACAGAATTGATGTCCTCCAAGAACAAAGGTTTAAAACTATATTGGAAACCATTATATGTATGATCCATGAGCTCTAAAGTCATCATACCTATGTTACGACACAACAATAAGTGTCTTGCACGCTAGGCTCAAGCCTCCTCACCCTTTCTCCCAGCTGTGACAGCCTTGTAGCCCACTACTAAAAATATAACTCCTCGTTATTCACCACCTCCTCTCTCCTTTTTCTCCAGACACGGAATAATGATAGATAAGAATGAAGTCTCCCTTTTGATAGCCTTCAATAACTATCAAGACTTGGTTCTTTGCATGCATTTCTTGCATGCCACCTTGCGAGATCTTTTGGTCCATGCAGTCCACTCTTGGCCGGTCTGCGAGGATGGCTCTAACAAGCCTCCACTCAGCCTAAAATCTCTCTTCCCACTCCTCGTGGGTGATGTATATCAAGGTGGCAAGAACATGGAAAAAATAATATAGCTATATGCATAGTCAAGATACTATCGGCATCTACCTCTAAAGAGGTCCACACATTATAATCACCCTTAACTAAATAATAAGGGTTAAATAACTTCTAAAATATCAAAGATCATCATCATAATGAAAACAAAGGATGACACACTAATAGTTTAGGGTTTTGGGGGTTGAGTAATACTCCCCCTCAATTGACTATTGACCTTTGTCAAATAACAAGGAATAAAGAAATAATATCCCAAATTGGAAATAAGGAAAACAAGAGAATTCTTTATCTCTTCACAAGACTAACTCTCGACTTTCGATGATGTTCAAGGAACGTCATTTAGTCGTCATAACCATTGTCGAGATAGCTCCACCAACAAGATGATCCAAAAAGGAGATTGATTTCCTAGAAAGAAAACATGACTCAAGACAACTTATAGAGGGTTCATAAGGACATAGAATCTGATACTCAGATGGCTATTTGGCCCATTTATTGACATCTATCTCTTCCTCTTGGATGATACTCTCCTTCCATCTTCGAAGGATGATTTCTTTCCTGATCAAAATCTGTTAGGAACCTGTGTTTAACCCTTCTCTTTACTTTGTTAGTATATTGTTGTTGGACGCATATGTTTTGTAAGTCATCCCGTGAGTATATTGTATTATCCCACATTCATGTGAAGTAATAGTTGTTTAGATTAGACTTAGTATATAAGTACGTGTTGAGGCCAATGAAGGCATCCACAAATTTATTGTATTGAGCTTGCTCAAAGGAGGTTGCCCCCTCAAAGTGGCCTGCAATCAATAAACTCCTTCTGTGTTTCTGCTATTCATATCTATTTCTGCTATTTCATGCATTTTTCATTATATTGTTGCAGGAGGTTCCGCTCATCTGGTATCAGAGTGCTTTCTTGGGCTTGCTCGGTGGAATTTCTGTAAAAAAAAAATTTGCAGTGGCCTCCAGGCGGTGTGATTATTGTAGTAGTTCTTTTTTTTGCATATGTATTGTTCATTTCAATTGTAGATTCGGATCAGGGAATAATCCCTATCCACTTAATTATGTGAAGTGCCTGGGCATAGCCCTAAAACTCATTGTGAGAAGTACCACAGGAACCCCGAAGTAGCTGGCCCATTGAGAGGACCTGCCAGTGAAAAGGGCAATGGCCCCTACCTGATTGACTCGTTCCCATCCATGAGGTAGACCAAGAGCTGTCGTTTGTGGCAAAGCGGTTATCAGTTTTACTTGAGTCGTGGAGTGAGGGGTACTGCCCCAATACGCAAGTCGTTAGACAACATTGGTAGTCGAGTGAATCCCCTGAACCTTTAGGAAGCTGAACATACCTGGGGCCCAGATCTATTGACAGCCAGCAAATCACAGATTGAATCTGTCCAGAGCCATTTTAGATCCCATTGTAGATCATTTCCAAAAAAAGAAAAAAGTAAATTTTTTTTTGTTTTTTCGCCACATCTTCCTTTCTTTAGCCCCGTTTTCCCTCAAACTCCACTAGATCCCCTAAAATTCCATTCTGCATATTTCATTCCTTGAGGTCCCTATCCCAAATTCCACTTATCGAAGCCAGAAATCCCATATTTGTCTATTTTTAGGGTTTGCCATAACTTATTCGATTCTCACCCAATAGCCTTCAAATCTTGCCACAGTGTTCATTTCCTATTTCTGCTCTTTTGTTCCTCTTGGACAAATTTTCCCATTGATTCACCCCACTTTTGAAATCTCCATTTTCGGCTTCCCTGTCCCTCAGAAAGTGTCCAAAACCTAGTCAAACCCCAATTAACCATCAGAGTTTTTCCCAAATCCAAATTTTTCCTTACTAAAAAAGTTTATGTTTTTGCTTTTCTACCCATTCACAAAAAAACAAATCCTGGTTATGGTTGTCACCTGCGCAGGAGCAAAAAACATGGAGGAGGAACTTGCAGGTCTCAAGACCAAACTCCAGGATCTGGATGAAAAAATCCTCGACCTCAATCTTCAACATTCAACCATGAACAATAGACGGCAACCAGACTCTTCTGTAGACACTGGGTTCTCTTCATCCAACAATTTTCGTGGGTCGAAGCTTGATTTTCCTCGCTTCACCGGTGATGATCCGACTAAATGGATATACCAGGCAGAATAATATTTTAGTCTGCATAATACTTTTGAGGTAAACAAAGTCCCCCTTGCATCCTTTCATTTGGAACACGAAGCCCTTCAATGGTTTCGTTGGTACATCAAGGCTCATGACAAACCAAAATGGACAGATTTTTGCACACTCATTTTGCAACGATTTGGCCCTAGTGCTTTTGATGACTTCACAAGAGTACTCACTAAATTGCGCCAAACAAGCACTATGAGAGAATATCAAACAAAGTTTGAAAAACTGGCCAATCACACAGAGGGATTGTCTGATAAATTTTTTAGGAGTTGTTTTGTCAGTGGTCCCAAGGATGCAATTCGCTCTGAGGTTAAAATGTTTTGTCCAAGCACAATGATGGAAGTCTTAGGGTTAGCTAAGTTGGCAGAGGACAAGATCACAGCTCAACAACACTCCAAATCTAATTTTGTCCCATTCAGAAATATGGCTTCCCAACGCCCTCAAATAACGCCAACTCCTAGAACAACTCCTATCAAGCATTTGACTGAAGCAGAGATGAGGGCACATAGAGAAAAAGGGCTTTGCTATAATTGTGATGAGAAATTCACTAGGGGACATCGATGTGTTGAGCAAAAGCTCTATCTCTTGGATGTGGAATCTTTGCCTGAAACTAAAGTTTCTACAGATGCTCATGATGCAGCAGATGATCAGGTCGATACTCAGCAGCCGCTTGTTGACTCTGCTTCTCAAGAAGACCACCCAGAGATCTCTCTTCATGTTTTAATAGGAGTCACCACCCCACAAACCATGTGGGTCAAGGGTTACTTCAAGAAGCTCCCTCTTACAATTCTCATTGATTCTGGCAGCACTCATAATTTCATTGACCCTCAAATTGCCAAACAGGCTGATTGTTTTGTCCATCCTTGCTCCAGCTTTGAAGTCATGATTGCCAATGGGGGCACATTACCTTGCAAAGGGAAGTGTCACAATGTGCGTATCTCTATTGGAGATTATAACCTACACTCCGACATGTTTGCCTTGCCCTTAGGCGGATGTGATGTAGTTTTGGGGCACTTAATGGTTATGCACACTTGGACCCATCTTATGGGATTTTGCTGAACTTTGGATACAGTTTTTAGACAATGGGCAAAAACACACATTGAAGGGCTTACAACTAGGGTCTCTCAGCATCATCAATTCACATAGCATGGAAAATCTCCTCAAGAAGAATTCACATGGTGTCATTGCTTAGCTCCATTCCATTCAAATGCAACCATCAGTGGGCTCCACTACTCCTTCAGATCTACAACAAATTTTGGATAGATATGCATGTGTCTTTGCCGAACCAGTGGGATTTCCACCTTCACGACCAGAGGACCATTGTATTTAGCTCCTTCCTGGAAGTGTTCCTCCCAACATCAGGCCTTACCACTACGTATTTCACCAAAAGACAGAGATTGAGATGCTCGTTCGGGACTTACTGAAGCAAAGTATTATTCGCCCTAGTACCAGTTTTTTTCTTCACCAGTTCTTCTTGTCCAGAAAGATGATGGGTCATGGCGCCTATGCATTGACTTCCGAGCACTTAATCACATCACAATCACAGATAAGTTTCTGATTCATGTTGTTGATGAGCTTCATGGCACTCATTTTTTCTCCAAGTTGGATCTTCATTCTGGGTATCACCAAATTCGAGTTCATGAGGATGATATCCCTAAAATGGCTTTCTGCACGCATGATGGCCACTATGAGTTTTTGGTCATGCCCTTTGGCCTCACTAATGCTCCTTCCACATTCCAAGCATTGATGAATAAAATATTTCGTCCCTACTTGCGGATATTCATTCTCATCTTCTTTGATGATATCCTCATCTATAGTAAAACATGGGCTAAGCATCTCCAACATCTGGATCTTGTACTGCAACTTCTCTCTGATCATCATCTCTGTGTAAAATAGTCTAAATGTGTTTTTGGGCAGGAAGAAGTGGAGTATCTCGGGCATATTGTTTCAACCCAAGGGGTTCGAGTGGATCCTGCCAAAATAGATGCCATGAAAAATTGGCTGCATCCTCAGACACTCAAAAGCCTCCGTAGTTTTTTAGCATTGACTGGCTACTATCGCAAGTTTGTCAAGGATTACAGGAAGATTGGAGCTCCATTAATAGCTATGTTGAAAAATGATGCTTTTACATGGACACATGTTGTTGAGTGTGCATTTAAAAAATTGAAACAAGCTGTGTGTACTACACCTGTTCTAGCTATGCTAGATTTTTCCAAGACCTTCACTATTGAGAGTGATGCTTGCGGAAATGGGCTTGGTGTTGTTTTCCTTCAAGATGAACATCCCATTGCATTCACCAGCAAAGCACTTTCTGGTAAGCATTTAGTACTCTCTACATATGAGAAGGAACTGATGGCTATTTTACATGCGGTACAAAAGTGGCAGCCATACCTACTAGGGAATCATTTCTGCATCAAGACTGATCACCAGAGTCTGAAATATTTCCTGGAACAACGCGTCTCCTCCCCAGCACAATAGAAATGGGTTAGCAAACTCATGGGTTATGACTATGAGATCACTTACAAGAAGGGTAAGGACAATATTGTGGCGGATGCTCTTTCTTGCACATTTGATGACCAAGCTTCTCTTTCATCTATTTCTATGCATGTTCCAAATTGGTTGGAATCTGTCCACTAGGGCTATGTCAATGACTCTTCATTATCTCAAATCATCCAGCAGTTGGCCAATAACCCTTCTGTTGTACCGCATTATTCTTGGGATGGTGCTTCTATGAGATACAAGGCTTGTCTAGTGCTTCCCCAAAGCATAGATCTTCACCAAGTTGTCTTCTATGAACTCCATGCTTCTCCATCGGCATGGCACTCTAGGTTTCTCAAAACTTATGAGCGGGCACGACGTAATTTCTTTTAGAAAGGAATGAAAAGAGAAATTCAACAGATGGTGGTTGAATGTGATACCTGCCAACGCAACAAGGGTGAAACGACACTCCTTCCTGGATTGCTCCAACCCTTGCCCATCCCTACACGGATTTGGACACATATTTCTATGGATTTCATTAAGGGGCTCCCTAAATCTGGAGGGAAGACGGTGATCTTGGTTGTGGTTGATCACCTCTCCAAATATAGTCATTTTTGTGTCCTCAGCCATATCTATACTGCCTCCTCAGTTGCACAAATTTTCATGGACCAAATCTTTCGTCTTCATGGCATCCCTTCTTCCATTGTCTCAGATCATGATGCAACTTTCATCAGTCATTTTTGGACAGAACTATTTCGACACACTGGCACCAAACTGAAGATGAGTTCAGGGTATCACCCACAAACAAATGGTCAGACTGAAATTGTCAACAAATGTTTGGAAACTTATCTTCGTTGCTTCACTTCAGAACAATAGCATCAATGGGCAAAGTGGCTTCCGCTCACTAAATGGTGGTACAATACCTCCTACCACACTGCATCTAAAATGACTCCATATGAAACAGTCTATGGTCAGGCACTGCCAATGCTCCTTCCATACACCCCCAACAATTCACCAGTTCAGGTAGTCGACACGGTTCTTCGAACTCGAGATCAGATTCTTCGCATTTTGCAGGACAATCTTCACATGGCCAAAAATCGAATGAAACAACAAGCTGATCAACATCATTCTGAGCACACTTTTCAAGTAGGCGATATGGTTTTTCTTTGTCTATAGCCATACAAGCAATCATCCCTAAAACTCAAAGGACGTCATAAGCTGGCTCCAAAGTTCTATGGGCCATATAAGGTTCTTCAGAAGATTGGGTCAGTTGCTTATAAATTGGAGCTTCCTCCTTCTTCCCGCGTTCATCCAATATTTCATGTCTCTTGTCTAAAGAAAGTTCTTGGCAACAACATCAGAGCACAAACTGTTTTACCAGAACTGGATAACGAAGGATCAATCATTTTGGAGCCAGAGGCAATCCTATACAAGCGCACTCATCAACTTCACTCTCAATCCATCACAGAGGTATTAATTCAGTGGCACGGAATGCAACCAGAGGATGCTACCTGGGAACCACTCCTTCAGATTCAACAACAATTTCCACATCTTAAGCTTTGAGGATAAAACTTTTCTAAGAGGGAGGGGATGTTAGGAACCTGTGTTTAAACCTTCTCTTTACTTTGTTAGTATATTGTTGTTGGACACATATGCTTTGTAAGTCGTTCCGTGAGTATATTGTATTATCCCATATTCATGGGAAGTAATAGTTGTTTATATTAGACTTAGTATATAAGTACGTGTTGAAGCCAATGAAGGCATCCACGAATTTATTGTATTGAGCTTGGTCAAAGAAGGTTGCCCCCTCGAAGTGGCCTATGATCAATAAATTCCTTCTGTGTTTCTGCTATTCATATCTATTTCTGCTATTTTGTGCATTTTTCATTATATTGTTGCAGGAGGTTCCTCTTAAAATCACCACCAAAAATTCATGATTAGTGTATCATCATATGATCGATAAATCATAATAATTAAATAATCATTTCAATCTTGAAATCTCATATCTAACTAGCATAAGTTAGTTTCCTCATACACAATGATTAATCTGACGTTTTCCACAACATCTAATTATTCAACTCTTAATTAATCATCCTGATTACTATACAAAAGTAGGATTAGACTAAATCACAAGTTGGGGATGTAACATAAAGCCATTGCTAATTCACATGTATTTAGCCATTCTAATGGCTAGGTGACACATCTAAAACATGTGGCAGCAACACAAGCCTTCTAGCACAAATATTAGATACATGTTTAAAAAACTAGGGTAAAAGAGAGAAATTAGAAGAATAGATAAATTTTTGCTAGGAGCCAATTAAAAAATTCTTTGAGCACAATTTTAAGGAAAAGAAAATAAAAAATTAAAAGAACTTTAGAAATTGTTTTACTTTTTGCATATGATGTTGTGTGATTGGTTCAAAAAAATTCTCATTTTTAACAAATGGAATAATAAAAAATTGAAGAAAATAGTCATATAAAAATTTGAAAAAAAATGCCTTACATTTTTTCCCCTTAAGAGAGTGTTTTAGAAAGCAAGGTGAAAACAATAGCTTTTCCTTACCAAAAGTATGGACTAAAAATGTGAAGATTTATGTTAATGTGAATTCTAATATTGATAATTGTTTTCTCTATCCATATACATATGATGAAATTTGTTGGGTGGACTCTAAGCCTTACAACAATAAAATAAAAATTCTAGACTGCTAAAATCTAATACTTAACAACCTTAAATTTACAAATCAACAACTGAAACAATATATATTAAATTATGACAAAAAAAAATAATAAATTTTTGTTTTTAAATGATAAAAATAAATAAGAATAAATTAAATGTTGAGTTTGCAGCACTTGCATATTGATTTAGTGGCTATTATTATCTTTAAAAAAATCCCTCTTTAACCAGAGTGACATAATAATTGGCGTATTAAATGTCCACATTTTCCAAATTTAGAAAATTGACCTGTAATTTTAATACCCATTGTTTTGCCTATTAAAATGATGAAAGACTATTCTATGCCAACAAGTCGTAGAAAAATTTGTATTGAATTTGTAAGTTTAGAAGGCCAGCAAAATCGTATTCTAATTTTATGCAAAGCCGTAAAACAAACGGTAGGACGTCATTTTCATCCACTGGACTTTGAACAAGTGTGAAACAAACGTTCTCCTCCATTTAGAATAAGTGTGGAAAATTGAATTGAGGAGATTTCCTCCGCACTTTCTAAAACATACATTTAGAATAAACGTTGAATAAGTTTCAACTGATTTCCGCCACAAATTCATAGGAGACATGCAATTATAAATCAGCTTTAATTTCTATTTGTTTCACACAGAGAGCAAGTTGTTTGGAGAAACAGAGAAGTGTTGTGCAATCGGCAATGAAGATGGTGATGATGTTGATGTTGATGTGGGTATTGCTGTTCATGCCCTGCTCCTCCGCATGTTCTGCGGATGAAAGAAATTCCCTGTTAGATTTCAAAGAGGGCCTCAACTTCACTTCCTCTCTTTCCACGCTGCCATCGTGGAAGGGGTTTAACTGCTGCGCCTGGGAAGGAGTCACCTGCCACCCAATCACTGCCCACGTCCTGTCCTTGGATCTCAGTCCTCAGACCCTTAACGCCTCGTGGATTGCTGATCCTTATTCCACATGGCCATTCATGTCGTGGAAGGAACTTCGTGGGGGGCTATTCCAACTGCAGCATCTGGAGCGCTTGGACCTCAGTGAGAATGCCTTCTTCCCTTCTCTTGCCATCCCTTCACAATTTCACAACCTTAGCAGATTGAGGTATTTGAACTTGTCATTCTCTAATTTTATTGGCCAGATTTCAAAAGAGATTGGTAATTTGTCTAGCTTAACATATCTTAACCTGGCTGGCAACGTGTTGAATGGCACCATCCCAATATCTTTGGGTAAGTTGTCAAAGCTCACAGAACTTGACCTCAGTTTTAACTCTTTGAGTGGTACCATCCCAACATCTTTGGGTAAGCTGTCAAAGCTCACATATCTTGCCCTGAGATCTAACTCTTTGAGTGGCACCATCCCAACATCTTTGGGTAAGCTGTCAAAGCTCACAAAACTTTACCTCGGTTTTAACTCTTTGAGTGGCACCATCCCAACATCTTTGGGTAAGCTGTCAAAGCTCACAGAACTTGACTTGCAATATAACTCTTTGAGTGGCACCATCCCAACATCTTTGGGTAAGCTGTCAAAGCTCACACATCTTGACTTGAGTTCTAACTCTTTGAGTGGCACCATCCCAACATCTTTGGGTAAGCTGTCAAAGCTCACACATCTTGACTTGAGTTCTAACTCTTTGAGTGGCACCATCCCAACATCTTTGGGTAAGCTGTCAAAGCTCACATATCTTTACCTTAGTGATAACTCTTTGAATGGTACAATCCCAACCTTCTTGAGTAACCTCACCAAACTCACAGGCCTTGACCTTAGCAACAACCAACTAAGTGGAACGTACACACTTTCTTTTTTGGATAAGATCCCCAATATTCGAACATTGTATCTCTCCAGGAATATGTTGACTGTAAAAGTCAATGCCACTTATATTCCCAAATTTCAACTTGAAGCCATAGATTTGGGATCTTGTAATATACAAGGGGATTTTCCAGCTTTCATTTCTACTCAATACTTCTTAAGCTCACTAGATTTGTCTCAAAATTCTCTTAGTGGAAGTATTCCTAATTGGCTATGGAATTCTATGCCCCTTTCTTATCTCAACCTCTCGTCTAACCAGTTTGTAGGTAATTTGCCCACCAAGTCTCTTGGACTTGAACAGAATCCTTATGAAAACTCAGTTATTGATTTGCATAATAATAAGTTACAAGGAAATATTCCCCTTTCTTTACAAAATGTGAGCTTCTTGGATCTTTCAGAGAATCTATTTGATGGACCCATTCCACATTCTATCTGTGAGTCAAGTAATTTGCATGTTTTAGACTTGTCAAATAATTGGCTTAGTGGTAAGATTCCCCCGAGTTTAGACCAATGCTCTGAGTTGTCCATGTTAGATCTAGAAAAGAATAATCTCAAGGGCACAATTCCAAATATATTTGGGAAGATGACTTATCTAGAAACATTGAAACTAGGTCACAATGGGCTAAAAGGGAACATACCATCATCCCTTGCAAATTGTAGTTCTTTGGAAATCCTAGATCTAAGGAATAACAATATTCATGGGGGCATTTCTTCTTGGATTGAAAGCTTGAAAAGTCTTCGCATCCTAGTACTAAAATCTAACAAATTTGCTGGCAAGATACCCTTAGAATTATCGAACTTGCAAAATCTTCAGATATTGGATTTATCAAGCAACAAAATTTCAGGTATTATTCCAGGTGGCTTTATGAAATTGAGTGCAATGGCAAATCTGACAGAAAACACAGAAACTCTTGAATTAAATACTACAATTGTTGGTCGGATTTATATAGATAGCATAATCATTAAGAACAAAGCACAAGATATGGAGTATGCAAGAATTTTGAGATTAGTAAAATGCCTTGATCTATCAGACAACAATTTATCAGGTAAAATACCTTGGGATATTGAATCCCTCAAAGGATTGATAATTCTCAATGTTTCAAGAAATCATTTTAGTGGTGAGATTCCAACATCCTTGGGAAACATGCTACAGCTGCAATCACTTGATCTTTCAAAAAATGAATTGTCGGGAATATTTCCTACTGAGCTGCAACATCTCACATCTTTGAGCTACTTCGATGTGTCTCATAATCAACTATCAGGAATGATACCACAAGGAGGACAAATGATGACATTTGATTCATCATCATTCTCCAACAATTTAGGTCTATGTGGCCTCCAAATCAATGTGTCATGCTCAAGAAGTTATCCTGCTTCTCCTAGTGATGAAGAAAATAAACAAGTGCTGGAGGAGGATATATGGTGGGATGTGGGAATAGGAATGGGCTATGCATTTGGGTTTTCAGTTCTAATTTGGGTATTGTGTTTCAGCAAATCTTGGAGTGCAAAATGCTTAAGAGTTATGGATGGCATTATTGATTCTCTTTTTCAAACATTCAGAGAAAAATTGTATTATACAAGATATAATATTTTCTGATCTTCATCTCCTATATATTCAACACACCATAAATGGTGTTTGTCAGACCACCAGTAGAGAAAGAGTAAGTTTAATTCTCAATTTTTCTTTATTTTGCTAATGATTTTGCAGTAAATCACAAATTTTCTTTATAATGTTAATGATTTTGTAATAGCTTGAAATTAGTTTGTACAAATCTGATGAAGTTAATCTTTATGTGTCTTCTGCCCAGGTTTCACTTGCAAGTCATCAATATCCTGTTGGATATTTAGATCGGGCACTAACATTCCCAAGGGAAGCACGTTTTGGTCCTCAATAAATGCATTTCCTCTTGTTGAAAATAGAGAAGTACAACAAATTCATTTATATAATTCTATGATTATGAGTTCTGTCATGTTGGCGCTTTCAGAGTTACATAGGTACAAACTCAATTAGCCAGAAAAAAAAAATTTCTGGAAAAACTTTATTCAATCTACATGTTACTTCAATTCTGAATTTTCGTTGTGTTTTTCCATTACTATAATGAATCCACATAGCGACTGCTAGAAATAGATATATTGATTTCTAAATTTTCAGCATACAAGAGCAAACTAAAATTTAATATAAGCTTATTGTGAAATTTCAAACATCCGATGAACATTATTGCTTGTTCTGACCTGTTCTGCTCAGCCAGTAGATTATGTTTTTGAGGTTTGTATGTTAGCATGTTTGTAGTATATAATAACATACAATTTGCAATAAATATCACTATCTTTGCTGTTATCAAAGTCAGCTTATGTCTAAACTAGTTTAGCGGCCATTCTTTACAGGTCAATGAGTTGAGTGGAAAGGATAAATTATTCACTTGTACTTCTATGCTAGTTAGAGGATGCTGGATATATTTCTCCTATGCTTTGGAGACTCCAGTCTTGGATGTTTATCATCTATTTCATGGATCACTACAGTTTAACCAGAGGTTTGTTTCATATGAGTGGATACATTCTTTCTTGCCTTCGGCTAGATTATTCCTGACTGTTGAGCATTGGTATGCTCTGGGTGTACAGGTTTTTTATTCAAGTTTCTCAATTATTTTGGCAAATTTTTATTGGAGTTTGGGACAATCATGTATTTATATATGGGATCCTATTCCCATATCCGTTCTTCCAGAAATAGCTGGTACTCACCTTTCATTTTGTCAGGTCCATTGCATTGAAGAAAACTCTTTAAGGCAGAGCTTGTTTGAGCTCTCTTTTTCTAATGCGGTGTTGCTTAACAAGGAATTTTTATGGATGTTATTTGTTTTGACAGCTGAGTTACTTAAAAAGGAATTTCTATGGATGTGCACCCATAGGTATCGTCTTTTGAAAGGGCCAAGGCAGTTATAATTGATCATATAGTTCAAAGTTTCTGACTGGAATCATTCTGTTGTCCCCAAATAATGATCTTGGGCAGGAGTGTGAGTACAGGTATGATATCCTTTCCACTTCTTCACATCTGCTTCCAGTTTAAGCCATTCGGTTGATTTTCATATTGCTAAGAAATCATATGAGGTTGTCTTTTGGAATAGTTTTCTGTTTTCTTCAAAATGGAAAATATACAATTTCTAGATTGAAGTCAAACACAGAGTTAAAGGAAAAAAGGGAATTTGTTTGCAAATATCATGATCTGTAGTTATTTAGTTCATGGAAAATCCTAGTATTTTTAATTTGTTACTTGACTTTCAGTGCAAGAATTCTGTTTTTATTGTATATTAGATATGTTGTAAGCATTTTTGCTTCTTTTTTAGATTACACTCTCTGGAGCAGTTTTCCTGGATGTCAACTGTACTCACATTTTAGAAAATTCTATATGGTGTAGCAGACTTTTATGGACCTTGCAAATTGGAAAAATATTATACAGTCTCCTGAGGAAAATATTACTGAAAGTTTAGACAGGTTTTTTGCTGAATAGCTGGGAGAAGCATGGCAGTGGATAGTGTCTCTCTGTTCCAAACTCAACACCGAGTGGCTCAGAAAACAGTCTTTGTTGGGAAAACACAAGCTTCATGGTATTTTCAGAATTGATGAAAATGGTAAGAAAGATGCTAATAAGAATGCTTCCAACTTTATATCAAGCTTCAAGATGTAGAAACGGTAGGCATATCTACTATTTCAGGCTTTGAAAGTGCTAGCCTGAATTACATGTTAATTTATTGCTTGGCCGGTGATACAAAATTAACAGCAGAAAGTAGTGCTGATAGTAAGATTGTTCAGAACAAGAGGGAGGATGAACTGGGGGATATTTGGCTTCATTGCCTTGGATGACTAACTCGGGCTACTGAACTGCACAGAGCATGTGAAAGGAAGAGACACAATATCAGTTCTCCAACTAACTGATAACTGATAAGGGTTTAAAATCCACTAACTGTTGTATGGAGCACGGGCTTTCAGATTGTCATTGAATAAAGCTGATTTGATTCACCAAAATATATTACTCACTCGTCTCTATATTCTTTGGAGACCAGTCTTGGATGCTATTCATCTATTTCATGCAGCCCTATAGTCCCACTAGAGGCTTGTTTCATTATCCGTATGAGTGGATACATTCTTTTTTGCCTCCTGCTAGATTACTCCTGACTATTGAGCACTGATATGCTTTTCGTGGACAGGATATTCATTCAAATTTCTCAATTATTTTAGCAAAGTTTAATAAGAATTTGGGGCAATCATGAGTTACCACACAGTGCCCTGTTCCCATACCCACTCTTCCAGAAATAGCTGGCATTCACCTTTGGTTTTGTCATGCCTGTTGCATTGAATAACACTCTAAGACAGTGCTTGTTTAAGCTCTCTTTTGGTTGTGGTAGTTGATGTTATTCCTTTTATGACAGCTGAGACACATAAAACTGATGGACAGGAGGTGTTGCTTAACAAGGAGTTTCTATGGATGTGCACCCATTTATATCATTTTTCCAAAGGGCCAAGGCAGTTATAATTGATCATTTAGTTCAAAGTTTCTGAGGGGAATTGATCTATTATGCCCAAATAATGATCTTGCACAGGAGTGTGAGAAAAGGTATGTTATCCTTTCCACTTCCTGTCATCGGCCTTACATTATTCCAGTTTAAGATACTCAATTATGTTTCATATTTTTAGGAAATCAAATGAGGTTGTCTTTCGGGATAGTTTTCTATTTTCTTGAAAGTGGAAGATATAAATCTAGTAAGATAAAGTCTAACGCAGGGTTTAAAAAAATAAAGAACTTTGTTTGCAAATATCATTCTATGTAGTTATTTGTTTCATGAACAATAGTAGTATCTTTAAATTGTTGCTTTAACTTTTGTTCAAGTATTCTGTATTAATTGTATGTTTGATATGTTGTGAGCATTTTTGCTTCTTGTTAGATTACACTCTCTGGAAAAGTTTTCCTGTATGTCAATCATACACATTTCAGACAATTCTATGTGGTGTAACAAAATTTTATGGAGCTTGCAAATTGGAAAATATTGTACAGTCCCCTGAGGAAAAGATTGCTGGAAATTTGAGCAAGTCTTTGCTGAATACTTGGGAGGGGCATGGCAGTGCACAGCATCTTGACATTCCAGACTCAACATCGTGTGCCTCAGAAAGCAATCTTTGTGGGGAAAGCACAAAATTCATGTCATTTTTTGAATTGATTTGAATGGTAAGAAAGATTATTTTGTTTTATCAGGATTCAACTGTGTAGTTTTGAGTAAAACACATTGACCCATATTTCATGAGCATTGGTTCACATGAACCCATCTCTTGTGAGCATGAATAGTCCACTTAGGACTCATTTCATCTAGGTGATGCTCACATTTGTGAACCATCAGGACTTCCTCGGAGGTCATTCATCCCAATATCACTCGACTCATAAGTACTTAACCTTAAGCAAGTGTTGTTTTTTATGAACCATTCATTATAGAGC
This sequence comes from Cunninghamia lanceolata, assembly GCA_027924645.1. Lineage (NCBI taxonomy): Eukaryota > Viridiplantae > Streptophyta > Pinopsida > Cupressales > Cupressaceae > Cunninghamia > Cunninghamia lanceolata. Next base: position 94,703 of record BSBN01000571.1, on the reverse strand, counting down.
CCCTTTAAACACCATGCTAATTATTGCTTGGTTGGTGATACAGAATTAACAGTAGAAAATAGTGCTTATAGAAAGATTGTTCAAAACAAGAGGAATGTCGAATTGAGGGATATTGGCCCCATTGCCTTGAATGACTTACCTGAGCTAGTAAACAGCACAGATCATATAAAAGGTACAGACAAAGAATGGTTCTCTCACAATGCCAATTTAGAATATAGGTGATAAATGCTTAAATTCTACTAGCAGTTCAATGGAGCATGGGATTTTGGATTGTCATTGAACAAAGCTAATTTGATTGATCAAAATATATTACTTACTCTGTCTCCAAAAAAAAAATATAACACAGATGCCAGAAGACAGAACTCATAATGGTACGGCAGGTTCAAGGGAAGATAGATTTGGGGGAAAGCAAAAGTGTGGCCCTTACAGTGTTGGTGTCTTTGGACATGATAATAAGCAATCTTCCTGTTGTCTTGATATGCACAAGAACACTATGGGAAGGACCTGGTCCTTGGAAGACCTGTTCATCCTAACATGAATATACCTAGTTACAATTGTGGCTGAGGGGTTGTTTCCAGTCATCCACTTCATTATGCTTCTGGTCATCAAGTGGCTAATCCCTTTATCCATCCAGAAACTCCAAAGAGAAATCTTTACAGGTGAGGAAATTCCAAGGCCGAGAAGTAAACAGAAATATACTTCACAATTCTGTTTTGGGTTTTTACATTCATCTCAATGTTTGTTTTCTTGGACAGTCAAGTTTTTAATGCTTTAATTCTATTAGAATTATGAAGTTATCTAATTTACATTTTTTTTAACCAGCAGACCCATTGTTAGAGCCAAGACAAGAGGTACTGCATCATATCACCCAACATATCATGCATTTATGGGACACAATGTCTTGGATTCAACCAGGGAGTGGGGCATTGACTCACCATACAAGGTTAGTGGCCAGGAAATACCTTCCTCCTTTACAGCAGTCATCCTATCTGGCCCTCCAGTTGTCATAATTTATCCTAATTCAAGTGGCACAGCTTTTTCATCTGATCAACTGGACTTTGGAACATTTGGATCATTGGTCCTAACATCCTTGAGTGTGTCCAGAGCTAGGGGAACAAACAAGCTTCGGTATCCTGAAGAACAATTTTATATTTCAGGTTCAGTGGCATCCTTAACCTGCTCAAATGAAGGAAGATAGTTGCAATCTGCTGAACCATTGAAGCAAGAACAGTAAGCCGAAGAGAACTCTGTCTTTCCAACTCATTCAATGTTTTGGATTTTTATGTAAAATTTGACTTCTTTTCATTATAAGGGTTTCAGATTTTGTTTACTTTAGATTGTCCTTCCATTTTTCATCTTTGATTGCTTTCGTTTCATGCATTACATCATTTCCACTCTGAGTTTTATGAGATTTTCATCCCTATTGTATTCAGGGAAGCAACACCGAGTATCCGTTGTGCAAGAAAGATTTCCCAACTTTTGCTTTCCAAGAGAATCATGGGGACAATTCCTTTGCTCCTTGAAATGACAATAGTAGCAATGATGGAAGCTTGCATGGTGAAGCTCATGTTGTGACTCTTTCATTATTTATCAGTCAAATGCCCTGTTGTGGCTTTTTCTGTCTACAATCAGCAAGAGCATAATGCCGTTACATATTCAAGATTAATTTATTGTAAATGTACTTATAGGATGTAAACATGTCACCAATTTCATTTGGTTAGCTGCTACCCATTGTAAAGTCCTTTAACGTAAATGCTTCCTGATGGACATGGAACTGGTCCATGCACTGAATACATAGAAAATTCTTTTGCAACAACATCCTTGTCCAAGATAATGCCTAGAGCTTTATGTATTTTATAAGGGAGTTGTTTTACCATTTCCATTTTTTAAATGGGAGCAGATTGAATGTGTTCTATAAAGTTCTCTTTTCAAAGGAAGCTAACTATATTTTTCTCTTTGACTGAAAAAATAAATAGAAGTTGCATTCCAGAGACTGAATCATTTTAATGTTTTGGAAGTCCAAATAAAATTGAAATGTAAGGGAATCAAAGACATAATATTTCCACAGTCCATTTGAGAATGCTTCTGCATTAAACTCTATTATTTTTTGAACATCAATGATAAATCAAGCTACATGATCCATCATTAAAATGAAGAAAGAATTAAGGGAATGCTAGATGTCTGTATAGATTGTAATCAATTTGTTTCAAAATCATTTATAGGATAATTAAAAAAATGATTGTTGAAGTGTAAGAAAGTGAAATGTTTACTTTGATTTTTTTGTTTTTTAAATTTCAAACTAAAAGAGGGGTAAAAATTTATTCAAACCAAAAAAGAGCAATACAAAGCAAGGGCATTACACATTCCTGTCTATGTCCACTAATTGGTCAAATTTTTGTGACCCAGGGGTAATTGACTCCTTTCCACAATATTCCAATCATGCAAATGATCAGAAGCCCATTTAGCCAAACAATCCGCAACCCCATTCCATTCTCGAGGAATATGACAGAAAGAAACAGAATCCAAGGAAGCGTGAGTGGAAGTTGATTTTCAAATTGTACACTATCAAAAGAGGATGTAAGGGAATGCTAGAGGCTTGTATAGATTATGATCAATTTGTTTCAAAAGAATTTATAGGATAATTAAAAAATAAAAAATAAAAAATTGAAGTATAAGAAGTGAAATGTTTACTCTGACTATTAATTTTCTTAAATTTGGGTTTATCACTGTTTTACCTATGCTAGCATATATTTGTTGTGTCATTTTGAGTGGAAGTTGATTCTCAAATTGTACAGTGTCAAAAGAGAAGTTTTTTTCCAGGAGTTTCACCCTTCCAATATATAATGTTTTTAGATAAGGAGACAAGAGCACTCTTATCTATTTTGAACATATTTCATCCACACCTAAGTCTATTTATTGACTTAAAACCTTAGAAAACCAAGTCATCTGTCATGTTTTTATTTTTTTATAAGGGTAAAGGTCGGGTTTTTGAAAAGGGCCCAAACCCTTTTTACAAACAAATAAGCACAACAAAACAACAAAGAGTAGCAACAAGGAACTAGCAGTCCAAAGATTTCAAAAGGACAACAAACAATCGATAGCTAAATGAAGGGAGGTAAGCACAACTAACAAAGGGCATACAACCTATAGACCATGAAAGATTAACAAACTTAGGGTAGTTTGAAACCAAATCATTCCATGGGGGCACTGAACAATGCCTTTTGACATATCCTTAAAGAAAATTTTCTTCTTGGTTGGTTGCCCTTTGTTTCCAATCGTAGAAACATATTGGCAATGTTCATTCTTGACCGAATCTCCTATTTTAGGGACCATCCCTTCCATAGAAAGAGTCATAGAATGACCAAGCCAACTCCCATCTATAACCATAATCCTATTTTTCTTAGGAGAAGGCCCTAAGGGCATGGATTGGCTCTCACCAAAAGGGCTACAAGCTTTTTCACGAGGTTTCACATATTGATCCATCCTAACTAGGAGTTGATTCCTATTGACTACCTCTAAGCCCAATGCAACAAAGTCTTCATTCACAACAAGGATGTCCAACAATGGTTTTGCATCACATTGAAGATTGCTAGACAACTCTAGATCTTTTTTCTTCAATGATGTCATGTTTTCATTTTAATCTTGGAAATAAAAGGAGTTTTCGTAAAGAGTTGAAGATGTTGAGATGAATTCTATGACACATGTTAACAATGCTCAATGTCAATGCAATTCCTTTTCACTTCTTTCAAATTAACTTTAAATATCCTTATACTAGCTTATTCCATTGCACTAATGTTTTTTGGTAGTAATTCACTTCACTATGGAATTGTAACATTGGCAGAAAATTATTTGTGTTAGTCATTCCTAATGATAGGAAAAAGTATTAAACAATATCGGACAATCAAAATGGGTATCTAGTTTGGAAATATAATTTAGTTGTCATTAGTCCTAGGCAACAACCTACATGCAAATATGAGAGGTCAGTTGCAGAAAATATAGGTAGTGTTGTTATATGGAGCCTAATCAGACTCGGAGGTTATATTTACCTCACTTTTATCGGCACGGTTTCCCCCCAAATTCCTACGGGGTCAAGGGGCAGCGCCCCTTGCAGGGGTTTGGGGGCAGCGCCCTTTGCACGTTCCCTGTCGTGATACAGGGCAGGGTCGAGGGGCAGCGCCCCCGTGGGGGCTCGGGGGCAATGCCCCCGAAACCTCACACGGTTTTTTATTATTTCATAATGCACCGGGAGTTAATTTTTCATTGACCGACATAAGAAAACCCTATTTTTGTAACCGACAAAAAGCTTGATAAAAAGCGGCTAAGGGTTAGGGTTTTGATATATTGTATTGTAGCATTTTGCAGCGGTATTGAGTTGCAGGGATTGCTGATTGTAATCGGTTTGATTTACTGGATAATAATATTGGACTCTGTTTGGTGGATGTAGCCCGAGTTTGGGTGAACCACGTTAAAACTTGTCTCTCGTTGTTATTATTTCTGTGTATTTCCATTTCTCTGTTTAATCTTTATTTGCATTTAATTGATATCTTCTGCCGGCTAACCCTAACAGGTAGGTCACAAATGGCCAAATCTATGAAAATATTAGTTAAACTCAAGTGGACTATATCAAGGTTTTCTACATGTAGGTACTGAATAAAATGTGGCATTTGTTTGTCATTGCAATTTATATTTTGAAGTAATGCTACTTTGAAATTGCACAATTTCTACAATCTAACCACTGCAAATACTTTAATTTGGTATTGGCCATCAAAACACACCTTATATGTTATGGCTAAAGAAAAATTAGGGTAAAGAGTTGACAAAAACATAGACAATATAGGATGGTACAAGTAGCTATTGAAAAAGCCAACAACAAGGGGAATTTTGGATCTCAACAAAGCAAAGTTCAAAATAGGAAGAAGCTAGCTAAAGTTAGGCTTGAGAAATATATAATTGTATTTCATACAAGACAAATAATGAAGGGAATGTAAATTTATGATTAAAACCCCCTTAAACCTTTTGAAAACTAAATGAATAAAATGCTTGTAAAGGATTTGGTGTACATTCTCCTTAAGAAAATTATTATTTATTTATGGTTGGTAACATACTTGGATTGACTCCCAAATGTTAGCCATGCAAACTATTGATGATGATTTTACTCACAATCAGACACAGATATAAATTCTACTTTGAACACCTATCTCTCTTGAAAGATATGATAAATTCATAATGAACTTATAATCCCAAGGCTTTGTTAGTCAGGCCTTGACTTTGCATGTAGTCACTCAAGGTTCGTTGTAGGTTGTTTTACTTGGGGACTTACAAATATTGCATCTGAACTTCTAGATCTAGACAATTTCCTACAAATATCACTATTATCCTACATAATTAGCACATATCCTATGTCATTCTTGTCAAATTTATCAATAAACAACTAAGCTTTGAGTAGATTATCAGTATTGTTAGGGTTAGCCGACAGAAGATATCAATTAAATGCAAATAAAGATTAAACAAAGGAATGAAAATACACAGAAATAATAACAGTGAGAGACAATTTTAACATGGTTCACCCAAACTCGGGCTACATCCACCAATAGAGAGTCTACTATTATTATCCAGTAAATCAAACCGATTATAACCAGCAATCCTTGCAACTCAATACCACTGCAAAAATGCTACAATATATCAACGGAAACCCTAACCCTTAGCTGTTTTTATCACGACTTTTGTTGATTACAAAATAGGGTTTTTTTATGTCGGCTAATAGAAAAATAACTCCCGACGCCTTTATAAAATAATAGGCAATTTTTGCTTCGGGGGCAGTGCTGCTGCCCCCAACAGCCCCTGCTGGGGGCGTTGCCTCCAGACCCCCACTGCAGGCTCCGCCCCGGGCCCCCGCTGGGGGGATAAGCCCCCCAAGCCTCGCAGGAGGGGCTATGTCCCCCCTGCACTCTCCCATTAAATAATTTGGGGGAAAACCGCACCGATAAAAGTGGGGAAAATTTAACCTCCGAGTCTAATTAGGCTCCATATAACAACAAGTATTTAAGCATAACTTTGATCAGTTCTTCTTAATTAACCTTGATTAACTGAAGTTCACTCAATTGTTCTAAATTTGCTTAAAGATCTTAATTTGTCTAATTCATTGATATTATTGATTATTTCCTCTGGATTTATCATTATTTGTACTTATTTATGACAATTTTGGAAATAAAGAACAAAAGATAAGGTTTGAGGAAGAAAAATCTTAAGAGATTTAAATTTCCAGTGATCTCACACATATATCCTGAATTTATGAATTGAAGTTAAAATCTAGTTATACTTCACTAGGTGTTCCACAACTATGTATAATAGATGCAAATCTTCAAAGGACAATTGATGACAGTGAGAAATGGTTCAAACGCACTCTAAGGGACGCAACAATTTGATATTTCATTACCAGAAATCAATATGAAGATCACTTATGATTTACAATGAGGAAGTAATCTATATCCTTCAATCCATTCATATGCATAGAATATACAAATGATCTCATTGAATATGAGATAAAATCATGAGGTAAGCCAAAAAGTTACAAAATGTTGCTAACTTAATGCTTAGCAAATTTCATCAATCCCATCTCCTTATCTACAATGATTCGGATGCCTTTTATAAGACAAGAATCCAGAATCAGTTACAACATCCAACGGTCAGGACATCACTTTTCAAAAATCAATGGTTAGGAAACAAAGCACGTGATTTCCAGTTGGCACTCAATTGTGGATGACAGCTAGCTCCAAAGAATATTCTCTCTACTGCATCAGGATCCAGGAATATTCCAAAATATCCCCCTTGACCACTTTACCTTCAATTATTTTCCCCTGTCTGGCAGCCCTTCTACAATTGTCATTCGAATGTACATTGCACTATAGTTTGCCAAAAGGAATATCCCAACTGGATATCCATTTCCCTTTACATTGTCACGCTATCCTTCTGTATACTCGATTATCCCAAAATACTTAACATTATTGAGAGCTTCATCACTCTGTATCAGAACTTTTGTCATCTTCAACCAACACCTGTCTCAAATCCATAGCCTTGTATGCATCATAGGATGCAATTGTCTTTGTTATGTCATCCCTATCAAAAGCCTTAGCTTTAATCTTGGCATATTCCTGCATTTGTATTTGGTCGGTCAAGTTTATCCACTTATTTGTTCAGGAATCCAGTTTGTCCTTATATCCTTTTATCTTGGTATATAGATCCATTACTTCATCTATGACCTTCTCTGAAAAATGGCCCACTGGATCTTCCAAAACCTAGCCATACTTGGCCTTGAAGCTTGCGGTGGAATATTGTTCTTCATATATTTCTATTTTATCCACCATTTGGCCAGTTATCTCCTCCAAAATCTCCATTTTATCGGCAAGGAGTTCATGATCCTTGTTGATTTCAATGGCCTTATGTTGACATGTTTTAAATATTTCCTCTTCAAACATCAAATCCTTCATCCATGTTGACATGCACGACATGGTCTAGATTGTCGTAATATGGTAGTGTATTAACACCTTTTCTGACAATGTTTGGATGGCCTTTAGCTTGGTAATATCTTGATCATTGTAGTCTAGATCTATGGCACATTCTGCCTTCAGGACATCAGCCTTATTTTTTATGAAGGTTAAGGTGTCCCAGTTCGATAAGGTGGTCCAAATAACATCCTCCCCTTCTTCTAAGAACTTCTGGTACCACCCCGCCATGACCTGAGTTTGATGCTTCTTTGCATCCAGTTCTATTATTTTCTCCTAGGTCACCAGTGTTAAATTGGTTGGGACCTCTATTATTGATGTTCTAGGGATGAATAACCCCTTAATAAATGATTCCAAATGGGTAATGCACCCCTTTAGGTCCTGCTTCTTCAACTTATTCTTCCTTATCCAAGCTGCAATGGCCTCTGCACTACCCTTGAGATCATCTATCTCTTGCTTTGCAGTGGTATGGCCTAAATCTAGGGTGGTTATCTGGTACTCACCCACACTTATTTCTCCTTTAACCTTGTCAACTATAGGTACATCCAATTGGGTTGTCCTACATCCTATGGCATCTCTCTGAATGGAGGATATTTTCCTTGCTTTTCTCCTAGGCTTTATTTCCTTAGCTGAAAACAATGTTTTAAAATTGAATGGAATCAAATGAATGGGAGGGTCTTGTACCTCCCATCTTGGGATATCCAGTGTTAGTCCTTCTTGACCAGATTGTTCAATGTGAACATCTTATATTTGCAATTCATCTTCTTTGCACAATTCTTCTTCATGCTGAGGAGCTTCTCCTTTATCTTGTTCGTCCTCTAGGTGTTGTTCACCTTTGTCAGCCTCTGGATTATGCCCATCATTAAAGGCCTCCATGCCTTTATCCTCTTCCACGGTTGGTTTATCTACGCCCATAGGCTAGAGTTTTGGGTTTTCCTCCTCAAGAGGTTCCTCTTCAATTCCTTGGTCCTTTAGACCTTCATCAAGTGCCAGGGTCTTCTGCATCTCTTTGTCCTGATCCCTTATTGGGTGCTCTTCATCTTGATGTGCATCACCTTCCTTAGGGACATCCTCAGGAATCTCTTCTTTATCCTTAGAAGGGGTGAGGTCCACATTCACCTGTTCTATCGCTATTTATTGTGGTGGACCTGCCTCCTCTTGTGCCATCATGCCTACATCTTTAAGTTGTCCAGGTTGGTCTTCTAGCGCATTTTGAGGTCTCAACATCTTTGTGTCTGATATCACCTTTACTTCTAGACCTTTTACATCCTTTACCTCGACACGTGTTGATCGTGATTCATCTGGTTGTGATGCTTGAGGCATAAATATAGAGGAGACCAGATTATTTGTCACATCATTCATGATTTCATCATCGGTCAGGTCCACGACCTGATCCAAGGGCAATTGCATACCTTCTACCCTTATTTGTTGTTGGATCTCTTGATCCTACTTCATTTCTTCATCCATTTCCCTCTTCACCTGAATGATCTCTTGGATCTTTTGAGGTTGAGGTACAAGGGATTGGGGAAATTAGAGCTCAGGCTAAGTAGACATGAATAATGTTTCCATAGCAGTGGCAGATCCAGATGTTTCGTGCTTCTCCATCCTTGTCTTTTGGGAGGGCCCCCCTCATATGTGCAGTTGGTTGGGGCATCCTCCCCTTTTGTCTAGGAATTTCCAACCCTTCTAGGATATTGTTGATCATGATGTTAGTCATAAACAAACATGGAATAAAAGTTACACAACAACCTTTACTCATCTTGAAAGATATAATGAGTTCAAGAATTCATGATCCCAAGTCTCCATGGATTAGTTCTTAATCAACTAACGTTACTCAGTGGTTGATGTGTGTTGTTGTTTTCCATTCAGGGGCCTTATGTTAGCTTATCAGTAGGATTCTATTTCTGTAAAGATGCTATACAGAAAGGTCATTCTACACAATTATTTCTCCAAATAGTGTGTCTATACTTAGATCTTTGCATGATATTTGTCAATTGTACATGCTTTAACTTCAAATATGCTATGAATCTTCAGTTATCTATGAGATGTCTACATATTTCATGTATATTTGCTTCTGATTATCTATTATTTGCAATTGTGATGGTGAATTTATGAAATTAAAAGAAATTGAAAAGAATACTTCAAATTATGATGAATCTTCAGCTATTGAACCACATACACACTTGATACAGTCATGAGAAAGAAGAAATCAAACCATATTTTCACCAGGATGTTCCCAAAGCTAGATACAGATGATGCAAACTTCGAAGGATGATGAATGAAGACAATATATGCAGACTGATGAGCACTCCAAGGGACGCAGCAAATCAAAGCATATATCAAGAATTCATACACAGACTACTCAGGATTTACGATGATTTGTAATCAAAATGGTCTTCTCTTTCATTAAGTATGCAAAAACATGTATGTTTACAATAACTTTGAAATAGGCCTTGATATTTCAGCAAACAAATTTCAATTAAGCTTTGAATGTTTAAAACAAGGCATCCCTGCACCTTTTATAGAATAAGGTGAGGGAGCGGTTACAAATGATCTACGATCAAAATTTATCAATTAAGATCCACAGTACATATTCCCTTTTGACTTGGTCAACAGTATCTCGCAGCACAGGTTGCCAGCTGGCAACCATCTAGGTAACTTATTTTCCTCTAAGTACCTGATGCAGATATCTCCCTTGTAGCGCATCTTCCTCTACTCTTCAGGCTCTTCTTCTTCATCATGATCAGCACTTTCTGTGTCCTCATCATCCTGATAGATATTGCCTTGTATATGGACCTGCATCATTGTCCTGATATTTTCATAGGCTTCCACTATCTTATCAACTTCTCTGCCATCTTAAGTTTTGGCTTTGGCAATGGCGTGTTTGTGGGCTTGATATTTATCTCTGAGGATCTCCAATTTGCCCTTCCTACTGCTCAGTGTTTCATTATAGTTCTCCACCTTGACTTTGATCCTCATGATCTTGTTCATTGCTTCTTCAGTCAAGTGGGTAAGAGGATCATCAGCCATCAGCTGCAAGTTATCATGCAGAGCTTTTATGGCAAAGTCTGCGTCTTGATTTTCAATTTTCCCCTCTACTTTTCCTTCTAAGGCCTCCATGACCTCTGATTCATAAGACATCATGCTGTGTAGTTTCACACTGATGTCTCTTAACTTATTGTTGCACTTCTTCAGTACATCACATTCAAATCTGATGTCCCTATACCAAATATCTACCAGCACGGCAGTGTTATTATTCAACACCTGATGATTTACCAGAATATGAGGATTAATCCTCTTTATTTCACTCAAAGCACTCAAGGCTTTCTCCAACTGGAATGACCTCTTTCCAGTCTCAGTCTGTAATTTATCAACTTTCTTCCTAGAGATACTCAAAGAATTCCACCTCTGCAAAGAGGCGGTCACTACTTCCTTAGCTCCGTTTAGTGCTGATGACATCCATTTCCTCATGCTCACTGACTCATGCTTCATGAGGTCCAATTTATTAACCTCCTCTTGATAAATTGCAGTCAATGGGACTGCCTGATCTGATAATGTATAGTCAAGGTTAATTAACCCTTTTATGTATGAGTGCAGCTAAGTAATGTGCTCTGTATGCTGCTTACTCTTCTCTTTTTCTTTCTTCACCCTTTGGGTTAAAGAATCTATTATATCCTTCCCTTCCTGACCTTCTTGGTCTTCATTGGCAAATCCCAAATCAATTGTGCTAATCTGGAATTCTTCCAGGGTGATCTTGCCTTTTTCTTTTTCAACAATGGGAAGTGCTACCTGGGCGGTCCTTCTTCCCATAGTAGGATCTCTTCTAATGGCCAAGGTTAATCTAGCCTTCCTCTTAGGCTTCATGATGGTTTCTGAGAATAATGTTGAAACATCAAATTCGTGAATCTCAAAACCTGATTCTGTACCTATTTCTTTCTCAAGCCATCGAGGTATTTGGTCTTTGGATCCTTGATGTCCATCATCATCATCATGTCCACCCTGATCTCTAGCATCAGTCTTGGTTCTCAGTGGAGAGGGTGATGTCCTGATTTCATCCTCATGATGTTCTTCATGAGGGTGATCTTGTTCAACTTTCTCCTCCTGAGGAGTCTCTCCTTGTGGTGCATCTACATGATGATCCTGTAGTTTATCTTGCACTGCATCTTCTTTCGTTTCATCCACCCTAGTAATTTCCACATCCTGAGCTATATTTGTATTTGTGGATATCATAGTATTTGCCTTAGGTGCATCTATCTGATCTTGGATCACATTTTGATCCGCACCCGATATATCTACCTCCTGGGTCTTCAGGTCATCATGACCTGATGTATCATTATCACCTGAGGTTTCTTGAGTCCGGAGGGCATCATCACCTGATGTGTCCTTGTTATTCCTGCCCTTTTGTTGAACTTCTACTATTTTGGGTGCAGCTGGTATTTCTTGTTGTTGCTAGCCCATATCTAGAATGCCACTTTCTGTTTCTGCCAGCTTGGCTATCTCAACATTCTCTATTTTATCAAGTGCACTCGCTTGATGTTCAGGATGTGTCACATCCTCCATGTATGTTAGGTCTATCACCTCAGGGCCAATTACCTGATCAACTAACTTATCCAGCCCAATTTGCTGGGCTGCCCTCTCTAGGCTATTTTCTCTCTCTTGCTCTGTTTGCTTCAATTCTTCTAATATCACCCTCTGTGAGGATGGGGTTCTTTGTGGAGTCATGCGAGTGTTAGAAGTGAGGGTCTCCATCTGCTGAGAAGTCACATTCTATACCACCTCATCATCTGATAGGTCCATTGTTTCCTCCAATGAGAAAGGACACCTTGACTTGCTCTAGTGGCTTCTTTTATTTGCTCTTCAGCCTTCTCAGTCTTAAACTGAATGATGGTAGGAAGTGACACATCATGTTGCAATTCTTTCCTGAACACTTCACTACCAGCTCCCCTTAATATTACGGGGTCATGTCTTATTTCACCCCTCATAGATGTTCTCTATCTTTTAGGTGGAGATGCCACCAGGGGTGCCTTTCTCTTTCTTGTGACCATCATGGGGTCATCTCCTGCAGGTTCTTTATCCACTGGCTCCTCTTCAAGAATATCTTCTTCTACATTCTGCTATGAGGTTTGGCCCTTATCTTTTACTGTTGCAGTCTCTATAGCTAGCCTTAGGATCCTTTTTGTACTTGGTTTATCCACCAAAGGTTGTTCAGATGAAGGTGATGCCTGTCCTGATGCAGATGCACCTTCAGCTAGTATATCAATCTTCTCAATTATTACCCCCTTAGGTTCACTATCAATCTTCTTTTTTCCTCTAGGAGGTCCTTTTCCTTGTTTCTGAGGTGGCAGCCTTTCTCCATTAGATTTCCTCTTCTCAACAAGAAAGTCATCATATTCTTCATCTGAAATCTTTTGCCTTTTCCTCTTGTTATCTATTGTGACTGCTACACCCCTCTTCTTTAGTGTATTGATTTGTTCATTTACCCATGCTTGGGTCAACTGCAGCACCCCACCTGTAAACTGATCTAATGAAATGTCTTCAGGTTGCGTCAAGTCAGGGGATGGTGTCATTATACACCTTTTTCTCTTCATACTCATTGGATATGGTCTTGCCATCATCCTTCTTTAATTGTGCAAGCACTGGGATGATGTCAAACGTTTTTATCTGATTGAGGGTGAGCCTTTGATATTTTCTTCTTCTAACTTCAGCCTCATCCTCACAGTCAGTCCAGAAATCCTCTATGTGCTTCTGGTGTATGGGCTTCCCCGTGATCTTATGCATTCTTCCATAGGGGTCATATGATCTGGCCAATGGAAATGGTTGTAATTTCATCAAGTTTAGACCCGCTATGGCCTTCTTTATGCCATCAGAATCAGGGCATATGTACCACCCTATAGTTATTGGAAACAAAACTGGAGGAATCTTATTATTTTATTTATATGCATCCAGTATTGTTGATACCTATCTCAGAAATTCCATCAGGACCACCCCATCAGTAGGGTACCTGGGTAACATGAGTGGCTGTCCCTCAAAACCTTCTATTCTGATGTAAGAGAAAGTGGAAAACTGGATGAACCAAGCACCATGCTTATATATAATTTCTTGAGCTTCCATGCTCAGTCTTTTGGTTCTATCCTCGTCCATTGTTCTGACCAGATGCATAGAAAATGCATCATTCACTAATTTGTAATCAGAGAGATAGTTTGTTCTCTGTAACTAAGGGTAATGATCCCATATATGTGCATCATTTAAACTGCCACCAATCTTCCCAACTGTGGTTAGTGCATCAAATGTACCTTTATAAGCACATGAATATACAACATAGGAAGTCATATAAAATGAACATTCCAGGCCTCCTAGGTTCATCAGCTGTTCATCTAGGGCATCACTGATGATTTTAGCCCATAATGGTTTATTATCTGTATAAACGCACATCATGATGATCCCATACATCCAATCCTTGAAACTTCCAGCAGTAGGCTGGCCCGACACTCTGCTGAGTAGGGCAATCATATACTGATATTCATCATCAAAGTCAAACTTATACAGGTGCACTGGTAATTTGGCAGAGGTAGTGTAAGGACTGTTCTTTGCTCTCCATTGGTACATCCTCTTTCTAGCAGTCTTTTTGTTATTTACATATTCAATCTCCAGTTTTTGTAGGTCCATACTGATTACCTTCTTTCCAAGTGGGAGATTGAAAGTAGTTGCAATCCCTTTGATGGACAGATCTGCATAAACCCTGCCATGTTTTTCCACTTTCCTTGTTTGCGGGTTGTAATTCATGGCACAGTCTATTATCAATTCTAGAGTTTCCATGGAATAAGGAAATCTAGCCGCATACCACATCCCTGATGTAAAAACTGCATCCAGTAGGGTACTTTCTTTATCATTATGCATTTTGGACGACCACACCACTAAATATGTGCTTCCTTGATGAGTATCTCTGATGAAACCATACTTGAACTGCACTCCTTCAGGTTGAGCAAACATGGGCTTAAGAAATTCTGAATCAGACTTGTTCTTCCTGACGTCAGCCATGGATTCCTGCAATGAACACGGCTGGTCTTACAACAATATCCACATGCATGCATATACAGCATTATACGTCTACGGCATCATGCATATTATACTTGTTAATCTTCATTTCATCATGATATGCATAATTACAAAGCTAAACCATAAAAGAACTTACTACCTGGATATTACAGAAAATGACAACAGGAGGGTTTCTAATTACTTACCTGATTATGTTTATCTCCTGAATTAAGCAGATGATAATGGAAATGGGTCGCAAATACCGGTGATAATCATGTGCTCCATTCTGCTGCAAGTTGTATGCATCCGCAAGTAGCTTGTATGAGGGTTTGAATGTTCTGCTCTGTAAATTCTCATTTTATTGCAAGGCAAATACAAAATGACCTTGGAAATTCACTTTTATCCTCATCATTTGGGCAAATTAGGGCAAAGCCGGGTTAAATTGATCAAGACCATTGATTTTCTGTATGAAATTCATGGAAGTTGCCAGGTGTGTGCATCGCATTCGCAATTGGCGAGAATCCACCTACTACATTTATGGCATTCAATGTTATGGGGCAAGATGAGGGGGTGATCTTCAGAAGATCAGGTGATATTCAAAATATCAGGTGATATTCAAAATATGACCCCCTATGTATAATATGACCCTCCGCCTTTAAGCGAGAAAACTGATGTCAATGGATTGGGTGATGTTGAGAATATCGGGTGATATTCAAAACATTGGGTCATGTTTTTAAGATTGGGTGATATTCAGAACATGACCCCTCAAAACTAAAGTGACCCCCTTTTTGAAAGATCAGGATGACATCACCATCATGTTATTGGAAAAGGGCGATCATATGAAATATACCTCCGCGAGGTAAAAAGGATGATGACGTCATCGTCAGGGTGATTTTCTTTATTCATCTGGATTGGATGACATCATCGGCATATTGGCACTGGGGTGATATTTTGCAACAGGGTGATATTTGAAAGGTCAGGTGATATTCAAAATATCGGGTGATATTCAGAATGTCGAGTGATATTCGAAATATGACCCCTGCAAAATAATGAAGCTGTTTGACGGGTAAATACCACTATCATGTAAAATTGACGTCTGGATCTCTAGACCAAATGTTTATCGAGTGATAAAATTGCATCGGGGTGATCTTTCATAAGATGACTGATGTTAAGGAATATGACCCCCCTCAGAATATTAGGTTTGACCAGGACTTTGACTCGTCATAACTTTCGTTCCCTAAGGAATATCAGGGTGATCCAAAAGGCAAACCTGCATGAAATTTTGTACTCTTTCCAATCATGAGGTTATTGATATAAAATATTAACTTTGACAAACTGACCTCATCATGATGACCTACCCAGCTTCCGTATGTAGGGTCACTTGCATGACTTACTTTTACCAGACTGCCGAAAAATAGAAAAACACAAGCCAAGCCAAGCAGAAAAGTTGGGTCCCTACTTCAAAATGGGGCTTGTTGTGTAACCACACAACATATATCCACTGTTGGGTGCTCCGGTGGGGCTGCATAAGACAATGGAATGGTGCCTACAAGCTATTCCCTATCTAGTGAAGGCATTGTGGCCACACTCACACCAACTAAAGTCAAGGGTAGTCTGAAACTACATGTGCCATCTTTGGCCAACGTTGCCTCCATGAATCTCCTCTTAACTACGAGGAAGTCATCATAGTTTGCAACTAGTCGATCCTTCCTCTTTCTCTTCTTCCCATATGTGATATCCACTCCCTTGGACTTTAGCTCATTCACCTTTTTATCTACCTACTTCTGAGTAGCGTCCAGGACATTCTTGAACACAACATTAATTGATGTGTCATCAGGCTTTGTCCAATCTAAGAGAGGTAGTTTCTCCTTGTATATCTATTTATTATCATAGTTTAGGTCTAGAGTTAGACCATCTTCAGACTTGATCTAAGGGGACACCTCTGGGATCCCCAAAGTTCTCATTTGGTTTAAGGTTAAACATTGATTTCATATTTTCTAGACATCCTCTTCATCATTGCAATCCACCTAGAAGTCCTCCAAATGGGGCACGTGTTGTAGCTTCTTATCCACATAGTTCTCCATCTTGTGGTATGGATCGAACATCTTTTGGAGCAAAAATGGTTGTAGATTTTGTTGCAAGTATGTGCTTAATCAGTGTTGCCATTGATGTCAACATATCTCTGTTGTCATTGGTGTCAACTGTATCCTATTTTTTTATTTGTTTAGAAGCTTTATTTGTTGAGGATATTGAGAAAATTTGCCCCTCTGGAAGAAACAGTGTGTTGCTGACAAAAGAACAGTGTAGAAGATTGCTCCACATTTCTTGTTGATTGAATATCTTGGTCTACGGCTTGGAAGATATTTAGAGGCATGTCTGAAGATGCTACATTCTGAGTTTGAGCATTCAATATGAAGAATTGAGGAAGTTGTGTTCACCAGAGTAAAACCTACTTTTTCTATTCATTCACTGGTGTTCGAGAGAAAGTATTTTGCTCCGCATTCCTTTGCAATTATGTATTTGTTGGTAAGAGGCACTGCATAGCATTGATAGGTGTTGTCGTTGATGGCAACTAAGATTGTTCCACACATCTGCAGTGCAGTATCTGATCATACCGGAAGTCAGAATGATAATCTAAGTCTGGAAGCCTGAAATAGAGCATATAGCAAAGTCCAGTATTTTGGTCAGCGGATCTCTCCAACTAATCATTATGTGTTGCAGATCTGAAGGAGTGTATATGGACACCAAGACAATCTAAATCCAAGTTTTTAGCCTCCGGTGATAATGGGATCAGAAGTTATGAACATTTGAATACCGGGTTCTTTTATGACAGAACAATTCAGTGAAGAACAGGTAGACTTATGTAAATCCTTGTGCGGACCCAATAGAAGTGTTTTGTTGAACTATGTATGAGATAAGATGTTAGTGGCCAAGATGTATGGTGATCTACATGTGTTATTTTTGGTACGCATCAATATTGGTGTATGGATCTAGCCGACAGAGCAGAGCACTCTTAAAAGGTTCTAAGTGTTTGTTGTTGCTGACTGGCAAGTGATTGCAATTCAAGATAAGTATATATAGCCGATGATTGTGGATATTTTGTGAAAAAAAAGGGGTTATGGAGAAAATGTGAAAAGAGTAGAAATCTAATATCTGAATGAAGGCAGAATAAAGAGAAGAGTAGAATAAAGATGAAGTGTACAAAGTCAGTATTTACACTCAACCGGAACTGATCTCTAGCATTGGCAGATACATTTTACCAATTAAAAATCTCTGTAAATCTCTTGTAAACTTTTTGTAGGTAGTGAGCCTCCACTTGAACAGTGAGATTGGGGTAGTGAGCCTGAATGCATGTGCATTCTCATTTGAAAAATACTTTTAACAAGGTATTAATTTTGTTGGTTAACCCCCACCGTGGTTTTCCCTTAACCGGGTTTCCACGTCAAAATCTTCGTGTCAATTGTGTTATTTATGTTTCTGTTTATGTGATACTGAAATGCTTATTTCATTTATTTGTTATTAAGTTGAATAAAAAAAGAAAAGGTTAAATAAGTATCAACTGATTCACCCCCCCTCCTCTCAGTTGACTGAACCTAATCCAACAATTGGTATCAGAGCCAAGTTCCTTTAAAAAGGCTTAACATCTTAAGGAGGATCTAGGAAGACAGCAAAGTGGATGAATATGACCTTCAAGGGAAACTTAATCTCACCCTAGATGATCTTGAGCAGTCCAAGGTAGAAGTTCAAGAGCTGCAAGACAATCTCAAAAGGGCAGAATACTTCATTAAAGTTTTAAAAGAAAAATTGAGCAAATCCAAAGGAGGAGCTTCTTCAATTGGGAAAATCTTATGAAGACAAGGCCCTGGATGAGAAGACAAAGAAATGTGAAAAGTTAACTAAAGAAGTTACTATTCTAAAACATGAGATGGAAACTGGGGTGATGAGACTAACCAAGGAAATTGAAGATAAAAAGAAAGCTGAAGAAGAGTTAAATCAAAATCTGAAAAAGAGTTCTGAAGAATGCTGCAAATTGGATGCGATAGCTGGCCTTCTAGAATCTAATCTACAAGAAAGCAGAGACAATGAAAGAGAATTTGAGAGATAGATTATCACACTCAGACATGACCTAGAAGTTGCAAATGAGTATAAGGAGAAGTTCAAGATAAGTTCAGCTAAACTTGAAGCACTCATTGAAGGGTAGAAAAAGGATGTTGATAAGCATGAGAAAGGTGAAAGCTCTGGATCTAGATAGAGAAACTTTCAACCTAGGAATGGAAGAAACAGATCTAGAAAGCCTCCAGTAAGATAGCCAAATGCTCAAAGGTATCCATCATTCAATGGAAATTGTTTCAACTGCAACAATTTTTTTCATAAAGCTACTCAGTGTAAAAGCAGAGTAAATCAAAATGCTCTATCCTTCTCTAGTCAATGCTTCAAATGTAACAGGTATGGTCATAGATCAAATGAATGCAGAAGTATGAAAAATAATCCCAATATTAGAAGAAATATCAATTCTTTCAATGGTTACTATTTTGTTTGCGATGGGTTTAGACATATGGCTAATTAGTGCAAATCAAGAGAAAATTAGGTTTATAAGAAAGGAAATGTTGTATGCTATAACTGCAATAAATCTGGTCATATTGTAAGATTTTGCAGAAGTAAAGACAATGAAAGAAAAGGTATGGTAAATAGAAAACTGGATGAGCATAAACAAGACAAAGGCAAAAGGAAAATTGATGTGGATGAGATACGGAGTGAAATGAAAAAGATTTGGATAAAGAAAGATACAGTAAACAATGATAATGAATCCGCACCAAAATCTAGTGCTAACAATTCCTCCGGGAATTAAGTCAGAAAACTCTGGCTTAGGGGGAGTTACATAGAACATCAAATTCCCCTAGTTGATAAATGGGTGCCTGAATTTGGTACATTAACAGAAAATACTCTAAGTTAGTCCAGAACCTATGGAAGGATTTCTAGAAGAAAAGATGTTGATATATGAGGAACTGTCTAAACAATGTAACCAGATACAATTAGGGCAACGCATTTATTGCAAAGGCAAATTAGGTAATGCAGAGCTTTAAAAGGTAACTTGATCACTCATTTGAATCACTTTGCATTCAAAGTAAACAAGAAGAAGAGCACTTGAGCTATAAAGTCCAAAGACTAAGGTAGAGAACGAATTCAATCAGTAAGTAGTCAACCCTAACACCGTGAAAGAAAAAGGTACCTCTCGGTAAATCTTTGAATCTAAAATCTACTGAAATGGCTACCCCTCATGTTATTGACATTACCGAAAGGCCTCGACCCAAATTCAAGAAGCATCCTCACAAATCAATTCAAGTCGATCCATTAGGTGCTTTCTCAAGCCTTCTGAATGGGGTGCTACATGTAGAAGGCATTAGGGTTTACATTCATGCAAATATAGATGAGTTTGGAGATTCAAGGTATGTAGATTTGTTTGAAAAACAACTCATGGATGAAAATAAAGAACTTAAACCTAAATACAAGGCTCTACAGGATAAACACTTTGTTCAAGTTATGGGGTTTCCAACATTTGATGAGGATGAGTGGGTCTGATACATCTTAAGTTAGATACATAATGAATTCATGTGGTTGTTAAAACTGTTCAAGATTACTAGGGATGCTATCAGAAATGTAACTTGTTTGAACTCAATCGGAGGATTGCCCATGCTGGAAGCTGTGAAAAACTAGACAATAACTGATGCTACCAGAGCTAAGTTTGACAAAAGAGCAATGACCATAAATGATATTGTAGAGCCAGATGTCAAATTTGCCTCCATGGTGATTGGATACAAGATTTACCACTCAAGCAGAGAAAATTCTATTTATGGAATAGCCATTTATGCTGCATACAAGATGCTAAAAGAAAATGTTGATTATGACTTGTGTGAACTATTGCAGAATCAGTTGATTAAAAATCTAACCAAGATAAAAAGGGACAAGAAGAACACCTTCAAGTATGGTACACTAATTTTATGTCTATTCTTTTACTCTATGAATGAGGTACCTGGGGTAAAAGGTGTACACTGGACTAAGGATGAGCCGATTGCCATTCAAATCAAAAATCATCTTTGCAGCATTGGTGATTTCAATGCTTAGAAAATGGCAATATGGGGTTACTTCAAAAAAATTTAGAATCTGATGCACTCAAAGGAAAGAATCCCCAATTCACTTGTTGACAAATACAAAAATGAAATATGCTTCATGGTTGATACTGATAAGTGTTTAATGGAAGCAGTGGAACCCAAAACTGTTTGGATCATGCCCATGGGGTATGAAGTGGATGAAAGGATCTTGGATATGTATGCTCAACATCTGCTAAGCAAGCCCAAAGACACAACAATTGAAATATTTGGAACTTATGAGGAGTTGAGTTTAAAGTTGCATACTGATCTCAGAGAACCTGAAACAAATAGGAGAGTAAGAAAATAAGTTGAGCAACTAGCTGAAAATCTTGGCCTAACAAAGGAAGATATGAAGAAATTCAGAGAAAGAACAGAAAAGGATGAGAAAGAAAAACAAGAAAAGAGAGAAACAAGTGATCCAGTGGAACCTTGTTCCACTTCAAGAACTACTAGAAGTTCTACTACTGCCTCTAAATCTACAAAACTAGAAGTAGAATCATTTGGAAAACGTGAGAAAAGGAAGAAAACAAAAGCTTCCCAGACCTATGAAGGCATAAGAGAAGATGAAATAGATACAAACTCTGACATTGAAATCAAGGAACCAGAAGTCTCTAGAACAAAAGCTACAAAATTAACCAAAGAAAAGTCCTACGAAAGCAAAAGGACTAGCAAAAAGCAAAAGACTGAAGAATATGAAGAATATGTTGAGAAACCCACACTCTCGCTAGAAGATGTGATAAAATCAGTCACTGTGGATGGTAATCAAAAACCCATGATTGAATTATATAATGAATACAATGATATGGATAAAAAGGTGTTGGAGGAAGCAATGGTCAGATATCTCAACATCTACAACAAGGCACTGATTGAGATAACTTCTAAGTTACCATAAAGTCTAGCAAATATCTTGGAATTGAGAAAAGAAAATGCCAAGTGCAAGGATGTGGAAATTAGAGAACATGAGCTCATAAATCTGTGTCCTCAAATTTCTCCTGAATAACTAGATATGATATTTAAGGAAGTCAAAGATGATTTCAAAAGCAAAAGGAGAATTAACAAGATCATGCTTGGAGAAACAAGTGAAATAGTTGAAGAAACTCAAGAGATTCTTTTGAAAGCATTAAAGAAGCATAATTTTCATATAGTCACAAAAGAAGTGTCGGAAGGTGAAGAAGAGAACATTATTGAGCAGTAATCAGAGTTGGGTGGAGCCTCTGTTCCAGAAGTAGAACAAGCAATTCAGGAGGATACAGAAATGTTGGATAAAATATTTGATATAGAAGATAGGCCCAATCCATCTGATACAACAAGAAAGGAGGATAATGTTACTATTTCATAGAGCCCTCCTGATCAGATAGCAAGTGATGAACAGACAAGAAAACATTCTTCTGCAGAGAACACAAAAAAGGATAAAGCAGAGTTAAAAGAAGAAAGAGAAAAGAAAGATAATACAGAAGAAGATGGTGCAAATGTTGAAGCACCTAAGCATAGACTGAGAAATCAGGAGATCAAAAGGTTGATTCTGAAATGGTTGCAAGAGACACTGCAGATATAGTAAAAGGTCTTCTTGGGAAAGAAGTAATTGAACTTGATGAACCGAAACTACTCCAATGTCTAGCCAATCCAGATGCCCTCTCTCCAATTCAACTAATGAAGATAGCATCATTCACCCAGGTAAAGGCTAGAGAGAAGATGTTAAAGTTCCACATGGAAGAGAATGAGCTACTCGGACTTGCAACCGGAGTTTTGGAGAAATTATTGCCAACCTATCAGAAGAATCAAAATGATTCCCCCTCCAGACATCTAAAGAATTTGGTAGGTTTAGTAAATTCATATTTTGACTCCTTTGAGAAGTCTGTGGAGGTGAAAGTTCAGAAAGAATTCTTAGATAAGAAATTCTGTGAAATAAAGAACCTGATAGGAAATGATAGAAGAATACTTGGTATTGGCATAAAGAGTATTCAGAATGCCCTAAATGATGGAAGTGAGATGTACAAATTCTGTCTATCATGCCCCAAAGTTAATAAGCATATTGAGAACAAGATAAAGGAACAAGAACAAAATTTGTCAAATCTCTCTCAAAATTTTGATCCCCTAACGGTCTCACCCATAAGTCAAGAATGTCAAGTAATTAACTTGACTGAGGAAATAAAGAAACTTGTCAAAGAGAAAAGCAACATTATGAAAAGAATGTGTGAGCTCTGGGGATTAATTGCCCCTAAGTTAGAGACAATGTATAATGCCTTATCTGAAGCTCAGACTGCAGTTCAGACCAGTGTTCCATCAAATCTGTCAAAGGCAGAAGCATACTCATTTGTGTTAAATGGGCACATTTCAATTTTGGATGGAATGAAGAGTACTTGGGCCTCTGAACTTGTACAAATAAAAGCTAGTTTTGCAGACATCATCAAGTTCATGTGAATGGAACCTAATGGCTACTAATACATATGCGGCAATGTATACAGAAATTTTGGAGAATTTTGTGGATCGCACCCTTTGCCATTGATGTCAAAGGGGGAGTGAAGGGAAGTGAAAAATGATGTACTCAGCAAAGGGGGAGCATCAGAATAAGTGAAGTGCACTGATGTACAGACAAAGGGGGAGTTGCATAGGACACTTAGTCATTTTTCACTAAGTGTTGCCATCAATGCCAAAGGGGGAGATTGTTGGCAAGAGGCACTGCATAGTATTAATAGGTGTTGTCATTGATAGCAACTAAGATTGTTCCACACATCCGTAGTGTAGTATCTGATCATACAGGAAGTCAGAATGATAATCTAAGTTTGGGAGCCTGAAACAGAGCATATAGCAGAGTCCAGTATTTTGGTCAGTGGATCTCTCCAAATAATTATTATGTGTTGCAAATCTGAAGGAGTGTAGAGGGACACCAGGACAATCTAAATCCAAGTTTTTATCCTCTGGTGATAATGGGATCAGAAGTTATGAACATCTGAATACCGAGTTCTTTTATGACAGAACAGTTCAGGGAAGAACATGCAGACTTATGTAAATCCTTGTGCGGACCCAATAGAAGTGTTTTGATGAACTATGTATGAGATAGGATGTTAGTGGCTGACATGTATGATGATCTACATGTGTTATTTTTGGTATGCATCAATATTGGTGTATGGATCTAGCCGACAAAGCATAGCACTCTTAAAAGGTTCTAAGTGTTTGTTGTTGCCGACTGGCAAGTGATTGCAATTCAAGATAAGTATATATACCTGATGATTGTGGATATTTTGTGAAAAAAAAATGGTTTTGGAGAAAATGTGAAAAGAGCATAAATCTAATATCTAAATGAAGGCAGAATAGAGAGAAGAGTAGAATAAAGATGAAGTGTATAGAGTTAGTATTTACACTCAACCGGAACTGATCTCTAGCATTGGCAGATGCATTTACCAGTTCAAAATCTCTATAAATCTATTGTAAACTTTCTGTAGGTAGTGACCCTCCACTTAAGCAGTGAGCCCGAATGCATGTGCATTCTCATTTAAAAAATACTTTTAATAGTGTATTAATTTTGTGGGTTAACCCCCACCGTGGTTTTTCCCTTAACTGGGTTTCCATGTCAAAATCTTGGTGTCAAGTGTGTTATTTATGTTTCTGTTTATGTGATACTGAAATGCTTATTTCATTTATTTGTTATTAAGTTGAATAAAAGAAGAAAAGGTTAAATAAGTATCAACTGATTCACCCCCCTCTCAGTTGACCAGACCTAATCCAACAGTATTTCGGTCTGTGGTTCTAGAGTGATGTCTGGGATGATTATATGTACCTATAATTGCAATGGTTCATGATTTGTCGGTCTGCAAGCAATCTTTCTTTAGTGATAGTTGATGACAGTTGAGTTCTTATGCTCTGGTTGGAGAAATCTCATGATTTGAGTGGCTAGATGTTGTGCAGATGTTCCTAGGGACTAAAACATGCTTGTGGATGTCTCCTAATCGTATTCCTACTTTTCCATTGGTCCGTGAGGAGTATTTTGGATCAAAATTGAAGATTGTTCTCAGATAAACAGTCTTAGCCGACTTGGTTAATTCCAGTTATTGCAGAGATCTATTGGAGATTGTAGAAGCATGTTGTGACGTGGAAGATCATGTTTTGAGTCCCACCTAAGGCATGGTGTGATCCACATACATCTTTACTACATTTCCTTAGCATAATTTTGTAGTAGGTCAAGACCTATTTTGTAAATGTTTGTAATGTTGACCTTGGAGATTATTCCAATAGTTGAAGAATGTAATGCCGACCCTGATGTACATTCTAAGGTTGATGAATGATATATATACTTGTAATTTGGTCGTGGAAAATAATGTCCTTGTGTGAAGATGCAAAGTTAAGTGAAGAAGTGTAGAAGGTGGAGAAGAACAGAGGAAGAGTATTGCACTTCAATGGAACTGAATTCAAGCATGGAGTAGATGCTATTATCTCAGTTCAAAACCCCCTAGCAGCGAGCCATCCCTTGGCAGTGAGCCTCTGATTTTTAGTATTGTTATAATTTATATATCTTGTGGACTAAAATCCACTATGGTTTTTCCCTTAACAGGGTTTTCCACGTAAAAATCTAGTGTCTATTATGTATGATCTTGTAGTTGTGTTAGAATTCTTGATTCTGTGCTTTCATGTTCTAATCATAATAACAGTAAATAAGTGGATGATGTTTTAAGATGCAGAAATTATTTAAGTTTTGAGACAATTGATTCACCCCCCTCTCAGTTGTCTTGTGCATTTCAACAATTAGTATCAGAGCAAGGTTCCTCAGAAGAAAGCTTGACCACTTGAGGCTGATCCAGGATGCCGTATAAGAAGGAAAGTTCGTGGTTCGATGGAACAAACCACTCCGTCTGGAAGATCCGCATGAAAATCCATCTCCTCTGCTTGGGTTAAGTGTTTGTAAAATAACCAAAGATAAGTATGAAATACTGAAGAATGGTCCACAAACTAAAGATGAGATCAAGCAATTTGAGTTGAACATAAAAGCCAAAGATGCCTTGGTAA
This sequence comes from Cunninghamia lanceolata, assembly GCA_027924645.1. NCBI lineage: Eukaryota > Viridiplantae > Streptophyta > Pinopsida > Cupressales > Cupressaceae > Cunninghamia > Cunninghamia lanceolata. Next base: position 69,016 of record BSBN01000571.1, on the reverse strand, counting down.
GCACCTTATCCGACATAGAAGTAACAAAAAATTGCTTATGAAATCTGGGATAAGCCGAAGAATCTATATGAAGGAGATGAATCTGTGAAGAGCACCAAGTTGCAGAGTTTGAAGGCAAAATGTGAATGTTTGAAGATGATTGAAGATGAAAACATAACATCCTTCATGCAAAAGATCAACAAACTTGTGAGTAGCATTAGAAGTGTGGGAGGAAAAATTTAGAATATTGAAGTTGTGAATGAAATTCTTAGATCACTGCCTAAATCATATAGTCATAAGGTGGCCAAAATTGAAGAAATAATGACAGTGACAAAGATTACAAAAGATCAGCTACTCGGGAAGCTGACAGCCTTTGAAATGAGAGAGCTTGGTGATTCACTTCCGAAGACAAAGACTGTTGGCAAGTATGAGGTGAGCCAGTGTTGTCATTGATGTCAACATACTCATACTGCACTGACAAGAAGGATTTGATGAGCTTTATGCTGAGGATATTGAGAAAATTAGCCTCAGTCAGGAACAGTGAAGAACAGTGATGAGAAGAAGGTAAATATACTGTATAGGTTGAGAACCGGAGGATGCGGATTAAAGGGTTAGTAGATATGAATCTTGAGATGCTACAGTTAAGATTTCAGAGGTCCGCATAAAGATCTGAAGGAGTTATGGCTGCCGGTATAGAACCGGGTCCGGCAAGTATCCGGAGGTAACAGAGGATCACAAAAAGGTCCGGTGAGGTCCGGAATTGTATTATCATAATCTGCGGATTGGAAGGAGTGTTTGAGATGTCCTTGTGATGTGTCATCCTGATTTGTGTGTGATTTGGAGGTCCGGAAGTACCTCCTGCATTATGACAGTGGCGACAGACTGTGTTCTTGAAGTTCCGGATGAGGAAGACAAGAGATCCCAGTAAGCAGAGAAAGTGCGGATGTATCCGGACATTCAGACAGACTTGTGAAGGTTCTTGAATCATGTTTAGGTTGTGTTGTTGGTCCGCATTGATGGTAGAGCCCGGAACTGAAGTTACTCTTCCGGATGAAGTTATTGCTCTGTTTAGCCGACCGGATGAGTTGTTCATCCTGCGAATGTTCTTGTGATAGCCGACCGGATGTGTTATTCATCTTGCGGATACTCCTATGGTTGTTTGCCGACTTAGATGCTTGTTCCTAAGTCGATGTCTTGTATAAATAATGATTTGTGAATTCATTTCAGAGTGTGGTATGTGGATGAGTATGATGTAGCGAAGAAAGGTGCGAAAGGCAGAGCAGAGATTGTTGGGCTTAATTGGAACTGATCCGGACATGGTAGAGATGTCATTCTCCAGTTCAAGACTGTGATTTTTATCACTCTGTAGACAGTGTGTCTCCTTGTAGGCAGTGGGCCTCTTTGTGAGCAGTGTGCTCGGGCAGTGAGCCCTTATTGGCATGTGCCATTCATTTTTTCTTATTCTTCTAACAGAGAATAATTCTTGGGTTAATCACCCCGTGGTTTTTCCCTTAACCGGGTTTTCCACGTCAAAATCTTGGTGTTCAATGTGTTGATGCTTATCTACTCTTGTGTTTATGTATTGTGCTTCCATGAATGATTATTTGATATGCTGCTAACTAACAACAGAGAATAAAGTGTTTGAAATAGAACAAGTTCTATACAACTGATTCACCCCCCCCCCCTCTCAGTTGTATGCCCTAGATCCAACAATTGGTATCAGAGCTGAGTTCCTCTGATAGGAGCTTAACCGCTTGAGGTGATCCAGGATGTCGTCATACAAGAAGGATAGTCCGAAGTTCGATGGAACCAACTTCACTCTCTGGAAAGGTCGCATGAAGTGTCATTTGGAATGTATGGGAAAAGCATACTTGGCTATGATTTCAAAACCATATATACCCCCACAAGGTGGTCCGACAACTCCTGATGAAACCACAGAAGCTGAAAACAATCTGCGGACCAAGGAAGCTCTTCTAAGCGCATTGAATGACTCAGATCTCTCGAATGTCATTGACCTACCAACTGCATATGAGATCCTAACTAAACTGGAACTTCTGTATGAAGGAGATGAGTTTGTCAAAAGTGCAAGGTTGCAAAGTCTGAAAGGGAAATTTGAAAGATTGAAAATGAGAGATGATGAAAACATTACTACCTTTATGCCAAGAGTAAATGAGCTGGTATGTGGAATCAGAAATGCTGGTGGAACTCTAGATGAAAATGAGATTGTCTGCAAAATCCTAAGATCCCTTCCTGCTGCCTACAAAATCAAAGTTGCTGCCATTGATGAATTCAGAGCCCACACAACTGTCACAAGAGAACAATTGGCTGGCAAACTAGCTGCATTTGAAATGACCGAGTTTGGAGATGATCCACCCAAGACTGAGTCTGCTTTTAAAGCCAGTGCCTATGTGAAAGGCAAACAGAGATTTGATCCGTGTGAAAACTCATCAAGGAAAATGTCATGGTATGATCAAGCAAGAAGAGACATGGAAGAAGAAGAAGCAGAAACAGCTCAACTTGAAGCCCTCATTGCAAAGAGACTGCCAAGAGGATCCGGTAAGTATGAAGGAAAACTACCCTTTAAGTGTTTTAACTGCAATAAGATTGGTCATTTTGCCTCAAGATGTCCGGAGAGATCTGCAAGATCTAATACTCACAGACAAAGGTTTCAAAAGAATTGCTATTATGTTCATGAAGAAGATGACAATGAAGGAGTAACAGATGATGAATCAGATCCAGGAAGCAAATCCGGAAATGAGTGGGTGTTTATAGCCATCAAGGAAGAAGATTCCTTGCTCTCTGAATCTGTCAATCACAAAGTTGTTGAAAAAGCCTTGGCTGCTCAAGTGGAAGAAAAGGATGATTGGGTTATTGACAGTGGATGCTCTCACCATATGACTGGTGACAAGAATAAGTTCTTAGACTTGGAAAGATATGAAGGAGGAATGGTAAAGTTTGGTGACAATTCTGCTGGCAGAATCAGAGGTAGGGGAACTATTTCCTTTGATGGTAAGAGCAAAATAGGTAATGTACTATATGTTGAAGGATTGAAGCACAATCTTCTCAGTGTTGGTCAGTTAGTGGACAAAGGCTATGATCTCCGGTTCAAGAATGGAAAATGCAGAATCTTTACAAGCTCCGGAACTGAAATTGCATCCGGTACTCAGACAAGAGGTAACATCTTTCATCTGGTTGGTTCAAATAAAAGTTGTTTGTTTGTTCAAATTGATCAGAGTTGGTTATGGCATAGAAGAATGTGTCATGTAAATTTTGACAACATCATCAAAATAAGCAATACTCAGGCTGTGAGAGATCTTCCAAAGTTGATAAAACCTACAAACAGTGTGTGTAAAGAATGTCAGTTAGGCAAACAAAGCAGAGTCTCTTTTAAAAGCAAAGATCAGTCTTCTACCGGATTGTTGGAATTAGTACATACTGATCTATGTGGTCCGACAAGAATCAAGAGTCTGCAAGGTGATAGATATTTCATGTTGTTAATTGATGATCATTCCCGGATGATGTGGGTTACCTTTCTAAAAGAAAAATCAGAAGCTTTTGAGAAGTTCAAAATCTTCAAAGCTATGGTGGAGAATCAAACCGGATTGAAACTAAAGTGTCTAAGGTCTGATAGAGGTGGTGAATTTACATCTGGTGAATTCATTGACTTTTGTGAGAAACAGGGTATAAGGAGACAGTTGTCTGCTCCTAAGACTCCACAGCAGAATGGAGTAGTTGAGAGAAAGAACCGGACCATCCAGGAAGCTGCTAGGACAATGATGTTGGAAGCAAATGTTCCTCAAATGTTTTGGAAAGAAGCTATCAGCACTGCAGTCTACACTCTCAATCGAGTTCAAATCAGAAACAACACCGGTAAGACCCCCTATGAACTTTGGTTTGGCATCACTCCTACTGTGAAATATTTCAGGGTATTTGGTAGCAAGTGTTATATTAAAAGAGATGAAGATCTAGGAAAGTTTGATGCTAGAAGTGATGAAGGAATTTTCTTGGGCTACTCCACTCAAAGCAAAGCATATCGGTGTTACAATAAGAGATTGAGGAAGATGATAGAAAGCACCAATGTAAAGGTTGATGAAGGAATTGAGAAGCCTTCAAGATTTTATGAATTTGATGAAGATGACCAAGATAGTGTTCAAGGAACTCAATCCTCTCCGGTGAAACAGAGTCAGCCTGATCCGGTAAATCAGGAAGAAGAGTTAGGTTTGAATGAGCCTGATCAAGAAACAGCAGTACTAGATACTCCCAAAATTCCAAGGTATGTAAAACTGAATCACTCTGAAGATCAGATCATAGGTGACAGAAGCAAAGGTGTACAAACTAGAAGGAATATTGCTCAAGATCAGAATGAATGTTGTCTGATTTCAAAGATTGAACCTAAAACAATGAATGAAGCCTGCAATGATGAAAATTGGACCAAAGCGATGGAAGATGAACTGATGCAAATTGAGAAAAATCATACTTGGGATCTTGTTCCCAGACCTAGAGACAGGAATGTAATTGGAACCAAGTGGGTCTTCCGGAACAAACTAAATGAAGCTGGTGAAGTAATCAGAAACAAAGCTAGATTGGTCTGCAAAGGCTACTCTCAAATAGAAGGAATTGACTTTGAAGAGACTTTTGCTCCGGTAGCAAGAATTGAAGCAGTCAGATTACTTCTTGCATTTGCTGCCTTCAAAGATTTCAAGGTATATCAGATGGATGTCAAGTCTGCCTTCCTAAATGGTGATCTGGAAGAAGAAGTCTACATTGAACAACCGGATGGATTTCAATTGTCTGATAATAATGATATGGTCTGCAAGTTGAAGAAAGCTTTGTATGGATTGAAGCAAGCCCCAAGAGCATGGTATGAAAGGTTGGATAAGCATCTTGTGCAGATTGGATTCAACAAAGGTACTGCTGACAGCAACTTATATTTCAAAATTGATCATGAAAACATTCTGATTGTTGAAGTGTTTGTGGATGATATCATTTTTGGAGGAAGAGATAGTATGTGTAAAACTTTTGCAAATCAGATGAAAAGTGAGTTTGAAATGTCTATGCTTGGTGAAATGAATTTCTTCTTGGGTCTGCAAATTACTCAAACAAAAGAAGGGATCTTCATTTCTCAGACCAAATATGTGAAAGAATTGTTAAAGAAATTTGGTATGGAAGACTCAAAGCCTATGAACACTCCTATGGCAACCGGATGTAAGTTAAGCAAAGATGATGATTCTCCAAAGGCAGATCAGACAAAGTATAGATCAATGATTGGTGGATTGTTGTATCTCACTCAAACTAGACCAGATATAATGCAAGCTGTTGGTCTTGTGGCAAGATTCCAGGCTGATCCTAGGGAATCTCATGTTATGGCCATCAAAAGAATTTTTAGATACTTGAAAGGGACAGTTGAGTATGGTCTATGGTATCCTAGAGATCCGGATTTCTCTCTTCATGCTTACACAGATGCAGATTGGGCAGGAGATGTGGATGACCGGAAGAGCACTAGTGGTGGAGCATTCTTTTTGGGGAAGAGATTGGTTTCTTGGCTAAGCAAGAAACAAGATGCAATATCTCTGTCTACAACTGAAGCAGAATACATTGCAGCAGCAGGTAGTTGCACTCAAATCTTGTGGATGAAGCAGATGCTAAGAGACATCAAAGTTGAATATGAGGAGCCTATTACAATTTTCTGTGATAATTCAAGTGCAATTAATATTTCCAAGAATCCGGTATTGCATTCTAAGACTAAGCACATATCTATCAAATTTCACTTTTTGAGAGAACAAGTAAACAAGGAAGAAGTCAGATTGGAGTATGTTCCCTCCAAGGATCAGATTGCAGATATCTTTACAAAACCTCTTCCCAAGGACTCTTTTGAATATCTCCGAGAGAAGTTAGGGGTCATGGCCCCTCCGGTGATGAACTAAGATGCACTGATGTGCATCAGTCCGGTGGCAATCACAGTCATATCTTGTGATCCGGACTAATGGGGAGCTGCAACTAAGGGGGAGCAGCTGGTATTATTCTGATGCATAAGAGTTGCAAGTATGAGCCCTTTGCCATTGATGTCAAAGGGGGAGAGAAGACATGTGAAAAACAAGTGGTTGATGATCAAAGGGGGAGCAGCAAAGGAAGACATGTGAAGAGTTGTTGTTGATAGGGGGAGCTGTGACAGAAAAGAGAAGTTCTTGTCTTGATGGTTTTTCACATCATATGTTGCCATCAATGACAAAGGGGGAGATTGTTGGCAAGTATGAGGTGAGCCAGTGTTGTCATTGATGTCAACATACTCATACTGCACTGACAAGAAGGATTTGATGAGCTTTATGCTGAGGATATTGAGAAAATTAGCCTCAGTCAGGAACAGTGAAGAACAGTGATGAGAAGAAGGTAAATATACTGTATAGGTTGAGAACCGGAGGATGCGGATTAAAGGGTTAGTAGATATGAATCTTGAGATGCTACAGTTAAGATTTCAGAGGTCCGCATAAAGATCTGAAGGAGTTATGGCTGCCGGTATAGAACCGGGTCCGGCAAGTATCCGGAGGTAACAGAGGATCACAAAAAGGTCCGGTGAGGTCCGGAATTGTATTATCATAATCTGCGGATTGGAAGGAGTGTTTGAGATGTCCTTGTGATGTGTCATCCTGATTTGTGTGTGATTTGGAGGTCCGGAAGTACCTCCTGCATTATGACAGTGGCGACAGACTGTGTTCTTGAAGTTCCGGATGAGGAAGACAAGAGATCCCAGTAAGCAGAGAAAGTGCGGATGTATCCGGACATTCAGACAGACTTGTGAAGGTTCTTGAATCATGTTTAGGTTGTGTTGTTGGTCCGCATTGATGGTAGAGCCCGGAACTGAAGTTACTCTTCCGGATGAAGTTATTGCTCTGTTTAGCCGACCGGATGAGTTGTTCATCCTGCGAATGTTCTTGTGATAGCCGACCGGATGTGTTATTCATCTTGCGGATACTCCTATGGTTGTTTGCCGACTTAGATGCTTGTTCCTAAGTCGATGTCTTGTATAAATAATGATTTGTGAATTCATTTCAGAGTGTGGTATGTGGATGAGTATGATGTAGCGAAGAAAGGTGCGAAAGGCAGAGCAGAGATTGTTGGGCTTAATTGGAACTGATCCGGACATGGTAGAGATGTCATTCTCCAGTTCAAGACTGTGATTTTTATCACTCTGTAGACAGTGTGTCTCCTTGTAGGCACTGGGCCTCTTTGTGAGCAGTGTGCTCGGGCAGTGAGCCCTTATTGGCATGTGCCATTCATTTTTTCTTATTCTTCTAACAGAGAATAATTCTTGGGTTAATCACCCCGTGGTTTTTCCCTTAACCGGGTTTTCCACGTCAAAATCTTGGTGTTCAATGTGTTGATGCTTATCTACTCTTGTGTTTATGTATTGTGCTTCCATGAATGATTATTTGATATGCTGCTAACTAACAACAGAGAATAAAGTGTTTGAAATAGAACAAGTTCTATACAACTGATTCACCCCCCCCCCCTCTCAGTTGTATGCCCTAGATCCAACAAAGACTGCTTTCAAGGCCAACAATTTAGAAAGAACCCCCAGATTTGACAAGTACAAGGTGGAACCAGATTATGAGCTTGAAGAACTTGAAGCCAACTTTGTTAACAGTTTGCCTAGAGGTACTGGTAAGTTCAAAGGCAAACTACCTTTTAAATGTTTCAATTATGGTAAAGTTGGTCATTATGCTTCTAGATGCCCCACAAGAGTTCCTAAGCCAAGACCTGATAGACCTAGGATTCCAAAGAAATGTTACTATGTTGAAGATCTTGATGATGATGAAGGAGTATCAGATGGTGAACCAGATAATGCTAGTACTTCTGGTAATGAATCCTTGTTTATTGCTATTAAAGAAGAACCTGTGTCTACTAATCCTACTAGTTGTGTGAAGGAAGAAAAACTAGTCGAAAGTGCCTTGGCTGTTCAGGTTGTTGAAGATAAAGATGAATGGGTTATTGATAGTGGATGTTCTCATCACATGACCAATGACAAAAGTAAGTTTGTAAGTCTGGAAAGATATGATGGAGGTGTTGGCAAGAGACACTATATGGATTCATGGTTGTTGTCATTGATGGCAACAAAGGTCATCCCACATATCCGCAAGTTATGGTGTGTCTCTACCGGAAGTAAGAATGAAGATTGTTGTGGTCCGGTGAACAAGAACAGAGCATGTGGCAAGGTCCGACAGATTGGTCCGGATCTCTCAGAGAAAGTGTCTTGGTGCAGTGCACATTTGGGGAAGTCAAGAGGACTACCTTGAGTAGTATATTCCAAGGATTTAGCCTCCGGTGATGAACAAAGAAAAAGATATGAATAGTTGAGTACCAGATTCCTAAGAGACAGTGAGAACAGAGGAAGAACTGACTGACAGAGTATCAAACTATTTTCTGGATCTGTTACTGTTGATGGTAAAGGTTGTGAAGGCATGAATCATGTTTGGCCGACATGATTAATGATATCTACAAGTATATGCTTGATCCGCATTGCTTGGTGAGCAAGGATTCAGCCGACAGAACAGAGTTTGTAAGAAACTAGACTGTTCCGGATGGCGACTAGAAAGGTGATGAAATTACCTGTGCGGATATATATAGAGGATGGATTTAGTTGTGAAGGGTGTAAGTGTGGTATGGTGTATGCGAATTAGTGCAGAATAGAGCAGAAGTAGTAAGAAAGATCCGGTATGTGAAAGGATAGCAGAATAAAGAACAGAGGAAAGATGAAGTGCAGCAGATCAGTGTACTGAGCCTAACCGGAACTAAACTCCAGCATATATAGATGCTTCCAATCAGTTCAATACTGTGATTCTTATCACTTTGTAGATAGTGTGTCTCCTTGTAGGCAGTGGGCCTCTTTGTGAGCAGTGTGCTCGGGCAGTGAGCCCTAATTGGCAAGTGCCATTTTGTAATTCCTTATTCTTCTAACAGAGAATAATCTTTGGGTTAATCACCCCGTGGTTTTCTCCCTTAACAGGGTTTCCACGTCAAAAACTGTGTCATGTGTTTTTTATTTCATGGTAATGTTTGTTTGTTTGATTCAATGCTGCATTGATTAATAAGAAAGTTCAAAAGAGGAAATAATTAGGATAACTGATTCACCCCCCCCCCCCTCTCAGTTATCAACAATTGGTATCAGAGCGAGGTTCCTCCTAATAGAGCCTAACAGCTTGAGGAAGATCTGGGAGTTCAAATGGATGCATATGGTTTAAGGGAGCAACTCAAGACTGCCCTTGAGGATCTTGAACAGTCAAATTTTGAAGTCAATGAATTAAAGGAAAGACTCAAACAGGCTGATGAATTCATGAGAGAATTAAATGACAAATTAAGTCTCTCTATGAAAAAGAGAAAGGAGCTGCTCCAACAATTGGCAAGACAAAGTGAAGAAAGCAATACAGATGAAGAATTGACTGAGAAAACCAAGTTATGTGAAAAGTTATCAAAAGAAGTCATTATGTTAAGACATGAAATGGAATCAGGAACTATAAAGTTTACTCAAGAGATTGAAGAAAAAAGAAAAGCTAAAGACAATCTAAGACAATCTCTTAAAGAGAAATCAGAAGAATGCCACCAGATGGATAGGATTATCAGACATCTTGAATCTGATCTTGAAGATGCCAAAGATAATGAAGAAAAACTTGAGGATCAAATTATCTCTCTCAAAAGAGATCTTCAAACAACAAATGAATATAAAGAAAAATTCAAGATAAGTTCTGCCCAACTTGAAGTACTTCTTGGAAGTCAAAAGAGGACAGATGACAAGTATGGTTTGGGATATGAGAAAGGAGAAAGCTCTGGATCCGGTCAAAAGAATTTTGGATCAGAAAATCCAAGGAATAGGCCTAGAAGACCTCCGGTAAGACAGCCCAATGCTCAAAGATATCCATCTTTCAATGGATACTGCCACAGCTGCAATCACTTTGGTCACAAAGCTAATCAGTGCAGAAAAAGGATGAATCAAACTAGTCCATCCTTCTCCGGACAGTGCTTTAACTGCAAAAGGTATGGACACAAGTCTCATGAATGCAGAAATATGCAAGTAAACAAATCATTCAATGGTAGATGTTTTACATGCAATAGAGTAGGTCATATGGCTAATCAATGCAGATCAAGAGGTTATCAGTCAAATATGCAAAGAAATGTTATTTGCCAAATCTGTAATAGGTCCGATCATAGTGCAAAAGTCTGCAGAAGCAAGAATCAGGACAAAAGAGGTCTGGTATACAATCAGAATCAAGACAAGGGTAAACAAAAGATGAATGTGGATGAAGTTAGGAATCAGATGAACAAGATTTGGGTGAAGAAAAGTTTAGAGAATGTAGAGGTTGGATCCGCACCAGACTCTGGTGCTGATATTTCTTCCAGAAATTAAAAAGTGAGCTCTGGCTCAGGGGGAGACTCAAAGAAAATCCTGTTCCCCCAGCCAATCAAGTGGTGCTGGATGTGACACAAGATGCGGAGTAAAGGGTTTGAAGATACCAGTCCTGAGATGATCCAGACAAGATTTCAGAGGTCTGCATGAAGATATAAAGAAGTTGTGATCGATCAAGTAAAGACCTGTTCCGGGAGATGCTCCGAAATGACAGAGGACTACAAAAGGGTCCAGAGAGATCCAGAAGTACATTATTTTACTCTGCGGACTGGACAGAATGTTTGGGATGTTCTTGTAATGTGTCATCTCGATTTATCCATGATTGAAAGATCCGCATGATGTTCATAGATCAGGACTAATCTGAGATACTCCAAGCTATCCGGACAAGGCAAACCGGAATAATATAGGTGAAGCATTTATTGCAAACAGATATTAGGGTTTGTGAAATGATATAAGGTATTTCTCATAAATCATTTGGTCATTATGCACTCAAGAAGAAGCGAAAAGTGGAGCTCTGCAACAAGACTCATCAAACACACCGAAGATCTCCTGCCGAAGTCATTACATACAGAAATCAATCCAGCTACTCCGTGCAACCGAAGACGCAAAAGGTATTTTCCACTTTCGATATCTTGCTACAAATCTTTTGAAGAAATGGCTACTCCAAATATAGTAAAAATCTCAGATAGGCCCCGACCTGAATTTAAGAAACATCCATACAAGTCATTGGAAGTAGATCCCTTAGGAGCATTTTCCAGTGTTCCTCACGGAGTTTTACACACAGAAGACATTAGGGTTTACATACATGCAAGCATTGAGGAATTTGGGGAATTCAAATTGAGAGATCTCTATCACAAACAACTGATAGACAATGCTTTTGAGCTTAAACCAGAGTATAAGGGTATCCAGAAGAAACAATTTGATCAATTCATTCATTTCCCCTGCTTTGAAGAAGATGAATGGGTCTGGTATGTACTGAGCAGGATGCATGACAACTTCCTATGGCTGGATAGACCCTGCAAGATCACAAAAGAGACAATTAGAGCAGTAACTGGTCTATACTCTTCCGGAGGGATACCTATCCTCAAATCTGTCAAAAATAACATTGTAACTGAGGCCACCGGATCAAAATTTGATAAGAGGGCAATGACCATTGAAGATATTTCTGATCCGGATATCAATTATGCGTCCATGATAATAGGATACAAGATCTATCACTCCAGCAGGGAGAATTCTGTATCCAGAACTGCAGTATATACTGCCTATGAAATGCTAAGGAGGAATGCAGAATATGATCTCTGCGAACTGCTCTTAAGCCAATTAATGGAAAATATACAGAAAATTAAGAAGGACAAGAAGAATTCCTTTAAGTATGGTACTCTTATATTATGTCTATTCTTCTACTTCATGAATGAGCTGCCCGGATCAAGTGGATGGGCATGGCAGAATGACAAACCTATTGCAGTCCAAATAAGAGACTATCTACATGGGCTTGGGGATGCCAAAGCAAGAAATACAGCCCTATGGGGATACTTCAAAAACTTCCAAAGCATGATGCAAGCAAGAGAAAGAATTCCCCAGTCTCTTGTTGAAAAATACAAAGACTCAGTGTGCTTTATGGTGGACACTGATCAGTGCCTAATGGAGACAGTGGAGCCAAGGACTGTCTGGATCATGCCCATGGGGTATGAAGTGGATGAACAGATAGTGGAGCTGCATGTTCAACACATGCTAAGTCAGCCCAAATATCCAAAGGCAGAAAGGTTTGGAACCTTTGAGGAGCTGAGTGTAAAGATCCATGTAGAACTCAGGGAACCCGAGATAAAGAGGAAGGTGAGAAAAGAAGTAGAGCACATTGCTCAAGGCCTAGGCATCTCAAAAGAGGCACTTGATGCCAGCCGGGAAAAGAGAAGAAAATCTGAGGAAGAAAAGAAAGAGGCAGAAAAGAAAAGTAAAGAAAGTGTTCCGGTTGAAACTTCCACCCGGACCAGATCATCAAAAAGATATGCACCTCCCACAACCAAAAGTTCAAAACCAGAAGTCCAGGCATCTGGTAAAAGATCTAAGACAAAAGCCACAAGGGCTTATGAAAGCCAAAAGGATGAAGAGGAAACTGAGTCAAATGAGGGAGTAAAAGAAATAAAGAAGCAGAAGAAGAAAGGATCCGGGAAACCCTCCACAGGCCAAGACAAGGAAGAAATGGCAGAAGAATTTGCTGAAAAGCCCACTCTATCCCTAGACAGTGTAGTCAAATCAGTCACTGTGGATGGGAATCTTCAACCGGTGGCTGAATTTTATGATGACTACAACGAGGCGGATCAAAAGATCCTGCAAGAAGCTATAATAAGGTACTTGAACATCTACAATAAAGCTTTTATTGAGATTATCTCTGAAATCCCTAAAAGCCTAGAAAAGGAATTAGAATTAAGAAAGAATAATGCTCAGGCAAAAGATCTTAAGATCCGGGAGTAGATAGCTATTCAGCTATATCCTCAAATTGATCCCACGACAATGAACATAATATTCAAAGATTGCAAAGATGAGTTCAGAAGTAAAGCCAGGATGAATCAACTCATGCTTGGTGAGACTGACAAGGTGGCCAAAGAGACAGAAGAGATCCTCCGGAAGGCCTTCAAAAGGTTCAATCTTCCTGTTGTAGAGGACTTAGGTGCAAAAACAGCTGTGGACTTGGAACCCTCTACTCCAGAAGAAATGGCCTATGAACAGGCTAGCATCTCTCCTCCGGTTTCCCCTACAGTCTCTGGATCCAAAGAAGAAGAGAAATTACAGGAGAAGGAAGCAGTGGTGAAAGATAAAGAGGTTGACAGTACCAAGGGTGCAGAGAAAGAGAAGACTCCATCAGAGAAGACCATGACTGATAGTGGTAAGAATGTGGAAGGAGAGAAAATCCCAAAGGATAGTTCCAAGACTACAGAAGAAAAGAAACATCTGTCTCCGGCAAGAGACACTGCACAAACTGTTCAACAATTTTTGAGCAAAGAAACAATAGAGATCGATGAACCGGAGCTACTACAAGGCCCATTCAACTTTGATTCCCTCTCTCCGGTGCAGACAATGAAGATAGCCTCATTTGCAAATGCTAAGGCAAATGAAAAGCTCCTAAAGTCTCATATGGAAGACTGTGAGTTGATAGAGGTTGCTTCCAGAGTGCTTGAGAAGATTATGCCATCGGTCCAGATAGATCCGGCAGCCTCCTCTTCCGGTAATCTCAAAACCTTAGTCAGCAGTGTTAATACACATTTTGAATCTTTAGAAAATCAGCTGAAGAAAAGGTCCGGAAGGAGTTTTTGGATAAAAGGTTCTCCGAGGTTCAGGGTTTGATCATTAATGATAGGAGAAACATGAACATTGGGATAAAGAGCTTAGAAAATGCTCTTAAGGATGGCGGTGAAATATACAAATTTTGTATCTCCTGGTCCAAGGTAACAGTGGACATTGAGAAGAAAATAAAAGCGCAAGAGGACACACTACTAAGCTTGTCTCAAAGTTTTGATCCTCTTTCTTCCTCTATAACAAATCAAGAATGTCAGACTATTGCAGTCTTGAGTGAAATCAAGAAATTGGAGAAGGAAAGGAAAAATAGAATAAGCAGGTTGAGTGAGCTCAGGGGGTTAATTGTCCCTAAGCTAGAGGCCATGCATGAGGCCATAGCAGAAGCTCAAATCACAGCCCAGACAAGTGATCCGAAAGATCTAAAAAGGGCAGATGCATTTGCCTTTTTGTTGAGTGGTCACATTTCAATTTTGGATAGAATGAAGCAAAGTTGGGCTACAGAACTGATCCAACTAAAGACATCTTTTGCAGACATTCTTCAGTATATGTGAGTATGTAAATATGCGGCTATGTATAGAAAATTTTTGAAAATTTTGGTGTGCGGACCCTACCCTTTGCCATTGATGTCAAAGGGGGAGTGAGGAGCAGTGAAAAATAAGGAATCCAACTAAGGGGGAGTTCCAGAAATTGTATATAGAGCATCAGCCAAGGGGGAGCGTAGTATAAACACTTAGTCATTTTTCACTAAGTGTTGCCATCAATGCCAAAGGGGGAGATTGTTGGCAAGAGACACTATATGGATTCATGGTTGTTGTCATTGATGGCAACAAAGGTCATCCCACATATCCGCAAGTTATGGTGTGTCTCTACCGGAAGTAAGAATGAAGATTGTTGTGGTCTGGTGAACAAGAACAGAGCATGTGGCAAGGTCCGACAGATTGGTCCGGATCTCTCAGAGAAAGTGTCTTGGTGCAGTGCGGATTTGGGGAAGTCAAGAGGACTATCTTGAGTAGTATATTCCAAGGATTTAGCCTCCGGTGATGAACAAAGAAAAAGATATGAATAGTTGAGTACCGGATTCCTGAGAGACAGTGAGAACAGAGGAAGAACTGACTGACAGAGTATCAGACTATTTTCCGGATCTGTTACTATTGATGGTAAAGGTTGTGAAGGCATGAATCACGTTTGGCCGACATGATTAATGATATCTACAAGTATATGCTTGATCCACATTGCTTGGTGAGCAAGGATTCAGCCGACAGAACAGAGTTTGTAAGAAACTAGACTGTTCCGGATGGCGACTAGAAAGGTGATGAAATTACCTGTGCGGATATATATAGAGGATGGATTTAGTTGTGAAGGGTGTAAGTGTGGTATGGTGTATGCGAATAAGTGCAGAACAGAGCAGAAGTAGTAAGAAAGATCTGGTATGTGAAAGGATAGCAGAATAAAGAACAGAGGAAAGATGAAGTGCAGCAGATCAGTGTACTGAGCCTAACCGGAACTAAACTCCAGCATATATAGATGCTTCCAATCAGTTCAAGACTATGATTCTTATCACTTTGTAGATAGTTGGTCTCCTTGTAGGCAGTGGGCCTCTTTGTGAGCAGTGTGCTCGGGCAGTGAGCCCTAATTGGCAAGTGCCATTTTGTAATTCCTTATTCTTCTAATAGAGAATAACCTTTGGGTTAATCACCCCGTGGTTTTCTCCCTTAACAGGGTTTCCACGTCAAAAACTGTGTCATGTGTTTTTCATTTCATGGTAATGTTTGTTTGTTTGATTCAATGCTGCATTGATTAATAAGAAAGTTCAAAAGAGGAAATAATTAGGATAACTGATTCACCCCCCCCCCTCTCAGTTATCAACAGGAGGACTGGTTAGGTTTGGAGATGACACAGCTAGTAAGATCTGTGGAAAAGGATCCATTTCTTTTGATGGCAAACATAATATTGAAGATATTTTGTATGTGAGAGGGTTAAAACACAATCTTTTGAGCGTTGGTCAGATGTGTAACGAAGGTTATGATTTGAGATTCAAGGACAATGGATGCAAGATCATGGAAAGCTCTAGAACAGAGATTGCAACTAGTAAAAAGACTAAAAGAAATATCTATCACCTAAAAGGAAATGATAACTATGGCTTGTTGGCTCAAACTAATGAAAGTT
Organism: Cunninghamia lanceolata; assembly: GCA_027924645.1. Taxonomy (NCBI): domain Eukaryota; kingdom Viridiplantae; phylum Streptophyta; class Pinopsida; order Cupressales; family Cupressaceae; genus Cunninghamia; species Cunninghamia lanceolata. The sequence continues at coordinate 53,181 of BSBN01000571.1, read as the reverse complement.
GGCTATGGCACAGAAGGATGTGTCACAACAATTTTGACAACATTGTGAAGATAAGTTCCACTCAAGCTATAAGAGATTTGCCAAAGCTTGTGAAGTCTGCTAATACATTATGCAAGGAGTGCCAATTTGGAAAACAGACAAGAACAAGCTTCAAGAGCAAGGACCAATATGTTGAAGGTCTATTGGAATTAGTGCATATAGATCTATGTGGGCCTACTATAGTAAGAAGTCTTCAAGGAGATAGGTATTTCATGTTGTTAATTGACGACTATTCTAGAATGACTTGGGTTACCTTCTTAAAGGAAAAAGTAGAAGCCCTAGAAAAGTTCAAACCATTCAAGGCAATGGTTGAGAATGAGATAGATTTGAAGATCAAGAGCTTGAGGTTTGATAGAGGTGGAGAGTTTACATCAAATGAGTTCAACTTCTTCTATGAGGAACAAGGGATAAAGAGACAATTATCTGCACGTAGGACTCCACAACAAAATGGAGTAGTGGAAAGGAAAAATAGGACAGTTCAAGAGGCTGCTAGAACAATGATGAAGGAGGCTGACCTACCGAAAGTATATTGGAGAGAGGCAATTCACACTATTGTATACATCCTAAACAGAGTTCAAGTCAAAGGTAATAATTCCAAGACTCCTTATGAATTGTGGCATGGCAAAGTTCCCACTGTAAAATACTTTAAAGTTTTTGGTAGTAAGTGTTATATCAAAAGAGATGAAGATCTAGGTATGTTTGATGCAAGATGTGATGAAGGTATCTTCCTTTGATATTCTACCAAGAGCAAATCCTACCGGTGCTATAATAACAGGTTGAAGAAGATCATTGAAATTACAAATGTCAAAAATGATGAAAGGAAAGAAAAGGTATCAAGCGGATAGGAATCAGATGAACCAGATGTTCCAGCAAGCCAAGTAGTAGTGCAACAAGAAGAAAACTCAGAGGAAGAAGAAGAAAAAGCTCTACAAATTGTTACTAAGACACCCAAGTATGTGAAGTTAAATCACTCTGAAGATCAAATCATAGGAGATAAGAGCAAAGGAATTCTGACCAGAAGAAGAGTTGCAGAAGAACAAGTAAATTTCTTTCTGATCTCCAAGATTGAACCTAAGACCGTGAATGAAGCTTGCAATGATGAAAATTGGGTAAAGACTATGAAAGAAGAACTGATGTAGAAAGAGAAGAATCAAACTTGGGATCTTGTTCCTAGACCAGCAGATAAGAATGTAATTGGCACCAAATGGGTCTTCAGGAACAAGATGAATGAGAATGGTGAAGTGATAAGAAACAAAGCAAGGTTGGTATGCAAAGGATACTCTCAAGTTGAAGGAATAGATTTTGAGGAAACATTTGCACCAGTGGCAAGGATTGAAGCAATAAGAATGTTTTTAGCATTTGGAGCCCACAAAGATTTCAAGGTATATCAAATGGATGTGAAGTCTACATTCTTGAATGGAGAATTGGAAGAAGAAGTCTATATTGAACAACCGGAAGGATTCCAGTCATCAGATCAAGGTGACATGGTGTGTAGATTGAAGAAAGCATTTTATGGACTAAAACAAGCTCCCAAGGCCTGGTATGCAAGATTGGATAAATATCTGATATAATTAGGGTTCAGTAAGGGTATGACTGACAGCAATCTCTATTTCAAGATCAATGATGAACAAATCCTAATTGTTGCAGTCTTTGTTGATGACATTATCTTTGGAGGCAATGAAGGTATGTGCATGGTTTTTGCTGGGGAAATGCAAAATGAATTTGAAATGTCCATGTTTAGTGAGATGAATTTCTTTTTAGGTCTGTAAATTAATCAATCAGATAAAGGTATCTTCATTTCTCAGTCTAAGTATGTGAAAGAGTTGTTAAAGAAGTTTGGGATGGAGGACTCTAAACCGGTAAACACTCCCATGGTAACTGGTTATAAGTTGAGAAAAAATGATCACTCACCTATGGTAGATTAGAAAAGGTATAGATCTATGATTGGAGGATTACTTTATCTGACCCAAAACAAACCTAACATAATGCATGCAGTTTGTCTTGTGGAAAGATTTCAAGCAGAACCTAAAGAGTCACATGTGATGGCAATCAAGAGAATACTGAGATATTTGAAAGGCACAATGGATTATGGTTTGTGGTATCCAAAAGACAATGATTTCACTCTTAGTGCATACACTGATGCAGATTGGGTTGGAGATGTGGATGACAGGAAAAGTACAAGTGGAGGTGCATTCTTCTTGGGAAAAGGGTTGGTATCCTTGTTAAGAAAGAAACAAGACACAATACCTCTGTCTACTGCAGAAGCAAAATACATTGCAATAGCATGTACTTGCACTCAAGTGTTATGGATGAAGCAGTCATTGAAGGACATCAGAGTTGTGTATGAAGATCTAATTGCAATCTTTTGTGACAATACAAGTGTCATAAACATATCAAAGAATCCAATAATGCATTCAAGGATAAAGCATATATCCATAAGATATCACTTTCTGAGAGAAAAAGTGACAGAGAATGAAGTCAAGTTAGAGTATGTATCTACAAAAGATCATATTGTAAACATTTTTATCAAGCCTCTACCTAAGGATACTTTTGAGTATCTCAGAGAAAAGTTAGGGGTTATCACCCCTCTTGATCTAAACTAAGATGCACAAGAGTTCATCAGTCTGGTGGTGCTTAGAGTTCTACCTCCAGATCTGGATTGATGCTTGTAAGGGCTACTTCTTAGGGGGAGTAGTCAAATGAAGAGAGTTTGGTTCACAGCAGTAGAGTGCAAGTATGTGCCCTTTTCCATTGATGTCAAAGGAGGAGAGAAATCGGGTGAAAAACTCAAAGAAGAAGGAATGCAGATGTGTCAAGAGATAGGGGAGAATCTTGTCTTGATGATTGTTACAATTTTTCACATCATATGTTGCCATCAATGACAAAAGGGGAGATTGTTGCAAGTATGTGCTTAATCGGTGTTGTCATTAATGTCAACATATCTTTGTTGTTATTGGTGTCAACTGTATCCTATTTTGTTATTTGTTTAGAATCTTTATTTGTTGAGGATATTGCAAAAATTTGCCCCTCCGAAAGAAATAGTGAGTTGCAGTAAATTATAGAGAAGACAGTGTGTTGCTGACAAAAGAACAATGTAGAAGATTGCTATACATTTCTTGTTGATTGAATAACTTGGCCTGTGGATTGAAATATATTTAGAGGCATGTCTGAAGATGCTACATTCTAATTTTGAGCCTTCGGTATAAAGAATTGTGGAAGTTGTGTTCACCAGAGTAAAACCTATTTTTTCTGTTCATTCACTGGTGTCCGGGAGAAAGTATTTTGCTCCGCATTCCTCCGTAGTTATGTATTTTAGTCTGCAGTTCTAAAGTGATGTCTAAGATGATTATATGCACCTATAATTGCAATGGTTCATGATTTGGCAGTCCGCAAGTGATCTTTCTTTAGTGACAGTTGAGTTTTTATGCTCCAGTTGGAGAAATCTCATGATTTGAGTGGTTAGACGTGCGGATGTTCCTGGTGACTAAAACATGCTTGTGGTTGTCTCCTGATCATGTTCCTACTTTTTCATTGGTCCACGAGGAGTATTTTGGATCAAAATTGAAGATTGTTCCCAGATAACATGTCTTAGTCAACTTGGTTAATTCTAGTGATTGCAGAGATCTATTGGAGATTATAGAAGTTTGTTGTGGCATGGAAGATCATGTTTTGAGTCCTAGCTAACCCGTGGCGTGATCCGCATACATCTTTACTACATTTCCTTAGAATAATTTTGTATTAGGTCAAGACCTATTTTGTAAATGTTTGTAATGCCGACCTTGGAGATTATTCCAATGGTTGATGAATGTAATGCCGACCTTGATGTACATTCCAAGGTTGATGAATGATATATATACTTGTAATTTGGTCATGGAAAATAATGTCCTTGTGTGAAGATGTGAAGTTAAATGAAGAAGTGTAGAAGGCAGAGCAGAACAGAGGAAGAGTATTGTGCTTCAATGGAACTGAATTCAGGCATGGAGTAGATGCTATTATCTTAGTTCAAAACCCCTTGGCAGTGAGCCACCCCTTGGTAGTGAGCCTCTGATTTTTGATATTGTTATAACTTATATATCTTGTGGACTAACATCCACCATGTTTTTTCCCTTAACAGGGTTTTCCACGTAAAAATCCGGTGTCTATTGTGTATGATCTTGCAGTTGTGTTAGAATTCCTAATTCTGTGCTTTCATGTTCTAACCATAATAATAGTAAATAAGTGGATGATGTTTTAAGATGTAGAAATTGTTTAAGTTTTGAGACAACTGATTCACCCCCCCTCTCATTTGTCTTGTGCATTGCAATAAATTTAGCATTTGTAATTCAGCTTCAGACAAATTAGAGTCCTTGAACTTCGCACACCTGAACCACCTGATATCCAATGGGAACTTCATCATTCCTTGGCCCTACTTCCTGACATATTCCTCAAAGGAGGGGATAATTTTCTTGGTTATCTCAAGGAGTAGTACCTTGTTGGTAGGATACCTTGGCAATATGTATGGGTGACCTTTGAACCCCTCCATCCAAATGTATGTGAAAGTTAGAAACTGTATGAACCAGGATCCATGGGGTGTGATGACCACCTGGGCCTCTATGGATATTCTCTTTGCCCTATCATTCTCCATTAATCTGACTGACCACATTAGGAAGCAATCAATCACTCTCCTAAAATGGGTGATGGATTGATTCCTCTCCAATTGAGGGTAATGTTATCATACTAGTTGTTCTATGTCCTTATTTCCCAACTTGCCCATTGTATATAGGCCATCAAATTGTGACTTGAAAGTGCAGGAGTAAACAATATATGAGGTCATGAAGAACCTCCTCTTTATCTTCTTCCAACTGACCAAACCATTGTGTATTGCATCATTGATCAGTTGTGCCTAGTGCACAAATCCTCCATTATCCTTCACTGCCCTAATCAATCTAAACATCCAAAGTTCAAGGGACCCGACATCTTCATTCTCGACCATCCTATTGAGTGAGGTGATCATATACTAGACTTCATCATGGTACATCATAAAATATGTACAATAGAATTTTACACTTAGTTTAGAACCTGGTTGGACCTAAAATGTTACCTTTGTTAATTAGGACCTATTCTAACACCTTTTTGAACATTAAATGACAAAATCTTGATCCCGATGAATAAACCAGAGAGAACAAACTTAGGACTGGACTAAGCCCATGACATTTGATACTCTCTAGAGTTTGTGGAGCTAGAATAGGGTGCTTGAGCACCCTAGTCCCAAATGGGATCTTTAGCACCTCTCTTGTAGTGTCAGCTTGGGACACTTCCTTAGTTTATACTTGTCGGCCCCATATTGTTTTATTTGTTGTAAGTGAGTGGGTATACATATATAAAGGAGTTTTATAATTCATTTTGTACCTAGATGATCACTAGCTTGTTATGAGAAGGAATTATCTTATGCTCATATGTTTGGATCTTCTATGCTAAAGTATTCTTCATGCTTGGACTGCTATCTACTTGTGGGAGTCGTGAAGTTTGTTTGTAGGCCTTGAATGAAGTTTCAAGCCTTTTCCATCACTTTCTTGGTTGGTACATGATCTTGAGCATCTACTCCAACTAATTCTTTTCTTCTTGTGGTAATCTTCATCATTATCTTTCATACTTTTATCACATATTGATTGATCTTGCCTCTGCCCTCCTAGGGCACACGTTATTGGATCTAATCATCGTTGTAGTGGAGGTGGAAACACCAACACAAGGTTTGATCAAGGAAAGCCCTTATATACTATTGGAATAGCCAATGATTCTCTGTAGCACTTGATATTCACTCTCACAATATCGAAATCAACAAATAGAGATAAGAAATCAATGTTATTGATGAACCTAATTTGAGCATAAACATATATTAATCTCACTTAATAATTTACATAGGAATGCTTTATTATATAGGTATGGATGAGGCAATCCACCTTGCATGTCGATTGACAAGTCCCCCATGATGTGGCATATGCACATGGACAGGTGTCCTATAGGTGTCAACCTTTGGATCGCTTGGAATGTGCAAACCAACAACCTTTTGACCAAGTCATCAACCATGGTGACAAGTGTTGGATGACTATAAAGTGCCTATTAAGGTGAGATGGAAAGTCTTCCAACCTCAAAAGGTATGCACATGAGGTTAACCAAACTACTAGGTAACCTTTAAAGGCCTAAAAGGGCAAGCACATTCAGTTAGACAAGATGTTGTCTAACCTCATCAACCTAAGTATACTTAAGCTATAGTGAATAGATAAATATTCACTCTAACACCCCCCTTAAGTGATACTTGGGGAGATCAGAAAAGTGCAAGAGATACATAGATATGGGTCCCGACTACTAGACCATGTTAGGTACCCATGTACAAAGTTTTGTTGAATACACTAGGATATAGAGAGGGGGGGTGAATCAGTATCCAAACAAATCTCAAATCCTCCAGAGAAGATTAAAACTTAAACTTTATAGCATTAACAAAAACATAAAAGATCAACACAATCTATGACAACACATAACACTGGATATATGTGGAAAACCCCAAAAGGGGAAAAACCACGGTAAGGATTAACTCACAATATATGAAGCTCACTGCTATAAAAATTACAACTTTGTTTTAGGGCTACAACCCAATGAAACTACCACTCCCTATTGACTTTGTTTTAGGGATACAACCCAAGGAAGCTACTACTCTCTAAAGAGAGGTTTTAGGGTCACTCCCAAGGAAGCTACATCTCCTTGCTGACTTTGTTTTAGGGCTACAACCTAGGGAAGCAACTACTCCCTAAAATGAGAATAAACTCATAAATGATTACACCATGACAGTCCTTCTACTACCTGAAACTGACAATGAAGCTCACTCTTTTGATGATTGCACTACTATCTTTTCACTCCTCTTTTGATGATTTCTCTTCTACTTTGACAACTTCTGCACTTTCTTCAACAACCTTCTCTGCAGCTTACTAACTCACTACTTTCAACCTTCAAGAAGTTTTGCCTTTGGCTCACTACCTCTAGCAATTAATTAGGCACACTCTTCACTTTCCTCCTATCACAAAAATGTCTTAAGATGAATCAGAACAAGCTTTATTGCTTCTGCCCTTTCTCCTTCAGTCACACATCATAATGCATTACATATACGTATTATGCTCTTCATACACTCATATTCACAATCATACTTCACCTAGATCAAATAGGTTTAGAATATATCCATGATATTACATTGGTTACATTAAAAGTCGGCCAATACAACAAGAATATTACAATTACAAGTCAGCGAAAGATCACAAAACATAAAACTTGTAGACGGCAAGCCCTAACATGAACTACATGCAACTCCACGAAGAGAAACACACCTTGTGGATCTCAACACATGCTTAACCTAGTCCTAAACATTCTTCAAAGCATCATCCTTCAAAGAATAACATTCACACATCTCACACATTTGAATTAGGTCGTCCTAAAGCAAGAACACATGAATCTTGTAGCACATTGATCATTACAACTTGGCAATACTCATGGATGATTAACCATTACTTATGCTTCTCCCACATCAGTCGACATAACCTTCACAACATCTCCAAATACTCCTTGAACTCTGCACAGCAACAACTTTGTGGCACACACCTCTAACATTCCCAAGTAGGCCTCAACAATAATAACTCTTCACAAACTGACTTGAAAGCTTTGTGCAGTACTGGAAACATGAAAGATCTACATGAGATTTAAACCTGAGAAACATAGAGACATGTATAATATCCTCATAAACTCATATAACTAATTTGTATAATCTCCAACTGGCTCAAGTACTAAACATGTGTCTTGAGAACATCCGGATCTCTGGTGGTTTGGGTGGGGGAATTATAGCCTGACGAGATGCCAAACTTGATTTGAAGAACCGGTGGATGGCAAGTGTTGCTTCACCCAAGCCTCAATAGTTGTGGCCAACTAACTAATAATGTGATTTGATGTGTGTGAAGAAGCCTACTATTTGACCTGACAGGGTTGAGAAATGGTGGTTGAGAGACAGCTAGCTTCTTCACCTCCTACTTATGGGACCAACTACTCTAGTTTCTATGGATGGTAGTGGACCAACTAATTGCATCACATTGGATGGACATATGTAACTTCTTGGGTCAAGTTGACCAATGAACTGACTATCCCTCGAATGATATCTAGATTTCCTTGATTAGAAGTGGGATCAAAATAATCAGAAGTAGTTTCCCACAAACCCACGAAGGCATGACCAGTTGGATCATTTATGCTAGAATCGACCCAGGTGAGATGAGTTCTAGCACCCAGCATTGTAGCTCCCTCCCCACCCCTCATATATGGATTAACAACTTCACTTGGGGCCCCTAGCTTCTCTCTTAGACATTAGCATGCATCTATTGCTACCAAGAAAGATGGGATCTAGGAAAGGAAGATCCGAATATCAATGAGCAGGTGACTGACTAATGAATCCCTGTATCCATGCCACTATTGATTCCTTATTCTAGCATGCCTTCCCTAGTCCTATGCATATCTACTGGTCTGATGCATATCTCATGGCCAATGAATACAGGGCTCTTGTTTGAGTGGTTCTGCCTCCCTCCCCAACTATTGCCTCCCACCCACCCCTAATTATTAAGGGGGATTATAGTAGATGATTTATTTCTGAATGATGTAGATTTGTATCTATTTCTCACCTCAAATAATTGCTACGAGTCGAACTGAATCCACTAAGGTTGGAGCAAGGTGAGGATGAGCTAGGATGGGGAGGTACCCTGAGCAAGGCTATAGTGAACAATGGTGGACCCCGAAACTAGGGCATATCAAACAATGGGCAATGACCCACGCCTACCCCTACCCCAACTACCTATGGATAAGCTACTAGATCAATTGGTCAAATGGTATCTAGTTGCCCCCACCTTTAACTCTTGATATCGATATGGATCAAGACCTGGAACCAAACGAAGCTATGGCACAACCCCTTCTATAATTGTTGGTGTTGGCCCCCCCGGTTGCTAGTATAGTTTTGTAGGGGGATTTTGAGCTAGCAACTAGAATTCTTCCCACTCGATATTACTACTCCCATCGCTACAGCCTAACCCAGTCAAACATTCTCTACATGTATGATCAGCTACATCTATTAACCTAATCCATTTCTTCCATTCGGTGCTTGATCTAGATATGGTTGGCCACATGCTCAATCTGGAGAATTGGTTAAACTACGAAATACCTAGCATGACTATGTAGACTACAACGTAAGTAAGATTGGTGTTCTACAGCCCCATAATATTAACTAGTCTGAGAATGAGATTGATCTGGTCAGGTGAATAGCAGTCGGTCTTGTATACGCATTATCCACCATAAAGACAGCCGACTATACCACCCACCCAACCCCACACATGCTACCACGGGCCACTGCTTCACCACTCTCTAGTACTATGGGTTAACCTCTTAAAATCATTCATCTCTGGGCCTAACCTCTCCCCATTATCCGTGCTAGTGAATCTTTGACCTAAACTGACGTTTCTATGGGGAGACCTTCAATAATACTTTTGGAGGGAAATAGACCTACTTCTTCATCTAGGTGTTTATCATTCTGAACTGGTCCTCCCCTGTATCGAAAGGCACCAATAAACTCTTGGTCCTTTCATGTTGGGGAGTTGTTCTCCATCAATAAAAGCTATTTTAATTTGAGCTCCATAGCCCACATGTTGAACACAACTATAAGGCCCGAAGTCGGCCAATCAAACTAACATTGAGTCTTCATTCTCAAATAGAGTTTGCCAACTATTGCTGCCCACCCACCCACCCTAGGAGGGAATTATAGGGCACAAGCAATCCTACCTTATTTATAGTGGCCTAAACCATTGGGAAAGGAGAATTGGATGAAGTTATGAATGACCAACTGTTTTGGATTCTAAGTGGGAAAGTTTTGCCCTGGTTTGATAGGTCAACAACTCAATGTGCTCCCATGATTATTTCCTCTAGCTCCCTTATGTGGTTCCTTTATCGGGAAGGTGCGGCTCAATTAAATTGAGATGTCATTGCCTAACTTGAGGCACCTATTGGACTTGCCTCTACTAGGAAAAAATGAATCAAAGTGACGGAATCGATTCCCCTGAGAGACCTGTGGAGCAGACCAATGTGAAGTGATTTGAGAACGACCAATACAATGTAGTTTTCCATATCTATTAGTTCGATCATTCCCCTGAAACCACATGGTTCGCTTTAGTTGTTTCATAACAAAGTTGAATCTAAGAAAAGTGGGTCCTATGGGTGGGAGGGAAGAGGTAGGGGCCCACCCAGTTGACCCAAACCCATAGCATAAACCCCTCAAATGCTAGTCTATATAGGGACATAGCTCAACGATTCCCTAAGCCAAATGATCTCTAAGGATTTTGAGATAATGGCAAAAAGGCCTTATTCAGTTACATAACGGGGTTTACTCACTCTAAGAAAATGAATTGGACTCTTTCACTCAACCTTGCTAAGTCTAATGGAGCCACCAATCCTCTTATATACTAAATAGTTGACACGAACAGGAGATATGATTCACATAATCCAGGAATTGTTCGAGGTTGGGCCCTAATCCTATTACCCCCAACCCACTCTGGGTCGGAGGAGGATATAATGGGGGGAGAGTGAAACACATCAGATGGCCGCCCATGCCTACCTTCTCATGGCTTACCCAGCATTTGCACTCTATCTCACTTCAAATAACCATATTGGAGTTAGGAGGTGCGAGATTTGATGTATATAAGACTAGGTGCATCTGGGGTGGGTGGGAGGAGGAGAGGTATAGTGGCCTGGTGCACTGAATAGATGAATTCTATACCTTTATCGCTCTAGTCCCACATATGTAACAACTAATAGTGTTTCATTAGATAGTGTTTCATTATCCGTTTATCCAATTCGATGAGATTGGGGTTGGGGGAGGGGGTGGGCTAGGGGATGTGCTCCCTCCTTTCCCTAATTAAACTACTTGAGTACTTATAGTACATATCAAGATGGGGCATGTTAGGTATAGGACATGCAATTGTCACATCTATGGGATGGGCCCTAAAGAAATAATAGCCCCCCCTTTATAGTTGGTAGGCATGAATATTGGGCCCCTCTTATCTATCTTCCATTGGTTGTGTGAACTATATTCCTCCTAAATGGGTGGGTGGGAGGTTGGCACTATCTCCCCCCACCCACCCAACTTTATTTCCTCCCACCCACCCTAGGGCCTATCTCAAAGGGCCACCCACCCACAAGATAGGCCCAGAGAGAAAAGAAACTTTAGAAAACTAAGAGTAATAGGGCCATAGTTGCACTCTAGTTCTCTAATCCAATCCATGTAAGAGAGAGAACAACTATATCCTCCCACCCGTAATATAAAACCCCACCCATCCCAATAATATTATGGGAGGGAATAGATAGGGTGGGCCCCCATTCATTATATATAGGGAGGGCTTTGATGGGTTAAGTCTTGGTGAACACCGAACCTTCTTGTACCACCCTCCAGCATTGGTATTTACTTATGGAGCAACAAACGAATAAAAAGATTGATGATTAGGGTAGCCCAGGGAAGAGAAATGGTAGTCCTCGGGCTGGCTATTCTGAGAGAACAAAAAAAGTTCTTCCCCATCAGTCCTGCCAGTGCTTACATTCTAGCCTCTTCAATCTGACCATGCCACTTATTCATTATATATTTTGACACATCATTTTTTGAGATGGGATAGCCTATCTCTCCCTAGGCGATAGCCAAACCAAACTATGAAAAGATAGATTCCTAATTGAATAGAGGTCCAGATACCCATGCCAAACTCGCCTCTATCGAAGCTCTGATTCACACCCAAGATGGAATAAGGGCCAGCATCAACGAACGATGTTATTCCAACTATGATACTGTCAATCCATTATTTAGAGATAGAGAGAAGCATAATCTTTCTCAAGATGATAACTCAACTATTGTTTGAGAGCGATTCTCCATCCATAGGAACTACCTACTCATTTATAGCTCTGATTGGATGGCAAAGAAAACAACCTTCCTTCAAACCAAAGCTACTCCCTCCCATCATGCTAACATTGTGCAGAGAAGTTCCATTCATTGACAAAGATAGAGGAAACATGTTACTCTAGATTAACAGTCCTTCTAACAACATTTGGGGTGTTGTTAACCACTCAACTAAACTCAAACTACCTACTCAAACAATGCTCCTAACCGCAACACTTGAGTTGCTAAAGGCAAGCACTTGAGTTGTAGCAACATGTATGGGGTGGGAGGGAGATTATAGTGGAGGTAGATTAGTTGTGGGGGGCAAATTAACTGCCCACTCGGGTGGGTGGAAAGTGATAGGGGATGGGTGCGTGTTATACCAAACAACTTGCGTCAATTACTGGAGGACCCTATGATTCCCTCCCACTTGGGCCAAATTTGAGAAAGTTGGGTTGGGCCCAACAACGTGTGTGGGGTTGGGTGGGGGCATATGGAAAAACCTCCCAGCTAACAACTATGGAAAGGGGTATCTCAATTCCAAGAGTAGCCTGGGGAACATAACCCCCCACCCATCCCCACACATATGAAACCCTAGTTTTGCCATAATTTTCACTTCATTTAGTTTATGAGGAGACCAGAATCTAAACGGAGATTCTGGTTTTACCTTAATCTTCACTTCATTCAGTTTATAGGGAGACCAAGGGAACATAACCCCCCACCCTGGGTTGGGTGGGAGATGGTTCATGAACCCTCGATATTACTGTAATCTTTAGGAGTTCAGTTATTACGGGGAGACCATAATATTTTAGGAGTGAAGACTACAAGTTCTAGGTAAACCCTCAGGTGGTTATAGTTGGGTGGGAAACTATATTGCCCACCCAACTCTCACCTTCATGACAGTGAAGGAGAGTATAGTTCCGAGGTGGGTGCATGGATGATAGTTGGGTGGGGGGTGGAATAGTTGACTAAAGGTGGTATTGATCCATCCATCAGACCCAAGCAGCTATTGACTGGTTGAGGAACCTATCATGAAGCCAATCAGACTATCCTAGCATTATCATAGTCCCATCCATTAGTAGGAAATCACTGATGGTAGGGATTCACTAAAGGAGGACTAATAGGTTGGATTGGGCTTCAATTTGATGGACGTAGTGAAGCAGCAAATAGTAGGGAGTCATGCATCAATGGACCAGGGGTTTGGGTCCCATGATACAGGACCCAACAAATCGTATGACTGGAGACTGTAAGCACAAAAATCATGCACTACCTCCATGAGGACCCCTGTGATGATTCAAATCCTTGTCACATACATGTAAGCATGAAATAAAATCCTTTAAGTAGTAGGCCTCTTGATGACGTGTCCTCTTTCCTCATCTTGTGTTGTTTCTTCTTTGTTGATTTCCCTCTCTCCCTGTTTGCAACGCTTTCAACACTTGTTGGGACACTTGTCGACTTGCATTTTCTAGCTTTCGACCTTGATCCTAAGCCTTGTGAGTATCTTGTAGGTGAGTTCTCACCTTTCCCCTTTGTTTTTCATCTTTTGCACCTCCTAGAAGCCTTCTAGAGGTCTCCTGATCCATCTCCTACTGTCAGTTTTAGTTCCGACCAACCAATCCAAATCTCACCCTATTATTTCTAGATCTCCCTTGGGAGATCCTATAGACACAAGTGGAGATTTCGATTCTTCCACATGACTAACCTATTTCTTGATGCAGAACCCATCCTTTTCCTCTCTTCTGCCATCTCCCATCCTATTTTTCTGCATCTGACCCTATCCAGCCTGGATCTCCCCTAGGCGACCTAGGGTCGCCCCCCGGGTGATGCTACTAACAAAAGGGGTGACCCTACCATTTTTTATCCCACGGAAAAACTCTAGTTTCTCTCATTTTTGCTTTGTTTTCACTTTTTTTTCTTTTTGTTTGCATGATTTTTGATCCCTGATATAGAGTTAAATATTTCATGCACCCACACATGCATAATTAATTCTATTTGATCTCAAATTAACTCTCTAATCAATCCCATGCATTCCCTCACTTCCATTTCCTCTTCAGTGATAAGCTATCATTGCTTCATCACTTTGTAATTAGTTGAGTTCACTAGGTAATCAACCTTGTTAACTCCCCAATCTATTCTTGTTAACTCATCAATCAAATGAGTTAACTCTTCAATCAATCCCTTCTTCTAAACCTATAAATATCCCCCTCCCTCAAGCACAAAGGGAGGCAAATTCATCATGCACAAAGCTCTTGCCAATTTTTGCTCTCGAACTTAGCATTGAAATGCTCATACAGGACGAAGGTGCCTTTTACTTTATTTGTTCAACCCAAGAATGCTACACTGCTTCATTCTATGCCATTGTGCTCAATCCAAGCTCTCGTTGAGCTCATACAAGCTTTATCAAAGCTTATTTTTGCTTCTTTGGGTCATTTTGTTGTCAAGAGGATCACATGCTACCACAAAAGGATTCGAGGTTGCCTATCACAAGGATTAGTGAGGGTAGTGGAGTCAACAAATCTTCATTTCTTCCAGGTTCCTTCATTGTTTTTGCTTAATTCATAGTAATTAGAGAATCAAATTTGCTCTTGGGAACACTAAAACGTTGATTTTTCCTTGATAGTTAGATATTGCATGTTAGATTAATCGCTTTCATATTTCTAGATCTAGATTGTTAAAAGAAGCATTTTCCCTTTTCTTTAGATTAGATTACATTCAAAACACCAAATACCCAAAAAACATAGGTTAACTTTGCATTGGAAAGTCATATAGGATTGCACACATATTTCCTTTTCATAGATTAGAAGCACTTTTATTTCTGAAATATTCTAAAAAATACCAAAAAAAGATGTTTTGCATATCATTTAGCTTGCATGCATATAAATACCCTAGAATAGAAAAAATTGCAAACCCTCGATTCCATCACAAGTTAATCATAGTTAAACAAAGTCAAAACACATGTCAAACCCTAGGTCAACAAAACCCTAGATCTGGTTAAAGTTAGCAATTACACAACTTCCTCTATCCTAATTCACGAATGTGCTTAGGAGTGAGAGGAGAGTGGGTGAGGGCTATCTATGATGAGATCGAGGAGTTACATCCACAACCACAATAAGAAACGTTTGTTCTACCACAAGGAGACCCATTTCTCCTCTTGTTGTTAGAAGAAACTAGGCGATTACAACTGCAACAAGCATTCCTTCAAGACATTGAAATAGTAGAAGTGATCAATGAAAACAATCATCTACCCACACAGAGGTGGAATCTAAGGAATCCAAACAGAAGAAGAGAAACTAGTGACCCTTTGGGTCATAGGGTTATCTCAACTGTAACAACTATTGAACAAAACATACAACAAAACGCACAACAACAAACACCACATAACTTTCCCACACCCCTCCACGAAGTCTAGCTCTCCAACGATCTAGACCTCTGTCATGTCTTTCCTCCTCTCAGCTGGCTACTTCCACGTGAGCGAGAGTGATGTGGTGGTTCACCCCGTGGCAAGGAGGGAAGGGTCCGTGTGTGTGTCGAAATCCAACCTGATAGCCCCAGGCAACTGGAGTCACAATTTTAAGCATACATATTTTGGTGAACTTGGCGTGAAGTACAAAATCTTCTGGTTTTATAGTTTTCATTCCCATTTCAAAACATTTTGAAAAACATTTAAACACTTCAAAAACATTCTTTCACTACTTTTCATAGCCACTTCAACTTCCATCATTTGCGCCAGCATCCATTCCATTTATTCTAAAGTATCTATGGCACACCAAATATGACAGAACCAGACTTAAACCAAGGGAACATTCCCTCAACTAAACTAGAAACTCTTTCCTTTGATAGGTATGTGCCACCGCATCCTGATGTACTGATTACCAATTGTTATGACTATGAAGACTCTGATTATGAACAAGGTCCAAAAGAGGCCAGGTGTTCTTTATCCTTCAATAACCCAACTTGGGAAAATGACTCGGCCATACGAAATGTGCTGCATAAAGCTAGAAGGATAAGGTTTGAGATACATCAACCCAAATGACCTTCCACAAGCACATTGAATGCTCACCTTGATGAAGAGGTTAGAAGGTTGGAAAAGTGCCTACAAGAAACCAAAGATGCTCAAGAGGCATTAAGGATTGCCTTACAAGAAGAAAAAAAAAGAAAATGCCGCATGAAAGGAAGCTCACCACTATGAAAATATTCAAAGAGAACATCCTAGAAATGAAGAAACCCCTAGAGCTACAACTCTTGCAAATTTAATCGCAACTCTAGTGCAAAGAATCAGAATCCTAGAAGTAGAGCAAGTTGTTCCAGAGAGAAGACTTAAGTCTCACGAGCATGACCAGGGGGCATCTCAAAATCCCCCCTACCTTAATTATTATTCATAGCATGCTAGTAATGACACTTGTCTGAACGGGAACCCTCCTATTCAGAACAATCCAATGAATTTGATAATAGGTTATCAAAACCCACCTACAGGGTTATTACTGACAACCCTGCAATCTCAAAGCACCTTCTCTGGAACGTATCTCAAATATTTGAAAGAGCCTCTATACCAAAACATAAGAAATGTGCAACTAGCTCAGCCATTGCAAGATCTCCCAAAGTTCAAAGGAGAAGGAGATCCAAATTCGCACATCAAAGCCTACACCACAGCCATCAGAGAACTCCTCCCTTGGGGTGGGGTTGTCGCAAAAAAATTCTCAAAAACTCTTGAAGGCATCGCTTTGGATTGGTATTATCATCTCCCAGAGGCTTCAATCCATTCATTTAGACAATTAATCGAAGAGTTCGTCATGGCATTTGACATGAACAAGCTCATTAAAATGGGGATCAGAGAATTCCTTACACTGAAACAAGAACTAAATGAATCTGTAGCACATTTTGTCACCTAATGGAGGCAAGTACTCTATTCTTCAACTAGTGCTCCGAATATGGACCACCGAGAACTATGTAATCTCTTCTTACATGACCTTAACAAAGACATGAGAGAGGACGTTCAAAACTGCCATACAAGTCCCGTGAGGAAGCATTGGAAAGTGCTTTAAGAATTGATCAAGCTTCCATTGACAATGGTTGAAAAGTCTATGGGTCGAACGAAAAGCTAACAAAAGAAGACACAGGAAACAATACCTCTATTGTTAAGATCCTCAAAAACAATAGAAGTGCAACCACAGACGATGTGACAAATCAATCCCCCATCAAAAAGATAAAAGATGATTATAATGGGAGGGATCACTATCCCCCTAATATAAATACCATAGATCGACCTAGAAACAATGGGTACTACCCTTGGCACAGCTATCAAAGTTGGAACTGCAATGGAAACAGGAATGGAAACAAAGGAAGATATGAGAGACCACCATATGAGTTTAACCAATTTTGTTATTTTCATATAACAAGGTGCCATAGCACAAAATCTTATAGGGAATACAACAAATTCATAGAAAAAATTCTAGAAGACCAACAATGTTTGTTCATAGAAATGTTCTTAAACCCACAGGAGGTCACACTAGATATCAACGATACAAGACAAAATCAAGCTCCCGTAGCACCACAAAACACAAATATGAGAATTTATCAGGACCCATTCCCTGCACACAAAAATACAGAAATGACAAATCAAAACAAAGCAACTCAGAATAGTAACCCCGAAGTCCCACCACAACTAGGACAAAAGGGAGAAACCAAATTGATGGGATTGGTTGAGATTATGCATAATTAAGAACAAGAGGAAGACCATGAGGAAGATAATGAGCAAGAAGAAGCATACGAAGGCACCATTTCAGTAGTAGAGCTAATACTGACTCCGATCGGACCTTATGAGCTCATAGAAGTGTTGATTCAAGGATAGACAACTGAGAGGGGGGGTGAATCAGTTGTCACAAAATTATGTTCTGTAATTACTTAAAACCTTCTTATATTTCAACAACATATCAAAGATTCAATCATGGAAGCATAATGCAATAATTTAAGAGCAAAAACAAACTCAACACAAATAACACCAAGATTTTAACATGGAAAACCTGGTTAAGGGAAAAACTACAGGGTGACTAACCCAAGATTTTATTCTCTGTTAAAAGAATATGAGAAATGAAATGGCACACTTCTCACAAGAGGCACACTGCCTACAAGAGACTCACTGTCTACAGAAGAAAATAAATATTACCAACTTGAACTGGAAGTTAGCATCTTTACTATGCTTCAATTAGTTACATTGAAGCTCAACACCTCTTCTTTGCTATTTCGCTCCTCGTCCTTACCACCACCTCATCATGACCACTCTGGATACCATTTGAACAACTTCACAATTCTTATTTATACATGATATCAACTTTGGAATGATCATCAAAGTCAGCACAACATACACTTATTTTATTACAGAGTAATTACAAACATACAACTTGACTTATTACAAAAGCTCCATACGAGTTACTACACTGTCGGCCACACATAGTTGGGACTTCAATCTTCTTCGAGGAACACGCCATGCCTCGCAAAACATCTTCTAGATTATCTGCAACAGGTGCAAATCATCTGGTCGGCTAGGACTGGGAAGAACACCACTACCTGAAGGTAAATCTTTAATTACAGGCTCAATCTTTAATGCAGACCGCCAACATGAACTGGACACAATCTGGAGACCTCCACAAGATTGCTTGAATCACTAAGAACATCTGTACCACTTCTGCTTACTGTAATCATTTGCATCTTCATCTGGAATCACAAGAACACAGTCAGTCATCTCTGTCATACTAGAAGGATCACTTGCGGACCTCCAAACCACATTCAAATTGAGTTGATAATTCACATTACCTTCCCAAACATACCACCAAATCCGCAGAGCAGGCTATTGTATTTCCAGATCTCACCAGACCTATTTGTACCACTCTGTCACCACTGAATAGTTGCCCGAACAAGTTCTACTCATATACCCATAACTTCTTCAGATCTTCATGCGGACCTCTAAAATCTTGACTGGACAACCTTCAGACACATATCTACAAACCCTTTGATGCGCATACTCTAATCTTCAACTATTTTGGGATCTTTGCTTCATAGGACTTCACTATCTTCACTGTTCTTCTCTGTTTTTGATGGGGCTAATTTTCTCAATATCCTCAGCACATTCCTCATCCAACTCTTGACATTAGTGCAACAAGAGTATGTTGACATCAATGACAACATCGTTTAGAGCAATACTTGCAACAATCTCCCCCTTTGTCATTGATGGCAACATATGATGTAAAAAATTGTTTTAACCATCAAGACAAGCACTTCTCCTTACTGACTGACATAGCTCCCCCTAACATCAGCAATCATTCACATGTCTTCTCTTCCTCTATAGCTCCCCCTTTGATCAACAACCACTTTTTGTTTTTCACATGTCTTCTCTCCCCCTTTGACATCAATGGCAAAGGGCACATACTTGCAACCACTTCTCATGCTTCATAATCATACTGACTGCTCCCCATGAGTAGCAGCCACCCAGCATCAATTCAGATCATAACATATGACTGTGAGCTCCACCAGACAGATGCACATCACTGCACCTTAATTCAAAATCGGAGGGGTAATAACCCCTAGCTTCTCCCTAAGATACTTAAAAGTGTCCTTAGATAGAGGTTTGGTAAAAATGTCTGCAATCTGATCCTTTGAGGGCACAAACTCCAATCTGACTTCATTCTTGTTCACTTGCTCTCTTAAAAAGTGAAACTTGATGGATATATGTTTTGTCTTTGAATGCAGCACCAGATTTTTTGATATGTTTATTGCACTTGAGTTATCACAAAAGATTGTGATAGGTTCTTCATACTCCACTCTGATGTCTTTTAACATTTGCTTCATCCAAAATACTTGAGTGCAAATGCTCGCTGCTACAATATACTCTGCTTCTGAAGTAGACAGAGATATTGCCTCTTGTTTCTTTCTTAGCCAAGAAACCAATCTTTTCCCTAAAAAGAATGCACCACCACTGGTACTCTTCCAGTCATCCACATCACCTACCCAATCAGCATCAAGATAATCATGAAGGAGAAATCATGATCCTTGGGATACCACAATCCATACTCAACTATTCCCTTCAAGTATCTGAGAATTCTCTTGATTACCATGACATGAGATTCTCTAGGATCAGCTTGAAATCTGGCAACCAGACCAACAGCATTCATAATGTCAGGTCTAGTTTGAGTGAGGTAGAGCAATCCTCCAATCATAGACCTATATTTTTTCTGATCACCTTTGGGAGATTCAACATCTTTGTTTAGTTTACATCCGATTGCCATGGGAGTATTCATTGGTTTTGAATCTTCCATCCCAAATTTCTTCAACAATTCTTTCACATATTTGGTCTGTGATATGAAGATTCCTTTTGTTGTTTGAGTTCTTTGCAGACCCAAGAAGAAATTCATTTCCCCAAACATAGACATCTCAAATTCACATTTCATTTGATTTGAAAAAGTCACTATCTCTTCCTCCAAAAATAATATCATCAACAAATACTTCAACTATCAAGATATTTTTATGGTCAATCTTAAAATATAGATTACTGTTAGTAGTACTTTTGTTGAAACCAATTTTTAGAAGATGTTTGTTCAACCTTTCATTCCAAGCTCTTGGGGCTTGTTTAAGTCCATACAAAGCCTTCTTTAATTTGCAGACCATATCTCCATTATCAGACAGTTGAAATCCATCTGGTTGCTCAATGTACACTTCTTCTAAATCACCATTTAGGAAAGCAGACTTGACATCCATCTGATATACCTTGAAATCTTTGAAGGTAGCAAAGGCAAGAAATAGTCTATCTGCTTCAATCCTTGCCACCAGAGCAAAAGTCTCTTCAAAGTCAACTCCTTCTACTTGAGAATAGCCTTTACAGACCAATTTGGCTTTGTTTCTTATTACATCACCATCTTCATTTAGTTTGTTTCGGAAGACCCACTTAGTCCCAATCACATTTTTGTCCTTAGGTCTGGGAACAAGATCCCAAGTGTGATTATTTTCAATCTGCATCAATTCCTTCTTCATTGCTTTAATACAACTTTCATCATTGCATGCTTCACTTACTATTTTTGGTTCAACTTTTAAAATCAGACAATACTTCACTGAATCTTGAGCAATATTTCTTCTTGTTTGAACACCTTTGCTTCTATCTCCTATGATCTGGTCTTCAAAATGATTCAGTCTTACATACCTGGGAGTTTTGGGAATCACTTGCACTTCTAATTCTTGGATAGGTTCATTCAAGCTTGTTTCTTCTTCTTGTGTTTCTGGATTCTCTGGATCAATCTGAATTTGGACTGGAGTTTGAACTTGTTCTTCTTGGTCTGAGATATTATTTTGATCATCAGCTTCATACTAATAGTATCTTGAGGGACTTTCCATGTCTTCATCAACTTTCACATTTGTGCTTTCCATAATCTTCCTTAATCTCTTGTTATAGCACCGGTAAGCTTTGCTTTGAGTAGAGTAACCCAAGAATATTCCTTCATCACTTCTGGCATCAAACTTGCCAAGGTCTTCATCTCTTTTGATATAGAATTTGCTACCAAAGACTCTGAAATACTTCACAGTAGGAGTGATGCCAAACCAAAGTTCATAAGGAGTCTTACCAGTCTTGCCTCTGATTTGTACCCAGTTAAGACTTTAAACAGCTGTGTTCACAGCTTCTCTCCAATAGATCTGAGGAACATTTGCTTCCATCATCATGGTCCTAGAAGCTTCCTGGATGGTCTGGTTCTTTCTCTCCACTACTCCATTCTACTGTGGAGTCCTTGGAGCGGATAACTATCTTTTTTATCCCATGTTTCTCATAGAATTCAATGAACTCTCCAGATGTGAATTCTCCACCTCTGTCAGATCTGAGGCATTTTATTTTTATGCTAGTTTCATTTTCTACCATAGCCTTGAATATTTTGAACTTCCCAAGTGCTTCAATTTTTTCTTTCAAGAAAGTCACCCACATCATCTGGGAGTGGTCATCAATCAGCAACATGAAATATCTATCTCCTTGTATACTCTTGATTCTTGTCGAACCACATAGATCAATGTGCACCAAGTCCAACAATCCAGTTGAAGAATGTTCCTTACTTTTGAATGAGACTCTATTCTGCTTAGCTAACTGACATTCCTTGCACAAGCTATTAGAAGGTTTCACCAATCTTGGAAGGTCTCTTATAGCCTGGATGTTGCTTATCTTAATGATGTTATCAAAATTCACATGACACATTCTCCTATGCCACAACCAACTTTGATCAATTTAAACAAATAAGCAGCTTTTTCCAGTACCAACCAAGTGAAAAATGTTACCTTTTGTCTGAGTACCGGATGCAATCTCAGTTCCAGAGCTTTCAAAGATCTTGCATTTTCCATTTTTGAACCGGAGATCATAACCGTTGTCTACCAGCTGTCCAACACTGAGAAGATTATTCTTTAAACCTTCAACATATAGAACATCACCAGTTTTGTTCTTACCATCAAAAGAAATGGTTCCTCTGCCTTTAATTCTACTAGCAAAATTATCTCTAAATTTTACAACTCCACCTTCATATCTTTCTAGGTTTATGAACTTGTTTTTGTCACCAGTCATATGGTGAGAGCATCCACTGTCAATGGCCCATTCATCCTTTTCTTCAACCTGAGCAGCCAGAGCTCTCTCTATCTTATGATTGGCAGATTCAATAGGCATTAGATCTTCTTCCTTAATGGCAATAAACACCCAGTCACTTCTGGATTTGGTTCCTATCTCAGATTCATCATCTGTTGCTCCTTCAGCATCATCTTCTTGAACATAGTAACACTTCTTTTGAAATCTTGATCTATTAGGGTTAGGCTTTGAAAAATTTTCCAGACACCTTGAGGCAAAATGACCAATCTTGTTACAATTGAAACATTTGAAAGACAGTTTTCCTTCATACTTACCGGATCCTCTTGGAAATCTCTTGGCAATAAGGGCTTCTAGTTGTGTAGCTTCTAACTCATCTTCTTCCAGATCTTTTCTTTCTTTTTCATACCATGATGGTTTCTTTGAAGAGTTCTCTCCTGGATCATACCTTTGTTTTCCTTTTACAGAGGCACTAGCTTTGAATGTTGATTCAGTCTTGGGGGGTGCATCTCCAAACTCAACTAGTTCAAATGTAGCTAATTTTCCAACCAATTGATCTCTTGAGATATTTGAAAAAGATCTAAATTCTTAAATAGCAGCAACCTTGTGTTTGTAAGCAGGAGGAAGGGATCTAAGAACTTTGGCAACAATCTCATCTTCATCCAAGGTTCCACCAGCACACCTAATGCCACAAACAAGCTCATTTACTTTTGGCATAAATGTAGTAATATTCTCATCTTCATTCATCTTCAGGTTTTCAAATTTTCCTTTGAGACTTTGTATCTTGGCACATTTAACATATTTGTCTCCTTCATGCAAAAGTTCTAGCTTTTTTCCAAATCTCATATGCAGTTTTTAAATCCATAACATTTGTCAGCTTTGAATCAGATAAGGCACTCAGTGAGGCTTCTTTAGCTCGAATATTATCTTCAGCATCTCTAATTTCATCTACAGTTGTCAGACCATTTTTTGGAGGAACATACCTTTTTGTAGCCATAGTCCAATATTGCATTCCCATACATTGCAAGTGACATTCCATGTGGCTTTTCCAAAGAGTGTAATTAGTTCCATCAAACCTCGGACTATCCTTGTAGGAAGACATCCTGGATCTCCTCAAGTGATTAAGCTCTTTTAGAGGAACTTAGCTCTGATACCAATTGTTGATTCAAGGATAGACAACTGAGAGGGGGGGTGAATCAGTTGTTACAAAATTTTGTTTCATAATTACTTAAAACCTTCTTATATTTCAACAACATATCAAAGATTCAATCATGGAAGCATAATGCAATAATTTAAGAGAAGAAACAAAATCAACATAAATAACACCAAGATTTTAATGTGGAAAATCTAGTTAAGGGAAAAACCACGGGGTGACTAACCCAAGATTTTATTCTCTGTTAAAAGAATATGAGAAATGAAATGGCACCTGCCAATTAGGGCTCACTACCTAAGTACACTGCTCACAAGAGGCACACTGCCTACAAGAGACTCATTGTCTACAGAAGAAAATAAATATTACCAACTTGAACTGGAAGTTAGCATCTTTACTATGCTTGAATCAGTTCCATTGAAGCTCAACACCTCTGCTCTGCTATTTCGCTCCTCTTCCTTACCACCACCTCATCATGACCACTCTGGATACCATTTGAACAACTTTGCAATTATTATTTATACATGATATCAACTTTGGAATGATCATCAAAGTCAGCACAACATACACTTATTTTATTACAGAGCAATTACAAACATACAACTTGATTTATTACAAAAGCTCCATGAGAGTTACTGCACTGTTGGCCATGCATAGCTGGGACTTCAATCTTCTTTGAGGAACATGCCATGCCTCGCAAAACATCTTCTAGATTATCCGCAATAGGTGCAAATCATCCGATCGACCAGGACTGGGAAGAACATTATTACCCGGAGGTAAATCTTCAATTACATGCTCAATCTTCAATGCGGACTGCCAACAAGAACTGGACACAATTTGGAGACCTCCATAAGCTTGCTTGAATCACTAAGAACATCTGCACCACTTCTACTTACTATAATCATTTGCATCTTCATCCGGAATCACAAGAACACAGCTGGTCATCTATGTCATACTAGCAGGATCACTTGCGGACCTCCAAACCACATTCAAATCAAGTTGATAATTCATATTAGCTTCCCAATCATACCACCGGATCCACAGAGCAAGATATTGCATTTCTGGATCTCACCGGACCTATTTGTGCCACTCTGTCACCATTGAACAGTTGCCGAAACAAGTTCTACTCATATACCCATAACTTCTTCAGATCTTCATGTTGACCTCTAAAATCTTGACTGGACAACCTTCAGACACATATCTACAAACCCTTTGATGCATATACTTTGATCTTCAACTATTTTTGGATCTTTGCTTCATAAGACTTCACTATCTTCACTGTTCTTCTTTGTTTCTGATGGGGCTAATTTTCTCAATATCCTCAGCACATTCCTCATCCAACTCTTGACAATAGTGCAACAATAGTATGTTGACATCAATGACAACACTATTTAGAGCCATACTTTCAACAAGAAGATCTAAAGAAAACATATGCTCACATCTCATTCATTGATTTACTCAGGAACTCCCCTTCACATCACTCAGCATTGCTAAAGGCAATAGGCCTAAAATATCTTGACCAAATCACACCACCACCTAGTGAACAAATCAATCATGTGGACTATGATCTTAGCCCACCAAAATCAGAACTTAAAGATCCATGCTTCTTCTTTGACCTACAACAAATGCCCTCTGAGGTAGAGTTAACTAAAAAAGAGGACCTTGCACTATATCTTGAAGTGTGGGTCTATGACATGTGCATCAAACGAACGTTAATTGATGATGGAGCTGTAGTGAATATAGTTCCTTTCTCCCTTTTAGAGAGAATGGGCTATGGACATACCAACATCACCGCTTCAAGAGACACCCTAAGCAGGTATGATAATCTGAAAGCAGTCACCATAGGAAAAATTACCCTTCTAGTGACTTTGGGACCCAAAACCATTCCAACCACTTTCTATGTAATAGATAAGGACACGGGATATAACTTGATTCTTGGAAGGCCATGGATACATAGGATGAAGGCTGTGCTATCCACGTTGTTTCAAGAAGTTTGATTTTTACACCTAGGGAAGGTATATGTCGCATACGGAGATCCAGAACCTTTTAGCATGTTAAAGTCAAAACTCCAAATAACTCCATAGGTATTCCCATAGACTACAAACTCCCTACCAACAAGTTAACCATCCCAAATCCTATGCCTTAGTTGATATGTGTCAAATGGATGGAAACTCCAGAAAAGACCATAAACATAGCAGAAATCAAAACTCTAGAGAATGGACCACTCGAATTCCCCTAGAGATACTCACAATTGACATCCAAGAGGCCTATAAACTCTTCCCATGCATAGGAGAGAAACCTCATAGAACTGAAGGACTAGTGTTTCAGACTGCTACGCTAGATCTGAGAAATGCAAACCCACATGCTTTCTTAGATGTAGAGGAAGATATAATAGAAGGTTATACACCGTTGTCACCACCAAGTAAATCACATCTTCCTAACACACCTGAAGAAATAGAATCATATGAGCCCCTCACACCAATAGAGGACTCACATCAACCAATAATGCCCATGGAGGAGGCATATTCCATAGATAATGAATCAACCAATGCTATAGGGGTGTTGCCTAGGATGTTTATAGTATCCAAACCACTAGAAAAACCAACCACTTCCACCTCAGTTAAATCAAATGAACTCCGTGAATGGGAAGCACCTCAGATACAAATAGAAATGGTGGAAAGATTTCTAGATGAAGATGAAGAAAGTGAAGGTATATTTCACAAAGAGTGGAAGATGAGAGTGACAGTTGGTATCGATGACCCTGTCATTTTTGAACTACCAAAAACTTATAATGGGTATGCCATGGATTTGAGACCAGAACCCAATGGGAGGACAAGTATAAGCTTTGTCCCTCCTAATGAGCAAAGGGAGCCACAAACTCCCCTTGAACTATTCCAATTCTTACAAAGAATCCAAGAGAGGCCAGAGTTAAAGGTCTACATGAAAGAACAATTTGATCTATTGGCAGAACTACTAAATTGCAATGAAGTCCTATATTGGACTCCCTCCCCACCAGCATGCCTTTCGAGACTTACTTCATCTCATGATGCCGAGAGAAACCACTGAGTTGGCAATAATAGACTCAAATGATGAACCATACTGAATAGGAGAACTTGTCCTAAGAAGTGGTAGCACGAAAAATAAGAAAAGGAGATGAAAAAGAGCCTTTTTCGAAAGACTGGAAAGGCCCCTACATGGTTAAAGAATATATTGAAAATGATGTTTATCTCTTGTGCACAATGGAGGGAGAGGAATTTGGCGAAACAGTCAATGCCTTTCACCTCAAGAAATACTATGTCTAAAAAATTAAAAAAAATCACAAAAACATAAAAATACAAAAAAATTATAAAATTCAAAAATGTCAAAAATAGTTTGTTTCTTGCACTTTTACATCATTTTGTTCATCTTGAATTATAGTTTGTGACTTGCTCTTGTAATATTTTCCTTTTAGTAAGGAGTCTAATGTTTCCTAGATATACATCATCCTTTCAAGACCTAGAGATTCCTCATTTTTCATAAATTTCCATTATCCCCCTTCATTCCTAGTGATTTTAATCAAAGCCTAGCTCTTAGCTTTACACTGATCCCAGTCTTAATGAGTCAAGATGTTAGGTCTAAGCAAAGTCAGTATTCAAATCTATAATGTTCAAAGGAAGCTTGCAAGTAGACCTTCCCAATTCTTCCCTAGTAGTAGAAAAGTCCAACTAGATTACAGAAACTTTAGGTGGCGCTCAACCCCTTATCTTTCTTGCCCAAAAATGTCAGGAAGATCAAAACTCTGAAGGAAGCAATCTAAGATACGAGTGAATAAAAAAATGAGTGATCAAAATAAGAGTGTTGAAAGAGTGAGAATTGAGAGATCAATCCTGCATATCAAAAGTTCCAAAAAGCATTCATTTCTTAAAAAGTCAAAATCCAAAAAAAAATGAGAAAGATCAAGTGAGGAAAATACAAAAAAAAAGCAAAATACAAAAAAAAAAGAGATACAAAATAAAGAGTGAAAGAGAGAAGATTGTTGAATGTCCATACTCTTGGGTGGAGATCAGTCTAAGCTCGAAGTCTCAAGGGTGACATTCTAACAAAGAAAGAAAGGTACAAAGCACACACATGCTCTAGATGAGAAAAACCAAAAAGTCTAGTAGTCTCTAGGATCATCTTCTATCTAGGGACCCTTGTTCTTTCCCATTTATCCTTTACCCTGGGTCTACTTTTCTTTCCATTTATGATCTAAGTCTAGTGAACGCCTATAAAACTTGCTACTTGTCTGAAGTTGAAAGCTTATCAATTTGTCTTATCTAGATAAGGATTAGTGTTTAGCCTTTAGCGAAGTCTAGAAAGTAGAACCATTCCATATTCATATCACTCCCCACTTGAGTTTTCCTAAATCCTATCTCATAGCCTTGAATAGATCTCTTATATCAGGACAGCTCGCAATCCCCTGAATCGAAAATCGTATTTAAGAGCAGTCACATTGTTTGTTCCACATTGCATCCATACCAAAAATTAGAAAAGGAGTCTCAAAGCAATAAAGTCAAATGGCATATCTCATGATAGTCAATGAGTATTATAGTTTCATTTACAGCATAGCTCATGTTCTTGCATTATCATATCGTAAATTGCATATCATATACATGTCCTAAAAAACTACAAAAACATGTCATCGTTGTCATACTTGCATTTGTTAGAAGAGTTAAAAAGGTCAAACATGATCAAAAAGTTCCTAAAAACTTCCAAACATGCGCAAGAGATGAGTACAGATTTCGATAGGAGAAAACCATAGAAAGGATAAACTTCCATAGATAAATCCAAAGTTTACATATACAAAGGTATCAAAGAGCTAAGACAAAATTCTCTCGAGAGAAGTAGAGGCTCCCCATGCAAGGGGGCATGAATTTTAAGAAAAGCAAGTCAAGGGCGGTTCCCTCCAATAGAACCCTCAAGACTTCAGCTCCTCCATCTACGAGTACCACTCATTGCCCCATTAAATCTATGAGAATGATGTGCTCTAATATGAGCATGCGACTGTGAAGGTCCCGTCATGCTAGTGTTAGGATGCCCAAAATTAAGGTGAGTCATCTCTCAGAGTACTTTGTTCTCACCCTGAAGCATGTCAACCTAGGTCTTCAACTCTGTAGTTATCTGGCACCCATGGTAGATAGAAGCAAAAATGTTAGTGTGTCATCCTACAACGGGGGGCACACCAGGATCATCCAAAAGATGGTCACGAGTCATCCTAGTGAAGGGAGAAGTTAATCCAACATTGACATCATGAACAAAGTCCATCCACTCTTTGATATTACCT
Source organism: Cunninghamia lanceolata (assembly GCA_027924645.1). Taxonomy (NCBI): domain Eukaryota; kingdom Viridiplantae; phylum Streptophyta; class Pinopsida; order Cupressales; family Cupressaceae; genus Cunninghamia; species Cunninghamia lanceolata. Next base: position 24,125 of record BSBN01000571.1, on the reverse strand, counting down.
AAAATAGCAAATCAAAACAAGACCAAGTCAGTTCCGCATGAAAAGAGAAAAGGCAAAATTAAATCAAAGCAAATAGACAAAAACTTATTAGGATCTCCGGGATGCCAATCAAGGTCAAACTGACGCATCACCTCATCTAAATTAGGAGGTCAAGGAACAACAGGAGGACCCTCAGGGATGTCAAGAGAATTATCTCAATCATCAATGTCGTCGAAATCCTCACCCTTGAAAGGGGCCTCATCTAACGAATCATCACTATCTAGAACACAGTCCTCGTCAGTGGACTTTGACTCAATAGTCACAATTAGAGATCAGGAAGGAGTCCCTCTCCCTCCCCTCCATCCTCCTCTAGAGACCCTAGTAATGAAGATGCCTGGAGTCAAAGGTGTCCAAGTGACATTTCTCTACCCAATCTCACCTATCTCCTGAACGATCTTGTAACAAGTAGACACTAGGGGCAAGTCCTCAAGGACATCCTCACCAAACTAATGTATGACACAGTCCACCCAATGAGCCTCAACTTGACCATTACGGTCTGTGATCTCTAAAACCTTGCGGTAGTACTCTCTGATCTCGTCATCTCAGGCTCAAGCCCCCTCCATGTCATGATAGGGATCAAAGATCATATCCTCGTCAATAAAGGTAGCAACAGTGGGTAGAGTAGCATCAAAATGACCATGTACCCACCTCGCTGCCCTCGGTAACCGTCTGTCTAGAAGTGGAATAAGCTTCTGGTACGGCCTCATGTGCTCAAAAATCCATGTCATGATCAAAGAAGAGTGGCTAAAAGCTAGAGCCCCTCACCGAGAAATCTAATAAAAATCCCTATAAACCATAGCCAGGATGTTAGGTCCCCATGCATAAATTGTGCCCTCCTCTATCTCACAAATGATGGGTGCCCACACCATCTTAGACAAGGCAAGGCCTTGTCTCCAGACAGACTCAAAGCAATCAAACCAATCAGGAACTTCCTCAAGAGTGGGATATGGAGTCGTGGCACAGAGGTAAGATGAACCCCTGTCTCGTTCCCAGGGTGATTAACCCCCATGAATGCAGCCCAGGAAGCCTTTGTTGCAAGTATGAGGATAACCAGTATTTTCATTGATGTCAACATACTCATATTGCATTAATGAGAAGGATTGGATGAACTGTGTATTGAGGAAATTAGTCTCAATCAAGAACAGTGAAGAACAGTGATGACATTAAGGTAAAAGTCCAAGATAAGATGAATATCAGAGGATGCAGTTTAAAGGGTTTTCAGATATCAGTCTTGAGATGCTCCTGTTAAGATTTCAGAGGTCCGCATGAAGATCTAAAGAAGTTATGGTCGCTCTAGTAGAACCGGTTCCGGCAGATGTTCAGTGGTGATAGAGTATCACAGATTGGTCCAGTGAGCTCCGAAATTGCATTATCTCATTCTGCAGATTGGAGGGAGTGTTGAAGAAATCAGTAAGAAGTGACAACTAGATTTTTTCATAGTTTGGAGGTCTAGAAGCACCTTTTTCATTATGACAGTGATGACAGACTGTGTTCTTGAAGTTCCAGATGAAGAACAGAAGAATTCCAGTAAGCTGATAAAGTGCGGATGTTCTTGATGACTCAGGAAAGGTTTTGGTGATCTTTGGATCGTGTATAATTCTTATTGGCGGTCCGCATTGAAGTTAGAGTTTGCATTTGAAGAATAACCACAGATATTGGTGTTCTTCTTGAGAGTGGTCGACCGGATGTATTACACGTCTTGCGAATGATCTTGTAGGTGTTTGCCGACTTAGATGATTGTTCCTAAGTCGATGCCTTGTATAAATAAGGGATTGTGAATTCATTTTGAAGAGTGTCTTGCAGTGATGAGGGTGGTATAGTGAAGAGAAGTGTGAAAGGCAGAGTAGGAGTTTTTGGGCTTAAATGGAACTGATCCAGACATGGTAAAGATGTCAATCTCCAGTTCAAGTTTGTGATACTTGATTACTTTGTAGACAGTGTGTCTCTTGTAGGTAGTGTGCCTCTTGTGAGCAGTGTGCTCGGGCAGTGAGCCCTAATTGGCATGTGCCATCTATTTTTCTTATTCTTCTAACAGAGAATAATCATTGGGTTAATCACCCTGTAGTTTTTCCCTTAACCGGGTTTTCCACGTCAAAATCTTTGTGTCTCATGTGTTGATGTGTATCTGCTCTGGTGTTTATGCTTTATGCTTTCATGAATGATTAATTGCTATACTATTAAATAATAAAGTGGATTTAAGTAGTTGAATTGGAAGCAAGTTTAGGATAACTGATTCACCCCCCTCTCAGTTATCAACAGCCTTGTCCTCGAAGGACTCGCTAACTAGAAGAAATAGAGGTTGTCCACTCACATGAACCCTAAGTATGTAGTACACATCATATAGAGTGATAGTCCACTCTCTAGCAACCCGTGGGAACCTGAATGTCTTTCTATCTACATCCCAATAAGTCAAGATATCACATCATATGCGGGATATAGGATGAATCACAGGAACATGGCAAACTCTAGCAAGACCGGCCCTCTTCAGTACAGCATGGTCCTCGGTACTTAATGAAGAAAACATCCCTAAGAGCCATCTCTGCTCTCGGCAGGCATTCCATCAGATACACATGACCTAAAAAATTAAAAGAGAACTTTAGATTAGATCTTGAAAACTCGTAAAACCCCTAAAAATTGTAAAACTGCAGAAAACCTTACACACAAAAAAATCGTATAAACCTTCAAAATTGTAATAAACAGGTAGATTTAGTGACCAAATCATGTTAGATCAGAGAAAAAAGAATGTTAAACAACATCAAATGCAGTAAAAAATTAGTCCAACAGGGTCACCCCCAGATGATCCAGGTATTATTCAGGATCTCCCTCGAGCGACCCTGTTATTTTTGAGGATCTCCCCTGGGCGACCCTACTGTTAGACAAGCTCTCCCCCAGGCAACCCTACTTGACAAAAAGGGTGACCCTAGGAGAGAGCCCCTCAAGAAAAAATCACTCTAAAAAAACTCATTTCTCGACCAATTTCAAAGAACTAAAGATCAATCTTACTCTAAATGATGAGACAAACGCAATGCATTAGGAAAAATCATCAAAAATAGACAATTTTAAGAGATTTTTCACAAAGTTCAAGCTAGGGTTTAGAGAAGAGTTTTTCACTGATTGCATACCCAATTCTCCGTGACTGAAGAAGAGGCGGCCATCTCTGTGATCTCCTTGACGATACCTCTCTATCGACTGCTCACACGAATAATTTTATCACTGTTTTGCTTTGATCTCACAATTTGGCTCTCTTTGTTTGCTCTTAGCTTAGTTTCATTTATGCATTTTAGATTAGTTCTTTGCTTTTATGCATCCATTTCATGCATTGTTTTGTGTGCTCTCATTCCTACAGGTCCAAACCGACAAAGGCAAGCAACTAGTCAAACTCGAACGATCCATGGTAAGTTCATCATTTCAATTTTCATTATTAATTTTTGATACATTTGAATGTCAGATTAATACTAGTTATTGCAAGTACAAATTGTAGGAAAATCCACAATAGGTAAGGCCTAGTTTGGGAATGGTATCGACCTTTCATGTAGACTATCATCCCTGAAGGGGACAAATATGTAAGCACAAAAATCACGCACTGCCTCTACGAGGACCCCTATGATGATTCAAATCCTTGTCACATACATGTAAGCATGAAATAAAATCTTTTAAGAAACAGGCCTCTTGATGACGTGTCTATCCTCTTTGCTCGTCTTGTGTTGTTTCTTCTTTGTCAATTTCCCTCTCTCCCTGTTTGCAACGCTTTAGACACTTGTTGCGACACTTGTCGACTTGCATTTTCTAGCTTTCAACCTTGATCCTAAGCCTTGTGAGTGTCTTCTAGGTGAGTTATCACCTTTCCCCTTTATTTTTCATCTTGTGCATCTCCTAGAAGCCTTCTAGAGGTCTCCCGATCCATCTCTCACTGTCAATTTTTATTTCTAACCAACCAATCCAAATCTCCCCCTATTATTTCTAGATCTCCCTTGGGAGATCCTGTAGACGCAAGTGGAGATTTGGATTCTTCCACATGACTGACCTGTTTCTTGATGTAGAACCCATCCTTTTCCTCCCTTCTACCATCTCCCAACCTGTTTTTCTGCATCTGACCCTATCTAGCCCGGATCTCCCCCGAGCAACCTAGGGTCGCCCCCCAGGTGACCCTACTGACAAAAGGGGTGACCCTGCTATTTTTGAGCCCGTGAAAAAACTCAAGTTTCTCTCTCATTTTTGCTCCATTTTCACCTTTTTTTCTTTCTGTTTGCATGATTTTTGATCCCTGATATAGAGTTAACTATTTCATGCACCCACACATGCATAATTAACTCTATTTGATCTCAAATTAACTCTCTAATCAATCTCATGCATTCCCTCACCTCCATTTCCTCTTCAGTGATAAGGTGTCATTGCTTCATCACTCTCTAATTAGTTGAGTTCACTGGGTAATTAACCTTGTTAACTCCCCAATCTATTCTTGTTAACTCATCAATCAAATGAGTTAACTCTTCAATCAATCCCTTCTTCTAAACCTATAAATGCCCCCTCCCTCAAGCACAAAGGGAGGCAAATTCATTGTGCACACAACTCTTGCCAATTTTTGCTCTCCAACTTAGCATTCAAATGCTCATACAGGATGAAGGTGCCTTTTGCTTTATTTGTTCAACTAAGAAATGCTACGCTGCTTCATTCTATGCCATTGTGCTCAATCCAAGCTCTCATTGAGCTCATACAAGCTTCATCAAAGCTTCTTTTTTCTTCTTTGGGTCATTTTGTTTTCAAGAGTATCACCTACTGCCACAAAAGGATTCAAGGTTGCTTATCACAAGGATTAATGAGGGTAGTGGAGTCAAAAAATTTCATTTCTTCTAGGTTCCTTCATTGTTTTTGCTTAATTTATAGTAATTAGAGAATCAAATTTGCTCTTAGGAACAATAAAACATTGCTTTTTCCTTGATAGTTAAATCTTGCATGTTAGATTAATCGCTTTCATATTTCTAGATCTAGATTGTTAGAAGAAGCATTTTCCATTTTCTTTAGATTAGATTACATTCAAAACACCAAAAGCCTAAAAAACATAGGTTAATGTTCCATTGGAAAGTCATATAGGATTGCACACATATTTCCTTTTCATAGATTAGAAGCACTTTTATTTTCGAAATACTCTAAAAAATACCAAAAAAGATGTTTTGCATATCATTTAGCTTGCATGCATATAGATACCCTAGAATAGACAAAATTGAAAACCCTCAAGTCCATCATGAGGTAATCACAGTTAAACAAAGTCAAAACACAAGTCAAACCCTGGGTCAACAAAACCCTAGGTCAAAACCCTAGATCTAGTTAAAGTTAGCAATTACACAACTTCCTCTATCCTGATTCATGAATGTGCTTAGGAGTGAGAGGAGAGTGGGTGAGGGCTATCCGTGATGAGATTAAGGAGTTACATCCACAACCACAACAAGAAACATTTGTTCTACCACAAGGAGACCCATTTGTCCTCTTGTTGTTAGAAGAAACTAGGTGATTATAATTGCAACGAGCATTCCTTCGAGACATTGAAATAGCAGAAGTGATCAACGAAAACCATCATCTACACACACAAAGGTGGAATCTAAGGAATCCAAACAGAAGAAGAGAAATTAGTGACCCTCTAGGTCATAGGGTTATCTCAACTGCAACGACTATTGAACGAAACATACAACAAAATGCACAACAACAAAGGCCATAGAACTTGTCGACCCCCCTCCACAAAGTCCAGCTCTCCAACAAGCCAGACCTCCACCATGTGTTTCCTCCTCTTGACTAGCTACTTCCACATGAGCAAGAGTGACATGGTGGATCGCCCCATGGCAAGGAGGGAAGGGTCCATGTGCGTGCCAAAATCTGACCCGATAGCCCTAGGCAACCAGAGTCACGATTTTGAGCATACAGAGGTAGGGAGGGCTAGGGGCAACCATGGAAGCCTAGCCCTGATTAGTTGTCAATGGTCCATTGATCTGTCCTTCAGAGGGAGAAGTGGTAAGCTAGGGGAATTAAGGTCCCATACATCTGATCCCTTGATTACATCTTCATAGCTCTCGATTAGTCAAGGGATCGGTAGCCCATCCACCCAGCAGCTGAACAGAAAACATTGATCCCTCATATTTACTTCGTGAAGAAGAGTGTCTCCCCATGGGCCACATCCAACTCTAGAAGCTATAGATTAGTTGGTGGGGATGGAGATCTAAGCTGAGGGATGGGGATCAATAGCAGTAAATGGTCGATCATTCCTCTCCTAGTGGTTGAGTTACTTTGTTCCTTGGGACCGAATGATTGGCTTTGATTGATGGATCCAGTAATGCCCTTTATATAGTAGGGGGGTCAAGGAGTTTAGATAAGGTTTTATGAATCCCTACATTTCCTCCTCTCTTTGGACCTAAAGAATGGTCACTTTGAAGACTACACTATAATCCCCTACCAGCTAATTCCCCCTACTACTTTAGTTGGGTTAGGATGATGGTTGGCTGGGGGGGCTATCGAGTCTCAAGTGGGAGGGAACTATAGGGAATATTGGGAGGTGGGCTTGGGGGGATTATAGCGCTCCCGGGGGATATAGTAGGTGGGGCTAGATTGGTAGGTATAGTGTCGATCAACTAGACTCTAGAGGGGTGGGACCCCTACCTAGTGTGAGCCCAATAAGAGGAATAGGGCTTTGCTTTGCAGCTCCTAAGTTCACTTAGAATCCCTTGCCACCCTATTGCTGATGTGACATAGATTAATAGTAGTAACTAAGAGTGGGTTGTGTCTATACTATCCAACCCTACTACCTACTATGGATGCTAGCTATTTTTTGAGATTGGAGTATAGAGCCCCACCCATGAACTATACCTCCCACCTGGGGTTTGGTTGGGAAGAGTTGGGCAGTTGATCACTACAGCCACACTGATTTGATTAAAGTCAATTCATTGGTGATACCTATCCAAATGTGGATGAGGTAATCGAATGAATTAACAATAGTATCAGAAGAAGAATGTAGTTTACACCATGGCTTCATCCCTTTCTCCCAAATGCTCCCCATTGATCTAACAATATACTAGGTATGTCTGCCATTGTCCCATTAGACCCCATGTGGATAGGGTACACTGCATATTGTATGAACTGGAACTCTGTCTTGAAAAATGGTGTTGTGCATTCTCCATACCTGCGTCCTATACCCATGACGAGATTGAGAATTTGAAAAAACTTGATTAATTGGGTGGCCCAGGAATTAGCTTACCTTTGGCATATTCCTCGGTGCCATGGCTAACCTCATCTACGAGGATTAAAAGGAGGGTGTGGGCATGGATTATTCACTAGAGAGACCCTTATTTTCCACTACATGGACCAGGTTACCCACATCTATCATTGGAGAACTAACTCATTTGATGGTGCAAATGATGAATTTGACCTTATCATCTACCCACCCACCCCGGCCCACCCAACAACTAATCGTCGAGGATGATATAGAAGCCTAGAATTCTTCTATAATTTTGGGTGGGTGGGAGACTATAGTTTGGTACCGCAGATTCCCTCCCACCCGCTACTATAGTTCCTGTGGGAAACTATAGTTCCACCACCCACCCACCCCTAGAGGAATCTAGAAGGCCTTCTAAGGCGACTGGCTCCACCTACTATCTGGAACCCTTTTGCTTACCCTTTCATGGACCAAACTACTAGAGACATCAAAATGTTCTAATCATTCTCACATGTCCCCATGATGAGCATCTTAAAGGGTTCCTCAGTGGAGCTCAATTTCAATATATTGATCCACTCTTGGATCACATCACCTTGGAGAAATCCTTTACTACCAATTTGGATCTAGATGCTCTTGATGATGAAATGCAGAGATGCTTCTTCATGACTCTGCTTGATCTATTGTGAGAGCACATTGGCCATTGGAAATTCCCCAATAAAGAATAGTAGGTACTTCCTTAATTATGTTTGACTCAGCAGTGTGGCAGATTGAATGGGGCAGTCTCATAATGACTAATGGATGTTTATGCTATGATTGTAGATATTATCTTGGTGCAAGGGCATGCTAGGTGGATATGAGATGAATGGTGGGACGAGTAGGTAGGAAACTCGGGCTTGCCCAAGTTGCCCCCACCATAATGATCCCAATTGAGGGGAGGAGTGGTTGTCATTTTGAGAGATGGCACATCTGGTCAAGGGATCTGTTGGGTGAATATTTTGTCATCAACTCACTGAAGACAAAATGGTTATATCAACCTCAGTGTGATGAGATAAATCTCTCCTCTCAGAAAGGGAGGCTCCCTTTGATTACAAACCATTACAAACTAATAACTGATAAAACTTATTTACATTAAGAACTATAATTGGGGTGATTCCATTTCATCATATTCTCTTTTTATAGAATATATGTTTACACAATGATTTCAACAAACCTACTACTTATGCAAGAAACTATGAATTACCACAAACCCACGGAAACACAAAGTCTTTTGTTGCTTCCTTCATCAATTGGAAATAAAATGATTGGGAGTAAAGTGCAGCCCAAAGTCTTCACTTATACGCCAAGATGAGATAAATAGATCAAAGATAACAACTTCCAGCACAAAGTCTTCAAGCTATTTCTCATTCATGAACATAAAACAATTCTCACAAATGATTTTATAGCTCAAAGTCTATTAAAATCAGATTTAGAATACTCCTCAATCACTTGAAATAAATCCTCACACTTCAATTGCTTATCAAAGATAATATGATATCAAAGATGCAAGAACAATTCTATCATAAAACAAATTACTGCAAGATAAAGATTGGAATTAAACTTGCTCTCTTGTATCGATAAATATTTGAAAAATTATTTTTACAAATAAGCACAAAGTCTTGACTTGCTTTTCAATTCGGCAGAGTTTTCTTGCAATAGATAAAAGATCAAAAATTACATAGACGCCCCCTTTAATTATAGGGTGAGGCCAAGAGCTAATCTAGGAAAAAGTCTAACTACTTTGACTTATTCAATAAAAGAGTCCTTATTGACTTAGGACTTCCTTTGTTCACACATGTAATTACATCTTTGAAAATTACATGTGGAAATGTCCAAAGCTAAATACAAAGTACATATGAAAATATATGACAAATTTACTAAGGCATGAACATCTAAATTAACTTTTATCCCCATCCTTCTTGAGAAAATCTTCATACATTGTGAACAGTGTTTGCATTTCAAGACTGTTAGGACCAACAGTGTTCTTGGAAATAACTCGGGCTCTAGTTATTGCATCTTTCACTGTAGTAGTTGCTTTCTCATGACTTATCAATTTACCTTTCAAATTATCTAGAGTCAATTGATTGTCTAGTAGATTATCCAGAGAAGTGACTGAAAAAACTTTCTCTTCAAAATCTCTTGGAATCATATTTTTGAATTCTTGGACCATTTCCTCAGCTAACAGAAAATGATGATCAACACCTGTTAGTTTGCACAAAAGCTCCTCTAACTTATGAAGAAGATCAACATCGCTATCCACATTGAGCTCCAAAGCACTTTGCAAATCTTTGATCAAATCTTTCAACACATTGCTATGATGAATCAATGACTCCTTGGTTTCTACATATTGTCCACGGTTTGAAATGATGTCGATTAATACCAAGGTTTTCACCTTCATCTTCTTCATGTTAGTCCACTTTTCAAGGCTTGTATCTAAATACTCAATCTTCAAAGACAAAGCATTAGCCAGGTCATCCAATTCAGATCTTACCTTTTCCATTTTGCTTTTCTTTTCAACTGTACTTTTTAGAAGTACCCCTTACTCATGCATCCTTTCAAGATATTCTTATACTACTTTTCCATTAGCATGAATCTTTATAGCTTTCTAGATAACAGGATCCTCCATAGTGATTGCTTCAATTTCTACTGATTCAAAAGACAAAGTGATCTTTTGTATTACTGTAGCTAGCTGCTCTGCTCTTGCCTTGTACTAATCTTTCATTTCTCTCTCATAATCAAATAATTGAGAGTTGATTGCACATCGGCCTTACCACTTTCATGAGTGATTTTCCCTAGCTCAATCCTAGAGATTGAATAATCACTCATGTTGAAATTCTCAATGGTTTCATCTGGTGGAGGTTGAGCAATTTCTACATACTTATGACCTTTATCTTCTAGAAGCTGAGAAAGAGTCTTAGGCTTCTTTTTTGGTCTTTGTCTTGACATGTGCTAGCTTCTCAAAATTGAAGTCATTTGGACAGATGACTTGCTTTTTCCTCTTTGGAGTGTATGATGAGAGCCACAAAGGAAGCACAGATAAACTAGCATCCGGATTTGAATCCATTACTTTCATATAAGGAATTGCACCCACACTAGTTGTAGTAATTATTGAAGAAGTGTTTGTAAAGACAACACCTGACACATTAACATTAGCAGCCTGCTCAGTACTTGAAACAAATTGGTCCAAAATTATTTGATCACCAATGTCATAGGAAGGAGAAGACAAACTTGGTAAAGATCCTGAAGAACCAAAAATAGCATCAAAAGCAGCTTTAGGACTATCAAAAATTGTCCTAGAAGAAGATGGTGTAGAAGAACCGAAAGAAGGTATAATAATAGGAGTAACTAGAGTACTAGAAACAACAGGTATAGTGGGCAAAGGAGAAGAAGTTTGAGGTCCTTGGGTCATGTCTTTTTTAGAATACATGGTTGGTTCCTCTAGTTGTTCCTATTTGTCTTCTTTCTCTGCTTCCTGATCATCCTCTTTTTCCTCTAAATATTTCTCTTCAGTATCCATTTCCACATCAGCAAGCTCCTTAGTTACATGTTCATCTATTTCCATTTCTCCTCCACTTGGATCTTCTTCAGACACTTTAGCTTTGCTACCTTTTGATACAAATTTTATTTTAGGCTTAGGAGCCTTGAAAGAACTAGGTGCATCATTCTTATTTTTTGTTCTTATTTCTGTCTTTTTACGTATTTACTCTAGAGTTTCCTCCTCTAATCCAGTGACAAAATCCTTCAATTGAATCCCTTTGCTTTTTAGCCACACACTTGTATTTGCGAAGATAGGATCAAATATTTTTCTTATTGAAGTCGATTCTTTCTTTGACCATAAAACTACAGGCAAAGGAGAACTAGCAACATTTTCACTAACATACTTGGGATTCACAATGTCTTCGTCATCTATCATTCCTTCTAGAATATCAGCTAATTTTAAGTCCTCAATTTGACTTAGGGTTAACCTGCAGTAGTCTAGTTTCTTGATTTCATCTTGAGTCCTCAAATCAGCCCATATATCTTCTACCATTGGGACATGTGAGAGTATTCCTCTTGATTTTGTCTTTTACCCTTCTAAAGTCAAAATTACTTCTTCTCTTGAAATGTTTCATTGTTACCAATTGCATTTCAGTCTCAAGATCCTTAGCTTTAGCAGAAGTAACAATGGAGTACCTGCCAATTTCTATGGGAAACTTGAAGCCAATTTTCTTTAACTCTATCTTCTTGTTATGGACAATAATCATTTGTCAGCATAATTCCATTAAGACAATTTTATCACTAGGAAATTTTGGTAACATGTATGGATATCCTTGGAAATAGCCAACCCTTAGATAAGTAAAAGTTGGGAATTGGAGATACAAACAACCAAAACTATTCACAACTTCCCAGGCTTCATCTAACACTCTCTTCTACTCTGATTGGGAATAAAAAAGACACAAAAATACTACAAAGAAAGTATCATTTACCCTCCAGAAGTGATGGATCGATCCCTTTAGAATCAATTGGGGGTAATATTCATACACAGGTATAACTCTCTGGTCTCCTTCCGATGTTAATCCTGGAAAACTTCTCATGGAAGCAACTGCATAGACCAATTAAGATGTCATATAGAATTTGAAAGTTGTAGAAACCTTGGTCAATTTCTCATGAAGAGCATTACTTATCTGCTCACCCCAGAAGATCTTTTATTTTCCTTGGAAGATGATTTTGATATAAGGGTACATCCACTCATGAAAAGTGGAGTGAGAAGAAAGCCCTCTAACTCTGCTAAGAAAAGTTATCAAGTCACTGACCTCTTCAACAAAGTCACTTGGGAAACTTTTAGGCCATCTGGAAAGATTAGGCCTGGTAGTTTTCAACCATTTAGTATTCATAACCCACTTTGCCTTTTCAGTATCTTTGGCATACTCCTGAGCAATACTAAAATCAAATTCTGTACGATCCTCTGTACCAGGACACATTAAGACTTTGTCCATGAATTTTGCATCTAACCTCATTATCACATTACCTTGTGTATCTACAACTATTTTATTATCCCTGTTATAGAAATGAACCACCTAAAGAATAAACTCAGTATTGTGTGTTGCTACATGAAAAGAAGCAACCAAATGAATATTACTCTTCATGTAATGACTTGGATTTTTTTGCTTTGTCCTCTCTACAAACTCAGCCATATTCACATGACACATTTATGTATCCCATATTTCATCCACATTGGATGTGACTGAGGTTACATGAAACACACCCTGGTATTTATACTTCATAGCTTTAGCTTTCTTAGGCGAAGGATCGGTCATTTGAAAGATGAACTCACTTGATTGAGAGAAAGACCTCGACAGTCTTGCAAAAGCAACTGCAACATAAAAGGCATGATTTTGCAATGTTAGGGAAAATTTGGCAATTGGGGAAATGCAATGTTGAAAGTCATGATCAATAGCACAAGCTTGGCGGGGCTACAGAGCAATAAAAGTGATCAATTAAGCGAAAGCGGTCGAAAGTTAACAAATGTTAAAATTCTCCAGAGTTGAAGAAATTTTCAAGATATGATGTAATGGTAGCAAAAACACCCGCCTTTGCATGTAGAGTGTATTGCTTTGCATGTCAAGGTGGCAAAAATTGTCATCCCTAGATGTAGAGGGTAAAACTTACAAACATGCATGAGCAGGAAAAATCACCACCTCTGCATATTATACTTGGTATAATAAAACTTTACTATGCTTCAGACGGTAAAAATTACCACTTCTACATCTCATATAAAATATATCCTTCCTGTATGGGTAGCAAAAATCACCACACCTACATCTAAGATAGCTGGGAACAACATGTATGGGCGGCGATTTTCACCACCCCAACATCTAGGATAAAAACAAAGATATGTGTCGGTGGTGAATATCACCACCTTTGCATGTAATAAAAACTTAACTTTGATGTATAGCCAGTGAAAATCGCCACCATTGTATCAAAGTTGAACTTCAAAGAAGGGAAAGTCGACGAAAATCGTAGACCAAAATCAAAGAGAAATTCAATCTAATAATGAACCTAAAATGAAAACCTTATCATAAAATACACACAGAAACTTAACAACGATGAAAAATCACTTAGTAAGAAAATGACTAGGGTTTTTAGAAAAAAAATGGCAGTTTAGTTTTAAAAATTAATTTTAATAGAGAAAAACAATAGTTTCAAACAAAAACATTGCATACCAAAATTTCTAAACACAAATATAATCATAACACATAATGCTAGAAAGGAAATGAAAAATGAACCAGGGAAATAAAGAAACAAAATCCTTACCTAGTAAAGACAGTTGAACAATCGATGAAAAACCTAACTCAAGTCATCATTCAAATTCACCCAACTATGCACAGGTAGCAATTTCAAGAGGACTCCAATATGATGCAAGTTCTCAGAGGCAAAAAGAAAAAGAAAGAACAAAAATAAAAACTCATAAAAACCTTTTAAAATGTCATAAAAAGAAAACTTAAAGTGCATTAATTGCACTTCATGTGAACTAAGAGATGCTCGAGCGGTGAAAATCATCGCCCGAACATACAAGTGAGACAACATGTACAAGTGGCGATTTTTGTCACCCCTACATTTTTTCTAAAACACTAACATGCTTTAGCGGTAGAAATTGCCACTAGTACATAAAACTAAGACATCAACATGTAGTGACGGGGAAAAATACCACCCTTGCATGTTACTCAGAAAACTCTAACTCCTAAAAACATCAAACTTAATTGTTTGATTCATTTGCAATCTAACTTGATTATGCAAACTTCAAGACACCAAAACGAGTGGGGCTTGAATAGACTTTTTGGAGCTAGGGAACCACGCACGAGGCAACAAGACTTGCCTCATTTTGTGTGCTTAGAGTTGCAGGCTATGAGACGGACAAGTTTCGTAGGGGTCATCCTACAAATTGAGCGCAACTAAATTTGAGAATAACAGGATCTTCACCTTCACTCCTAAAAGATGTAGGTCTCCCCTAGAATCTACATTCAGATTCTGGTAAAATCCTCATCTTTACTTCATGAAGAAGAGTGTCTCCCCAAATGTAGAAATGTTTTTTGTGTTTTGGTCACTGTTATGGAGGTGTCTGGTTCTACTGGCCCATTTGCTGAGCTAGATAGTCTGTTTGATTCTAGGATGGGGGGTTAAGGGGCCTCCCACCTGGGGAGGGTGAGTGGCTATAGTGGCTCTCACATGCATTCTATTGGTTCTTGGGTTTCGTATTATTGTGCTTATTGGGTCTTGGCCCGAGGGGCTATCCAATCTACAGGACAGCTTATTGAACATTGAGTTGGGGGAAATAGCTAGAGAGTCCGAAGATGGTGATGGCATCCTTGAATACTGAGGAGAAGGAGACTTTGGGAACTATTCCTACTTTCTCTCCCATCCCACCCAATTATGGCTAGTGAGACAGAATTGAAAGAATCAGGAACTAGGACTTGCATGGCTCTAGAGGGAAATGAGTGTGTGAAAGAGCTAGAATTATGTAAACTCCTAGAGAAATGTTGGGAGGATTTGTATGAGACGAGCATGCCATGGGAGATGAGGGAACGGGCTCATGGGATCCTATGTTCTGCAGAGGGGGATGTCGGTACTATAGGGGGAATTCAAGGCTTCCTGATTCTGTAGGCACCGAGTACCCCATTGTATATGTGGTTTTGGGGTCGGAGATAACCATACTACCCTCTGGTCATCCTGGGTTAGCAGCTATCCTAGAGCTGGGTGTTAGTTCAGAGGTATCTCTGCTCCGTGGTACTGATCTTCACCTTCACTCCATGAAGATGAGGTATCCCTTGGTGTATCAAATCTTTCGTAGATCTGCAGCAGGGAGTTGGAGGTGATTAGGAAGAAGTAGTAGGTGGGAACTATGGATGCATGTATCGATAGTGGAGTCTAGTTCAGTATGCATTCATGGCTAGTGGGGTCTATATAGTGATGGGAGGGGAAGTGGCTGCATTGGGGAAGAAGGGGCCTTTGCATTTGGATTCATTATTGAGAAAGCATGAGCATGAATGGAAAAACCCAGTGGTCTGCCCACTCAAAGATTCTAGTTTGTAGCTTTGTAGTAAAAATAGATAATGTGTGATTATCCACTTCATTATATGCATTATCCACTTCATTGGTGTTAGTGGGATTATTGACTTTAATAGTATTATGTCTAGTGTATTGATAATAATGGGAGGGGTCTTATTTGAAGTAGATAATTTAGTGTTTATCTGCTTCAAGTTGCTGGATTTAGGTTGTGATGAGAAGGTAAGTTCTACTAAGGAATGTGCTTTGTGTGCATTTGGTGCTCTAAAGGGAGAATGTAGAAGTGGATGTGTTCCCCCCATAATAACTGAACTCCTAACAAATGTAAGTATAACTGTAATCTCTGTTCAGATGAGGTCTCCCCATAAAATGAACTCCTAACAGATTAAGGTATAACCTCAGAAGGCTTTTCTAGTTGGAAAATCCCATACTTAACCTCCCACCCACCTCGTGCCCCCCCCACCCAGGGCCCATTATAGTCAGGTGGGGGCAGCGCTTATAGTTATAGAGTGGGGGTGGAGTTCGCAATAGGCCTGCTATTGGGCCTAATCTAGAATAGGATGTTGGGGGTTTGTTTCTTCTAGAAGCCCTAGCATATCGAGTGAAATTCATCCATAATAAATGAACTCGAATGGATTCCTATTCTGGGGAATCAGAGAGTTGATAGATATAGGGATCTACTCCTATGATAGACGACCCTCCATCTTGGTGGTAGGTGTAGGTTGCATAGCTCATATAAGATATGCTCAGAGATTGATGCTTAGCACATATATTCAGGTGTAGTAGCAGTGACTAAGGGTCATGTACAAGAGGGCACCAACTATCTCCTCTCTCCCACCCACCCCAACCTTGGGATAGGATGCCAACTAGAAAACTATAACTAGCCACGGCTACCAAAATCATGAGAGCAGGTCCCTACTCTATAATGGGAGTTGACTATCTGCTATAGCCTATAGATAGTAGGGCCATGTTGGAAAGAGACTCTGTGTGGCTTCATAAGTGTTGTCATTGATGGAAACAAAGTCTATCCCACACATCCACAGTACATAATATGCCTATATCATAAGTCAGATTGAAGATTGTTTTGGTTCGGTGAACAAGAACAGAGTATGTATCAAGTTCCAACAATCAGGTCTGGATCTCTCAGATGGTGTAACTCAGTAAGTTGTGAACTTGGACAAGTCAAGAGGGGTATCATGACTATTGTATTCCAGAGATTTAGTCTCCGGTGATAAAGAATGAAAAAGATATGAGCATCTGAGTGTTGGGTTCCAGTCAGGCAGAGCAGACAAAGGAAGAACTGACCGGCAGAATATCAGACTTCAATTCGGATGTATAAAAGGTATTGATCAAGCAATTTGTGGCATTATATGATTTCAGCTGACATAGGTAATGACTTCTATGCCTAAGTTTTTGGTGTGCATCATCAATCAAGTATGGATTCAGCTGACTAAACAGTAACTTGCAAATATCCTAAGTGTTCTTGTTGCCGACTAGAAAGTTGTGGGAAATCTTTGATGCGGATATATATACCCGATGGATTCAAGCTTGTGAGTGTGTGTAAGTGATAGTATGAATTATTTAGTGTGAAGAAAAGAAGACACAAGTGTGAAGGCAGTAATTCAAGCCCAAAATGTGACAGGAAAGTAATATTGAGCAGAGGAAGAATGAAATATACCAGATCAGTATACAGTGCCTACCGAAACTAAAATTTTGCATGAATAGATGTTGTTCATTAGTTCAAGTACCTTAGTATCATCTGTAAGCATTTGTAGATAGTGAGTCTCTTGTAGGCAGTGTGCCTTTTGTGAGCAGTGTACTCGGGCAATGAGCCCTAACTAGCAAGTGCCATTTGTACTCCTTTATTCTTTTAACAGAGAATACAATCTTGGGTTAGTCACCCTGTGGTTTTTCCCTTAACATGGTTTCCACATAAAAATCCTTGTGTTATGTGTGTTAATTTCATATCAGCTCTTATGGTTCCTCTTGCTTTCATGTTTTGATATTGCATTGAATATTAAGATAAGTAAAGAAAGTAAAAATAAGAGAAGTATTAAGATAATTGATTCACCTCTCCCCCCTCTCAGTTATCTGCATTATTTCCAACAATTGGTATCAGAGCCAAGTCTCTCAGAAAAAGCCTAACAGCTTGAGAAGGATCTAGGAATCTCAATGGATGCATATGGTATGAAAGAGCAACTTCAGTCTGCCCTAGATGATCTTGAACAATCTCACTCTAAAGTCAATAATTTGAGAGAGCGACTCAAGGAAGCTAATGATTTCATTAATGAGCTGAAAGAGAAACTCAGTATTTCTATGAAAAAAGAGAAAGGAATTACTTCAGAAACTAGCAAATCAGAATGAGGTCAATAATGCTGATGAGGATCTGAATGAGAAAAATAAGCTATGTGAGAAACTATCAAAAGAAGTCATTATGATAAGGCATGAAATGGAATCAGGGGTTATGAAATTCACCCAAGAAATTGAAGAAAAGAGAAAGATTGAAGATAATCTAAAACAATCCCTCAGGGAGAAAATAGAGGATTACCACAAAATGGACAAAATAATCAGGCATCTTGAATCTAATCTTGAAGAAGCCATAGATAATGAAAAACAACTTGAGAACCAGATAGACACTCTTAAACAAGATCTTCAATCTACAAATGAATACAAAGGAAATTTCAAGATAAGCTCAGCCCAACTTGAAGTTCTTCTTGAAAGTCAAAAGAGGGTAGATGATAAGCGTGGCTTGGGATATGAGAAAGGTGAAAGCTTTGGATCTGATCAAAAGAACTTTGGATCAAGAAATCAAAGAAATAGGCCTAGAAGTCCTTTGGTAATACAACCAAACACTCAAAGATATCCTTCCTTCAATGGATAATACTTCAATTGCAACAAGTTCGGTCATAAAGCAATCTAGTGCAGAAATAGAATGAATCAAATCAATCCATCCGTCTCTGGTCAATGTTTCAGTTGCAAAAGGTATGGTCACAAATCTCATGAATGCAGAAATATGCAAATGAACAATTCTTTCAATGGTAGATGCTTTGTATGCAATAGAATTGGACATAAGTCTAATGAGAGCAGATCAAGAGAATACCATTCAAATAGGCAAAGAAATGTTGTGTTACAATTGCAATGGATCCGGTCATATAGCCAGATTTTGCAGAAGCAGGAGTCAAAATAGAAAAGGTCCAGTGGATCATGATCAAAAACAAGATAAAGGCAAAGGTAAATTAAATGCGGATGAAGTTCAAAAGGAGATGAACAAGATTTGGGTAAAGAAGAGTACAATGAACAATGGGGATGGATCTACACCAGAATCTGGTGCTGATATTCCTTCCGAAAACTAAAAAGTAAGCTCTGGCTCAGGGGGAGCTACAGAGAAGATCCTTTTTCCCCCAGCCAGCTAGTGAGTGCCTGAATTCAGTACATTGATTCAGAATAAGAGGTTGCAGTTTAAAGGGTTTGAAGAGATTCATTTAAAATTTGTCCAGTCAAGATTTGACAAATCCGCATGCAAATTTGAGGAATCTATGAGGAGATCCTGTATCGGCAGCTATCTGATAAAGCAAAATTTCACAGACAGATCCGATATGATCCAAAATTGAAATTTTTTAATCTGCGGACCTATGGCATGTTTGAAAAAGGTGAAGATATGTTGTCAACCCTCATAGACAATGATTTTAAGATCCACGTAGTGATTCATAAATTCTCTCTCAAAACAAGGTAATCGGATGACTTAAGTTGTGCATTTATTACAAAGAGAAATTAGGTTTTTGGGCAAGGGTAAAAGGTTTCTCATCCATCATTTGCAACACTTTACACTCATGAAGAAGGGAGAAGAGCTCTGAGACGAAATCCAGCAGAACATTCAAACTCAGTTGAAGATCGAATCCAATGCAATCTATTCCAGTAGTCACTCCAAACCCTAAGGCGTGAAGAGGTATTTCTTTTGTAAATCTCTCCAATCTTCGTTGATTAGAATGGCTACTACTATAGTTGTAAATTTTTTTGAGAGACCAAGGCCCATTTTCAAGAAACATCCTCACAAGTCTATTGAGGTTGATCCTTTGGGTGCGTTTTCTTGTACCCCGTATGGCATTCTTCATGTAGAAGACATTAGGGTTTATATACATGCAAACATTGAGGACTTTGGAGACCTAAAATTGATGAAACTATACCACAATTAGTTAAGCAGTGAGAACTTTGATTTGAAACCAGAGTTCCAGACCCTAAAATATAAGCATTTTGCACATTGCATACATTTTCTATCTTTTGGAGAGGACGAATGGGTCTGGTATATCTTAAGCAGGATCCATGATAACTTCATGTGGTTAGTAAGGCCTTTCAAAATAACCAAAGATGCCATCAAAGCTATAATTGGTTTGCACTCCATTAGTGCGTTGCCTACTCTTAAGTCTGTGAAGAATCAAACAGTATCTGAAGCCACTAGTTCAAATTTTGATAAGAGGGCAATGACCATTGATGACATCACTAACCCGGATGTCAAGTTTGCCTCAATTGTGATTGGTTACAAGATTTACCATTCAAGTAGAGAAAACTCTGTATCTGGTACTATCATCTACACTGCATACTAGATGCTAAGAGAGAATGTAGATTATAACCTGTGTGAACACCTATTGAATCAGTTGCTGGAGAACCTGCAAAAGATAAAGAAAGATAAAAATAACTCTTTCAAATATGGTTATTTGGTGTTATGCTTGTTTTTCTACTTCATGAATGAGCTACCAAGCTCAAAAGGTCTGGTCTAGGAAAATGACAAACCGGTTGTTGTACGGATCAAGGATTACTTGTATGAACTTGGTGACACTCAAACTCGAAAGATAGCTCTTTGGGGTTACTTCAAAAACTTCTAGAGCATGATGCAAGCAAGAGAAAGAATTCCCAAAACAATAGTGGATAAGTACAAAGACACAGTCTGCTTTATGGTAGATACTGATCAGTGCCTAATAGAGGCAGTTGAGCCAAGGACAGTATGGATATTGCCCATGGGCTATGAGGTTGATGGAAACATATTGGAGACTCATATTCAACATTTACTGAGTCAACCCAAAGACCCCAAAGCAGAGAGGTTTGGCACTTTTGAAGAATAAAACATAAAACTACATGTTGAACTAAGAATGCCTGAGATAAAAAGAAAGGTGAGAAAAGAAGTTGAAGAACTAGCTGAGAAATTTGGCATCACCAAAGAAGTTGTTACTGCAAACAGAGAAAGAATAGAGAAATTTGAGAAAGAAAAAGAGGAAGCAAAGAAAGAACAGGTTCTGGTAGAAGCCTCCACCTAGACTAGAACTACCAGGAGTTCTGCCTCTGGGAGCTCTAAAGCTCCAAATCCGGAAGCTCATTCATCTACAAAAGAAAAGAGAAAGAATCCAAGGCCAAAAGAGCCTATGTGAGTCTCATGGATGATGATGAGACTAAGTTAGATGTACAGATTAGAGATTTGAAGAAAGCAAAAGTAAAATTCCCCAAAGTTGATGTGGAGCAGAAGTTAGCAGAGTATGTTGAGAAGCCTACTCTTTCTATTGATGATATCATCAAGGCAGTTACTGTGGATGGGAACCTGCATCTGATGACAGAGTTCTATGATGAATACAATGATGTTGACAAGAGAATTCTAGAGGAAGCTACTGTAAGGTATCTGAATATCTATAACAAAGCATTCATTGAAATAATTTCATTAATTCCAAAGAGCCTAGAAGATGTATTAGAGCAAAGAAAAGATAATGCAAAGGCAAAGACTTGGAGATCCGAGAGCAGATAGTGATACAGCTATGTCCCTCTATCACTCCAAAATAAATGGACAAGGTTTTTAAGGATTGTAGAGATGATTTCTGAAGCAAGTCCCGGATTAATAACTCGTGGTTGGAGAAACTGACCAAATAGCAAATGAAACAAAAGAAATTCTCTGGAATGCCTTGAAGAGATTTAATCTTCCCATTATAGAGGAAACAAATGAAGAGCCTTCTAACATGGATGTTGAAGGATTAAAGAAAAATGATGAAGAACCATCTGAGGCATTAGACTCCTCTGTTCCAGAAGAGGAAGGACAGGTAGAAGAAATAAATATCAATAAGCAAGTCAGTCTGGATGCCCCCAAAAGGAAGGAAGTAGAGTCAGCAAGAGAAACTGTAGAGATAGTACATAATTTCCTGGACAAAGAAATAATGGAGCTGGATGAACCTGAGTTAATTCAAAGGCCACTAAACTTTGACTCTCTCTGTCTAGTTCAGATAATGAAAGTAGCATCTTTTGCTCAAGCCAAAGCAAAAGAGAAACTTCTAAAATCACACATAGAGGATTGTGAGCTATTGGAGATTGCATCTGGGATGTTGGAGAAGATTATGCCAACCTATCAAAAGGATCCTTTGGCCACTCCATCCGGTAATCTGAAAAACTTAGTCAATTCTGTTAACACTCATTTTGAATCCTTAGAGAAATCAGCAGAAGCTAAGGTCTAGAAGGAGTTCTTGGGAAAGAGATTTAGTGAAGTACAAGGACTAATTGCTAATGATAAAAAAAACCTTAGGCATTGGCATAAAGAGCCTTGAAAACACTCTTAATGATGGTGGGGACATATAAAAATTTGTTTACTTGGCACAAAGTGACAGAGGACATTGACAAGAAAGTGAAAGAACAAGAAGGAAAACTGTCAAATTTATCTCATAATTTTGATCTCCTTACTACCTCTCTGGTGAATCATGAATGTCAAGATATTGCTATAATAAATGCAATTAAAGAACTGGTTAAAGAGAAAAAGAACATAATGGATAGAATGGGTGAGCTCAAAGGGATAATCATCCCTAAGTTAGAGGCAATGCATGATGCCTTGACAAAGCACAAAATACAGTCCGGACCAGTGACCCAACAGACTTAAAGAGGGCAAAAGCATATGCATTTTTGTTAAGTGGACACATCTCCATTTTGGACAAAATAAAGAAGAGTTGGGCCATAGAAATCATATAGTTGAAGATAACCTTTGTGGATATACTTAAGTATATGTAAGTATAACATATGATTTGTATATACTTATGCGGCCATGTATATAATAATTTTTGCAAAATTTTGGTATGCGGATTCCACCCTTTGCCATTGATGTTAAAGGGTGAGTGAAGAGTAGTGAAAAATGAGGAATCCAGCAAAGCGGGAGCTCCGGTAAATCAGTGCAACAGATAGAGCACAAGAAAAGGGGGGAGTTACTGCAACACTTAGCCATTTTTCACTAAGTGTTTCCATCAATGCCAAAGGGGGAGATTGTTGGCAAGAGACTTTGTGTGGCTTCATAAGTGTTGTCATTGATGGCAACAAAGTCTATCCCACACATCCGCAGTACATAATATGCCTATACCGGAAGTCAGATTGAAGATTGTTTTGGTCCGGTGAACAAGAACAGAGTATGTAACAAGGTCTGACAATCAGGTCCGGCTCTCTCAGATGGTGTAACTCAGTAAGTTATGGACTTGGACAAGTCAAGAGGGCTATCATGACTATTGTATTCTAGAGATTTAGCCTCCGACAGTAAAGCATGAAAAAGATATGAGCATCTAAGTGTTGGGTTCTAGTCAGGCAGAGCAGACAAAGGAAGAACTGACTGGTAGAATATCAGACTTCAATCCAGATGTATAAAAGGTATTGATCAAGCAATTTGTGGCATTATATGATTTTGGCCAACATAGGTAATGATTTCTATGCCTAAGTTTTTGGTGCGCATCATCAATCAAGGATGGATTCAGCTAACTAAACAGTAAGTTGCAAATATCCTAAGTGTTCTTGTTGCTGACTAGAAAGTTGTGGGAAATCTTTGATGCAGATATATATACCCAATGGATTCAAGCTTGTGAGTGTGTGTAAGTGATAGTATGAATGATTAAGTGCAAAAAAAAGTAGACACAAGTGCGAAGGCAGTAATTCAAGCCCGAAATGTGATAGGAAAGTAATATTGAGCAGAGGAAGAATGAAATGTGCCAGATCAGTATACAGTGCCTAACCAGAACTAAAATTTTGCATGAATAGATGTTGTTCATCAATTCAAGTACCTTAGTATCATCTGTAAGCATTTGTACATAGTGAGTCTCTTGTAGGCAATGTGCCTTTTGTGAGCAGTGTGCTCGGGTAGTGAGCCCTAACTAGCAAGTGCCATTTGTACTCCTTTATTCTTTTAACAGAGAATACAATCTTGGGTTAGTCACCCTGTGGTTTTTCCCTTAAAAGGGTTTCCACATAAAAAATCCTTGTGTTATGTGTGTTAATTTCATTTTAACTCTTATGGTTCCTCTTGCTTTCATGTTTTGATATTGCATTGAATATTAAGATAAGTAAAGAAAGTAAAATTAAGAGAAGTATTAAGATAACTTATTCACCCCCCCTCTTAGTTATCTACATTATTTCCAATAGGCCCCCCACCCTATACTATAATAGTTATAGTAGGGACCCGCATCTATAGCCCCTACGGGTGGGCCCTACTCTATAATGGGGGATGGGGGGGGCCAACCAATGAAGGCTAGGGTGGGTGGGGGATAGTTGCGAAACACACATACATCTACATCTATGCGGTGCGGCCCACTAAAGAGAGATAGGACGCCCCCCACCCCTCCACCCCCTATAGCTACCTCTATAGTGGTCATGGTTTATAATCTGGGGGTTTCATCAATAAAACCCTCGGGGCCCACCCGCCCCCCACTTTTATATTATTCATTCATAGGGAACTACCTACTATAGTTGGGGATTACGCATAGGCCCCGAGGGTTGGGAAGGGCACCTAAGGGGAACTATGGAAGAGGGGGCA